>JAUNZM010000241.1:0-1200000 GCA_033459285.1 Clamator glandarius | reverse complement strand
CACTCATTTAAAGCTGGTTACCCCAAAATTCATTTAATGCATGTGACTCCAGCAAAATAAAGCAGCCTCTGCTTCCTGTTTCAGTTGAAGAAGTTTGTAAAATTCTTTCAATAATTAACCTCTTATATTCATGTCTTTTCATCAGTTCCTAAACAAAGAACGTTTTGCATTTTTTTATAACCAAGAATTTTAGGACACCGTTTTACTTATATATTCCAGGATGTATTTGCCTTTTTCATAATGACATCACGTTGTTTACTCAGGGGTCGTCTTAAAATCCATTGTGATCCCAAGATCTTTCTCTCTTTACCCCTGCTTTCCCTGTTTTTCCTCACCTGGATGTGTGCAGATGCTATCCTGCCCCAAAGGAGAGCGTCGGTGCCAGGTTTTCTCAGATCCTTTTGATTTCTAAGCCTGCTCTTGAATGTGTTGACAAGAGTGCTGCCTGCAAAATTGCTGAGTCTAATCCTTATTCCACAATCCAGATAAATGCTGAAATTACTGAAAAAGATGTGGCTGAATTAAAATTTTTGCAGTGATCTCATTCGATATATTAGTTGATTTTGATGTGGAACCACTGATAAAATGGAAAACCATATTTAGAAAGATGTTTTCACCTATGTACGTTGTAATTTCATTTTTATGTCTGTCCTGCTTTAGTTTATGCAGTTGCCATTGTGACATAGAAAGGGTATTACCAGTACAAAAAAAATTAAAAACAGTTTTGAGTTTTCAAATCTAATGCCTTTGTTTGGTTGTATATGTTGAATTAAAGACAGCCCTTAATGAGAAGTTGATTTTGAAAAGGAAGCACTTCTGCTACTGTGTACACAAAGCACTACTAATTATTTAATTTCAAAGAAAAATAATCTATAGATGTGGTTTAAAGAAATGAGGATGCATCATTTAATCTTCATTGACCTCCTGCAGGCTTTCACTCAGGAAACTCTTCAGTCGTGCAGATTTAATTCCTGCAATCAGGAGAAACATCACTTTGCGTAAAAGCATCTTGCATAGGAACAAAAATGCAAGATTAGCTTTCCTGGGTTTTATTTTTTTTAAACACTGTTTTTGCTTTGTCACTTTTCGACACAGTTCTCTCTCTGCAGACTCCCTCGGCTCCCTCTGGTGGCTCACTAACAAAAACATTGCTTAGGGCCACATACAAAACCACAAAATAGAGACTGTGATTTCATTAGCATTTCCTGCTTTCATAAATATTCTGTAATATGAATCTAAAAATATTTTAGGATCCATTAGGGTTTTTTCCTGAAAATTTTTTGGTGTTTGTAAAATGAGAAATAGATGATACAACTAACCAGCAAGTTAACGTCCCATAACATCTCTGTTAAAGATCCTATAGAATATCTGGATATATACTTCTATTTAAGTGACATTTAAAATCTCTTTTTACTCAGGCAAAATTCTCTGATGCTCTGGATATGTCGCTCTCTCAACTGAGGTCTTCTGCCTCACACGTGGATGTATATTTTCTCTTGATCCCAGGGACAATTTCTGGTTGAAAGCTCAGTAGATATGTCCCTCTTTTGAGATGATAGCCGACCAGAGTTAGCATTATTATCTATTTTTAGAACTTTTCATTGTTAAAATACCTGTATTTCATTTCCAAGAACAACTAAGTATGGAGACAATGAAAAAATAGAAATTGAGTGAAAAATACATGCTTCCTTATTATCATTCTATGTGATAAATACTTACATGATGAATGTAATGATGTAGAAACTTTCTGTTCTTGTTCTGTTTACACTTCTTATATGGTGTATGGAGTATGAGAAGGACGTGTCTTAGCCAGAAATATGCAAAAAAAGGAAAAAACTTTCACATTTGCCAAATCTGAGCACAATTAAGGCACAGGAAAATGTTCAAAATTATTCTTTCCTATATGCTCTGCAATGCTAATATTTTAAGACTTTTAATTAAACGTTTATGTCAATTAATATTGTTAAGATGCTCTTTTTGCAGCTCATTACTCTAGGAAAAAACTACCCTCCAAAGTGTCTCATGACCATATATATAGCTGCATGTATAAAATGTCTTTATTAATTTACACTTATATATATCAATAGATACATAGAGAAAGTTCTATTTACGCACGCACATATGTATATTTGGCAACAGCCTCATGGCAGCTGCTGTAGGAAGAGGCTGGCAAGCACAGTGCCCTTCTGATGGCTGTAGATTTATAAGAAATGCCAACATGCCTGAGTTGATCAAATGCTGAGAATGTAGTGCCTTGTAGACCCAAACATGGATCTGATTTTGGTAAGGCATTCTTGAGACTATTACTGGTCTTCAAGTGAGGTTTCAGTTGACAGGCAATTAAAAAAAAAAGTAAGTATTATTTAAATGATCAAAGTTCTCCATAGTCTGTAACTTGAATGAGTCTTTGACTCTTAAAGTATCCACATTCTTTTTAAGCAATCCTCACACATTTCACACCAGTAGCTCTTCAACACAACAAAGCTACCATCCAAGTATCCAGGAAAATTAAATGGTCTCAGGTAAATTATGACGCCATCAGAAGAAACCTGTGAAACACTTATGGGCAGCTCAATGCATTCCTGTTTCAGCAGTATCACTGCGTCAGAGGCACCACTGTGCAGGTCTACAAGTTCTGACACGAAAAAAACAAGACTACTACTACAGCTCAGGAATCAGGAGTGGAACAGGAGAGAAAAAGAGACAATGATAGTATGTATTCTAATCTGTCACAGTGAAACAAGGCTCAGCTCAATTGCTTCACTCAGTACAAGTGGATGTTTGTTCAAATGTAGACATTTTCTTACCCGTGGTGGGACGTCGATGTGCAAGAGTGAACAGCAAGTTAACATGAAGACAATACGGCAGTCTACCACACGCTGTCCGTGAAACAGTTTTTAGCTAACAGAATCATAGAATCATAGAATCACCAGCTTGGAAAAGACCCATCGGATCATCAAGTCCAACCATTCCTACAATACAACATATATCATATAACATCATAACAACATCCCTGTGCCTGAGCACCCAACCTATTTGCAAGACCTGGTTCCCTCTTCCGAAAGATCAAGTTGGTCCTCAAAGGAACTCATTTTCTGTAGAAGATGTGAAAACAAAAACAATGGACATCCTCAACAACCTTTCAGAAAATGATGTGCAGAACTGGTTTGCATGCTGCAACACCATATGCAGCTGTGTGTGAACTCAAAAGAGAACTGATGTGAAGGTGATCAGAGTTGATTTTCTTAATTTGTGAGATAAAAAGAGACACGGGAACAGTCTTGATTTTTTTGTGTTGGACCACATACATTTTACTGACATAAATACTCCCTTTTTGATGCTTACGACAGTCAGTCAAGGTTGTGTATATAGGCAGAAAATTGTATTTAAAGGAAAGAAACTTATGAATGTAATTTCTCTGACCTAATGACTGTATAGAATGCACTCAGAGAACTTCTACTACATTTCAGTTCCTTAAAAACAGTACATCATTCTGTACTTGCCATAAACAGAACCAGATTCTTGCAGAAAATTATATGCAATATATTACACAAATTTTGATATTAAATCTGTCTATTTATATAACTGTTAAGTCAATGTAAGCAACCATGAGATAGTTTGGCATCAATTGGTTCAAGTCAGCCTGTATTTTTTTTTAATTTGATTAGTGTTTGTGATGGAAATTTGAAATTGCCAATTTCTTATTAGATAATGCTATGTCGCAAAAAAACATAGCATTGAAATTTTTATTCAGAATTTTTACAAGAAAACAAAGGAATCTAATACAGATTTATTTTAAGATAATGCAAGTACGAAACCACCCTCTTCAATTATTACTGTCTACTATTATATCTCTCTTTGAGTCACACACTTTTCTATAGTGGTCCAAAGAACTTGTATAATTGCAAATATTTTGCTCTTACAGAAGATCACAATATAAAATAATAGGAAAACTGCAGTAATATCATGAAAACAAATCCCTAAAGTATTTTGATTTTGTTAGTATAATTTTTTATAAGCTCTGCTGGGAATTTAAACAGCACTACATTGAGTTCTCGGCACCTCAGAAGAAATATATTTTATGTATTGTTTCTGCTTTCTGCATTGGAAAAAATCAGAAGAGTTAATTCTATCTCCAGAAATCAACTGATAAAAAATGCATTAGTAAAATATCAAAAAACTGCAACTGATGCCATTATGGTTTCAACTATTACATGATTTTTTGGGGGTAAGAACAGCAAGAGAGCATATTTCATTAACAAAGTCAGTCTTTCACAACTGAAGCAGTTTAATGAATATCAGCATGTTCTCATAAAGATAAAATGAGCTATGGATTCACTTTGTATGCATATTTTGCATATTTTTATTTTTAAAGTCTTCAATAGAAATGTACAAAAATAAAATGAGAAAGAAGACTGATAGAAAATTGGTTTTACTCCTTAGTTTCTGTATGCACACTTCAATATGTCTTTTCAGTATCCTAGGTTTTCTGCTTTGAAAAATCAAACACTGGTTACCATAAAAAAACTAAAAAGCATCCGTTTTAACCAATTTATTGTATGAAATGCTAAAATTAATATATAAATATAGGCTGGGGTATTCTTTAATAAATAACTTTTTATAAAAAGTCAAGACTCAGATATAAAACTGATATAAACTGACAGGTCTTCAGCTGAGCCAACTTATATCAATGACAGATTTCAACTTCAGAGAACCTAAGGGTCAAATACTACTAAAAAACAGAAACAGAGTCCCAAAGGCTCACAGTGTGCATGCTCAACAACTGCATCTCCTTTCAATGCTTCTTTAGGACAGCTCTCCTGATCTTCTGAATTCACTAAAAATTATCAGTTATCAAATCCAGGTGCCTTGCTGCTGTGGAGGCGTTTCAGTTTTCCTCACGGGAGGGCAAGCAGAGACAATATTTGCATTTCAGATTAACCTCCTTTTCTCGAGTCTCTCTGCCAGGTGGACACCTGTGAATCTGAACTGCCTCCAGCAAGGGCTGTGAGTCTTCAAATACTACAAAATATCTACAAGAGGAAAGAGAATAAACTGTTTTCCATATCCACAGGTCAAAAGGAGCATACTTAAATTGCTGCACTGGAAAAAAAAGGTTAACAACGGCAAACAGCTTTCTGATTGTAAATGATAGCTGAGAACTAAAACAGTGTCTGCAAAGGTGGTGGAGCTTCTGACAGTGTTTTTTAAGGATAAATAGGTATTTATGTCGCTATAACATTGTCTATATGTATATTATGGATATATGTATATTATGTTGTATAACATTGGTTATACATAATTAATCGTTCTCCTTTCTGGTTTCTGTTTGCTCTCTTCTGAGTTGCAGGGCAGCTAGATTAGGAACTCCTTCAGCAGAAACCTCTTTCATGGTGCTCTGCATGTACCCAATGAGTCTTGAGAGACGAGGGAAGGGAGAACAACCTCACCTATATTTTCAGTAAACTTCAAATAAAGTCTGAGTAATAGCACCTCCCACGAACTCTCAGAACAACAAAAAATGGAATCAGTCTAATGATCCAGACTCTGAATGAAGTCCTCTCCCAAAGCAAATTAAAGCACAGTACAGCTGTGCCTGAATCAATAAGCACCGACTTACGTAGCTCCCAAAATCAATAAAGAAGAAAAGTGTGGCTCAAATCAAGCTTAAGTTGTCTTCATCCACTGCAATAAAAAAGTTTCACTAACTACCTGAAAGTAATACCTGTCTCTGTTCTATGAGAAAAACTACACGAGCTGGAAAAAACCTCAAATCACAGGGAGACAACAGCAGCACTGAAAACTGCCTTCTTCAAGACCTTAAGTTAAATCTATGGCAACTATGGAGTGATGTTTCTGTGATCAATTTTTTGTTTTGCTTGGTACACTTTAACATCCTTTCCTTGAATTCTGACACAATCAAAGTCATAATAGTAGTAAGGTGATGGGCAACATACAAACCTGTAGAAGAAAATAACCTTTTAGTCGTGCCTAGAACTTTGTAAGTTTAATTAATTTTGACAGGCTATTTCACTAGAAGATAGGAAACATGACTTGTAAAGTAGTCAGGATCTGTTAGTATTTCTAGTAGTAATTGTAATGAAGACTATTAAATTTGCCGTAAGCTTTTCTCTTCCTACCTCACAGTGTGACTACGATGATCTGCTGTATAAAATCAACAGAAACAGTCTACACAAAAAGCCTCTTCTCTCTACTACATCTGCACATAATTTGCATAATGACAAAAGCATAGTCTTACCATTTTCCTAGAAATTATAAATCTGTGCTTCTACAGCACAGATAAAAACATTTCAGGATTCCAAGAGCAACCAAAATCACATAATTCACATGCTTTTTGCACACAAAATTTGCAGGCAAATGGCAGTCCCCTTGTATTTTCTGGTTGTATTTGGAGGCCTCTCCAGACTCCTCAGCAATGTGGACAAAGTGGATTTTTCTTCCCTTGAAGGGGGAATCCTGGGGTCAAGCAAAGGCCAGAATGTTACTGACGCACCAGCCCTTTCTGAGCAGTGACAGAGACTTCAAGAAATCCACGGTTGCTGCTCCTGCAACACATACCTGCTTACTTCTTTCCACTAAGATCTCTTTCAGCATACATAACTGATGTTTCCCACCTGACTGAGGATACCTTCTCTAGCTTGAAGTTCATTTTAGAGAACTTAACACTTTCTATTCTTGCCCTACTACCCCAAACCAGTCAGATACCCATTTTATAAAGCTGCCTGAAGGCAGATAAAACATCTATTCAAATGACTTCTTGCAGGTGCTGTGCCCATGACCTGGATGTCTGCTGCACTATCTTGAGTTTTATAAGACTTGCTCTATTGTGCTATATTGCATTCCAAGTGTTCTTCAAAATACTTTTGATTCTGTTATGTGCGGCAAAATCAGGTATTGACACACTCTGTTTTAAATAAAACAATTATGTCTTTATGCACAGGGAAGTTGTTTCTGCAAGCAATGCTAAAAAGAATCTTCTAGGGTAATTGTGACAAATCAAGCAATGTGAAACAAGCAACCCTTTTCAGCAACTGTAGAGCAAGAGCATGTTTCTAGACTGTGGTCTTACCTTTTGTCATTTTTAAAGAGAAAATTGCTCTGCAGTGAATAAATATGGGTAAATGTTCTCATACGTAATTTTTAAGTAGTAAGTTTAGAATAATAATTTAAAGCACTAAATTGTAATACAAAATACAGACGGGATTTTGGAAACTATAGCTTCAAATTTAGTTCTCCACTCCTATTTGCCTTAATTCTAAAGGGTATTTTAGAGCTGATATATAAGAATGGGAATAGAGACCTAGGAGAAAAAAATCCAGCACAAACTCTTTGATGAAATGGCAATGGCTCTCAAACTAATAGAAGCAGATGTTCCCATCTTTCTAAATGTCACCAAAGAGCAATAAATTTCAGTTTATTAGTGACACCTCTCTGCTATGGAAATCCGAATGTAGTGACAACCTTGACCTCTAGGTTACATTATCCCCAAGATTCAAGTGAATCAAAAGTGGGTTATGAATCATGAACATTTTTATTCAGCTTTTGAATTATGTTTAAAGTTCATGTCTGCCTTTTGAATGTAAATTTCTGCTCCACAAGCTGTTGTAAAGAAAAATAAGGCAGTATAGTTGATGTGACTATTGAGCCTGATCTTGCTTCACAAGTGAGTAAAAAGAGTCAGTCTTCAAAATCAGCCTATTTTCAGCCTTGTGTTTTATAATCAAAACATGGCCAAACCTAGAGAACATTTTTGCAGCAAATAAAGCTGGTCAATGTGCTAAAGGCTGAGTTGTTAGAAGATTTCTGGAATTTTCTGGGGCACTCATATACTTTAACAGAAGTTCACTTTGAATTGTTTCTCTGTACTGACACTCAGGTGCAGTTTAGAGGCTTGAACCTCAACTCCAGCATCATCTTCACTACAGGAAAAAAAAAGGAAACATCAGAAGAATTTATTCAAGATTTTACCAAAACACTTCTCTGAATTAGTTTTATGTCCTATTATACACATTTTATTCCTGCAGAATGATATAATGTATAAAACCACACATCTATGTATATCTGTGTTTATCAAACCTCTGATTTTTGTACCTTGCTTATTTAACGCATTCTAAAAATGAAAACTGGGACCGTAGCTTAAAAGTGTAGGAAATGTGTACAAACACGTTTCTTGTTTCTGAAGTGCTAAGTAAATTTCCATTTTCAAATATCAATGCATTTTATCAATATTGTTTTGATTATATGCTTTAGTATACATACATTACATAGAAACAAATACTTCAGTAGTAACTAATACTTCTAATTATTAAATAATGAGGGTTTTTTCCTGAAACAAAAATTCACCAGTATAAGTCAATTTTTTTTATTATTGGAACCATATGAAATATGACACCCACTCAGTGGAGTGAGAAGAATGAAGGACATCCTTGAGGCATTTTTTGCTCAGTAATATCTTCCTGATCAAGCCACTGAGGAGTGAAAATGTAGGTCTGAACTTAGTTAGGTTCCCTAACTAGACTTACTTGGGTTCCTAGTTCCTTTATAGATTTCTTCCACTATATTTCCTTCTCTTTGCTGTGAAAAATACTTTGTTGGAGCTGAATAATAACATCTGATAAAGATGACTGTGGATTCCTAACCGCATAAAGAAGAAAACTGCATTTTATTTCCTGTTTTCTGCCCCAACACACCTGGTTTTACTCTTTCTGAAGTTCATAGACTATTCTAGTTTTGACAAAAGTAGATCTTTTCGTGTCAAAAGGTTTCTTAAGGAAGCAGAAGCACAAGTGATGAGGAGTAACACGACACTTCAGCTGGAGGGTTGTGATCAGTGCAATGTTAGCATTGACTTCAGCAAGGCTGAGGTTGCACTCCTGACATTCTAGAAAAGAGTGTTGTCCGGCAACAAGACACAATTCAAAAGCAAAACATCAGTGTTATTCAAAAAAATTCCTTGTACTTGACCATATGAAGGAATCTATGGTGGCAAACACAGGGATCAGCAAATCTAAGAAATCTGTAGAGACTTCTGTTCATTTTCACAATATACTCACAGCACTTCTAAAAAGTCTGCAGTACTGGATATATGCTAGAAATGTTTAACAATATCCGTTCTCAAATTCCTTGCAAAAGTAGAGAGTAGTAGGTTTGCATAATAATGAAACATGTCAACATAATAATAATCATAGAATCATAGAATCACCAGGTTGGAAGAGACCCACAGGATCATCGAGTCCAACCATTCCTATCAAACACTAAACCATGTCCCTCAGCACCTTGTCCACCTGTCCCTTAGACACCTCCATGGAAGGTCACTCAACCACCTCCCTGGGCAGCTTCTGCCAGTGCCCAAAGACCCCTTCCGTGAAAAATTTTTTGCTAATGTTCAGCCTAAACCTCTCCTGATGGAGCTTGAGGCCATTCCCTCTTGTCCTGTCCCCTGTCCCTTGGGAGAAGAGCCCAGCTCCCTCCTCTCCACAACCTCCTTTCAGGTAGTTATAGAGAGCAATGAGGTCTCCCCTCAGCCTCCTCTTCTCAAGGCTGAACGCCCCCAGCTCTCTCAGCTGTTCCTCATAAGATATGCACATAAGAGAAAACCCCTATAAGTCTTTTAGAAATCTTTACTTGTTTATGTTTTCTTGATATGTTTGTAAACTGAGTTACAACAAACGCAGAAAACAGTTCAATACAAACAAAAGTTTCTCGGATCTACAGAAACCAGATTGCGCTCTCTCGTTACCATGTTCCTTGTGACATTAGCGGACCAGATCATGCGTGAATTTAATTAAAATCCAGCCCTGCAGCAGTCAATGGCTCTGCGGTCAGCTGATGTACAGCTGCTGGGAAGGCAGCAAAAGGTAAGATAGGAAAAAAAATCCATCAAATTATGGACAGTAAATTAAGCAAACAAAGGCTCATTTGCCTTCAACAGCACTTGTGAGCAGCAAGGTCTCCACGGCTCCCGCAGGAAAAACGCTGCTAAGTGGCATTGGGCTCCTGAGTAAACAGGATGCTACTTGAAAAAAAATAATTAAAAAAAAGATAGATAAAACCAAACCATATCTCTACCAGCTTGTACCTTCACCTGTGTGCCCGGCGTGTGCTCTGTATCACAGAGGGAATTATTACAACCAGCATCCAAGGTCCCTAGAGACGAGAGATGAAATACAACCCCATCAGCTGCAGATCACCCACCTCCAACTTGAAAATAAACGTTTAAGAACCCTCAGGGAAATCCGTTTCGTTCAGGGGGTGTATGTGAGCTCGTGATTTTTTACATTCTGGAAGAAGTTTGCCTTCCCCCAGTTCTGAGGGGACAGGAGCTCTGGTTCAGCATCTTTAAGGACCAGCCGCCCCGGGGATGCGACTGAGCTGTGAGAGCGGGTTCTTCGTGATTTGGGAGGGGAAAGCATCCGGGATTTCTTTTTCCTTTATTCGTTTAGGGAAGGAGGAACAGCGTCTCCCACTTTTTTTTTTTTTTCTTTTGTCCTGCGAGCTGCTGCGCGTCACCGACTCATAAAACCCCGCGGCAGAGGCGAAAGCGCTGAGCGCGGGGGGTGCTGAGCCCAAGCCTTGCTCCCGGCTACCTGTTGAGGTGGGTTTACGCAGGCGCTTCGTTATTCCTGTCTTTCCAAGGAGTTTATTCAAGCCCAGCTAGCCCTGCCGAGCATCCCTAGGAGCCGAGGCGAAACGCAGGAAGAACTTTTCCACCGTGGGGACCGGCTCCTGCTCCGCTCCAGCACCACCCGGAGGCAGCTACGAGCTCAGCCGGGGCGGGGAAATCCCGAAAGGGATAATAAATCCTCCCCCTCCTTCTTTTCCCCTAGGGAGGCGTCATCCCCGGAGCGCTCAGCATCCCGGAGCAGCCCGGGGGGCGGTGGGAGGCGGCTGGAGCGCCTCGACCCGCATCCAGCGGGGCGGAGGGCGCCCTCCTCCCTTGCCTCTGTCCCTCCTTTCCCTCCGTCCGTCCCTCCCTCCATCGGGATGGAGCCCCTCAACCGGTCCGGAGCCGGGGCAGAGCCTCCCCGCGGGATGCTCAACCCCTCCGGGCTTCCAGAGGCGGAGGGGAAGCCTTTCTTCGGCATCGGAGTCGAGAACTTCATCACCCTGGTGGTCTTCGGCTTGATCTTCGCCCTGGGGGTGCTGGGCAACTCGCTGGTGATCACGGTGCTGGCCAGGAGCAAGCCGGGCAAGCGGCGCAGCACCACCAACATCTTCATCCTCAACCTGAGCATCGCCGACCTGGCCTACCTGCTCTTCTGCATCCCCTTCCAGTCCACAGTCTACGTGCTCCCCACCTGGGTGCTGGGCGCCTTCATCTGCAAGTTCATCCACTACTTCTTCACCGTCTCCATGCTGGTGAGCATCTTCACGCTCTCGGCCATGTCCGTGGACCGTTACGTGGCCATCGTGCACTCCCGGCGCTCGTCGTCCGTGCGCGTCTCCCGCAACGCGCTGCTGGGCGTGGGGCTCATCTGGGCGCTGTCCTTCGCCGTGGCCTCCCCCGTGGCTCACCACCAGCGCCTCTTCCACCGCGACACCAGCAACCAGACCTTCTGCTGGGAGCACTGGCCCAACCCGCGCCACAAGAAGGTCTACGTGGTTTGCATGTTCGTCTTCGGCTACCTGCTCCCGCTGCTGCTCATCTCCTTCTGCTACGCCAAGGTGGGGCAGAGGCGGGTAGCGATGAAGGTGGAAAAGGGATGGGGGGGGCGCACGATCGGTGTCCTTGATCTGTGAGCAATCTACGTGTGTGTGGAGGGACATCGTGCTCATGGGAAGCGCAGGGCAGGGGTGAGTTTGTGGTGCAAAAGGAGAGGAGAGGTTTTATAACCAAGGGAAACACACACACACACGTGTGTGTGGCACAGAAAGGTCAGGACGCAGACTACACAGGGCAGGGAGGGGGTTTGTTCAGGCAATTACTGGAGTTCTCCCTGCCAATTTCCTTCTTGCAAAGCACTGGGAAGTCCCAGTGTTCTGCTGCTTTCTCTGTCAACACAGTTCTCCTATTTGCTTGCAGTGCTGCATGAGGAGTTTAACTGAAATAAAGTACGATACAGCAACAGGTTGTTCAGGCTTCAGATGAGGCACTGCAGTTCTTTAAAACTTACTGCACTTATAAATAATACAAATCCACAATTTTGATCTGCCTCGTGATGACTGGTCCCCATGAACCCTGTCTTGCCCCTTGTGAAGTGATTGGGATATTTACCTCTGAATTCAGCAAGGGCAGGTGGCGCTAGGGAAAAGCACATAAGGACCTGGATAAGAAAAAGAAATAAGTAGGTGTGCCTGAGTAGTGACACTTAAGGACTTTTGAACTGTCACATTTTTCTTTGAATGTTGATTGCAGCCTTCAGCATAGGGTCCACTGCTTGCTGCCAGGCAGGATTTGGAGCACTGTCTGCTACCTGCTAAGTTACGCAGAGGTTTCCCTGTTTATGTGCCAGCAACCTTCAGTAGCAGGATTTCTCCTTAGGCAGTAATTTCCATTCGAGAGGATAGGTCTGCTCTTGCAAATCAGGACTGCTTATGTGTCAAGAAGTCAGTTCTTTAATTGGCAAATTAAACAGATGTAATTAATGTATTTGGCTTGCTCAAATAATTTTATGTTCTGCTCAGTTTTATGTGTATCACATCGACTTAATTGTGATGTGCAAATTAAGGACAGAATCGCATCCAGCTTTGCTAAAACTGGGTTATGCAGGCCTCAAAGGAACATCTTTTTTAAATTACTGTTTGTAATGAAGTAAATCTGACCTGGCAAGTGGAGAAGAAATGCATGTTTTCATATTTGAACTGAATTTTGTTTTCTGTAAGTGAATACACTGGTGAAAACACTTATGTTGGCGAATATGACTGAGCTGCAAGAGGCAAGAAACTTGCTATAGCCATAAATCATCAGAGTTTGAAGAAACCATTACATATTTCAGGGAGACTGTTACCAAATGTGTGGAGAGGGAGCTGATCAGCTATTAAGAATTCTTGCTTGTATTTTTCAAAGCCACAGCATCTTCAGTTTCAGCATAATATACCAGCCTTCAAGTCTGATTGTATGACAGAAGATTGAAAGCAAGTCTTTCAAAGTCTTGCATCATATAGGGGCAAGAAAAAAGGAAATTTTCTTAAACAAAATATAATATATGCCCTTGCTGAATTCAGAGGTAAATTCAGCGTGTTGTTACAAGTGCCACTACAAAAGCACATATTTCAGTATCAGTGTGGCTATGTAGGGTTTGGGGTTTGTTTTTAGAAAAACCAAACAACAGAACAACTCACTGTGAAATACATACCTGGAACAAGCTGATAAAATCAAAGCCACCCCAAGTTACAATTAAAATCTTGTGCTTAAATTATTGCCAAGGCTAGGGTTTCACCCTTGCTTGGTGGTATGCTTTGAGCCTTTATGTATGATCCTGCTCGCCATGGTGTCATGCTGGGGGGCTCAACCTGAAGCAGTGAGCTCTAGGAGGCCCATGATACCCCCGTCAGTGTCGATGAAGCTGAAAGATGCCACGACTTGTACAAGGCTGTTTGAGGTATTTGTACCCTGCAGCATCACGGCTCATTCCTGCCCTCACTGAGAGCCGCTGGCAAATCTCCAACTGCATTATTTTGACATGTGGGGCAGAGTGAGGAGAAATTACCGATGGTGGGAGTTGAAAATAAAAGCTAAAGGTTTAGATTTGTTAAAGCTGTTCCTACTCGCACAGGTCTCCAGCAGGGTGGTCACTGAGAGCTTTTACTGATGCCACTGGAGTACCGTGAAGTACAAGTATTTTGGCTTCTCGATGCACTCAGGGTTGGAGGATTGCTACTGGCTAATAGCCTTGGAAATATTGTAAAAATAAATGCATTATTTTCTTATGTACTTCACTGGTTTTCATGAACTGTGGATCATCTAAATAATACAATCTTCTGATACAGTAGATTAAGACAAAGGAGACTCATTTCTCTATTTGAATATATTGCCTTTTCCAGACTCCTTTAAGGCATTTCTCTTTCTCTTATAAGTAAATTGCTATTCAACATTCAGTTTGAAAGTCTCATTTTTTAGGCACTCTAATAGGGAGCAGAGTTTTTTTCTCTCACTCTCTCTTAAATTATATTAGGGCAGATTGGTATTTTTCCCAGTGGACAGCAAGACTGTTAGAACCTATGGAAGTGCTGAAATAGTGTGCGGGATTTGGAAACAGCGTCCTCCCACAAATCAGAACTGGAAATGTCACATCACGTGCTCTTACAGAGATTAAAATTGTGCTCTGTTGTGTGTGTACAGCTACCCATTCCCACTCTCCCACAAATACCTTTGGGTCAGTTTCAACCAAACTTGATAAAGGAGTGGAAAAATCAGAAGGAATGATATTTCCCAGGTTATGTGAAAACAAGAGTCAATTAAAAAGTCTCTATCTTCTCTTTTCTTCACGGAGTCAGTTTACACTCAGCTGTTAGACGCCAGAAAAGCCAAAGGGGGAAGAAGTCTTGTAGCTTCTGCTTAAGGAGGGAACGCACCTTTTTGGGAACACAGTCAAGAAACCAAAAATCCATAGGAAAGCAGCTTTTGTTGGTTCACAGAACTGTTCTTGAAAGAAGCTTACTATTGCAACCAGAGGAACGGTGAATAGACAGCTACTAGTTGAGTTTCAGCACTACACGTTGCTAGACAGCGTGTATTCTTATTTTTTAATGCTTATCATATAACTTAATGTATTTTTTTCTGTCTGACCATTTGTATGTGCTTTGTAACATAGCTACAATGTCTGCTCCCTAGTACGTTCTTAAAAGTGATAAAGTGACAAATGATTCCCATTGAGGTTCTCACCAGGAGTTCTGCAACGTGACAACTGATTTTGGGTTCCTCTGCTCTTAAGTACCCAGTTATGAGGCTTCATAGCCTCAAGAGCTGGCCTCTTCTTCCAAGTGATAGGGGACAGGACGAGAGGGAATGGCCACAAGCTCCACCAGGAGAGGTTCAGGCTGGACATGAGGAAAAAATTTTTCATGGAAAGGATCATTGGACACTGGCAGAGGCTGCCCAGGGGGGCGGTTGAGTCACTTTCCCTGGAGGGGTTTAAGGGACAGGTGGATGAGGTGCTGAGGGACATAGTTTAGTGATTAATGGGAATGGTTGGACTCGATGATCCAGTGGGTCTTTTCCAACCTGGTGATTCTATGATTCACTCCTTGTTAAATCAGGCCTCTGTCAACCACACCTTTAGGCTAGACACCTAAAATCATTATCAAACTTTTCCTTTTATAGATATATTATGTGGAAAGTTGGGTTTTTTTTTAAAAAAAAGTATTTGTTGCCTTAAGAATGTTTCCATTATTATGTATCATTCTGAACATTCTGAATGCATGGAAGACTTGTATGATTTATAGACTTGGTTTAACGTAAGATATAAAAAGTAGAAGACTCAACATAAAGTACAAGTTTATATGGCACTCGGCTTCAGATATTATATCTTAGGTTTTGCTGTGCAGTGAGGGAAAACTTCATTAAACTACAATGAAAAGAAAAAATAAAGTGTATTATACATTAGCAACATGCTATTAGACTAAAGAGGATAAAGGATCTGTTGTGACAATAAACGGAACAGCTCTACTTTAAAAAATGTATTGCAAGCATTGGCACTTGAATTTAAATTAGATTTATACTGTAAAATGTGGTTCAGAATGTAATGCTTGCATTATGGCTCTCTTAAACAAGTAGTTCATTCATAATAGGTAACGACCTTGGGCAGGCTTTCCTGCTGCATGATTTTCAATGGCTTATATGAAGATGTAGTCAGTGGAGTGATTATATGCAGCCAGACAGAACATATGCTACACAGCAAGTGTAGCCTTCAAACTTTTATTTTGTTTGCTAGACCTATATGATTAGGCACAAAGAGTTTAAGCTATTATTTTCTCTCTCCCTTACTGTAAAAATCCATTTTTTCAACTTGATATGATCACAGTCTCTCAGCCTGGGCTGTCAAACCATCTGGAGGTAGCCCCTGAAACAACTGCAAAAATAGTCCGTAGGCAAAATCGAGAGTATCCAGGTGCCATTAGTGGTAGTTGTGGTAGTACAGTCCAGACTAGCCTGGGTCTTCTCACACTTAAATGATGCTACAAATGTCCTCACACTCTCTTCTACAACAGCACAGCTTTCTTCCCACAGCACCTCTCCTTCATCTCCAGAAAAAAAAAAATAGAAAGTGATTGCTTCTCAGAGAACCAAATGCACTCTCTGACCAACAGGTACATGAAAGCTGGAGTTAGAAATGTTTAATGCAGAGTTAATTTCTCCACAGAGCTGATTTTTAAAAAAACATAACACTGTGTTGGAAAAGATTATTTTTTTAGCAAGATATTTAATTCTGCGAGTTAAAAATGCACTTGTAAATTTATTAGTTGATATTTTGGAAGACCTTCCTTCAAGAAATAACCTGAGACAAAATGAGAGGCACATGTAGAATTATTATTCTTTCAGGTGGCTGCTAGGGGAACAACTGATTATTCATTGGCCTACAGAAGAGCTAATTTGAACAGGGCAGTGAGGAGAGGTGTCTTTGATTTGCCTTGTAGTGTTTGTGCATAAACATGGCTTTAAATAAACCTCCACCGTTCTCTTCATAGGTCTCTGAGTGCTGTCCCACTGCTGTGGATGGGTAATTAAATTCTGGCCATTGTTTTTTTGCTGCTGGTTTGCATACCATCTGGTACACTACCATGTAGAACCAGCATGGTTTCGCTGCAGAGGCTTATTTTATTAAACACTTATTAAACGAGAGGGAATGGCCTCAAGCTCCACCAGGGGAGATTCAGACTGGACATGAGAAAAAAATTTTTCATGGAAAGGGTCATTGGACACTGGCAGAGGCTGCCCAGGGAGGTGGTTGATTCACCTTCCCTGGAGGGGTTTAAGGGACAGGTGGATGAGGTGCTGAGGGACATGGTTTAGTGATTGATGGGAATGGTTGGACTCAATGATCTGATGAGTCTTTTCCAACCTGGTGATTCTATGATTCTATGTCTATAATCTGAAAGAGGAGAGGTTGAGAACGATCCTTTGGAAGGTTATAATCTAAATCCTGGGCATTGCCCTCTGATATCAAATTTAATAGCTTTGTCTACTGCATCTCATTGGACTGGAGGGAGACACAACGCAAAAATTTGTTCTGAAAGTTTCAGAGGAAAACAAAAAATGTTTGTAGCTTTAAAAGAAGATTTGGCAGTTCTGATTTCTGGGAAGTCTTTCTCTGACTTTAGTTTTGGGCTGTGACGGGAAAATCAGAATGCAGTATTGTCTCTGGATGATGGGATTTGCAAAGTTTCAGTAGAAACAGCCCATCATTGTAAGTTATGTGAAGGGCATATGACAGGTGAAGCTGCAGTGATGGGATGTGAACTTCACTGTAATTCTCCTATGCTCTTCTTCATTTTTACATTTTTCACCCATGGACTAAGCAATTCAGCTCTCCTGCACACAGGGTCAGCCAGTGAAAAAAAGTGTGTGAACCAGAGGATTATCTGCCTGGTCTTCTGATGGACCTCAGGAGCTCTTCTATCCTTTCCTCTTGTCTGCTTCATCCTGGAGAAGGAAGAAGGGCTGAAGCTCAAACCAGACTTTGTTAGAGAAAACTCATTTATATTTCTCCTGCCTTTCTTGAGCTCAGGTTAGTCTTGGTAGTGACCTGAGGGGGAACGTGCAGGGCTGAGTTTTTCCACACACAATTGTGTTTGTGCACAGATGGCACAAATAAATTGTGCTTCCAATGCTAAGCGGTTACAATTTTTTTTTCAATTGTTTTTTTGTGGTTCACTGGTAGCTTAGAATAGATACCTAAAAAGCAGAATCCACTGATAAGCTATAAGTTATTCACAAATACCATCTTATTTCTTTTAATTCATTATTTGTATTTCTAAGACTCAAGTGCCGGAGTGGGATTGAATCTGTCATCTTGTCTGATGTCTGTCCTGGTAGTGGTTAGGCATACATCTCAAAGAAAACTGTAAAAATGTCCCTAGATGGTAGAAGAGAATTTTAAGAACCCCCATTTCCCCACCTCAAGAACTCTCCTTATAAGCTCTAGTATTTAATGTTATATTCCTTTAAAAAAAATCCTTTTAATGCTAGATGATCGTACCTATTATTAAATTGCTCTCAATTCATCTTAGTGCTATGTAAAGTCCAACTTAACATCATCATCTAACTGAGCTCTGCACCATGACATTCTCTAAAAAATTCCTCTTACCATATTTTAATTAAACTCTTGAGCACCTCCTATTTTTTTTAATTCTATGTGGTTTACAACTTGTTATACGCTTTCAGATGAAAGCATATTCCCTGCCTTTCCTGCCTACAAATCACGTCATATGAATATATTAAATTCAGGTATAAATGACAGCAAACAAAGTAGGGCATGTGCCTCTATGTATCCATTATCCAAAATCTCATATGTAAATGATTATGTTAAAATTTGGATCCCGATCTTGGATGATGAGCCTTTTTGAGGCATATTTTAAAGAATTAATTGTGAAAATTACATGGCAGGTATCGTCAAATTGTTTAGAAAAGTCATGCCTCATGTAGGATACCTTTTAGTATAAATTATATTTGAAAGACTAGGCTTCTTTTTAAAATAAAAAAGTGCCAACATCCTGATTAAGATAACTAAACATCTGCCTGAAGAAAGTAAATTGTGCAGGTGATTCAGAATAGCTCTGACTGAAAACATACACTTATTAAGTTACATGCAGTAAAGTTCATTCTAAGTTAAGAGACAATGACATTTTTATGGCAGAGGAATGATCACTAATTCCAGGTGCATGACGGGTTTCCATTTTTTACCCTGTTCATTTGTAATATGTATTTTTTACGTAATTCCTCTGAATTCGTATTTGTTGATTCATACAGATGCAGATATGTAATTCCTTTACATTTTATACTGTGCACTTTTGAAATATGTGAATTGAATCAGCAGTGTTTGTAAGCAACTCATGTGGTGTTGGAGAGCTTATCTAAAATATGAGTTTGAATTTTAGAAAATGATGAAATACAAGATGCAAATTAATCTTTTCAGGTTCTTAATCATCTGCATAAAAAGTTGAGAAACATGTCAAAGAAGTCAGAAGCGTCCAAGAAAAAGGTAGATTGCTTTTATTACCAATTATTACCAATATCTGTTTATATTTTCAGTTTTATGATTAGGCTAATTTGGCACTATATTGCTCATTGCCAGAGAAGTAATGGGGGAAGTAACTGAAATGAAGTACCTAATGATGTATTCAGTGTGTCTCTGAAGTTATCCAGATTGGAATCTTTGCTGATGCGAGTTTTCCATTACAGCACATCAAGCCATTACCCCAAATCCCCAGCTTTTGAAGTTCAGAACATCTGAAATACAGATATGGAGAGATAACCTGTCTCTAATATTAAATGGGGGGGTTTGCCTCACAGGCATTTTTTCCTGAACTTGTAAATATTTTTTTAAAATTATTGATATTTTTAGCTAGCTGAATTCTTTAATATTTTATGAAGAATTCCAAGGTTATATGATGAGACTTTAAAATTCATTTTATTGTGCTTCCTCATAGGAGTCTAATAAGAGACTTTTATTGCTTCTGCAATTCTTCTATGAAATGTTTTTTTTTTTCTCTTATGGTCAAGATTTAAGTTCTAGATTAGTTACAAGTAGAATCATGAGAGGTCTTTAAAGCAGAATATAAGCTTTGTGATTTAGGACAATATTTGAAAGATGTGTTTATATATTGAATTTGTTAGCTAATATAAGACAGTTCTGATTTTGAAGCAAATTTGACTGCAGTAATCATTTGACTAAATTCTCAGTTTATAAGCGTGGAGTCAGAAAAAACCTTTAGGCTATGGCTCTTTGATCTGATCACTAATACTATACATGTATGCAGACTGTCTGCAATGTAAATGAGGTATACATGAGCTCAACAGGGGATAAGTAATCTATTATTTGTGCATTCTCTAGTTTTTGAAAAATATCCTAGGCAATAGATTTTAATTCCTAGAATTAAAAATATTATACCTCAATTCCATAAAATACTTGACATACACAATTTTGCATTTAATGTCAAGGCCAAACGTAGTTTTCCAAGGCGTTCTCTACATTGCCATCTCTACTTTCATCTAAATTCTAATCAAACAGGAAATATCTGTGCATTTCTTCTAAACGCAGACTCTTAAAAATTGCAAGTAAAAATCAGATCTGATTTGGAACTACCTTTCATAGCTTCGGGGAAAAGCATTACAGATATACACAAGACAGCTTGGACTTATCAGGGTTCAGTGACCTAAGAGGAAAAAAAAAAGCAGCCCAAAACTTTTTTTGTCTTCAAAATTATGTTTCTGATCCTAAGTCCTAACTCATGTTTTTCAAAGCAACTCTATTTTCCCAAGTGTGCTGTCTCTTTCGGGTTACTGTATCTTCCTTCTTATCCTTCTACTGTTCAGTTAAGAATGCATTTCAGGGCTAATCATACATTTCTAGCTTTATTCAAAACTTAAAATCTTAAAATTAATTTGCTGTATGTGTGGAAAGAGTTTAATGAAAAATATGAATACGCCTAAATGCTACTTTTTGTGCTTTTAGTCACAAAGCATCAATATTATTATGTATTTCAGGTGGGTTTTATTTGATAATTAGACACCCTAAGAAATCTTGTCTTAGGTAAACAAGAGCTACCTCTTAGTGGTACCATGATTGCAAGGCATAGTGATGATCTTGGAAAGATAAGCACTGAAGTTAAGCTTAAGTGGAATAATGGGATAAAACAGATGTTGCGAGGTTTTCTAAGACAAAATTCATTATTCTGCAGATATTAAATGCCTTAAGTAAAATAGTTAAAAGAGACACATGGTCACCCTCTGCTTTCAGGTGCATCTATACAGTGTATTGGAAGTCAGTGATTTTCCTGGTATAAGGATTCTTTAAAATTTTGAACAAACGGGAGTAAAATGCCTCATTAGACCTAATTGTGCATATGGTATCCAGACAAACTGTTTTCAGTTGGAATATTAACATTGAGGGGATCAGAAAATGAACTGCTCTTAATTTGTACTTCCTTGTTAGCACATATTATCCTGATGAGACCTGAAAGAGAAAATATTTCTGTGACTGCTTGTTAAAGGCTAAGTAGAGGAACGACTCATGAAAACAAGTGAATCCTTGAGACTAAACGAATTCTATATACTTCAGATATAATGTCCATTGATTTCTGATCTGAGACTTTGCTAACCTCCAGCAATAGCTGTCATATGTTATTTTGGCCTATTGCCACAGAAATCAATCTTCTTTTTATTTATAAATTTCCGTAAGTTAGGTCATGTTTTGATGAAGTAGGTCAGTCTGAATTATTACCAAGCATTATTAAATTCAAGAAGTATAGACCAGGTTCAATAAGATAGCAAAAAGTCTAGATATACCCTGCAGCCACTGGGTTAGTTTTGCCTGTGAAGCAGAGCCTAAGTCATCTGAAAAATTATGTTTTAAATTGTTAATATAGTAAGTATAACGGTCCATAACATAATATCCTTTGGAATGAGTATTTGGCTATTGCAAGACTGATTTAGTTGAAAGAGGTGCTTGTTAGAGGAGTAGATATTAATCAGTTGAGCAACAGCAAAGCACTAACTGCTGATTCTGAAGCAAGTGAAACCTAAAGAAAGAATTGCCAAACTCTCCTGTGCCCTGCGCAGCACCCGCATGGTCTATACTGACTGATATTGTAGCTGTCTGGATGCATCTAATGAACTTGATGGCCCTTCCTCTCATAAATAATGAACGTAGAGTCAGGAGGCAGCACTGAGGATATTTTGTGTTCCATTTTTTTCAATTCAGTGTTTGGTGGCTAGCTTTAATTTCCAAATTAGTTTTGGCAAGGTGCAAAGAACAGAAATTTCAAACTCCTTTCCTTCTTCTTTTTTTTCCCTAGTTGTAACCCCAAAAGTTGTTGTATGACTCCCCCTGTGGAAATTTTATGTTTAAAAGAGAGACTTTCAAAAAAGCCCCTTGTTCTGTTTATACACTTGAGCAAAGCATTGGCCTGACTGCTCTAAGATCTTCCACTATCTGCCTTTGTGTATAATAAATCTCTCTTGAAATAGTGGTCAAAGATTCTTGTGCATCATAATGAAATATAGATCACTAGATCTGGATGAGATTTCCCCAAGACCCATGTTATCATTATTTTAAAACAAGCTCAGAAAAAGCTAGACTTTTCTGCAGGGAATCTGTAACATAATTCTTTACCTTCAAGGAGAGGTATACATTTGTCTTTTACTTTTTCAAGGCTAAGATTTTCCTTGCAGTAGTCCCTATGGAAAACAAAGCCCATATAGGAAATGGACTGAAATCAATAATAGATATTCCACAGTGTGGAATACTTTCCCAGTATGCCTTCCCCACCCCCTTTCTCCAATAGTGATTTTGAAGCAGATTTAGAGCTGATTCTTCAAGTGCTCATCAGACATGTGTGTTTTCCTTTCCCTGTCTCAGACGGCGCAGACTGTGTTGGTGGTGGTGGTGGTTTTTGGCATCTCTTGGCTGCCACATCACGTGATTCATCTCTGGGCTGAATTTGGAGTTTTCCCACTGACTCAAGCCTCCTTTCTCTTCAGAGTAACTGCACACTGCCTGGCTTACAGCAATTCTTCTGTGAACCCAATTATATATGCATTTCTCTCTGAAAATTTTAGGAAGGCCTACAAACAAGTCTTCAAATGCGAGATAGGTAATGAATCACCTCTGAACGATGCTAAGGAAAATAAAAGTCGGATAGATACACCACCATCTACCAACTGTACACACGTGTGAACTTTGAAAAGACCTGTAGGCTTGTGTGAACTGAACGCCTAGAAGACAAAGCACAACGAGCTTTTTTCTGGGTTTATCTTGATAAAGCTAATTGGTATTCAATGTACTGATGTTGCATTTGTAGCAAACGTTTGTGAAACTGGTAGGACAGAAAACTGGGCAGATCCTTTGCATCTTAGAAAGATGCATCCTCACTTGAAGCTCTTGGACCTTTGAAAGATACTTGAGAAAAAACCGTTAGAGCTTATGTGTCTGTATTCTTACTCTGTAAGCGTACAATGTGTAAATATTCAAATAAACAAGAAGAAGTGTTGATATGGACAAGTAACTTTTTGACATCTTACTCCATCAAACTGAAGAGATGGCTATTTTTTCTGCCTTACGGATAATAAATACTGTAGTACTATGATTTCAGAGAGGAAATGTTCTGTTCCCGCTTCAGATTGTTTAGACAATGCCTTTTTGACTGTGTAAAGTAACGATGGGCTCTGGTTCAGAACTGAACAACCTGAGGCAGTTGCTTTAGAGGGGAAATGCTAATTTTATATGTTTAGCTGTCTTTTTAATGTAACATACTGAGTAATGATGGACTTCTTTACATTTCATATGCCTGCCTCACTGTATACACAGAACTTTTGTGTACACTGTATAAGGTTTTGTTTGTGGCCTATATGTAGCTGTACCAAAATGACAATTTGTATCTATCAGAGGGAAGCTTTTCTTCATGTTTTGCATGTGTATGAGTATGTTGTGTTAATTTTATAGACTTTGAGATGGAGATGCAGTTTTAAATGTGCAATATGTACATATGTTTTGTGTTCCCTAAAGCAACTCTGGGAAATGTGTGAGCATTTAAAAATAGCATTTCCTTAGAAGTTGCAGGAGGGTCTTGATATTGTGTAGCTCTAATTTGGAAAATATTTAGAAGGATGCATTTAAATCGATACAAAGTGTATCAGGTTAAAGGTCCAATTCTGCAAGTTCTTTAATAAGTTGAGTGGTTTCAATGATTTTATAAAAGTGCTTAATATATCTTTAAGTGGTAAACCACTAATGAAAAAATGGTAGGACACTCAATCCTTTGAGAACATTACTGTTAGCTGGAGTAAGACAAGCTTTTACCTTTCTAATAAATGCCCCAAAGACTCATAGAATAAATTAAGATGAAGGAACCTCCAGACGTCCTCTCAAAGCAGGGCTGCCCTCAGAGTTGTATCGCTTGCTTGTCTAAGCAAGTATTGTAAATTTGTGAGGACAGTGGCCTTCCACTGGCCTTCCTCCAGTATATCCATCCCTCATGAACTGGGGTGATCAAAACTGAACAATCTATTCCAGATGTGGCCCTCGCGAGCACTGAGTAGATTAACTGCTTCCCTTGACCGATTGGCTGATTCTTGCTAATACAGACCAGTATTACAGTGATTTATTGCTGCAAGGATTCAGTGCTGACTCATATGTAATTTCTGTTTTACAAGCATGTGTCTTTTTCTGCAGAATTGCACTGAGTCCCAGCCCGAGTTTCAGGACTTTGCGTTTGGTTTTGTTGATAACTGTTACTTCGTTCTTCCAGCTAATCAAGGGCCCTCTGAAAGGTAACCCTGCTCTTCAGCACATCCACTACTGCCCTGGGTTCGGTATCGTGTGCTGAGAGAGTTCTGCACTTTTGTCTCGGTCTAAGATGACTGAACATGAGCCAGCAGTGGCCCAGGTGGCCAAGAAGGCCAATGGCATCTTGGCTTGGATCAGAAACGTCATGACCAGCAGGTCCAGGGAGGTTCTTCTCCCTCTGTACTCGGCACTGGTGAGACCGCACCTCGAGTCCTGTGTTCAGTTCTGGGCCCCTCACCACAAGAGGGATGTTGAGGCTCTGGAGCGAGTCCAGAGAAGAGCAACGAAGATGGTGAAGGGGCTGGAGAACAGGCCTGATGAGGAGCGGCTGAGAGAGCTGGGGGTGTTTAGCCTGGAGAAGAGGAGGCTGAGGGGAGACCTCATTGCTCTCTACAACTACCTGAAGGGAGGTTGTGGAGAGGAGGGAGCTGGGCTCTTCTCCCAAGTGACAGGGGACAGGATGAGAGCGAATGGCCTCAAGCTCCACCAGGGGAGGTTTAGGCTGGACATTAGGAAAAAATTTTTCACAGAAAGGGTCATTGGGTTGATTCACCTTCCCTGGAGGTGTTTAAGGGACGGGTGGATGAGGTGCTGAGGGACATGGTTTAGTGTTTGATAGGAATGGTTGGACTCGATGATCTGATGGGCCTTTTCCAACTTGATTATAATATGATTCTATGGTAAATAGTGTTGGCCAGATACTCTGTCAGATTCCTTTTCTCCAGCATCTTGCTTTAAAAAAAATGTCTGAAAGTGGTAGAACCACATTCACTATGGAGGTTTCACATGAAAACATCAATGTTTATGCGTCAATATTGTCAACTTGAAATCAGTAAAATAATACCGAAGACGTGCTATTGCATACATGCTGTTTGTGTCCATTCTTTCATATGAAGAGGCAGTTTGATGATATTGCTAGGAACAGAAAATTGAATGTATCTTCAAACCTCAGTTGGAGGAGGAGTGCTTATCTGTGCAGGAAACCATTTTCTAGGCTAGGATTGATGTTAGGAAACACAACCTAGAATAATGTTGAAGTTCTTTGAGTTTTCAGATCCTCATCACCCACTACACACTCAAATTATTAATATAATTGGTGGAAAAACACAGAAGTCATTCCTTGTCATACTTCGCTCTGCAGAGTGGATGAAAGACCTGTAGAGGCGTAACATCTCTGCAGCTCCTCATGCTAATGTGAGAGAACCTTCTTTCTTGCAAGCTCTGAAAAGCAGCTCAGTTCTGTCCATTTTTTTGAAGTTGCATTAGGACATCGCAGCAGATTTACTGCCAATTTTGCGTTTTTTATTTTGGATTTTCTATGTTTTAGCTTTTGCCTTAAAAGGATGCAGAAATCTCATTAAAACACTGCATCAGTGAAAGTTTGAAATTGTAAAAATTCATGTTTAAAGAGATCAAGAAATTATTCAGTCAAGGTTTTTTTATGCAATCTTATCCTGCCTGTTTGTGGGTAGGTCTTTGAGGTGTGACACAAAGCACTACAGCACTCCTCGTCTATTCATAAATGCTAAAACCCATTATGCATCCTCCAAGATACATGTGGATCCAGATGCACACTGTGTGCTACCATATATAAATCAGATTTAGAATCCACATCCAAAATGGAAAAAGAAAAATTAAATGGCACTTAAACAATATACTGTTCATCATGAGTGAACCCACTGAAAAATAATGGGACTTGCTCACCTATGTGTTCAGCTCTGCTAACTTTACAGGTGATTGTATCACCTCTATTTAACTAATTTTGAAGGTGACACTCATTTGAGTTGAAAGTAAAGCTACTGCTTGATGGCCACTACTGAGTCATTAAACAACCCATAGTTTTCAGTCAACAGGATATACTAAACATTTATCTAAGATTGTAAACATTCAGAATTGCCTTAAATTTATATCTTGTATAAAAAATGTAGAATTTCCTAATATTTTTCTTATGCCTAAGGTAGATTAAAAAATCGTATGCTCTGGTAGATTACAAAGATATGACCAAAGTGGCTAAATTATATGTAAAACAAATATTATAACAAGGAGCTAACTCTAATTTTATTGTTGTGTGTTCCCATCTGCAAATTTAATATTTTTTCAATATATTGTATGATGAAAGTAATTGGATCTTTGATTGTTTACAAACTATTCTGAAGTCTTTTTTTCTAAATTTAAGCAAAATTTAAGGCTTTCAAAGCCTTTCAATTTTTTGAAATATAACACATTTTAATGACATGTTTTAAGTTACAGTCCTTTGAGCTTTGTACTCACTTATACTTTGTATGCATGAACCTTTTTCTTAAAAACTTTATTATTATTTTTCATAATTTAATATGTCTTTATTTTTTAAAAATAATCTCACTATCTCAAAAAGATAAACATTAAACTTTGTACATTTAATGTTGAAGTGAAATAAATTTTGCTTTAAATCCCACATTAAAGGGGAAGGGAGGCATCTTTTTATAAAATAATGTTGTGAGTGCATTGTTTCAGATATTGTCTTAATGGATGCTTTACAATACAATGTGTCACATTGAACTTAATGATGCCTGTGGTCTTTTGGGAAAGGATAAAAGCAGAGAAAAGAACAGCTTCTAGCTCACAGAGCTTGTGTTACTATTAGATATTCAGTATAGGTGCAAGTTAAAGACCAGAAAATTAAAATTCAGTGTTTGTTTCAATGTATAATAAATGCAAAGTAATGTGCAGTTGTTTTGAGATCAACTATAGTTTGCATGAATTTTCAAGTGATTTTTTTCAATAAGGGTGTATCATCTCTGTTTATGATGTAAAATACAAACCACTTTTCTCAAATAATATTTACATAATACTTAAAATCAAGCAGTGCCCTTGGGAAAACGTCCAGAAATAGTAGCATACCCAAAGCCTTCTTCATGGCTAGATGTCATTATGGATTGAAAATACCTTTTTGAAAATTTAACTGATATAAAAAACATTCTCGTTTTCGAGTACATAAATGCAGGAGTCATGGTCCTCCTTTCATTTTGGCTGGTAAAAGTCAATTAAAATTTATAGAATTCATTGATCCTTCTTATTGAAGTGCAATTTAAATTTCTGTAATTTGCGTGTTGCTTTAGAGGCACACAAACAGCCAGATCCATGTATTTGAATATGAAAAGAAACAAAGCTCTCCATTAATGTGAAATCCAAACCTCTTTTATTATATGAAAGCCTGTATGTGGCTCCACTTTTGGAAGGAGGCAGTCAAATTGGTGCACATAGGTGCATATTTTTTATTAACATTGAGCAGTGACTCTTTCAATACAGTAAAAATAGCTAGATGAGTGTGAAATCAGAATATGATCAGTCCTACACCTAATGAAATATACTTTTAAAACAAAAGTGAGTGCTACGGCATGGATTTAAAATTATGTGCGCTTTAATCTCTTCATTTTACTGTGCAGTTCTTCAGCAACCATTTGTGTATACAGATGTACTTGATATTTGTAAATATGTTGATGCACTTTTACCGAATAGATTTATTGGATGCAGACCAAGCTCTCATTTTACACAACTATTTCCTTAAGTGCAGCATTCTGCCCTTGGAAAATTTTCTACCATTTTCATTGAATAGTTACTCCATTCCCTGACAGATACCTAACTGTATTTAATATTTGCTGAGGAAAAATAAAATCTCTCTTTTAGTAATAAATTATCAGATCTACACAGATGTTTCCAGCACTGCCTGTGCTTAGTTAAGTTCAATACAAGGATTCTGAAAGAAAATATATAATTCTTGCTGGTGGCTCATAGATGTGACTTTTATAGATGAGATGATGACATGACAGTATTGCTTTATATCAAATTTCACAATTTAACACAAACTGGTATTTTTTATATAGTAAAATGAAAAGTCATTCATTTAGGAATGAAGAACATGAGGGAAACTTTAAAAACTGATTATTACGAGGAACGACTGAGAGAGCTGGGGTTGTTTAGCCTGGAGAAGAGGAGGCTGAGGGGAGACCTCATTGCTCTCTACAACTACCTGAGGGGAGGTTGTGGAGAGGAGGGAGCTGGGCTCTTCTGCCAAGTGACAGGGGACAGGATGAGAGGGAATGGCCTAAAGCTCCGCCAGGGGAGGTTCAGGCCGGACATTAGGAAAAAATTCTTCCCTGAAAGGGTCATTGGGCACTGGAACAGGCTGCCCAGGGAAGTGGTTGACTCACCTTCCCTGGAGGTGTTTAAGGTGCAGATGAATGAGATACTGAGGGGCATGGTTTAGAGATTGGTGGGAATGGTTGGACTCGACGATCCGGTGGGTCTCTTCCAACCTGGTGATTCTATGATTCTATGATTATACCAGAAAACGATGATTCTGAAGTTGTCAGTTTGACTAAACCTAATCTCTAACTCTGTCTAACAGAAAGGACTTGCATAGCCTTGGGAATTGTGAATTCAGGATGTGGTGGTACCCAGGTTTGTGCCACTGGAAGCACTGCTACAACAAGAGAGCTTTTGCTCGAAAAACCCCAAAACACTCAAGTTGAAAAACATCACCAATTCAGCTTAGGGAGATATGTTAAGAGGTGGTTTAATTACAACATAACTTTGTAGCCATATAGACAGAGAAACACCTGATGTTATGTTGCTCTTAAACAAGTGGATGAGTTATCAAGGTCCACTACAATGACATTAAGCTTTAACAGTTAAATTTGTAAATGAAGTGGAAGTCTTTTCATTAAGCCATGGGTATAAATATCCCTAGAATTCTTAATGAACAAATGCAGTATATTCATTTGGCTTCAAATCACCTTTCAGTATTTCTTACAAGATTTTATGTATTTAAATCTCAAAATATGGACTAGGTGGTAGCACTGCTGTGAGAAAAAAAATGCAGCCTATATTACAGAGTGGTTAGACCTGATGATCGCAATGGTCCCTTCTGCCCTTAGTCTATCAGCATTCTTACTCTTTTTTTTTTTAATTAATAATATGAGAACTAAGCAGATACGAAGAAAGAACATTACAAAACTGAGCTGGTAAGTAAGTCTGTAAGTGATCATCTGAAGATGTATCTGAAATAACTCCACAAGTGGGCTGCACCCTGAAAAGGTCATACAATGATTAAGAAATGCGATTGAAATATGGATTGCCATTGTTAGAGAAAGAAGTAAAATGATGCTGTGAGCTCTTCTCATTTTACTTAATTATTGTTTTTGGCATTATTACTCTAAATGTAATCTCTCTGCATTACTTTTGCACAGCAATCTATCATTTTCATGAGAATTACAAGCTGATGGTTGCCTGCACATTTGAAAGACTTGATGGTAATTGCATTTCACTCCATAAGTCAATGGTGAAGCTTTTTACCAATCTGTTGTGAAGCTGTATTGGAAATCTTTATGAGCTAGAGGCTCTCACAATATTGTTTTCATTTCAGCTCAGCTTAAATGAGAGCTTGTAAAAAGTAATGCTATACTAAACACACACGATCTGACATGGAGTTTCTGATAAAGCAATCAACACTTTGGGGAGATTCATACAGGCCGAGTAGTAGATAAACCTGACTAATTCTGAGTGTCCTGTGTGAGTTTTCAGAAAAAAAAAACAACTTCAAAATTGCTCCTGTCCTGAATTCTGCTGACTTGCAAGAGTAGCATTGAAATTGTCAGTTTGAGTAAAAATAACTTTCAAATCTGTGTGACTGAGAGGACTTACGCGGCCCCTAGAGTTGTGAATTCAGGATGTGGTGGCAGCATGTGGTTCATTATTTTTTACATGTATTTATCTCTCCAAATCTATAACAAACCTTGCAGAATCATGTTTATATTATGTTGTAGCTTGTTGCTCTCTAGAGTGGTGCTGAGATGGGGTTTCATCTGTTCTTGCATCCATACAGATGAAGATTTAAATATTCTTTTTAACTCTTATGTTAATATTGAGAAAAAAAGGGCTTATTTTACCACCACCACTGTAGATACATGACCGCAAGGCACTGTTTATTTATAAATATTTAGCAAACATATAAGGAATAACCCAGTAACACTTGAAAAGATTTGAAGGGGTGGCAAGGAAAACAAGGTGCAGCGAGTAGGTTTAAATATGGACTTAATATTCACCTGCAGTATTACAGCTGATGTTCTTGTGTGAAACATGTTTGGAAAGAGTACTTACACTATGATCCCATGCTGGAAAAACTCTTTTGCTTATAGTAATATAGAATCATATCATGGGTATGGATGCTAAATATTGTCCAGGTAAAGGACTTAAGACCATTTTGCTGTGGATGAAGTAATACAAGGATGTATTTTTGATGTTTTGCTAATTTTGCCGCATCTAGAACTTTATTATAAAGCCAAATGAAATAGAATCGTGTATTTAAATTATTTATTCTATAGTTTCCATTAATAAATAACCGCAAGAGTTTGTTCCCTCTGTTTATAAGACAGCAATCTTATCCATGGTTTAGCTGAGTACAAATGGAAATAAATGGACTTTCCTACTTTTAATCTGATTCTTACAGTATTTGCCTCTCTTAAATATACTACTATATGTTTTTCCCTCTTGTCATTTTGAAATATTGATTTTTGTGTGATTTTAAGTGAAATCACCTCCATCAGTGTAAAAGAATATGGTAATAAAATGGCTGCTAAAGTGATTATAGTAGCAACTATGCTGTGCACATTATTTTGTTTTAAAATTTTGAATTAATACTTGTAATTGTAAATATTTTCTTCTTATGTATGAATTATATCTGTTATATTTAATTCTGCCTGGCTAAAATGATGCAAACAGAATGTATTATTTGCTTGGTGATTCAGATTTCTAAAAAAAAAAATTAATCGAATTAAAGCTCATAGCACTGAATGACCATTCGTGTCCTCCTTTTCTAATCTGTAAAGCAAAAACTCTCTGTAACTGAAAAACAAACTGCTTTTAAATTACTTTTATCCTTTCAAAAACCAGTGCACATGAGAGAAAGAAGAGGGAGAATATTTTTAAGACTATATTTCTAAAGCAAGGAACTGTGTTACACATCATTCTAAGAGACAAGAGGGTAAATTAGAAAAGAGCAAATAAAAGTGAAACTGATGTATTATTGCTGCATATATATGTTGATGACTAAGTCAAGTGCATCTTTTGTTTTCATTAGAAGAAACAATGACAACTATTCCTGTCAACCAAATTCTACTCTATTATCTTTCTAGTTGTATTATAATTTCTACTGTACTCCACCTGAGCAAAATCAAAGTTATTGCTTAACGAATCATCTGGACTTTACTGAAGGAAAACAAAAGATTAAATCATTAATACTTAATAGTAAAAGATATCAAAAGAAATAAGTGCGATACTGGGAATACTAACTGTCTTTGGGCAATTGAAAAGTTATCCAGCATGGAGTGGATCGCTCTATGATTTATCAGATCTATAAACTTTCCCACTAGCCATAGTTCTTCTATGATCTGTCACTTATTTAGCTTTTTTGAAAATCTAGCTTCTCAAAAAATTAGTGAGTCTTTCCAGTTATTTCAGCGAAACTGGATTTGACTCCCTCTCCTACTGAAAGTGGTGTTCAAATTGCCACTTCTGCAGCTTCTCTCCATGCTACAGAGCAGCGTTCTTCTGCAGACAGAAAATGAAGTATGTTCTAAGGAAAATCTCCTGGTAGGATTTTGATGCCATGAAATCTGACCTTTATATCAGGAAAGGTGCACTGTCTATCACTATGAGACTTGATAACACTTGCTATCTCTGGAACAAAACAAAATTGAGAGCTTATATTAACTCCTTAAACTCGTTTGACTTCCTATTGCTCAAAAAAAAAAAAAAGTAAAAAGGAGGGGGAAAAAAAAGAAATAATTTGTTATAGGCCATGGATATGTGGAATAATAACACATCCAGAAATATTTAGACAATGCGTAAACAATCCATGACATTGTTTAATACACACAGACTATAGTATAATGAAGTCTAAAAAAATGGACAGATTGTTCAAAAAAATGCCCTTGCATGTTAACACTCGTAATTCAGTTAAGGAATTAGACAATAGTCTTGTAGAGCAGCAGTCAACACACATTAATCAGACTTCTTGGTCTAGTTGCAGAAAGTGGAGGACATTTTTTCTCTCTTTCCTATTTTCTGTATTTTATCATAGTATTGCTTCAGATTTTACTTTATGCTTTCTGCTTACTTTCCTTTCCATGTATGACTAATTTTTATTTAAAAAGTCCAAGTCATACTTCAACAGAACTAGTAATTTACACGTCTGATGTATTTATATTATATTAGTATATTTTTATAGGTATTACTAGTAGTAAGTCAGCCACATTTGATTGCATCTATCCCTAAATCCTACTGAAGTTGTCACCAACTCTAACACTGTCTAAGCAAGAGAAACTGTTTATCTAAGTGTTAGTGACCAACCTAAGTCAAACGAATTTTCCACAGAGACGTCAAACAGATGTCACCGGAATGTCTCATTTTGAAAGCATTATCATCTTATTAGGAGGTCTGAGACATTCTGTTCCATTAAATCAGGAACAGGCAGGCTGGAGTAGGTGTCTAAAACATCACGCTGCTCTGTGTGTCTGTTTTCTGCACTTGGTCATGCTTAATGCTCGCTGCTTCTAACGAAGTTTTCAGTGAAGTTAATTGTGTTACAAGGTTTTGCCTCTAAGAGCTCTGTGACTGCAGTTGCAAGATTGCTTTGGTTAAATACTGAAAGCAGGTATGTGCAGGATTCTGAAAGCTTATTTTGGTATAACTTTGTTCAGAGTTTCTTCTTTGGTTGTTACTTTCTTTCTCCACTGCTTATTGTTTGTCAAAATCTGCTTTCATTGATGCTGAAGATGGTATTATTCGTTGTTGTAGATGCCCCATTCCTGGTAACATTCAAGGTCAAGTTGGATGGGGCTCTCAGCAATCTAATATTGAAGATGTCCCTACTAATTGCAGGGCGTCGGACTGTATGACCACTAAAAGTCTCTTCCAATCCAAATCATTCTATGATTTGCACTGGAGAAAAATGGCAAGCAAATGCTAGTGTAACTAATGGAATGGACCAGGACCACTGGACTGGGACCTGGACATGATGTATCCCCTGACATCATGCCTTACTTGTTTTAGCTCAGACACGGTATTGCTGTCCTCTTAAATGATCCGTGAGGTCTCACTGTCTTTTCCCCAGCACCAGAACTCTGGCAGTAGAGATGATTATTGAAATCCTGGTCAGTCTCATGAACCAAGTGCTGGAATGGCATCTTCTAATGCAGCAGCTGTGGGGAATTTCTGTTACCGACTGATCTCTCACAGTTACCTGGTGCAGGCTAGTAGTTCCTCTCTCCCATTTTTTTTCTGCTACTTGTTGAAAATTTTGTGTGCCTTGAATTTTTTTTTCTGTAAAAGTTTAGCTTGTAGCACATAATAAACAGTTGGACTAACACACTGAAGCCCAGAATCAGGTTTCCAAGGCCTGTAATGCTGTCCTTTTAGAGGAAAAAAACATGTTCTCCCTAACTCTTCCAAAATAAGCTAAGAAAGCTGGAGTAAGAAATAATGGAAGGGATTACCAGTACTACTGCTATTTCATACTTCAGCAACTCATTTTATGTTTTCAAGAAATGCAAAGTTATTTATTGGCTTGCTAGGCTAGCTGTTTACATTTGTAAGCTCAGCAGCTATGTGATGGAGTCAGAGAAGATGACTAAAAATAGATTTTGGAAGCAAATAATTTGAGGAGTGCTAAAGAGAAAACTCAAAATGAGATGAGAATGAGGACAGAGATCCGATTTCTGACATTTAAATAAATGTGTGATAGAGAAAATATGTGCATTCTTTTCACAGAGTACTACTGACTATACAGCTTATTACAACACGTCATGTTATTTTTTAAAAAACAATACGACTTTTTTAATGCGAGGGTTTTGAGTTAAGAGGCATAGTCTTGGTGAATGCACCTACATGTCAAACAATTTATAGGGGTGGGAAATTAATCTCTTTCTCAAGTAAACAAAGTGCAGTGGAGACAATGGGAAACTTTTGTGATAGCTTAGAAGTAATGCAGATGATGATTTACCTGTGCTGTAGATGGGAAGATTAAGTAATCATTTACTAGTATGTCTTGTTTCTAGTAATCAAACTCTAGACAAAAAATATTTTTTGTTCTGTTCTATTCTCTTTTCCCCTCCTCTCAGCACTGCTACTCCTTTTCCTCACCCTTGTTAGTGGCTACACTCTGATAAAACTATATGTTTGAGTTTTTCTCTCTCCTTTTCTGTTTTCCCACGAAGTTCAGCTGCCCACTTTCATTTGCTGTGTAGAAAGCACCTCTGCCTCCATTCTGTGCTAAGATAGAAGTGAACAGTGGAAACTAGTTAATTAATTGGACTTTTTAATTGTTATCTCAGTACTTGCCTTTTAATCTGATGTAATACTCTGCCAAATTTCAGTCTTTTTTAGAAGAAATAAACCTTAGTAGTTGATTCATCAAGTCTTTGCTGGTTGTTTTAGAAGAAACACTCAATGTTATATTATGGAGGGCTGCTATCCCTAATTAGCTGCTGTGTAATGCCAAATTTGGCTTATGGACAACAGCTTAAGATTTATCTTGTTTCAAAGTCATAACATTCCTTTGAGCCACTGCTGAAAGATTTACTTGCTCAAAGTCCTCCCTGAGATTGCATAATCATGAAGTATTCTGAATACTCCACAGCCAGCTGAAGCTTGAAATGACTTGGAGGAGTATGTTGCCCATTTTGTCCTTCTACATAAGTTAATTTTAATAAGGTAGATCTTCCATGATCCAGAGGTTTCCTATTTCAATCATTTTCTTCGTCCCTTCAGTGAGCAGATGATAGGAAATGTGTGTTCTTATATTTATTTGAGAACTGTTCAAATTAATACCTGCATCCTTAACTCCAGATTGATTCGATAGCATAGAAAGGAGAGTGCTTGAAGAATAAAGTATCTCTGTGGTTAAAATATTAGCTCAGTGTGGAAATAAATGTCCATGGCTTTCTAAGAATTCTGTGACCCAGAAATGTATTTCCTGAGATTTGATATGAAACCCTTAAGCAGTTAAATTAAACAGACTCTTTCCTTCTTAAATCTAACTGACATATCTTTTGCTTTCCCACATATTGTGTATTTAATCTTAACACACTCCTCCTTTCCTTTGCCAAATACAGATGTTCAAAGGTTCCTATGACCCTAATTGTAGTAGCTCTAAAATCAGAGAAGAAAATGGAAAAGGTAACCTGATAATCAAGGAAAATAAATATTAGAGCAGTACTAAACAATACTGGGCTCAGATGTATTTCAAAAAGTCTTTTTATTCATCTTTTCGTTTAAAATGGACCTTTTCTTTAGGTGGATGCCATGTTCTGATCATGAATACTTTTTGTTGGCTGGAGAGGAAATTGTCGTACAGAAAAGGCTGAGAAAGGTCTCTAAGAGAAAGTTGTGCAATTTCTTGTCCTAGCATGACTAACAATGGATATAAAGCATTCACCAGGCGAGCATCAGTGAGCTCATAATTTTAATCAACATGCCAAAGTCACAGCCTTAAGGGATTTAGTAGGAATTTCTGCTCATAGTCTTTCCAACTATTCAGTTTAGTATTTGATAGGAATGGTTGGACTCGATGATCCGATGGGTCTTTTCCAACCTGGTGATTCTATGATTCTAACAGATCTCGGTCTGGACAGGTTTGGGTTTCTCCATTTGGTTCAGTTCAGGGTAGGTTTTGATCCAAGAGTAACCCATCTTGTGAAGTGGATCAGCAAGAAGAGACGTGAGAACGAGCATTAAGGCTGAGATTGACCCATAGCTGATGGGAAGTTCAGAGAGCAGCTATTCCCTGCAGCTCCTCCTTGACGTGTTTGAGTGCCCCCCACTTCACTGTAGATGTGTCTGTGGTAGCATGGAGGGATTGTTCTTCAGTTGTGAGTATGCCTCGAATGCCTCTACAGTTTAAAATAAGAGGTGCTGTTTTCTGAGTCGTTCCTCTGTTAGACAACTAGCATATTGATAGTTGTTAATTTTGGGGAAATAACATAGTTTGAATCAAATGAAATGAAATGAAGAAATAAAGACACATTTTTTTCGTTCTTAAAGCATCAACAGTCTAAAGTAAGGTTTTAAATTATTTTTTAAGTTTCTAAATATTGACCTGAGCTTGAAAAGTGCAGACTATCCACATTCTAATGAAAGCTTACTGCTCTGCAGTGATTTTGAGGTGGAAAATAAATTTTAATGAAATACCTGCAATGGCAGAAGAGGTGGAACTAGATGATCTTTAAGGTCCTTTCCAACCCAAACTATTCTATAATTCTATAATTGCCTGGAGAAGAGGAGGCTGAGAGGAGACCTCATTGCTCTCTACAACTATTCTGTAATTCTACAATTCTATATTCTATAATTCTCTACAACTTATAATTCTATATTCTATGATTCTATGAGTGGCTTCCAAGTGTTAATTTGTTTGTTCTTTTATTTGCTTCCAGAAATGGTGGAATTTAAGAAATTCATTAAACTACAAAAAAAATGTTTCACTGATTATGAGTAAAACCAAAATGTTATAAGCCCAGTTTTCCAGCTTGTGCAGATTTACAAGTCTTAAAGGCTAGATTTTATTAGAAACTCCATTTGCCTACTTAAAGCCAACTCAAATAAAGTTTAAACAGAGGTGTAAAGAACTTCTAATAGAAAACAAAACTTTAAGGTATAATCCCATATTAAAAAGAAACACTGACTGGAAAAAATGGAAATATTTGAAAGTAAATGTCACATTTCCAATGAAGTTATTGAATTCTCGCAAGTGGCAGAAGCCCCAGGGGGGTCAGCAGGAAGAGGCAGGGCTGCAGATGCTCCTGGGGCCTTGGGATAAATAATGGACATTTTTATTTACAAACTCATCAACACTTTAGCCTTAAGATGGAGCCAGCAATTAACTTGTACTAATGATATGGAGCTGACTGGAGAACTTCAGAGGAATGTCATATAAACCCACTACAATGGTAACAGAGCAGGTAAGTTTTGTGTATCCAGACAGTTAAATATTACATGTATTTATTCCATATGGTGTGTCCAAATATTCATTGCCTACTAGAATCTGAGGAATAATTTCATGGAGTTGAGTACATGACAAGACTACATTTTCACGATTGCAGCATATAATAGACAAATAAAGTGTGCTATATTGTGATTTTTTGAGGAAAGTATTTGCCTAACCATCTTTGCAATATTTTTGTTTGTTTCCTAGTGGGAGCATAGGAAGTAATAAAAGTTAAATAAGGTTAATATGAGATGATTATGGATTATTCAACTTTTGTCAATCTGGGTGAGACATAGCAAGATTATTAATAGAGCTAGAACTCTAGAAAGCCAATAGGTTGCTACGCATCCATTTTTTTTACTGTGGTGTAGATAATATTACTAATTTGAGTGTTATATTTATCTGCAGTGTTGGCTTACACATCATGTGAAACACATTTTCAGCTGCGTTTTTATAAAAGTGGTGGTTTGAATTTTTGTTACTTCGCATGTGTTTTATCTCATGAATTTTGGTTGCAGCTGGAATGAGGCATTTGGAATATTGCATGTTAAGGTAAGCATAAAATAGGTATAAACAAGGCTACCTGATGAGGTAACTGTGGGATCTGATGACAAAATCAGGTAGCTGAGTTCATAGTTCAAAGCCTCATGATACAAAGCACTGATCTGATATAAATGCATTTTTTTTTGGTTCTGCTTCAGAAAAAACAGATAATTCACACATTACTAGAAAGCTTTCTGCTGGATAAAGCTCTGCAAACCATATAGAACCCACATCAAAGTATAAGCTGATGTAAACTCTATATTGTGAACTCTAGCATTTCAACAGATATATGATTGTATGTTCACATCTAACAGGGATCAAACTTGGGTTGCAGAGTGATTGTGTGGTGCCCAGAGGTAAACGATAACAATCAAGGAACCAGGGAGTGCCATAATAGGAGACATAAACAGGAATGTTGCTTCTTGAAATCAGAAAAGCTCACAGCAAAAAAAGACCTTTGCAAATTCTACTGACAGCAACAGTGACTTAAGACATTGTGAGCTAATTTAGAAAACTTAACTAAGTAAAACAGTGGCTAAAGCTTGTGTGATTTGCACACCAAAAATATAGAAAATTTGTCCTCCTGGTCAATCCAACAACATGGCAGTTCACAAAAAATTAATTGAAATAATATTGGAGTCAAATCTTCTATAAAGTGCACACTTAAGGCCTGATGGTTCCCTAAGCTTGTAGAGTATTTAATACATGCTTCATGTTAGTGACAGTTCTAGTAAACTCAAATGCTGTGTGGGTAATCTATGAAGGGGTGAAATGATGCACCCTTAATATAGTAGTTGGCTTGCATTCTGTGTTTTTTTGCATTACTTGTTTGCATGCCTCTGTCCAAGAGTACAGATGCTACCTTGTAAAACCACAGCTAATGCTCAAGAAAAAAAAACACTGCTAATTTGAAAAATAAATATTAGTAAATCCTAACAAGACATGCCAGATTTACTGAGAAATGTCTGTTTACTGAGAAAACTGAGTGTGTGGTTCATTCCCAAGCTGTCGATTTTGAAATTTGATATTTGAAACTTTGTCTTGACAGAACTCTGTCTTTCCTCACTTTCCTTGCCAGGATGCCATTAGAACTAAATATTCTTTATTATTCTATTCTGTGAGAGTGAGTAGTTCTTGCAAAAAATTGAGCAGCTTTGTTTATTACTAGACTGTTAATATCAATTTCGTATTAATAGGTAGAATAAGAGTATCAGCATTTCAATAATTACTAGAGTTGTGCATTCAATATTAGATACAGCATATAATATTGTTTTGATTAAATATAAATAATATTTGTTACTAAGTACAGTTTGAAAAGGTAAGACTAGTTATAGGAGAACAAATTTTAAGATCAGAGGGGAACTATAATTTCTTTTGGCAGATCTACTTTAGGACATCAGCCAATTTGATCCACCTCAGCTACAGATTTCTCAAGGGAAGGGCAGAAATGGGAGAAGAAGGGAAAGTCTGCACATTAGCGTTTATGGGTGTAGTTATGCTCCCAGCTGATGTGAGGTGGTTGAAGCTGTATGCTGCTGGTTTAAACTGGAATTGTACCCTTTTGTTCTTTTGTTAAGGTCAATAGCATTGCAGTTGAGTAAAATCAGTCTTTGAGAAAGGGCATCCAACCCTCATCTGAAGAAATCAAATAAAAAACTTTCTCTGAAGAAATAAAAGGATGTACTATCTAAATCCTCCTTTGTAGTCTGTGAATTTCCAGTTTAAATATGTTTGGTTGCTGCTTCTGCTTTTTTAATCCTTTCTCTGCTAGTTGAAAAATCTCTATGAAAATACCAGTAGTCCTCGCTCTGAAGCAAAGCATGAGGACACCGTCAGCTGTCATCAAGCAATATTGAAATATCAGACAGATTGTAGGTAAAAGTAACTGCTGCTGTTTAGCAAATTAATTGTTTTCTAATATTTTTTCATGGAAGCATTTTCAACTTCATATATATGTAGTGTAGTGAAATAGGCTCAGAGCTGCTGTAAATCCACCTATTACCAATGAATGTTGATAGCACATCCCCAGTTTATGCCTCTTGTATTATTCTCTTGGGGTTATTTATTTTAACAAAGACAATGATAAATTTAAATTTAAATTTAAATATTTAAATTTCCGTTACAAAGATGTAAAATAGAAAAACAGGATGTACAGAAAAGAAAATATCTTATGCTTTCTATAAAATTCAAACCTTTTTTTGAAAAAGCCTTTCACAGATATTTTCTTCATTTTTAGAATGGCAGGTGTTGGCAATTACAGAAGAGTGTGTGATAAGTGAATACGTATATATACCTACTGCACAAAAGAATAAAAAGTCAGCCTCTCAGAAAAGAACCTATGGATTTACAACCACACACAAAAAAATTGTAGATATGCATTTTTCACGATCACTAGTATGTGATAAAGCAAGAGGATTTACTTTTCACAACATGTTACAGATGCAGATAGATTTCATTTTAGTATTTGCTGGCCACATTCTCTTTCCATCAGTCAAAACTGTAATGAGAGTTTCATGGCCACCTCAAATGGGCAAACCCTTAGTAAGATTCTTCACGAACTTTATTATATAGCTGCAGGAATGCTACTTGTACCAGTAAAAATATGAAGGGGTACTAGACAGAGAGTAAGGACTTGGAGGCAGAAGATACAGACTGTTTCTTTTTACAGCAGTGCCTGCTTTGTGTCATTGTAAAGTGATTGTGAAATTACAGCTTTTCATTACATTTCAGAGATGCCTTAGAAATGTCCACCAGCAAGGGCAATAACTAGCACTGAATCATCCTAGCTCGTGACATTTTTTTTGTACCTTCCTTGTCTGCATTAGGTACAAAATATATTTATCCCTTATTCATCCCGAGGGACTGCTTTGCTTCTATCCTCAAATCCTTAAAACCTCTAAAAGATAATAGCCCGTCTCATTCCCATTCAACTCCATGAAAGATCAGTTCTATGTTATCTCACTGCCGTGTCCTCTATGGTGGAGAAAGAGCAATTTCCATCCATTTCCAATACATTTACACCTAGGCAAGTCATTGCCTTTTGCTGTATTCAGACCTAGGGTTCTTAAGCTTTCAGCAAGTGCATCTCCAGTTTGTTTTTGCAGGTATCTGTGCCTGCAGAAGGATGCAAGGGTCAAACATAACCTATCTTCTTAACTGGAGGCAAATCATCGGTATACCAATGATCATAGTCCATATTTTGGTTTGTTAAGTTTCTCCGATGGACTGTGAATGCTCATATCTCACTCTCAGATCAGATGAGAAAATACTACTGCCATCAAACGTACTACAAATGTAATAATTAGTATGGTTCTTATATGGATATTTGAAGTTAATCATAGCTGATGAGAAATGCTTCATGCAGGTCTGTCTTCAAGTAACGGGGAGGTTGTATTTCTCAGTTATGTCTTATTCGTTTGGAAAAGGCCTTACCTGAAAGCAGGTTGTGGAGAGGAGGGAGCTGGGCTCTTCTCCCAGGTGACGGGGGACAGGACGAGAGGGAATGGCCTCAAGCTCTGCCAGGGGAGGTTTAGGCTTAACACTAGGAAAAAAAATTTCACAGAAAGGGTCATTGGGCACTGGAACAGGCTGCCCAGGGAGGGGGTTGAGTCACCTTCCCTGGAGGTGTTTAAGGGACGGGTGGACGAGGTGCTGAGGGACATGGTTTAGTGTTTGATAGGAATGGTTGGACTCAACGATCCGATGGGTCTCTTCCAACCTGGTGATTCTACGATTCTATGATGCAGATTGTCTTCTGCAAAGCCTTGTCTTAGAGTGCACCAGGAGCATTTTACCACTTTTTTTCTCACCATGGGAAGTTCACTAAAACAATTTTCTGCTGCTCCCATGTCTAACTCAGATATTGTCACCATCCATATTATAAAACCAAACAAAAATGTAGATACAATGTACATACTAAACATAACTTCAGATGCCTTCCAGAGCTGTCAGCTACATTGTGTATCACAAAAAAAACCCCAAAACAACCAAACCCAAACCCTCATGCAACTCTAATAACTTGACTTGTCCATATTTCCAAAGAAACACCAGCAGGACGTGAGCTGGCAATTTGTGGTTGCAGCCCAGAAAGAAAATCAGCTCCTGGGCTGCACAAAAAGAAGCATGGCCAGCAGGTTGAGGGAGGCCAATCTGACCAGCACTGATGTGATTCCAGCTGGAGTACCATGTAGGACTCTGGGGCCCTCAGCGCAAGAAACACATGGACCTGTTGGAGTGGGTCCAGGTGAGGACCTGGTGGAGTGGGACCAGGTGAGGCTGGAATCCCTCTCCTATAAGGAAAACAGAGGTCGTTAAGCCTGGAGAAGAGATGGCATAATGTTCAACACAGTAATTTTTAGGGATTTTAATGTAGAAATATAAGATGACAAACAAATTATTATTTAAATTGTTTTACTTCTTATAGATCTAAATAATTATCTAAGTTAATCTAACCTTAAGTGTGTATGTTGTATACTTAATATTTTTCCATCCTGCATTGCCAGAAGCTGAGATATTATTGTGCCTTTGCTGGCTGTTTCTGAGGTTGCCATGCTTTCCTGGTTTTCAGAAATGAAATGAGTTAATAAAGTTATAAGTATCTTGAGTCTTCCTGTTTTCTACTAGAAAAGATATGCAGTACCTTTTTGCCTACTTCTGGCCTGCACCTTTTAACATAAAAACTTTTTCCATGGTTCTGATTTTTCACTTATTCTCTTATTCACACACTCAGGGTCTCTTTCCTTTCCCCCAGCTTGCTCTCACATTCATTTTTGATTGCATAATCTGGAAGGGTTTTATTTCTCATCAGCTGGAACATTTGTGCCTGAAAGATTTTCCTGTAGTTGACATTATATTTGAGTAGCTGAATTTTTTATTTCTTTTAAGTTCTCAAGTTTAATTTGGTTATATTATGCTGCAAACATCTTGGAGTATATTAGAGATGTACTATTTAAATAGATGTATATTCTTGATGTATTTTATACATACAGATATAGATATTTTTAAAAAACTATCTATCTATTTAAACTCATTGAAGACATATTAAAGGTTATTAAGCGTTCAGGAATGACTGAAGTGTCATAGTGGTTGCAGAGTAGTGCCAGAAGCACAAGGATACTCAACACAGTTAACAAACACTCAAAGCCAGTGCCTCATAATGATCAAGCTCTGCCTGGATCTGGGTTTCAAAAACAAACGGGGATAAATAAATTATGTAAATGTATTCAGGAGCACAAAACCTCTACAGCAAATGTCAAAGCAATTGTAAACCACGACATCTTTAAAATTAACAGCTAGTAGAAAAAAAAACATGTGTATGAGTCTGGAAGACGGCTCAATCACTTTTTCAGACAAAGATATGGGGGGAGGAAAGTGAATCTTTAAATGTCACTTAGGCAGAGACACAGTGGGAAGGAGGAACTGAGAAGAGTCACACATGCAACAAAAGAGACCTTCAGTGTATTTTGTGATCATGACAGATGTACTTATGAATAAGACTGGCTGTGAAAAATGTAGATGTCATTGCTATTTTGCTAGTAGGAGACAATAATATGCCATCAAGTTGCTGCTACATTTCTTATCAGACAGCTAAGAGAATAACATAACATTGTCTAGTACCACTAGTAATTATATATGTAAAGGTAACAGTAACTCCTATGTAATGCAATCAAAAATAAAGCTGACGTTTAATCCTTTCAATTTATTGACATTAAGTGTCTGCTTATAAAGCATTTATTAGGAATTAAGTAAGTGTTTAAATAGCTTGTTGTATAGCGACTCAGCTATAGTCAAATATAGCTAGTGCCTGTCTACACTGTAAATTGCAAAGCTCTGTAATATCTTCAGAATGTGTTTCAAATGAGATAGATAGTCCTACAAAATCAAGGTAGCATAGCCATCGGGGTGAATTATATGGCTTGGCCAATGCTGAGTACTCTGCTCTGCTATGTAGGCATGAAATTGTTTTAGCTAAGGTTTGAATCTAAAATAATTCTTTATTGTTTAGTACAGATATGAAACACTGCTTTTCATTGTTAATACAGTGAGCACTGTCCCTCGAGTAGTAATAGATGTTTCCATTAATTCAGTAGGACTAAACAGAAGAGTGAAGACCTAGTAATGGGTGTTTGCAGACCAAAGATTCCTGAAAATAGGAAAGATATTTCTGTAGTAGTATGTACTGCCTGTTAGTTGAATACGCAAATAGATTTAAAGATTTAGGGTATCCGAATAGCAATGAAGAGGTAATATTGCGCAGAGATGAATTGGAGTCTGTCAACCTCCTGTCTTTCTATAAAATAGTTCTGTGAGATAGATTTGAAGTGGGTCTTGTCCACAAATATGAATGTTGCCTTTATGATAGCAAAGGGGGCAGAAAAGGTATTAAGCTTACCAACTTGCCTGAAGTCCATGATAATGAATACCTAGAAAATACAAGTAGGAAGAAAAGGGTATGCTGCCAGTTCTTTTGTATTTCACAGCTAAGGAACAAACTTACTTTATAGAAATGCAACTAAGATTTTCACTGCTGAATTAATAAAGCAAAAGAAATCTGGGCAATAATAAAGTTTACCTGTGAAGAATCTGAGAATTTTAAAACTAACATTTAATTAATTCTCGATTATAGAGCTTTTCCCTGTGGTATACTGTGGAAAGCTGCCTGAATTACAAGTAGCTGTGGAGAAGCTTACAAAATTTTCTGAGTCTACTTGACCATCCATAAGCTTTTCAATTAGCCAGAGCAATTGTCGGACTTTTGCCTGTTAGAACAGATGAAACATTTCCTTAGTAGTATCTTGATCAATGAAAATGAACTGATTTTGGAGAGGTATTTCCCCCTGTGGGTGACCTTGCAAACAAACACCCGAGCAGCACTAACAGCTAAGGTGAAGTTTGGCAGTGGCCAAAAGTGAATGCTTAATAACTAATAAAAGAATCAGGGCAGGTTTCTGATGTTTCTTTCTGGTAGCCTTGCATCCTGTTTTTAGCACAGAGACTTGAAGAGTTCAATGTGATTTCCATGTATTTTGTAATACAAAATTATTATTTTCTTCAGTGTATTTGACTGACTGCAGCAAAGGCTACTGGCTCTTCAGCTTGGTCTTTGGCCCTCTGGAGACCCCTAAATTGCAGATTACTACAAACAGAGACGGCAAACTAAGGATGCATTGCTCTCTTATTCTCTAAAACACTAAAAAAGCACAAATCTCAATATGCACCATAGCCGTGCAGATGTCAATAAAGCACAAGAGGTACTCAAAAGCTCCTATGTCACGGAGCTGTGTTCTGCTGCAGTTTTTCTTCATCTCCAAGAAACACGGTGCATTACAGGGGATGACAAATAAAGCAGAAAGCCCTTGGTTCAGTTTGCTTTAGACAGGTAACCCCAGAAGTTGCTGTCGGCAAGTCCTAAGTTCAGGAATGTCAGTGGGAAGAAGCTGTCCTGTGCTTGTTATCTGCAAAGTCTGTGGAACAGGAGCTGCTTGAAACTATTGTACTGTGTCAAAGGAAATGACAGTGACCTTTGCTGAAAAACACTTTGCAGAAAAGGCGGTTTATGATCCCTAGCATCTTCCCCTGTGTCTCTGCCTTTTCTATGCACTCCTGAATCATAACAGACGTTGCTGTTCTGTAAAACCCCTGATGTGTCAGCTTGCTAATCTTTCTAGCCCTGAAATCTCCTGAGCCTCCCTCCTTTCCTGACTCACTTGCCTGCTTCTTCTGACCACTTTCCAAATAACTCTTCTTTTCTATGTTTTCTGTCCACTCCACCCCACCATTACTTAAATCAGAAGAAGGTTTTTAACATTTTTCTTCTAGAAAGCTGCTCAAGTGCAGTTCTAGCTGAATTAAGAGAAAGTACATTTGTTAATTGTTCGGTTTCCATGGCACCGAAGACTTCAGGCTTTTTCTCTCTTGTTTTGACAAGCTGTCTTTGTACTGAGAGACCATAAAGGTTGCAAATGGGTTTTATGCTGAATCTTCTTGTGATATCAGCTCCTTCGTAATCCAGAAATGGCAAATACGCAGCAAGCAGGGTTGCCAGACGTAAGGGTCTAATAGTCTGTCGCTCTCCCTCGTACCACAGAAGTGAGCTAAGAGAAACGTTGACTGTATGAATGACAGGATGAGGCAGAGCTGAAGATAGGTTGGTAATATCTCTGTACAAGGTTTTTTCCCATCGAGCAAGCTGCCAATCTGTGTGACCCAGATGCAAGTACCTGGTAAGAAAGATTATAGAGGTGCTGTAAAATACTCATTTATGTTATTCCTTAGGAAGGGTCTCCCTGAAGCTTGGCTGAGTACACAGGCACCTGTGCCAGACAGAACAAGACAGCTCTATTACACATGAAATATTTTATTTCTCCTGCTGAGATACATAAAAAGCTACTGTGTTTTGCACAGACTGCATAGGTCTGGGGTCAAGCACTGCCCTGTCTCTCCCCCTCCTCACTGTCTATCTGCACTGTCATGTATCCAAGCTATTCTATTGGCTTCTGAAAAGTGAAGCTTTGCATAAGAAAAAAATTGTTATATGGATTTCTTTGTTATAATTCTTTTTGCATTCAATTATTAAGTGCTACAGAATATACATTCGGCTATTTAACTCCTTCACAGAGTTAGGTAGTATATATTTAGCACTTTCAGAATCTGAGACAGAAAATTTAAATTATATATATTACTACAACAGTGAGATTTTACTTGAGTCTGGTGCATGGAAATGTAATGGAAGCTAATTATTTTGAAGAGCCTCACTATGTTGCATTGGTGAGTGATCATTATGAAGCTTGAAATGGAAAAAAAAGAAGAAACCTTTGTGGTAAGTGATAAATCCATCACCTTCTGTCAGATTCGACCTGCATTCATTCAGTTCAGTACAAGAAGAAGATTGGGCTATCACTTCTGGGCAGCCATAAGATAGCCATATAGTAGCTACCTGGAGGTAAAGATATTTTTTTTCACAGTAACAGTGAGGCAGCCTCCTGTTTCCCAACCACTTTGTGCTACCTATTTGTAAAGAAGCCTGGAGAGGATCCTTACATCTGACCAATACAGAAGCGTTCAGCAGGCACTGAAAACAGAAGATGTGTACTGCTGTATGTAGTGGATCTTTAGTAAAATCAAAAGCACTCCAAACACAGCCTTCGTGGTCCTGTCTTCTCCACATAGCAGATTGTCAGGGACACATCAATCTCTATTGTCTGTCACTGGGAACAGTCCCAGTGTTCGTCACAGTGATGTGTCCACCTCTGTCTCTTTGGAAAATTTCACTTTTGAGAAAGTCATATTTACCAGCATTTGTTTTTCACATGGAAATGGGAGCATTTTTCAGGAGTGATTTAAAAGCAGCATTTCAAAGGATGGGCAACCACAGTTTTATTTCTGCTTCTTTTTCTAATCAGATTTTGAAAAGGAAAACACAGCTATCAATTTAATGGAATGCTTGCTTTTCTGAAACTGATCTTTGCCACAGCAAAAGACCGAAGGATACTATTACCTTCAGTATTTATGGATGTATTTCCTCATCTGTAAATATATTTCCTTGTAAATTGGACAGTAAGGTATTTTGTCAGGGAAAGACACTTCTTGTCTATTTCTATATTGCTGCACATTCTGACATTACGTTTTATTTCTTAGACTGGTTATATAAAGACTAAAAACAAAGAAATTACTAGTTTGCTTCAAACAGGGTGTTAATTTTCAATTTTTCACTCTATTATCACATTTGTTTTTGTTGGTTTTACAGTTGATCACTAATGGGAAGATGCAACATTAAAATAGGGAAAATTGTAAGACACTTCTCTTGGACATCTTCATAACATGAAGATTATTTGAAGCTTTGAATACCTGAATTTCAGAACTGCTGTTGTGGCAGATTCCTTTTTACTTTACTTTCTTTCCCTTGAGCCTCCTCCCTTTTTTTAATAAAACATAGATATATTAAAAACTCAGTGAATGAAGCAATTCACTCTTTCTTTCTGCTTAGAGGATGTCTGTGGTAGATTGGGCTTTTTCATCAGTGGCTTTCAGTTCAGAAATTAGTCCTAGTTGTAAGTGTTGCATATTAGAATGGATTTCACTATGTACAACTTAATAGGATTATTTGAGGGGTCTGTTAATGTACAGATTACTAGTGAATAGCTACATTATGTCTGATGCCTTCTATTAATTGCTACTACATATTTTAGCTCTAGGGGCCAATTATAATAAAGTTTACCCCCCTTTCAAGAGCTTTTCCCCAGTTTGTTTCTGTGTGTTACTATTGTAGGAACTTGTCCAATCTTTAGGGCTGCACGTGTACTCTTCCATTTGCATAAGAAGTAATGAAAAATTAATGACAGAATTATAGCAGTATTGTGACAAATATCACAGAACCTCAGAATCACAGAATGGTAGGATTTGGAGGGGATCTCTGGAGATTATCTGGTCCAGACCCACTGCTAAAGCAGGTTCACCTACAGCAGGTTGCATAGGAACACATCCAGGTGAGTTTTTCAATATTTCCAGAAACAGAGACTCCACAGCCTCTCTGGGCAGCTTGTTCCAGAGCTCTGTCAAATGATAATGATAATTTATGATAATTTGCCATAGTAGATGAGCGGAGAGAAGCTAGGAAGCCTGTTATCAAAGACCTCACAGCAACACATTATGGTTGTTGTTTTCTGTCCCTAAGAAAACACGTTTCTTCCATACCAGAAGTACTAGGTTTTTCTTATATAGGCACAATTAATTTCCAATTCCTACATTTTTGTATAAAGAACTATTTTTTTTGGCATGGTATCACAACTTCTTCTGCAATAGGTGGTAATGGATTGTTTCAGTCACTTCTTACAGAGATGAACCAAAAGTCTCAAGGGGAAAAGGGAAAAGAAGAAAAGAAGTAAAAGGATGGGGGAAGAGCAATTTTTTATTGGCTCCAAAGGGAATAATTGTTGTATTTCTGGCTCAGCATGCTCATCAATACCAGTGGAGATTCTTCAGTACATGTTAAATAGTTCCTTTTTGCTCTGTAAAGCTAGATATGATTCCCTGCAGTGCACACGAAAAACAATTCCACTATCAATAATCTACAGAAACACTTCTACCAGACACCTCTGGTTTTAGGGAAAATTCCATCTGTCTAACACTTCTGACTTACTAGGAGTTGATACATACTTTTTATCTGTTTATTTTTCAGAAACTGATCAAGACCAACCTCCATTATAAAGATCTAGATATATTTTAGTTTTTGTCCAGGTAATTTTTTCCTCACCTTTCTTAGAAATATTATCTATATAACCTTTATAATCTATGGGTTTATATCTACATAATAACTGTATCTACATGCATATTTGATTTAGCAAAGTCTATTCTCTATGACTGAACACTGGGATATACTTTATGCTAACAACAGAAAGCACAAACTTCAGGATTCACATCCTTTCACTAAAATATTATCCCTTGTTTATTCCTACATATTCCAACGTTTGGTTCAGAAAGCCCTTTTTTGCACCAGCAGTAATGTAAAAACACCTCATGAATCAAAGACACGTGCAGCTGTGCAGAAAGAATTTCAACCCTTTTTCTTCTAGTCATAAAAGTAGATGTTGATTGATGAGAAGCTCAATATGAGCCAGCAATGTGCGCTCGCAGCCCAGAAGGGCAACCGTATCCTGGGCTGCATCAAAAGAAGCGTGGCCAGCAGATCGAGGGAGGTGATTCTGCCCCCCCTATTCCTCTCTTGGGAGACCTCATCTGGAGTATCGTGTCCAGTTCTGGAATCCTTAACATAAGAAGGATGTGGAGCTGTTGGAACTGGCCCAGAGGAGGCTACAGAGATGATCAGAGGGCTGGAGCACCTCCCATATGAGGACAGGCTGAGAGAGCTGGGCTTGTTCAGCCTGGAGAAGAGAAGGCTCCGAGGAGACCTCGTAACGACCTCCAGTACCCGAAGGGGGCCTACAAGAAAGCTGAGGAGGGACTGTTCACAAACCCATGTAGTGATTGGACTAGGGACAGTGGGTGCATCATTAGAAAAGATTGGAACTGTATTGTTATCACTAAGATCATTTTACTGTCTAGGATGCATGATGTTTTCTCTTTTCTACTCTATAGTTAAAGGAGGCCTCGGGGAGCAAGGTCGCTGACTCTCACCCTAAAAAAGGAACAGAGTTAAGATCGCGCCCCTCACACAGTGAATTAAAGTCTGTGGATTTTCAGACTTCAGTTTAAGCACAATCTCTATAGTGTCTGATATATTTCTCTTTAGAAGGAGAATGCATTTGAGGTAATAATGTCTGCTATAAGTAAGTACCAATCTCTCTTACTATATTGACTCAAGAGGTTTTAATTTAGTACTGACTGTATTTATTGTATTTTTTTTGTTTGTTTTACAATAGGTGCAAACATATTTCCAGTTAGTTTGATTTGTTGTACTGCTTGGAAAGCATGGGACCTTAAGAATCTTGACTTTGGGGACTGGAAAGCCATTTCTAAAACCTAGCAAGAAAAAATGCATACAGATACTTCAGGCATGAAATTTTAATAAGGTGACCTTTGCAATGTTATTTGAATGACAAGAACACAAGAATCTCATTGGAAATGTGACATTTACTTTCAAATATTTCCATTTTTCCAGTCAGTGTTCTTTTTTTTATATGAGATTATACTTTAAAGTTTTGTTTTCTATTAGAAGTTCTTTACACCTCTGTTTAAACTTTATTTGAGTTGGCTCTAAGTAGGCAAATGGAGTTTCTAATAAAATCTAGCCTTTAAGGCTTGTAAATCTGCACAAGCTGGAAAACTGGGCTTGTAACATTTTGATTTTACTCACAATCAGTGAAACATTTTTTTGTAGTTTAATGAATTTCTTAAATTCCACCATTTCTGGAAGCAAATAAAAGAACAAACAAATTAACACTTGGAAACCACTCACATTGCAAAAAGTAAAATCATAGACTTATAGAATCATAGAATAGTTTTGGTTGGAAAGGACCTTAAAGATCATCTAGTTCCACCTCTTCTGCCATTGTATATATTTCATTAAAATTTATTTTCCACCTCAAAATCACTGCAGAGCAGTACGCTTTCATAAGAATGAGGGTAGCCGGCACTTTTCAAGCTCAGGTCAATATTTAGAAACTTAAAAAATAATTTAAAATTTTACTTTAGACTGTTGATGCTTTAAGAGGGAAAAAAATGTATATTTATTTCTTAATTTCATTTGATTCAGACTATGTTATTTCTCCAAAATTATTAGCTATCAACATGCTAGTTGTCTAATAGAGGAATGACTCAGAAAACAGCACCTCTTATTTTAAACTGCAGACATTACTTTATTCAGCTCTTTGGTTTTTCAAGACCTCTTTAGTTATTCCTTTGCTTAATCTCACATTTTGCAAATAAAAATAATTTAAATTCAGTCTAATCTAAGATATAAAATGTTCCTTTACCCTTGTTCAGGTAATGGACAAGAAGCTAGATTCAGTTCTTTGTTGAAAAATAGACTTTTATTGCAAAGGTGGGTGACTTTTCCCCTTGTTGTATGGGAATGCTTTTTAGAGCTTTTTACAGCCTTAATCAAGAAATGCAGGTCACCTAGGACTGGAGCTGTCTCTTCCTCTCTCTATATATAGTGATAACAAAGTTCTGCCTTCACTTGAAGCCTTTGAGTCCTACAGTAGTATTTAAGTAGCTGTGAACCAGGTGAAAGTAAATAATAAAAAAGAATACCAATGTTTTTATTTCATAAACAAAATTCCCGAAGAATTTCACATTTCAAAGATGGGATAGTGAGTTCCTAGAAAGACTCTTCAGAAGACTAAGTGAGATAATCAACTGCAGGGAGAACATCATATTTGAAAGGTATCACATTTGCCATGAAGATAGCAATGGTATATGGCTTGATACTTTAAAACTGCGACAAAGGAAAAGAAATATCATCATAATTACAGATTTCTGTATCATTCTATGAATGCTGAAAGCTGGAATGCACTGAATTATATCCTGGCATAGGTGAACACTATCAGTACCTAGAGTCCTAGTGGCTGCCTTAAATTCTCATAAGTACAGAACTTTTGCAGCCATCTATATAAATATTCTTTTAACCCTTAGAACACTGTTCTGATTAACTATTCAGCTAACCTTATTCTCAACACAACTGAACCAGTGTCAGAATCAAGATGTATTAGTGCTCTGATTTTTATGAACAATGTTTAAAGTGGATTATTAACCAAGAATTGTTACAAGTGTTACAAAGATGTTTGTTCTCTTTTGTACTGAAAAAAGAACATTCTTGTCAGCAAGGACAGAGCTTTCATCTGTGCTGTAATACAGAGCAAAGATCTATAATTATCCTCTGACATAATTAACATTCATATATTTGAAAAATTAAATTTCACAGTATTACAAGTCTAAGTTATTAATAAGATGCATTACTTTTGTTTTATGATGTGAATATCCTATTGGCCGATATATGTTCCCTTGCCAAGTATTTTAAGAAACTAATTTGAATGGAACCTTTTCAATATAAAAATGCATTAAAACATTTTAATCTATTACCTGATTCTCCTAGTCTGCTGTATCTATTATTCTGTTTCAGTCTTTTGTCTTCACATTAGTTTGCCTTTTCAGCTTTTGTTAAAATTTAATTAAATGTAATTTTCTATTCACTTTTCCACTTTATTTTCTGAGTGCACAACCTAAAAACCTTCAAAGTGCTAAGACAGAATTGTTCTTCACATTTTCTTTTTAAAGCATTAGATATAAATCTGCTTCATGCTTGCTTCTTTGTAAGGCATTCTATGGGCTCCCAAATACAAGAATTTTGTGTGAAAAAAGAAACTTCTGCTCATGAACTACGCTTTTGTTCTCACTTACCTAAGATTTCTAGTACTTGTTCATGAAACTGGAAGCAGAATCTGGTCACAAGTACCTATTGCAATTGTAGGAAAGATGTTCTCCATCAAAGAAATATTTGATTTAATATTAAATTAAAATATTTATGAAGGTCTTACGAAACTTCAAAGAATTATATGTTTATATTGGTATTTTTTAATAGGCACCTGGTGCAGAAAAATAGTAAGTTAATTTAAATTTTCAGGATTTCAAGATTTAGGCAGGTTTTTTATTGAATGCCTTCATTTTTGTTGACCTGAATTTTCAAATGATCGTAAGCTATATTTTATTCAAAGCTGTCTCCAAAATCACATCAAGTGGAAAGAAGTTTGACTTGGTGTGATTAATCTCATCCACAAAATAAGACATACCTTGCAACTCAAAGACTTGCTCAGAATATGAACCACTATACCTTTGATTCATCGCAAATTTTGATAGAATAGCATTCAACAGAACAAAATCCCTACTATTTTACCCATAGTGTCTTGAGGACTACCCCTGGACTACATTCTAAGTATGTTTTTATCAATAATCACTCTTTTAATTTGAAAAGTTTAAGTTGTAGACAAATTCTTCCCAGCTGAATTATTCATTAGTCATAAGACTGTGAATATGACACACAAAGCAGCAGTACAGAATGTATTAATTGCTCTACCATCTGTATCATTTCATTGTACGGTGAAATTTCAGGCCATTGATGGAAAATATATTCACCTGGAGGTAAGATTTTGTCCTGGATATTTCATCTTTCATTGAATGGGGTGGAAATATCTCTGACAGGTTCCAGAATTAATGCTTGCTAACAAAATACCAGTCATCAAATTTAATTTACTGATGTTGTAGAAGTGGAAGTGATTTTCTTTGTAGCCTTTCTGAATTTCCTCTATTTCGTCATGCTGGCGGCCAAAACCCTTAAAAATTTTCTCTTCACTGTTTCACATGATTTTTTTTTTTCTGGGCTATTTTTTCTTGAGGTAAGACTAAGTTGCAAAATTGAAAGCTGTCCTGAAAAAAAACCTCAAAGACTGTTGTTCGAAATGTCTCAGGAGCTGGCTTTACACCTTATCTTTTTGCTCTTTCTCACAAATTATATTGATGAGATTCAGTTTCATGTCTTCTGTCTTAAAGAAAAGGTCCAAAGTAAACTGTCATGGCATTTGCAAGACTTTAAGGTTACGTAGTTCATAAGGAAATAACCTCCGTGCACACAGGGTTCACTGCAGTTAATTTTTCACTGCCTTTTTGCTTCTACCCAGCCAATTTCCTTCTCACTTTCCGTTCTGGCCTGGTAAAGTATTAGAATTCACATGCAAGATATGGTATGTGGTATAACATATATTTTTAAGGGCACTGCATAAGATTTGAGGCAAATAAACTTTAGCTAAAGAGTAAGAATATGTGGCGACATGCACTTTTGGATCACCCATGGTGCTCCCTCCAGCTATAAACTGGAAAATTCGCTGTACAGTGTTTCTTAAATGCACATAAATACCTGAGCTGAGTAGCTGTTCTTGCAAACAAATACTGTGTCTAACCAGAAGTATACTAACATTGTAAAAGTAATATTGAAAGTGAGGCAGATTATAGAAATATATGTAAATGAAAGTAGGAGAAAGAGAAAGAAGGAGGTATCCGCATGGACTCTCAAGTTCTTTGTCCACTTTGTCCAAGATACTTTATAGTATCAAAGTCTTGAACATGAAGGGTGCGGTTTCTAAAACAGTATTTGCAGAGTTAGGTTTATTTAACACCAGACACATTCATGCAATAATGCAACACAGTACACAGCAGTAAAGTATCAGAAGGCTTTATTAGATTGAGCAGTCTCTCACTGTGTCTTCCTGGACAAGCGTATGTAATTAGTTTGTGTTAATGAGACTGCAAATGTTAAATTAATGTGTACTGGAAATTTCTTGTCCTTTCTTACAGGGTAATCCGTATATACAGCCAAATATAATTCAATGGATGCCCTTTTCAACATACAGAATAGTAGTATTTTTTTGCAAGTAAATACAGGACATACGGTGAATTTATTATATTTGCCCCTAGCACAAAAAAAATCTAAAAAAGTTTCACCATCCAATCTTATTCCCATTCAAATTAACATGACCACTTAAGGAAAGGTAAATTAGGGCTTCTAGTCATATGGACACATTGCATCCTTATGTAGAAATTTGGAATGAGAAAGGCACCATCTAGTTTCGCCCCTAAGCAGGTAGTTATATTGTACAATAGCTACTACACAGCAGCTTTGAACATGGAAAATTGCCATAGTGTCTCTGACCAAGGCTGGACCCATAAGCAAAGAAATATTCAGGATACACATAACTACAAGAACTAGCCTCTAAGGGAATATCAAAACAGATCAGCACGTGCCTGGCACAGGATCTGAGATAACCAAACCATCACCTTTTTAATCATTAGTTGTCATAGGTAAATTAACGACAAAGGACTATACCAGAGCCAGCCACCAGTACTGTACATTATTATGATGATTTTTATTGACTAAATCTGAAAAGAAAGCCCAGATATAGATTCATTAAGATATTTTGGATTGTTCAATATATTCCAAGCACACACACAAATAGGCACATACTTACTGTGCAGAGATGATGGTCTGTAATAGAAGCTTAAGAGAATGTAATTTCCCTTTTTTCTTGTAGGTTTAGTGTGCTATACAAAGTCAAATTGAAACCATTCTGGGGATAAATAATTAATTTACGAAGCATACATAATAAGCAAGTAGCTATGCAGAAAAAATTATTTATTTCATAGGAGGCTATGAAAGAAAGTATGACTGCAAAATAATTAATTTTTAAAGTATAAAGGTATTTTGACATGTAAATGTGTTCTCCATTTCTTCTGTTTAACACTGTATAATACTCTCTCTGAAAAAATCTATTCCCAGCCACCTTGTCTTGTTATAAGTATCAGAAAAAGGCACAGAAAACATCCAGGAATACAGATCTGCTTAACAAAGCAGAAATAGAATCTTTTATACAAAACTTGGAAATACCTTTTCAAATAACCTCTTTATAATTGGAATGGTTTTCGGCATATTTGACAGTGAAAGTGGCACATAAACAGTCAATAATATATTCATTCCATACGTCTGCAAAGCTGTTAAATCTCAGGATCCCTTGGAATTGTTATTCTATATATTCATAGTAATTCCAAGTTGCAATCTACTTCTAGTATGTCCCACATCAACTAAAAAATAATTTCAAGTTGGTATTAAGACAAGAACATCTTTTTTTTCCTTCATGTAATGTTAATATGATTAAAATATGTGAAGCTTGTATTTTCACAGAACCCAAAAGAAAAAAAATAGTAGGGTTTTGGCTATTCAGAAGCTCGATCATCAAGCAGTGTCCAGCAAAATTTGTAATTCCTCTGATAAGACTACAGCAAATCCTGTCTCCCTGAGACAGTCACAACTCAAGGCCCAGCTATTTAAAATAAGGCAATAGGTCTTGAAAAATTTTAAAAAGTATTTCAAGTTTGTAAATAAATATGGAATTAAAATGAGGAAAGCAGCACTAAATTTTTTAAAAAAAAATGCGAAATGTTATGGAACTGACAATCCAGGAATCAAATACACTTATCCTGAAAGCCTGAAGTTTTTAGAAGCATGGGATATCAAGTATGTATCCTTATCAGGTAAGTGAAAGTATTACAGAAGTATTTAGAAGCAGAAGGTTGTTGTCCTGGCACTGCCATATCCTACATTGTTTGTGCAAGAAAATTTGTGCTGACCAGTGCTAACTAAGTGCTCTTATATAGGTAAGATTCTTGTGTTTTAATGGCTGTAGCGATACCCATTTTTCTTCTGTTGCAAGATGTTAATATACTAAATGGAGGATGTTAATGGACTAGACAAACAATGTGGTAGTAATGACTAATGCTGATGTTCTAATAGCTTTTTTTTTTCATTAATTACAGGTTTGACATGTCAGTGTGGTAATTTTTGCAATTAAATCACTGTTTGTCCATCTATCCTAGAAGCTGCACTTTGCAAATATTACTGAATTGAGACATAACAAATATTTGCTTAAATAGTTAATCATTGGAAGCATACAGAGCTCATAATAATGAAAAATTCAGGTGCTTTCAACATAATATTATTTGCAGGAAAAAGGTAAACTTAAAAAAAATCTGTTTGCTTCAAGCAAAAATAGCTAATTGTGTTGTGATTAGACGGAGTAATAAACTCAATCCCTTGTCATGACTTTAAATTAAATAGGAGTCTGCACACTGCTACTTCATTTACCTTATATAGATAAAACTAAACCAACTCTTATATTTTGAAATTTCTGCACTTCAGGAAGAAAGCAAGAAAGAATACTACCTGCATTCTGTGGATGTAAGTGGGAATTTACAGTTTTAGAAGTTTTGCTACTTAATTTTACAACAAACTAAAGTTCTGAATCTCAATGACCCCAAACTTGGAGATGCAGGGTCAGTACTGACATATCTGGTTTATTTTCAAGAAGCTTTTTACAGAGTTTATATTTGTTAGCTGTTGAAAGAGAACAGTGTGTCTTCCACAGGGTTCAGTCCAGTTAACACTGAAATGTTCCATGACTTAAAATGGAGGGAGTAATAGAATTTAATATGAGATTCACTCCTTGTAATAGGTCAAAGGAGTACTTCTTGCTAATCCGCTCTGCGTTCCACTGTATGAAATAGTAGCATGTTAAAAAAAACCCAAACAAACAACAAAAAAGACACAATTTGGGAAACCATGAGAGAGGTTAAACCCTACTTTTTTCTATCATCATTGTTTCTCTTATGAGTCCAAACAGATTAAAAAAAAAAAATCAAGTTTTTTTTAAAAAACCAACCAAACAACAACACCCACCCCAAATACTCTCTCTTCTTGAGAGTTTTCCATAAAAAGCATTATATATCTTAGGATTTTATGAGCTTTCAGTTATTCAGGAACATGACTGAATAAATCAAGCGGTAAGTTTTCTGGCTTAGCTTTCCTGAGTTCATGTTTTGCTTCTAAGCCCAGTGTTACTACTGTGAAGATTTTTGGGCACACGGAGACTAGTTCCTTTAAAACATTACAGTAATATTTTAAGATGCTGTCATGTCGTGGTGGCCCTTCAAAAATCCAGAATTAATGAAGAGCTATGTTTGTTCTTTATGGCTGAGTAGCTTTTAGAGGCCAAGAGGGAAGCGAGGCTTCTGGTAAAAGAGCAAGAGCTGCTTCATGCTGACCAACCCTCTCCTAAAATATATCTTCACAGTTTACACTTATTTAATTATAGACTCCTCTGCCTTTTTCATTTCTCAGCTGGCTCTGTGGGTTCCATGCTTAAAGGAGGCAGACATAGATACTATAGATACTATACCAGAATTGCCTATTTTTTTTGGCTAAGCTACCCTTGCAAAAAGAAATGGACAGCTGGGATAGGGACATTAAAGCAGACAGAGATTGTGAAAAAGGAAGCAGTGTCACCAGGATCCATTTTTATAACCATATCACTGTGTTGTTTATAGTTGTAGAGAGTGATGGAGAGCCCAGAGCACAAAATCCAAGCTTTTTGTTATTGGCCAGGCAGAGCTTCAAGTGTTTTTATATCTCACCGTGCAATTTTATTTTGAACAGAATCTTTCATATAAAACTTTTTCTTACCCTTTTTTTTTATGCTGAAGAACTCTAGTGCATCATCCTGTCTCACATTTTTGCCTAAAGAAGATAGCAGCGGAAAAGTATACATGATAGCCTTAATATTAACCTGGCATCCAGCCACATTTTCCCAATGCTTGTGAGCTGATTTTGGGGTCTATGTATTTACAGTCCAGGAATATGCAGCTTCCTTTTGACCCCGCGTTAGTTCTTAGTTTCCATCCATGGATGAGAACGTACAAAGTTCAATAGCTGCAAACTCACACAACTTGCTACCTGACAGAAAGCATTGGAAGATTGTATTGTCAAAAAAAAAAAAAATAGCTCAAAAAAGGCAACAGAAAAGTCTGATTTCCTAAACACACACAATGTACAGCATATACCCTTTTTATATAATTTTCTACAGCTTTGAATTTTTGCAGCATATTGTCTCTGTTAGGCGTCTACAATATTGTCTGTGCAGGTTTTTTTTTTCTGGTGCAATGAAGGACGTTTCATGAATTGGAGTACAGCTCTTCCATAAAGCTACTTTCAGACAGCCCTTGAATAATGGGTCACAACAATATCCTGGACCTAAAAGCACAGTCCCTAACATAGTCCTAACATAGCTAAATGTCCAGATCTTATTTTAATGTTCTGAACCACCCTAGAGATAGCAAAGGTGTAGCTCTATACATTAACGTGTTTGCCAGTCTTACAAGAATGTTTTTGGCTTGGCTCAGGGTTTGTTGGGAACCAGCTCCCAAATAAAGCTTGCAGCTTCCTAATAAATTCCATAGGTTATTTTAGTGCCTTAGATTTGCAGGCTGAACTGGTAGCTTAAGGAAATCAGTCCTCAACTACAGCTAATAGCATTTAACTATTGCATAAATTTCAAATGGAGTTGAATTTGGTCCTAAACAAAATATTATGATTATAAACTTGAAAATCTTTTCATGCAATTGTTTAATCAGCTGGCCATTGGCACTTTTAATCAACTAATGAACAGAAAATTCAAACTCCGTGGTCAATGAAATCAGTTTGAAAAAAAACCACCCATAAAGCATGCAAGAAAAATAAATGCATAATCATATTTTCATATTTCAAAACCTTTTCTTGTTCTGCAGGTAGTGAGACTGCTGTCACAGATGCTGTAAGTCATAGCATAAGACTGGCCAAGAATTTAAAATTACAATGTAATATTTTAAAAAGGCAAATTCTTGGTCTCTGGGAATTATTCTCATATGAAGCTCGTAAGCAATGACACGACTGCACATTAGCTGTGTTTTAATTCAGGAGGAGAATGTGTGTCTCAGAAATGAAGAAAATTTTCTACTTTTAAAAATTATTCTATAAAGTTTATGCCTTTAAAAATGTTATCATCAATAATATGTTGTTAATAATATAAAGAAATTACTGAGAATTTCCTGTCTGGTTTGGAAAAAAAGAAATCTGTGTGATCAGGTTTAAATAAAGAATCTTTTAAAGGAAACAAAGAGATGTCCATTCACAGGCATAGTTTAAAAATCTCAAGAGAAAACAAAAACAACTCAAGACTTGATATCCAGCATGTCAAGATCTTTTTTAAAGGCAAAAAAAAAATAATTAAAAAAGAAAATATTGGCTTTCATGGGAGGTAAGTTATTTTTGCTTATTCAAAGTCATATTATGCCTGAGAAATGTAATCTGTCACTTCAAACAACAGTGTATTATGTTCCTGGTGGTTCAGAGAGTAGTTTTTAATTATATTTGGCTTCATCTTTTTAAAAATAGGCATTATAAGTTCTAAGGCTATAGCATGTATGATGGCACTGTTATGGCACTTTGCGGAATTTTTTGAGCTTTTACACAATACAAATTGATTTATTTTCAGCAAATTGTTTTTATGAGGTAATGTGTCTGAAAAGTGCAGCTATTCCTTCTTTCAATTTGAAAGAAATGAAAAGCTTAGATCTTAGACAATTGTTGTTCTAATGAAAATATGGGATTTTACTTTTTAGTATATTCAAGTGAAAAATTGAAAACAATATCTACTTTTAACATACATTCTGATGTAGACCATTGAGGGTTTAATTTCTGAATACCATTCTTTCAGTTGTGTGTTCTGCCTGCAGTTCAAACACTTAAACATAAAAGCAGCCACATAAATTGCCTTTAAAGTTTTGTGGGTGGAAAGCATAAATCTAGCTGAGTGCACAAGCCCTTTTACCCCTTTTTGTGTTTATGAGCTGGTTTTGTCTCGTTTTGTCAGTTTACATAAAGCAGCAGACATTTGCAAATATATATAATTCTTTTTAACAAGAAGCTGTTGTGCCGTGCGTGCGATTACTCCTGTCGATAAGGTAATATTGGCCCTAAATGTAGAAGGCATTCTGCTCTGATTCAATTCCCATTGATTTTGGTTGGGATTCTATTTGAGAATAATATAATTAGGATCAGCACATTCCCATCCTTTGCCAGAGGTGTCTAAATTCTTTATTTCAGACAATGAAGCTATGCCAGTCTTGTGTACTTTGAATGCTTGATAGTTTTGGTGAGCATTTTCTCCTTTTGTATCAAACTTAGTAACTTAGTTAGCCCAAAGAATGCTGCTGAGAATGCCTTCAGGGTCCAAATGCTGCATCAACTGAGATTTACTACAAATAATTGACCCGTGCTGAAGGACCTACACCCCTGCAGTCTGGACTTCTTAATGCTGTATTTTGTAAGAACTTGTTGTAGCCTTGGCAATAAATAGTGTGGAAGAAAAATACCCCTGTGTAACTATGGAAAACAAAACAATATTTATGGGTAATTGGATAATCTGACCTACCTACATGGTATTAAGTAGGTATACCTACCTACTTAATATTTAATACCTGGAGATACTATTGGGATGTTAATTTGGAATGAGTGATGTCTTCTCACTATAAAGCATGAAACAGCATAGAAGGCATATGACAAAGTAAAATGAAATGTCTCTTTTTTGCAATAAATAAACTTAATTAGCATTAGTTTGGGGGGATTTTTTTGATGCTGTTTACTGATAGCCAGTGTTACTTCCTCTGGGTAATATGTTGAGCTGAATAGTCCTTACTGTTTTGTGATATCAATATTTAGTCATCATATCAAGCAGCTGGAACTGAAAATAAAGTACTTCAGTTCTAAATAAATCTACTCACAATATCAATATTTAACATTAGGACTTTGTGAGTGCATATTCAGATAACTAAGAAACCATCCCTTATTTCTTTTAATTCTTACTGGCTTAATGTTACTGTGAAACTCCTTGATAAAGAAATCCAAATTCCTGAATTTTGCTCTGGTCTTGAGATGGCTTCTAAATAAACCATTCTCTTTGAAATATACAATTCCCTCTTACGTAACTGAAGAAAAAAGTTCCTCAAAGACCGAAAGTAATCAAATCGTGTGATGTACTTTCATAATGAAAAATGATATCTGTTGCTGTTCTGAGCAAGCAGCTCATATGCAGAGTTTTGCTTGAGGAACGAGGGAGGAGGCTCTGAGAGCAGAAGTTTGAATGCCCCTTGATCCCACTGGTCTCAACTGCTTGTTGTTCCCAGCACTGTCCCAGTAGATCACACAGCTGAAAACTGTCTCAGGCTTAATAAATCCACATTCAGACTGCTCAGGGAGACTCTGTGAATATGTTTAGCTTGTTAAAATCTTCCTACAATATACAAAATATTTTTCATTTGTTGGGCAGTGGGACACTGTGCATTCCTCTAATCCTACATAACTCACCCAGCTCTCACATATTTCTCTCTATGGAGTCTGGACATGTTGCTTGTCTACATGGGGAGGTTCTGTACACAGATTGGGAAGGACAATCTGGGATATAATTTAATACTCTAACAACAGTAAATCATTTGTGAAAACAAGTAATCTTTTAGAAAAACGTGCTGTTTTCTTTTTTCAGAAGCTGAAACTAGTGGTATTCTTCTCTCTACCATTACAATTTTTTTTCCTTTTGCAGTATTAACCTACTTCTTTGTTCTCTGATTACTCTTGTACCTGGGAAACATATCCAAGAAGAGCAGCTGTGAATACCAGCCTCTCCTGCTTTGTCTCATGTTATATGAAAATGCTTTAATACATCTTGAAGGAACTATGTCAAATATTAAACAAATAATATTTATAGCTGATTAAATCTATGTTACATTGTATTATCTAAACAAAGACAGTGCAAAGACAAGGATTTTTTATCTGTGCCTTGGAAAGTAGACTGTATTTATCATTTACCTCAGGCATAAAATGGATTTTAGTATGATAAGAGCATTAAATAACATAATCAGGAGAAAACTTCAGCTGTATTCCATGAACTGCTATGGGAAACAAGTCAGTGAAGTCTCATTACAGCAGACCAGACAAAAGTACCCTATAAAAGTGAAGTAAAATGAGAACAGAAGGCCATTGTTTGAGGGGAAATATTTTTGGAGGAGAGGAGATATAAGACTTCATGTGGGAGGCTTGATCCTCTGGTTCTTCACCTGAAATTCTCCTGCTACATCTTTGTGTGGCTCTGGAGTCCTTACTGCTGATCTTGATGACAGAAAATGTTAGGGGCAAAGTGGAGGGGGCTAAGATTACTGCAGTGTGATAAGCAAAATTGCAACTAAAGGTTTCTATAAAGCACCAGTGAAGGTCACTAGAAAGTTGAAAGACACATCTGAAGAGTGAAAGATAAGAGAGAAATACAGTTTGTTAAAGCTATGATTCACAGGATCCAAAGAATAGTTTAATTGTTCGTAGGGTGAGGATGAGTTTTGTAGCATAGTCTACAGAAATAAATCCAAGAATTTACAATGACATCTGAAAACTGGAAAAGCTTAGCTGTATGGAAGGATGGGTCTTGAAACTGAAATTAACTGGTAGGAGAAACAAAATATGTCAGTATGAGAGAAATGGGGGAAATAAGGCAAGGATGAAAATCCAACAGAATTACTACAAAACAAAATATTGAAATCTGACCTGCTAGGCTATTTAGGAGATATTTGCTGAGGCTGGTGCGAGTAAAAGTGTGGTACATAAACAAACTACTATTAGGCAAACATGACTGTAAACAGCGGCCTTGCAGCAAGGGTTCGAATGTGACCTTGTAATTTGAGGAAAATATAAGGTACCCTGCCTAGCTTTTCTTGAAGCCTTCATTAATTTAGCTATATGATAATTTGCACTGAAGTTTATTTCATGAAACATTCAACTGCTGTTTCATTAGTGATGGTTTGAGAGATTTTCTAATTTAGAACTCCAACACTCTGAAGTATAAAAAAATGCTAGAAAAGCGAAGTATTCTCTTTTGGCAAGAGTGAAAAGTAAAAATCTACAACAATTTCCAGATTATACTTGTAGTTTTGAAGTACCTAAAAGGACTGAATCCATCTGTGTTTGCAATGAGATTGTAAAAATACTGGCGCTATGCAGCCATTCAAAATTAACTGTAGGTGAAGTAGCACCAGATTCTACTGAACAATCATGCTTTGGCATAGTGATCAGGGAAAGCCAGCTAATTGCTTAGAAAGGTGTAAGACAGCTTTTGTTTGCTGTGTTTGCATGATCATAACTATGATTTATCCAGCCGAATACTCCCAAACTCTGCAAATACCTGCAATGCTAAAGCCGAGAGGTTTTAATATGGATGCCAATGGGTTTGGAAGAATATTATTTACTATTCCTTCACTGTAAGTAATTCACTATTCTACCACTGTGTTAAATCATCAAAAGAAAAAATACTGGGTGTTATATTTGAAAAAGACCTTCCCTTTCTTTCACTGCTGGATATCGACAGATAATGGAAACAAATCATGTAAAAGCAGTAGACAGAATACATACATGATTACAGTACTATGTACAAGCTAATAATTTATTTAACAATCACAGTCTGATGAGGATCAGAGATAAGGAAAATAACATAACATAAATCAGTAACCTATATCCATCTGGGGAAACAAAATATGGGTAGGAAATATTCCTTTCCTGAAATTTCCCAGTTTATGGTAATAAACTTAGTAATAAACTTTTTAGAAAAGTCCTGAAAACTGAATGAGAGCTATTGTAAAGGAGAAGCAGTTACATGATAAATAAATTTGTTTGTTATTGTGAAGTCTTACTGTGTTTATGCAGTTAAAGCAGAGAACAGGTAATTTTTTTTCCTTTTTTTCCCCAGAAATATGAATTAGGCAAAAAATCTTTATCCTCCTGAACATCCTTTGTCAGTCTCACTTAGCAGAGGTGTTGAGGATAAGAAACTATTTAGCAAGGTGAGAGAAATGCTGAAGTAGAAGTAGCAAATATCCCATACCTAATGAACACAGGGTGAAAGGAACAGAAATTAATGATGTTTTGCATAGAGCTGTGCATCACTATGTGTATTTTTAATCATCATGTTGTCCAATTTTAAGCAGTACAGCCAGGGAAATATTCTGGAAACCACAGAATGTTTAATGAGTGTACACAGACACACATTCCACATAAGGGCATTTGCGTTCGCATTCAGAGCATGAGACAATAAAAAATCTGCTTCTGTAAATCTGGCCCAGGATGACTTCAGTATGAATTATTGAGGCAGTGGCTTTGCTTTTTTTTGCTACTTTAAAATAGACTAAGTGTGCCAAAAGGAAAATGTAGATGTTCTGTCTAAAATCCTATATTTTCTTCTTTTTTTTCTATAGGCAAAGGTTGAAATTTGCATATACCATTGCCTGAAAATTTTATTCTTGAGTCTCCACATGTTGAGAACCTGAAGAAGAAACATTATTCATTACTTTGTTTAACATATGCTATACAATATAGTTTTTAAAAAAGGCTCACTGCTGTTTGGTAGATTAATAAATCATTCTGCAGAAGATTAGCAAAGATGTATGTTCACCTAACTATTGGTTTAGATGACTATTAGTAATCTAGGTAATAAGTTTTCACCTAACTATTGGTTTAGGAGACTTTCAGTACTATATGTGACAAACTATGGCATACCAGAGGGCAATAATTACCCACCACCCTAACTGCTTGTCTGGGAAATGACCCAAAATTGTTTGCATGGAATAGTCCTCCCATGGCCACAGGACTTGTGGGCCATCTGAGGTGGCTTCTCATTCATTTCTCAGCATCACAATGTCTGGCAGACATTTCCTTTATCCAGTGTCCAAGCTCCAGATGCCACACAAGCACCTTCCTCTTCAGCTGTTTTCATAGCAGAGACATAGGAGGCACAGCCTAAATAGCTCCCTTTGCTGCTTCTAGATGCACTGACTCCACAAAATGTTCTTTTTGAGAAGATATTAGGGGTAATTTTCCAGTCACGATTTCTTGTTCCTGGAAGGCAGTCAGTGTGGCTTTTATTTCCAAAAGCAGTTGAAATAACGAAGTTAAATGTAATATGACAGTCATTTACATTGCCAAAATCATTCTTTATCCTTTATGGCTGGAGATGCTGTAAATGACCGGAAGTTCGATGACCAGTATGCTGTAATTTATAAAATATTCTTTGATATTTCAGTATGAAAAGCTCGATAAAAATGCAAGATAATACTAAGGAACTTGACAGTTTTAGGCTGCTCATATTTAAGGACAAATTCCCATTATAAACAAAAATTGAATTCAGATCTACTCTATTTTTCAGGCCAACACAATTCAAATAACTGATCTTTAAACAAAATTATGCTCTATCTATTGTCATGGGAAAAACAAACTCAACTTGGGTAATTTAACTTAATTTCTTGCCAATAAACTTAATTACTGATTTGGGTACTGAGAAACAAAGAAGACAAATATTTAACCAGTTGAGAAAATCATCTTCCGAGAAACCACTAGCTCCCCTCTGCTGTCTCGTGCAGTGAGTCCCTTGGAGATACCCATAGGGAAGCATTTAGGGTTAGGATTAGTGTTAGTCTTAGGGTTAGACTTAGGGTTAAGGGTAGACTTAGATTTGTCCCTGTGTAGCATTGTCCCCATGCAGAGTTGTCCCTTTGGAAAATTGTCCCCACAGAGTTGTCTCTGCAGAGAGTTGTCCTGAGGAGAGTTGGTTTTAGAGTTGTTCCAGACCCCTTAGGCACTTCTATCTTGAACATCTGTTTTGACTGTTTTCCTGATTTTCATATGCAGAGCTCTTTTTTGTACTTTAGTTGTAGACCAGCCCTAATTTTCTTCTGATCGTTTGCAGTTTTTAACTCCCAGCCTAGTGGATTACACACCTCAGACTACTGCAGATGCCCTCTGAAACACTCATTTCCATGTGCAGTACCCTATAGTATTCCAAAACCAAGTTGCATATCAAACCGGACGAAATTTTTACCTAAAGCAAAATATATCAGGTTTTTTTTGCTGATGAGTATTTTAAGTCCTTAAGATGTTTATTCTGAGATATATTTGCAAAATCAAGAGGTTTTACTTTGATTTTGCTCTCTGGTGGTTTTGCAATTCTAGCAGTACAGCTGTAAAAGCCATTTACTCCAGGAATTCTTTATCTATTCCTTTTTCTGTTACCTACAGAAGATCTAGTATTCATTTATTGTGACTTTTCTTTTGAATTCATGCATTAGACAAGTCCCTAACTTAGCCTGTAACAGTCACATCGAGTGAATCTATGTAAATCATAGTCATACAAGCACAGAACAGCCCAGGATGGAAGGGCCATAAAAAGTTATATGGTCCAGCCTTTCATAGGAAAGGGAGCCTGTAGGAGATGATCTAGCACCCTATCACATTTGGAAGATCTCCAGCAATGAGGATACCACCACATTCCTGGCGGGATTGTTCTAGTGAAGAGTTCTGATTGCAATAAAAAGTATATTTCTCATGTCAAGATGAAACCTCTCCTGGTGCAACTTGTACCTACTGCCCCTTGTGTGCTCCATAGGGCTCCTTATGAAGACAGAGCTTCCATCCACTTTGTAGCTGGCCTTTAAGTACTGGAATACTGTGATGAGATCCCTTCTGAGCCTTCTTTTCTTAGATGAAAAGACCTAACTACTCCAGTTTGTACTCACAGGGCAGGTTTTTCAGTTTTTGGGTTTGTTTTGGGTTTTTTTAGACAATGACAAATAATATTTTTCGATAACTTTACAGAACAAATAGTGTTAACAGGATTCTACACTCTGATTGTAAGATTGCGGGTACCCTACTGATATAGAAAATTATCAAACATTATATCTAGTATAGAAAATATAAAGTAAAACTGTTTTAATGAGAAAATCAAAGACTTTCCTTTATATCAAACCCATTGTAACAACTGAACAGTCATCTAACTACCACCTTTTACTTACTTTGGTCATGATTTTCCTTATTTTCATATACAGATATGGAAGACAGCACATCTATATTTTTGTGCTATTTTACAGTATAAATGTTGGTTTGAAATATTGACATTTATTGCCCAATCTGGAACGGAATCTAAGTGTGTCCAGGAAAGCCCTAACTTTTAAAAGTTAAATAAATGTCTGGCTTCCACAGTAAATAAATTAGTCATCTTAGATTAAATCAGACTTTTTTTTTTTTTTTGAGGGAGGTACATACCCCTCCCACAAGCATTCGGTATCTTTCTTGTAACTGAAATATTTGGACCAAGATATGAATCAGTGGAGTGAAAAAAACAAAGTGCATCAAATCTCCTGCTTGTCCTGTTGATGGGAGAGAAAATGCTTCAGTTTACATTTCTCACATTCTCTTAAAAGACTTGCTTTGTATGTGATTTCATTTGTCGGGGCATCACTCTTCTTCCTTGCTGTTCCTTCTCCACCTGACAATGTCCAGAAGTGTTTGAGTCTCCAGTACCTTGTGCCAAAGACACAGATGACATTTCAAAAGCAGATTATCCGTTTGCTGTGCATAGATCCTGAACAGTTTACATAGAATATGAATTTGTTGCAGCAGTACTGCACTCCATCTCTGCTGTTGTTCTCGTGGAATTGTTTTTCTGCTGGATCATTTTTCTCTTACACTTTTAAAACAATGTTTTAAAATTCTCTTGGCAGTCATATTGTTTGAGTTGAATGCAGAAAGGAGGATTTTCAGAGGGCTTCTGACAGCTCACTGCTTTATGGAATATTGAATGGCAATTCAATATTCTCTCAGACTTAAACTTTCTGACTCTTTCCTTCAAGATATTGGAGCACTTCAATAATTGCTATGATTTTTTTTATAATGACAATACTATTTTGTTGCTAGGTTCCCTCTCACTAAAATGCCTGAAATCACTCTCTTAAAACTTGCCAGAGATCTTTCTTGCATGCAGACACTGAGACTGGTCTCTTTCAAAGGCTAAGAAATGAAGCACGAGAAAATTCTTAATGTGATAATGAAAATGCTTAAGCAACATTAAATGCTGCAGGCAGAGCTAAGCTTCTGATTGGAACAATTCTTACAGAATTTTTAAAAGCTATCTTTTTTTAGAGTTTCAAAAACTTCAGCAGTACTTACATTTGTGTGGATGTGTGTGTATAGCCCACTTGACATCTGATCTCAGACATCTATTTCTACACAACCATTGCCTTTGGGTCTAATTGTAGAGATTCCAACAGTTTATTTTAAAGACCCTTAGCTTTAAGCAATTGGTATAATGAAGATTGCGCTTCAGATTCAACCTATTTCAGACTTATGACACAAGAGAGTCAGAATGAGATTTTTCTCTTCAAATGATGCATATTAGTGTTTAGCAGGCATCTTATATTGTTCTTTTTGCCTTGCAGGATCTACAGGCCAAGCTCTCTGCTCTAGAAGCTAATTAATTATCTTAGGTTTTAGAGGATTTTGTTATAGCAATTTCTGAGCCAAACAATGTGCGCGTGCTTATCTGGCACCTTGATTTTTCCTTCTTTAGAATATGATTGAGCCTGTTTTGTCTAGACATGCTCTTTGGTCTAGAGCCGTGAGTAATATTCATTCAACAAGAGTGAATTGTTGAACTTTTTCAATAAAATGCAACAGAAAATTGTTTCTTGAAGAATTATTTACATGAGAATCATCTATATTGGAATCAGTAGAGTAAGACTAATTTTTTATCACCGTAGCAGCAGAATCACCATCATTTTAATTAATAAATGAGCATTAAATAGACAGATTATGTTTTACTTGTAACATGTCAAGTAACACAAAGTATATTTGGTGATGAAAAAAATATTAAGCAGGGTTTTCTTCCTTTCCCTTTGGAACTGGCTGGTATTGTTAGTGGTGTCACATCCATGGAAACGGGAGCCAGTCAGACTTCCAGCAGGATCTAGCTCTTCTCCACCCATTGCACACCAGCTTCATCCCATTGATACTTCAGAGTCTAAAGTGCTTTTCTTTAATCTGTAAAGGGTATTCTAAAATGAGGCATATTAATCTAGATAAAAGAAATGCAGTATTCATAAGTATATTTTTTCCTTTCCTCCCCCTTTTTAAACTCTACTCATTTCTTTATTATTTTACCTCATTATAAAATTCACCTTTAGCTTTCAAGAGTTAATTCAATGTTTTTCTTTCTTGCAGAAGCATAGCATGGGGAAATACGACTATTTGCATAAATTGAAATTTAAATTTTTCTTTGTCATGAGTTTTTAAACATAGTGAAACCAATCTATTTATTTATATAAAATAATTTTCAGTAGCTTTAAGCAGTAGAAAGGAATGGGCTCACAGCATTAATTCTATAAGGATACATGTTCTACTTTTGCAAATTAGAAAGATTTTGTATCTCTCTTTTCCATTCTTCTTACAGAATATTCAGAAAATATCCTATTTCATTTAGCTGTATATACCATGGTCATGTTGCAAGTGCCAGAATAGTACTGTTATCATTTACATAACTAGTGCTATTGTGCATAAATGCAGAAAACAGTCTCAAGAGTCTTTTAGTTTAAATGCTTGTTCACATTTCTTAGTTTTGGAGCCAGTAACTGTTTGCTGCCCATGGAGTTCTTTATATATTGTGGTAAAACTGAACTGTCTTTTACTATTCTCTGTGTTACCATAAATGAAAAATAAATTAGCTTCTAAAGCAAAGATATTGATTACGCACAGAGGTAATATTCCCTACAATGTCATAACTTATAGTGGGAGAATGTTGCGCTGAATGCAGGATGACAACTGTAATTTCTTTATTAAATTTTGTAAGAAGGTAGATTGTTAAAAATAAATCACTCTACTGTCTCCTTTATGGTGTTATGCATTCTACATCAGATTTTTTTTCTCGTACATGCATTGTTAGGTGTATGAAACTGTAAATGAATGACTGTGCTTATGAGAACTATGATATGTATGCTATGGTTTTTAATCAGAATTTTTACAGGCTTATAATAGAAAAACAAACTAGGAATATGCTAGAAAATTCAATGTACTTTAACTCCTTTCAACATTTTGAATTGAAGAAGCAAAAACTTTATGGAGAGTATCAATAAAATATATTGTATTCGACACAGGTTAAGTATGATTTGATGCCAAATAAGCAGGGACCTCCTTTATCACACTTCTGCTACACTCAAAGATTTATCTGTGTATCTATCATGCTTTTATAAGCATTTCCTACTGTCCAAGAATATCCTTTGTGCCTGGAGTGTTTTATATACCTAAAAGCAGGTAAATTGTGACTGGTGTTTCCAAAAGTGCTGAATTACCAAGTGCATACAAATTCAGTTCATCCTTTTCAGGCTACCATTTCATCACCAGCTTTATTTAATTAACTGAATGGAAATGCAGAAAAAAAGATGATTATGCTTTAAGTATTTTATTATTCTAAATAGCATTTATTAAAATAAGATGGAGTAGCCTGTCAAATCCTGTTAATGCAATCACGAAACAACTGATGTCTAAAAAATGTGTGGATTTATTTAATGTATTTAGATACATGGTCACATATGAGATTTTTACTGATTTTTAATTTTCTCCATATTCAGGCAAATACCTAGTGATCTAAAGCTTTTTTCTTCACAATGCATTACAAACAGACCAATAATAAAGAGCTATAAATCAGCTATACACCATGATTGATGTCATATTGTAAAGTCATGTTCTAGCTTTCATAACATCAGTTATAATCAGTCTCCAGTACAGACTCTAATTTACAGACTCCATTAGTCCTATCAAGGCAGAAGGGAAGGCAAAGGAACATAAATTTAAGAATCAAGAGCACTGAAAAGTTTGGCAATTTTGGAACTAAAGAAAATCAGAAAGCAGAACCCAGAACGTTGGAAAGGCAACTATTTGCAATATTCACTTAATTATTCCTTTCACACATATGCTAGAAGGGTTTGGGCCAGCTGTGATGTTACGTTTCCATGGATTTTCTATGAAAAGTTCAACTATTGACATGAAGTTTTATTATTGCTATAACTTCTCTCTACTCATGAACTAGTGAAGTCTTCCACTATTATGTAAGATATTTGCTGCTGAGGAACATACTCAGAACCTCTTTGTTAAAAGTCCACATTCTGCAGCTCCTTCCCTGGCAGGTGACAAGAATTAATATCAGTATTCAGCACTATTGATCTACACAAATGTAGCGGTCTCTCTCTCATTTCCCAGAAAACAAAATTAATCCTGGCCTAAGAGTATACGCCTCCAAAACAATCCACCACACAAGGACAGACACAGGCTGGTTGAATCATTCTGGTAAGCTACAAACTGTTAAAATTTGATTATTTGCTTCTGTAGACAGTGAAGATTTATGCAAATGGTAGTATTTTTTAATTAGCACAACAGTGGCTGTAGGATTAGGCTCTGAATCTCCTTCATGGTCTAAAATAATCCCTTTAAGGAGCTCTATGCTTTCTTGGAATGCTAAATAATGCCCTATTTTAAGGGATGTTCTTAACTAAGTGTTCTTAACTACAGCCCTAATCAATGTACTGTTAATGATTTATGAATCTCGTATCCAACAGGTACTCCCTCTGATAATGCAAGGATGCTCTTTATTAGTGACTCCAGGACATTCATCACTGTAGTTAATGTACAGACAAACATTTTAAAAGTTTGTGTAAGAAGTAATCTAACATCAGTAGTCTAAGATGTAATTTAAGAAGGAATCTTAGAAGTAATCTCAGCCTTTGACACAGTTTCTCACAGCATTCTGCTTCAGAAACTGTCACCTCTGGCCTGGATGGGCACACACTTTCCTGGGTGGAAAACTGGTTGGCTGGGCTGGCCCAGAGAGTGGTGGGAAATGGAGTTAAATCCAGCTGGAGGCCAGTGACAAGTGGGGTTCCCCAGGGCTCAGTGCTGGGTCCAGCCCTGTTCAATGTCTTTATCAACGACCTGGATGAAGGCATCGAGTGCTCCCTTAGCAAGTTTGCAGATGACACCAAGCTGGGTGGAAGTGTGGATCTGCTGGAGGGTCGGGAGGCTCCAAAGGGATCTGAACAGGCTGGACCACTGGGCACAGTCCAATGGCAGGAGGTTTAACAAGGCCAAATGCCGGGTCCTGCACTTGGGGCACAACAACCCTGTGCAGCTACAGACTAGGAGAAGCCTGGCTGGAAAGCTGCCAGGAGGAGAAGGACCTGGGGGTGTTGGTTGACAGCGACTGAACATGAGCCAGCAGTGGCCCAGGTGGCCAAGAAGGCCAGTGGCATCTTGGCCTGTATCAGAAACGGTGTGACCAGCAGGTCCAGGGAGGTTATTCTCCCTCTGTACTCGGCACTGGTGGGACCGCACCTCTAATCCTGTGTTCAGTTCTGGGCCCCTCACCACAAGAAGGATGTTGAGGCTCTGGAGCGAGTCCAGAGAAGAGCAACGAAGCTGGTGAAGGGGCTGGAGAACAGGCCTGATGAGGAGCGGCTGAGAGAGCTGGGGGTGTTTAGCCTGGAGAAGAGGAGGCTGAGGGGAGACCTCATTGCTCTCTATGACTACCTGAAAGGAGGTTGTGGAGAGGAGGGAGCTGGGCTCTTCTCCCAAGTGACAAAGGGCAATGGCCTCAAGCTGCACAAGGGAAGGTTCAGACTAGATATCAGCAAGAACTTTTTCACAGAAAGGGTCATTGGGCACTGGAACAGGCTGCCCAGGGAGGTAGTTGAGTCACCATCCCTGGAGGTGTTTAAAATTTAGACACTAGACACGCTCTTCAGGGACATGGTTTAGTGGCAGAGAGGAACAGTTAGACCCAATGATCCAAGAGGTCTTTTCTTACCTGGTGATTCTATGATTCTATGATCATGCCTGATTGCCGAAAGCTCTGAGCCATGTCTCACAACTTTACTTAAGAAGAGCCTGTTTAGACAAAAGAAGTATGTGCAACAATTCCAAACATTATGGCACAGAAATTTTAGGCAAAGCTAAAAGAGATGTGAAAATAAAAGGTCTTTACATGATCTAATTCTAGAAAAAAAAAAATGAGGGAACAGAGGAATTCTACCCAGACTGTTCCTGTGTGTCTATAGCCATCAGTAATTTTCTGTTTGGTGAGATGTGTCGCCAGGCTACTTTTCTGTCTGGCTCAGCTCTATTGCATGCTGAGCTGCTATGCCAGAACAGGTTGCAGGCTGCTTGCTGGCACCGCATATTGACATGAGTTGGACACAATGATTTAGTATCGTCTAGTACTTCACTGTAAGCTGTAACAAACTAGAGTTGTCAAGATTTCTTTCAGTTGAAGAAATATGGATGAGTTTAGTCATAATCAACATAAGAAGAGTAATCTGATTTATGGTGGTTTTAGAATGAAGTTATCTTATGTTGCCTGATTTGAAAACAAATAAATGTTGACCTTTTATTTTGTTTAGTTACATTTCTTGCTCCTTCATCTAGATAACAAGAGACAGGTTTAGTTGGTCAGCATAGACAGAAAGTCTTGTTGAGCATCATGTTATAATTTCTTTAGCTTCTTTTCTTTTTTTCATATCTCACTAGTTTCAGATCTTCATACAGTAGTGCTCTGGGAAAAATTAAATTATGTCTTTTACAAAAAGTCTCTAACCACTTTAATATAGAATAAGAACATACTATGACATCTTGAGAATTTCCGTGTGCATCTCCCATTTTGGCTCCATAATATCTTTCAAAACTTATTCCTCAGTTCAGTAGCATAAATGAACTGGTTGAGGCAATACCTATTTCAAATGTATCCCTTAAAAGGCAAATTAAATAAACAACCAAGTAGATGCTAATAGTAATACTGTTATCTGAGACTTTTTTTCATATGACACCCTCCATCAAAATGTGTAAGAAGCTTAAAGCCATAAATCCCTGTAGCATTTATACTCAGCAGGCAAGAAAAATCGATGTCCTGTGGAACCGTTTGTAATTTTATCTTTGTGCAAATCAACAGGGTTATTTTGAATCTAAACTGAACTTGAATGTGAAAGAAAAATATGGGAAATCAACTACAGAGCTGACAGTAGAGAGAACAACTGCTTGATGGTGTAAACAAAAAAGAATATTGCATCATCTATGATATGATACTTTATATTACTGGCTCATCTTTATACAGAAACATAGTTTAGAGCATTAATATGATCAAAGTATTTTTTAAATTAACACATAATGAATGTGGTGCGATTTGACTGCTTTCAAATAAAACATTTTCACAGTAAGACTGTCATCTAGTACTGATACAACACTCCCCTAGGTCTGCATGGGTATTTTTATGGCAGAAGTCAATGAAACAGGATAAAATGCCAGGGTGAGTTGTAATTTCAATCCTGAACTGCAAGCTTTACAATCCTCAAAAGCTAAATATTATAGCAGACTCAGTTTACTGTAACTTTTTATTACTGCTATCCTCTTTTACTTGCCTTGTTATGTGTTTAAAATGTCTGTAGGTATCATTTTTTAGGAAACACCCCAGCGGGAAACCTTGAAAATACAGTGATGCTGAGACATTGAGGTAACTGCATCTCCCTGAGCTGATGGCAGCGATAATTAGACAGTAGTTGAGGGTGATCAATCACTGTTCTTCCATCCAGGCTGCTGAATTTTTTGGGTCAGCTGAAAATCTAATACTGCCATACATCTATTGCTCATATTTACTGGGATAACACATAAACAGTAAGAGGGGCTGCAATATGTCTGCAAAGAGTTTTGCAGGGTGATCATTCTTGTAACATGTGATTCTGAATTTTCATGTGACAGATGCAACCAGCAAAATTAAATAAAGCCATCAAAAAAGGTTTATGATTTACTCAAATTACTTGTGAACATTTCAATTTGAGTCTTGTTATACAGGTGCCAAAAAAATATCACAATGCCATAAAGTATTACAATAACAATACCATTTTAGGAAAGTCATGAGTGTTGTTTTAGAGAGCATTTTGAGGAGGCAGGGAAGCAGCTACTTGTATGCATTATTATCTGCTATTAATAATATACCACTTTTGAAAGAAGAATATTCATTGCCATAGCAATAAGTGGATGACAGTTTTGAAAAACATCCCACTAGCAAAGAAGGTCACAGAGACTGGCCAACAATCACCTATGTACCTTTAAAAATACAGTTCTCCGAGTTAATTTAATGTAATGCAGGTCATAGCAACCATGAGTGCAGCTTTTTGGTTTTGAATGTATCTTATCAGCATTATTTTATTTTGCTTTTGTCACAGCTGCCCATGAAGAGATGGGAAATCAGGAGGAGAAAATTATATCAAAGGTGGACAGTTGAAAGCTCTCCAGAAATGGAGTTTGCGAAGGGAGGAAAATGGAGAGGAGATTGCTTGCCTCAGAGAAAGGAGGAGGAAGGACCAAACCATGAAGATGGCTGTAGATGAAAAGGGAAGAGCAGGACAGGATGACAAGCAGTGCTCACACCTCTGAAAGAAAAGCTGAGATGATGCAATGAAGAGACAAAACAACGGCAGTGCAGGATTATAAACGAGATGGAGGAGGAGGCATTTCTACATAAGTGTATTCATTCTTCATAGAATCATAAAGGTTGGAAAATGCATGTAAGATCAAGTCCAACCATAAACACAGCACCATGACTACTAAACCGTGTCACAAAATGCCACAACTACACATCTTTTGAACACCTCCCAGGATGATGACTCCAGTGCTTGGCTGGGAAGCCTCTTACGATGCTTCAACACTCAGTAAAAAAATTTTTCCTAACATCCAATCTAAATCTCCCCTGATACAGCTTGAGACTGTGTCCTCTCATCCTATCACTTGTTACATGGAAGAAGAGACCAACACTCATATTGCTACAACCTCCTTTCAGGTAGTTGTAGAGGGTGATAAGGTCTCCCCTCAGGCTCCTCTTCTCTTGGCTAAACAACCCCAATCCTCTCAGCCACTCCTTGTATGACTTGTGCTCCAGACCCTTCACCAGCTTCACTGGCCTTTTCTGGACACAATCCAGCATGTCAACAACCTTCTAGTACTAAGAGGCTCCAAAATGAAGACAATATTTGAGATGTGGCCTCACCTGTGCTGGAAACAGGGAGACAGTCACTTCTCTGCTCCTGCTGGCCACACCGTCATCATCTTGACAATCTGTACAGTCTGCTCTGATGTCAAATTTGCACTTCTACTTGAAGCGTGAGAAATTTTCTAACACATCAAGTATATCGTAAGCAGAACCATGCTTTAAACTAAAGGCAGGTCCTAACAGTAGAAAGGCAGCGGTTTCTCTGGCATTAATGAACAGCAAGAGTGCTGTTATACCCCCTCACGCAAAAATGTAGCTGAGGATAAACCACTTCTGGATGTGGCTGAACTGTCATCTCACACATTCCTCCAAGACTGTTGGCCTAAAAAAAAATCAAATAATTTTATTGATATCTGTAAGGACCGTTATTAAAAAGTAGTCATAGAGCTTTTTACCCTTACCTGGATTGTCAGGAACATTAAAAAAAAATTATACAACAAAAGCTTCTATTGGATTTTCTTTTTGCTCAAGCCCAAACTGTGAACTGAAGTAGATGGTTTGGCTCCACACTGAAATTGTTGGGAAGTCTTATAGTCTGAAGTGTATCACCCAGACATATACCCAAGGGGGAGGGAGAAGTAACATGTTTTACGAAATTAAATTTCTTTGACTTTTAACTCCCAGACCCTGCTCATTTGGTGAAATCTCAAGATCTTTCCTGATTTCTTTTTTGGGGGGAGTGGGGAGCAGCAGGGGAACAGGGACTGATTCTGTGACTACTTTGAATGCTGGAGCCAAATCTCCTTGTCTTTCACTTTAGTGCTACCAGTTGAATCTGCAATAGTTGAAACAACGTATTTGCTGGATGCAGCTGCTTTTGTTCCCCTTCCCTTCAGGTTTGCCACATGAAGTTTTTTCTTTTTCATCTGATGAAATTTCTCCGCACATGTGAAGACAGTGCAATCTACCCTGGCCACTTTAAAGTTACCTAAATTATTTATAATATGTTATGTAGTGTGAAATCCATATATGTCATAGCTTATTTACTCAAATCACCTGTAGATTAAACCAGAAAAATATCAGTGTACCAGTCTGTCACTAGGAATACCTTCAGTAAGGTTTTTTAAATTATGCCAAAGAGTTTCCCCCATATGCAGATTGTCAATAACACTGAAAAAAGGGGTTCTCAATTTATCCAGAAATTCATATTGGATTTCCAGTGCTATTAGGATCACAACAAATGTATTCCTATTTGAGGCACAAAAATGTTTCTCAAGACACAAACTATCATGCTGACCTCAGTAAGGTTCCTCATATGATGCAATTTTTATAAATCAGCCATTAAATCCCTCATGGATATTAGTCTTTTTTTTCAGTCCATTGCTTCACCACGGTAAAAAATATGCTTTATGTCATATTTTTATTATTAGAGCAGAATATCAAATATAGACTGGCAGCATAAGGGATTGTTACTACTCACATTGTTGGGCATATCATGAAGGAACACCGAGAACAAATGAATTTGTAGTCATGCAGTGTGCTGAGACATGAAGATTATATTTGATTGTTGACTGAAATTTACAGTGTTAGAGCAAAACTCTTCAAAAAGAGTCGAATGTTTTACTGTATTTGAATGCAGTGTTATACATACTATACAGAAACAAATGTAGTAAGCAAGAAAAATAATCCATTTCTGAAACTTTGCTTTACTAGAAATTATTTTATATTGTTATCCTCCAGAACTTCAGTAGAATTTAGGAGTTTCCAAGTACTGGTTCCTTAACGCTGCAACTTTAATGCTGAACAAGGCTGTTAAGGTGGAAGTTAAGATAAACCTAGAAGTTCACATAAACAAATATTACAAGAATTTTATTTTCATTAATCTTCCGTAATTACTCTGTGCTGCAGTATTACAGGTTTAAACACATTTTCTGTGAAATTTATGAGTGTTCTTAACACTTTTCTCATATTCATTCTCTTCTGTTTATCGTGTTAATCTCTGCACTTTATCCTTTTTTATGTATTCTTTGCTTTTTAATATTTATTCTTTACTTATCTTCCATTTTCATAGCCATGTCTATTTGCCTTATCACTTAAATAATGCATTATTACTTTTCCTCATACTAACGCAGTCAGAGTGAAGCAAAATCTCACACCAGCACTGCCTTTTTAGTGGAAATTGGTATGAATTCTATAACCATCTCGGTATGGTCTATCAGGACCTGCTGCTGTACTGCTGGTAGCTATCACATGCTGTTTGTGATGAGGTCTCAGACACCTGTTTATGAACAGTGCCTTCAACTACATTTTTTTATTAGATGGAGAAAAACAGTATCAAATGAAAGACCTTCAGGAGTAAAGTGTATTCCAGAGAGGATGAGAGAGAAAGAATGCAGATATATCTATGACTCTGTAAGACAATCCATTTTTCCTCATAAACAATTGTTTTTTCATATCTTTTAATCAATGTATTTATTCTATTTAAATCTATTTAAATTAATATGACCCAAAGCCATCCAGAGTGCGTCCTCACCTATCAGCAGGCTTGATTTGCTTCTTGCAATAAAACTGACTGTAGATGCGTCTGCTGAATTGAAACTCCAGGTTTAAAGATTAGATGTGCTTTAAAAATAAAGGCGGAATCCTTCAGCCTTGCTGCTCGGTATTTGCATTTTTAGGCTGTTAAATAGTAAGTATGCTGAATAAACCGCAATTCTTTCGGCAGGTACTCCACGTTTTTCAAAATCTGTAGGTAGGCAGCTACTGATCAGTCCGGAGGACTACCTTTAGATGTTCAAATTCTCTGGTATTTTGGGTTCCATGAACTTTTCAGCCTGAATCTTTTCAATATCCATGCTCTGGCATTCAGCTCCCTATAACATGCATGCAGCACTGAACCTTAGACCTCTGAAGGCCTTAGAAAGATGCCCATGAAGTCATTTCCACTCTGCTATTCGCCCAGTAGTCCTGTCATTCTCATGATATTTTGTGAAGACTTTCTTCTGAAGTATGTAGCTTTTTATACATGTGCTCTTCAATCCAGGATATTATAAGAGTGTTCTTCAGCCTGCCTTGACCCTGAGAGAATTCTAGGTATGTCCAGCAGCAACGTGCAGCATCTGGGGTCATGAATGGAGTTTTCTCCCTGACAGCCTGCACTTTTTCCTCTAACAGGTTGCTATGGGAACAGTGACACAAGTACGATAACTCTTCACAACATCACCAGTCATTTGAGGTCTCCTAACCTGAAAGACTCTTCAAAGGGTTGTTTGGGGTTGGTGTTTGTTTGGCTTCATGGGAAGTGACCAGCAGTATCACTGTAAACAACCAGTTTGTTCACACCTTAGCGCAGAAAAGGCCTCAATACTCTGTAGAGATGGTGGCTTTTGCAGTCTCGAGAAAATTCTGTGTATGCAACACACGGTGTTTTTCAGACATCTTGTTGGGTTTTTCTTGGAGTGGAGGGAGGCAAAGAAATCTTATGGGGAACATACTCTTTAGCTAGATTAGAAAATTTTCTTCTCAATGAGGCTTTTGTCTGTGTTAATGCAACTATGTAGAGCTAACCAACTGAAAAATGCACAGATTTTTTGCTTATTATGATACAATCTGTCCATGATATGGAGTCATATTGATATATCTAAAGGGAACTTTTTATTATTCTTGTTTTTCTGTATTTTTTGTAGCTCAAAAATATTTTTATATTCCAAAGAGTTCTCTTACAGAGTATCTCACTCTAACCTACTCTGAGAACAGAAACAATACTGAACAGTAAGAACATAAGGAGTTTCTGTTCAAATAGATAAATAAATTGCATCAAAAAAAAGCCAAGAATAATACAATTAGACCCAATTCCTTATATGGAAACAAACTACAATTAGCTAACTGAGCATGTAATTTGTAATATTATTACTGTGGATACAGTTCACATCCTTGTAGTCAATTTGCATCAGTTTGGGGTTTTGTAGTTGATGGCACATAAAATTACCCATTCACATTTGGTCTAGGCTGAAACCTGGCTCAGAGGACATCTTTTAGTGCCAACTATATTTTTTCCACTGTGTCAATAAGGAAAACTTCTTTTTCTCCAGGGTGTTGTGTGATTGGGACGTACGTAGGAGATAATTGTTTAATCTACAGCTGATGTTCAAAGAACCGACTATTCCAAAATTTTAAAGAGATTATAACTGTGAAATTGTAAGCAAAGACCCCAGAATTGCATGCAACAGTCCTTTGAAAAGTGATTCCATGCATTCAGAGTTACAATTGTTAATAACAAAAATAAAGGTTTGCTATCTGTTTGCTCCACATAACTCTTCTTTACAAGCATAGGTAAAGACATTTCTGTAACTAAGCAATAAATATTTTGAGTAGGGACCACTTGTGCCCAGAGGAGGTGAAGTGCCTGGCAGAGCGGCATGAGGAAGGCAATGTTCTACAGGACTCACTGTCATGCCTCATAGAAACTCAGTAGGCAAGGTTTCTACAGGATGGGAGCTTGCTTATGGGAAGCCCAAAGGAGACGTGATAAAACCCATTTCTGCAAAAGCAAATATTTTTTATTTGAAGGTTGTATTTTCTGCGAGTCAATTGTACAGAGGGAACAATGATTGTACATTGACAGCAGATCCAGCATTTTGTTATTGCTTTCTAAGGCTTGAAAACAGGGCTTGCTTCTGGATTTTTGACCAATCCTACTCCTTAGACTTTTATTCCTAAAATTTGAAGTAGCTTGTATATGGGATTAGTTTGCACACCGGAAAACTGGACTATCTTGTGCATACCAGTTAGCAACCAAAAATGTATCACCTTCGCTTTGGTTGCGTTTGTGTTTCCACATGTCACCATTGCATGAATTAAAGCCTTTCTGCTTTATTTTAATTGGATTTGTTATATTGCACTGCTCCATCCACAGTGGTTCTGTCACCGTTGATGAATTACCCTCCAAGAAAACATGAGAAACAGAGGCACACTGCAAAACTAAAGCTGAATCTAAGATGTGAACATTTTGCAATATTGACACACTTAAAAGATTCTGTAGACCAAACCAGAGTGGAAACTGCAATCCTCTCTATGGTCAGGTGCTCCCATAAATCTTAGAGAAATGTCTTAATTTTTACAACACATTCTCAGGGGGTGCATTTCTCATGGGGTGCTTTGCTCCACGTTGAACTTGAGAGGACTCTCAATCCAACTCTTCTCATCCTTAGCATAAAATTACATATCAGACTTGAAAAATACTGATTTCAAAGTCTGGACAAGAAAGAACCATCATTAGCATCTGAGTGTGCTCAAGACTAGGATTTTTTTCTCACTGACAGCTTCATTAAGAACCCTTGCTATTCTCTCTGCTAGCCTTCCTTCCTTGCTATTGTTCTGTTACTCATTTTGTTTCCCTTACTAGTCTCCCTCAGCTTGACACGTCTAAGGCAAGATTAATATCTCAAGTAAGCAGATGTGTACGTTCTGTAAAATAATGTGTAATATCTAATTTTCCACAAAAATTACAAAAAAAATCTCTAACAGTAGGTTATTCTGCATTTGCCTACTGCTGATTCTTTTTAAACATTTTCCTCTGAAGAATCTGTTACTGATCTCAAGATATTGTACAAGACAGGCCATTATTCTGATTGGATATGGCAATTTCTATGTCCTTAATTGGGCTGATGAGAGCACCCCTGAGCTAAAGACAGGCTCTAGTTTTGTGAATTCCTTGCTGTGTGCAGACCTGGCAGTGTGGCCTCAAACACGGTCTCCAATTTGGGATGAACTCTGGGAAAAGGCTGGAGTATAGCCCAGTCTTTCTGGTTTCCAGTTATTCTCCATCCAGGAAATGCTCACAAGAGGGATGTTGTAAATGAACATAAATTAGAACAGACTGTGATATTCCAGAGTCCTCTGATTACGGCCGGAGCTGGAGCTACAGTGCATGAGGCTCACAGTTAACAAAAAAACCAGCTTTGCCTTGTCTCTAATCTGATCATAAGGAAAATGTAGAGGCAAGGAGGCTGTAGCACAGAGTGTTGAGTAGCCATCAGACATAGCTGTTCAGCCGGTTACATCCAAATCGATTTCCATGCAAATGCCGTGTCATTTCCCACACAAACCTACTGCTCCATGCAATCAACACTCTGTTGAATTAAAATCCTTTTTCTGAAACTGCGTGTGATCTTTTTGTCAGTCTCAGTCTTTAGGAGATATTGCAGGTTAAATTAGGGTATTTACTGCTTTGAAACTGCAGAGGCAAATCCAACCAGTTCTGCTTCTGTTACAAAACCATCTACTAATTTCTAGTAGCTGCAGTCCATCTGGAGGTTTCTCTTCCTCCTGTAAACTTCTGTGAGAGGAAGCTTAATGTCTTGTTAAATCAAAAGTGGAGAAAAAAGTAAGCTAAAACAGCCATAACTACTGTGGTAATTTCTTTCTTTTGCCTTTAAAAGAGAAATACATATTTATGCTATTGTTTTATTTAATTGAGAATGTGTACACAGCAAAGCAGCAAAACCCCAGGCTCATTAAGTATGACACTTTTCCATAATTAGCACTACAGCTTTCTCTCTGAAGAAAGGAAGGTGTAATAAGATATTGCAATTAAATAGAGACCTTGGTAAATCAGCTTTCAGCAAGCTTTTTCTATTAATAACTTTGGTAATGACAGTTTTCATACAATAAACAAAACAATGCTTGAAAAAATTATTTAGACTTCTTCAGCAAAGCTCCTTACGAAAAGTAACATAATGAATGGATTTTCTTCTGCTCATAGGCTCTACAAATTAGGAGGGATACTGGACACCATGCATTGTAAAGACATGAATGAAAAAGGAGAGACTCTGACTAAGGAGACGCTAATAATGCTGCAATATAATGTTATGTCATATGTTGTTTCTCTTGCCATCTCTAATCAATATATGGAATTCACACAAGTAGATTTTTGTAAAAATCTAAAATCATTCAATCACACACCAATCAAGATATTCACCTGCATAGGTGCGATGTCAAGACAGCAACATACATTTTCTCACAGAGTTAAAGAGCTGTTTCAAATGTAAATGACACATTCACACTGGGTTATTTTTATTTATTTTTTAAAATTTTATTTATTTTTATTTATTTTTATTTATTTATTGTTATATTTTTATTTATTTTTTATTCACTTTGGGTGATTTCAGCTTAGACACGGGTTGGGCTCTAACCACCTTACTTGCTAAATAATGGGTCAGAAATTATTTTGGTAGGTGATGCTACCACCCTGAAGATTTAAGCATTTCCAAGACTAAGCAGTGTGCCTGTGCATCTTTTAAAAGAGTTGGCAGCATTTGACTTGTTCACTACGATGTGTGAGAGCTGTAGTAAAGCAAGAATCTGAACTTATCTTCCAGGTTTATACTAAGCACACAAATCTCTAGTTTTTGGGGTTTTCATCATAGAAACATAGAATCATTTTAGTTTTTACAGCTAGCAGATATTTCAACAGAATAAGATAGCACTTTTGAATTGATTAGAGGAAGTGTAGAAATGGAAATGAAAGGATGGACTGTACTTTTCTGCATGTCTGGGGGTTTTGGAAGCTACAGAACAAGTATTTGCAGGAGTGAATAAATCAGAAGTGTTAATGTTTGAAAAGATTTTATCACAACGAAATCTAGGCATAGAAAACAGAGACTGACAGGTAGCCTCACAAGAGAGGAAATGTGGGAAGTGAAAGAAATGTACAAATCCAATAAAATATAGAAAAAAGTAAAATGCTACTATCCACAACTTTAATGAGGTATATGGAGGAATTGCATCTGATCTGTGAAAACTAAAGATATAATTTTTTAGAATTTCAGGTGCTAAACTATTTATAGTCTCATAGTCTGTGTGGATAATATCTTAGAGCCAAATGGGAACATTTAGAAACTAGAAAGTGGAAGAACAAAATGCTTTTGTTGGATGCTGTTAGTTGGAGTCAACTGAATAAAGATCACTACTCAAAGTTAAAAAATTTAGTTGTACAAATACATGGATGTGTATTCCCTTGCTACTCACTAAAAGAAAAAGGAAAGGAAAAAGAACAAGGAAAAGGAAAAAATAAGAGAGAGATAATTTAATCAGAGAAAGTGTGCATCCCTTCATGTTAATTCAAAATTCTTTTCCTGACAAAATCTCCTCACATAGTGAGATTTCTCTCCAGTAAGAATAAACCAATGTCTTTAAAGAAAATACTACTAAAAATCCTAATACATCTTACACTGTTCATTCTTCAGTCATTTTCTGGTTGTCAAATTCCTGGTGAAATATGAATAATTTCCATTTTTCAGGTGATGTATTGCAGTGTTCTGGATACATGCACCTGAAAGTCTTGATCCTTAAATGAATTATTGGACAGAATGACATACAGCTGTGTAGCAGGATAAACATTGTGATACAAATCACGTATTCTGGAAAGAGACAACCTGCCTGAGATCAATAGGGGAGCACATGGTGTAATCAAGCTGTACTACACTACAGGAATTCTCCCTGTTTCACAGAAAATTTAACACTTTCTCAGAAAAATCTTTCACAGAAAGAACAGAACTCACCATTACTGTATTTTTTTTCTTTGTGAGAGTAAGCTTGCCATTTCTTTGTAATTAGGTTACTCAAGTGGCATCTGTCTAACATCTTCTCCCCAATTAGGTGTATTGTCCTCTTCAGTTTACGGAAAGCCCATAAGTGCAAATATCTGTAGCATGTTTGCACTGTGAAGGGGGGATAAAAACATCAATGATTGTCTCTCCAACTCAGCAACAGCCAAAGGTACTTCAGCATCTGTGGAAAGAATGCAAGAACTAGGTGTTCTCCTTCTGAATGCAAGGGAAACTTTGCAGCTTGCCAGCTAGTTTACTCAGTATAGGACGAGATATTTGCATTCCCTAAATTTTAACTAACTTCATGGTGGGCTGGTATTTCAGGAGGGCTTTTAACAGGTGCCAAGATATTCTGAGAACACTGCTGCTTGTTACTCTCCCTGTGAGGGGATTTATTAAATTTGTTGCATTAGGCCATTTCATACATTCAAAAGCAAAATATGTGCAGTTTCATGACATAAAATTATATAATTGCCAGGCTGTTATTGTCTTACACAACCCATAATAGATTGGAAATGAACTGATAAGGTTTGAGCAAGAGCAGTAAATTGTATAGTTTTTTGATAAAAATTATTTTTTACTCATTATCTTCCAAGCTTGTTATCCTATGCTGCAACTAATCCTTATTTTACATTTCTGTCAAATCCAAGAGTTAGAACCTCTGAATGTCAAATGAACTATGCATACTGTAAAATAAAATTTATGCCTTGAAAATAAAGTAGAATAATAATACGCACAAAATGCATGATCAATAACCTCTCTTAGGAATATTCTGTAATTATGGGCTTGTTAGACAAATGTGGGAGCGCAGTCAACTCACTAGAACTTTCTCCCTAGACTCTGTCCATGATACTTTTGTTTTGAGTGACATTTGATTAGGAAATATTCTGTTCAGGATTCAAGCGAATATTCAAATTGAAATTAAGAACTTGTTTCCTTCGTGCTGTTAAATGAACACTAGCCCCCTTTTTGACAATATATTCTTATTTATTAAGTATCTTTGTATATCTATGTTGAATTATAAAAGACTTTCTGCAAAAGTAAAAAAAAAATAAAGCTTAAATTTATTTGGATTGATAATACAAAACACCCTAAGGATTTGGGTTTGACTGGGATTCTAAAGGCATATTAATCCAACTGAGGGGACCTGCTGTAGTATTAACTATGTTTAAGTTCAGAAACTACAACACATGCTTCCTCCTTTGAATTAGATGTGCTGGGCTCCCTTCATATCAAGAGAAGGAAAAATGGGCTGTTCAGCAGCATTCCCTTGATTAATTCTAAACATTAATTTTAAGATTAGATGAATTGTGTTCTAATGTTCCTTTTTCTGTTCTTTCCTAGAGAAGGAGCATAAAGTAGGTAGTTTAGAAGTAGGTCATCATACATATAAATAAAGAGAGCTGGTCAGATAAATATAAGCCATTCTTGCCTAATTGTGAACAATATCTGCCACTGAAAAATATCAAGATAGATTTTTTTTATGGAAAGGAAGTTAAAAAAAAAAAGATTCTGCTGGAAGAGGGGAAAATATGCCTAAGATTATGTAAAATGTTATTAAAGCAGTGCCATTATAGAATGTTAGCTTTAATTACTTGTAAATATTTACAAGTGTAAAATGAATGTAAATCAGATTTTCTGTTCTCTTTTTCTTTCTGCTGGTGGATTCAACAGGTCAGCTAAACTGAATATTGTCACTGAATAGGAAAGGCAAACAGTTGTCACTTCATGTAAGAATTTTGATGAGCAGAAATGATTGCAATATGTTTGTATTAGTCCAATGACATATTTTACTTCAATATTATTATGCACATAAAATCTTTCTTTCCTATTGCAGGTAATTCACTACTAAAACACAAGATTTTTAACAGAACAGCTGATAAAAAGAATGCAATCAAATCTTGTAAACAATTCAACTCAACCTCTTTTTTTCTTGACAGCCTTCAAAAGAAATTGCTCAGTAGCCTATTCATGGTAAAACTATTTTTCTCTTGTGATTCACTTCATGGGCTAAATGGTGCTCATGGAGTAGAACAGATCTTCTTGAAACAAATTGTCTCACTATTATTAATTTTTCTTGAAGAAATGTCCTTATCTTTCTATTTATCTGTCTTTCTCACACTTATTCCAGAAATAAGCTCCATTCTCATAAATATTTCATTGGCATCAAGGGTGGACTTGGGCAAGACTGGATCTTCCAGCTTCATTTCAAGAAAAGTGTAAATGTCTGTGCATATGTGCCTGTAGTCTGTTCTCTTGCTCTGTTTTATCTTTATGTGCAGATCCCAAAAAAGCAAAGCATTACTTCCTTCGAATAATAAAATCTTGACTTGAGAAAAGAATGCATTTTGCATTGTTCTCTACAATTAAAAATACTTAGTTTAGATTGTAGTAAAGCAGTAACATTCACAGCAATCTAAATATTTAAATACATTCCCATGCACTTGTAAATGCACTGTAGGTATATAAGGACATCAAAACTCAAAGGTGACTTTCAGTACATTTTGTCCCTGAACTAGCAGATACTCTCTGTACTACTACAGCAGGAAAACAGACTGAGGAAATTCTGTCTAGAATTGCACATGCAGCACCATCAGTTTCTTTTCAGGACCAGATTCAGTACAGCTAAAATCCAGCTATTATTTATCTGCACAGTGATTATTAAGTACCCTGCGGAAGGCATCACTGTGGCTGGTGATAAGAAGCACGCAGCAAGCAACTTGGCAGGGAATACTTTCCAGGGATAAGTTCCTACCTCTGCCCAGACAGGTGTAACTGCATCCTGGAGTTCTAAAGTGAAAAAGAGAATACGTGGGCTACTTTCATCACTGAGTCAGCCCGACAAATTAGCAGGCTGCTTCTGCTTCCATCTTGTTTCTCACTCTTTGGAAAAGTGAAAAATTTCCTTTTAGAAACTAGATCTTTGTACCTCTCAGGACTCCTAGAATTGCTTCAGTAATGTGACATTAAATGAGCAGGCAGGAAAAAAATCAGTGATAGGAAAGGGCTTGTGCCATTTTCCACTGAGGAAAATTATCTTTTTCCAACTCCACTGTAGGAGAAAAGTTATGAAGCAGAAAAAAAAAGAAAATTCCATGGTAACTGCTGTCAGAGCTGTAAGGGAGGAGAAAGAGTGATAAACAGCCTCAAGAATGAGTCTTCTTTGACTCCTTTAGCCTTCCTGAAGGCCTGGTCTTGGTTTCCCGGTACTTAGGTACCACTGATAATAACCAGAAGCCACAGCACCTTTCAGCCTCTTTGGCTTAAGAACCCATTTCTCTTTACTTTATTCATCGTCCTACCTTTCCAACATAAACCAACTTCTTGATCTGTATTTACTCTGCCTATACTGAATGAGAACTCCACATTAGAGCTTTAAAACTGTCTCCAGATGTGTTTACTGTTTACTCACAACTATGCAGCCAAATATTCTAAGGCTGGGCCATGTCTGCCAAAAAAGCTACTATTTCTTTGGATATGGGTATATATGGAAAGAAAAACACCCTCTCTTCCTTTGCCTTTTTCTGCCAGACTACAGGTTGTAAATATCTCTGCTTGAATGGTTTCACAAATTTATAAACACTTTTCCGCAATGGAGTACTTACCAGGGTAAGGTCTATAGTGGTTTAATTATTATTTTATGCACAGTCATACCTTTATTTTCTTATAACCACAGTGTCATGGTTTAACCCCAGCCAGCAAATCAGCACTACTCACTCCCCCTTCGTGGTATGGGGAGAGAGTCAGAAGGGTAAAAGTGAAGAAATTCATGGGCTGAGACATTTTAACAAGTGAAGCAAAAGCTGTGAACGCAAGCAAGCAAAGGAGGTAGTTCATTGACTGCTTCCCATCGGCAGGGAGGTATTCAGCCTCCTCTGGGTAAGCAGAGTTCCATCCCATGGAACTGTTACTTGAGAAGACAAACATTGTGACCCTGAATGTTCCCCCTTCATTCTTTCCCCAGCTTCTTATGACATGACATCGTATCGTAGGGAATAGCTTTGGTCAGTAGGAATCAGCTGTCCCGACTTTGTCCCCTCATAACTTCTTGTGCATCTCTAGCCTGTTCCCTGGTAGGGTGTAAAGAGCAGAAAAGACCCTTTTTAAGCGCTGCTCAGCAATAATGAAAACATCTCTGTTTTACCAACACTGTTTCCTGCACAAATTCAAAACATAGCCCCATACTAGCTGCTATAAAGGAAACTAACCCTATTCCAGCTGAAATCAGCACATACAGCATGGTTCACTTTCTCTATTAGGACTTTTAGGCTGTTTTATTCTTTGGGTGTCTGTAAGCAGTTCAGTTTTCTCTCAATTCGATGTTTTCATTTGTCCCATTTCCAATTGCATTTGGAATTACTTTATTGACTGAAGTGTGATTTCTTTGAAGTGTTTTCCTCTAATTTATATAAATAGAGGGTAAGTAATTCAATAAGGAATTCCATTTTTTAGTGCTTTCTTATTTTCACTTGTGACTGCAAACTGAGCACTGATGACAATAGATTCTAATTTTGAAAAGAAAACAAAACTCCTATCAAGTTGATCTCCAGCAATATGACCATCATTAATTATGCCTATAATGAGAGTTAAGATATGACGGACTTTGATACTAAGGCACCATCTTTGACATGAAAATCGAAGAGTCCAAATAATTTGCTAAATTTTTAAGGTCAAAGTAGTAATTACACTGCATTAATTTAATTACTCAAATTTAATCTCGTAGATCTGCTTCTTATCATGTTTTAGTCTGTATGACTCATGAACCATGAGCATGCTAGAACACAGTAAAAACAATGTCGTGCATTGTAAATGGAAGCAAATTAAATTTTATGGAATTATTTGAAAGTAAATGATGTGTGGGTGTGCTAAATTAACTTGTTCCTCTGACAACCTGCTATGCAGTAGAGTTTCTGATATTTACCTTTATAACATGAAAAACAAAATTATTTATTTCAGGTTGTATAAAAAGTAAACTCCATGTATTATATGTTTTGTCTGATTGGGATATTATTTTTACCCCTTTGATTTCTTTTCCTCTCTGCTTTCTAAATTCACTCTTAGTTACCACTTTCTAAGTATTTTTTCTCTATTTGGTTTCTCCTTTAATTTAATTTAATGTAAATTACAAGCCTCTTCTGAGATCAGGAAAAATTCAAAACAATTAACATGATTCAAAGATAGAGTTTTCATATAAAGGGAAAGCTTTCCCATAAAGGGAAATACAGAGTAAAAGCCCCTTGAAAGAGGGCAGAGTTTCATGATCGTCACATATCCTCATCTTTTTCCCCCCCCACACCTATTTCAATCCTTGAGAAGTTTGTAACTAAAAATTAACTGAGCAGATTGCCCTCCCCCTTTGCCCAGATCAGATACATCTTCATCAAGCCAAGTCTCAACAAGCTTATCTGATCTAGTATTTGTGTAAAGGACTTCACAGGACAACGGAGAAAGAAGAGGAGACTGAGCAGACCTCAGTGTTGTGCGACTTTACCATGAAACAACAGCTACATTAAATTCACGAGCATGCAGTCGGGTTTTGGATTGTATCACAGAATCACAGAATCACAGAATCACAGAATCATAGAATGACCAAGTTGGAAGAGACCCACTGGATCGTCAAGTCTAACCATTCCCACCAATCCCTAAATCATGCTCCTAAGCACCTCATCTTCCCTCACCTTAAACACCTCCAGGGACGGTGACTCAACCACCTCCCTGGGCAGACCGTTCCAATGCCTAACCACCCTCTCCGTGAAGAATTTTTTCCTTACCTCAAGCCTAAATCTCTCCTGGTGGAGCTTGAGGCCATTCCCTCTCGTCCTGTCCCCTGTCACTTGGGAGAAAAATTTGCATTTTTTTTTTTTTAAAAATAAAATTTGCATTTCCAAGCTCATTTACTGCAACAATAAGAGGCCAACAGTCAGCAATGAGGGCAAGTTACTTGTATTAGGAAAAGCCACAGTGTGCATGTAAGTTTAAGCCAGAAGAAAGCTACAGAAGCTCAGTATTCAGAGAGGGGAATTCTGAGGATTTCATAGTACCTAACTCATCTCAACTTCATCACATGAAAATGGAATCCAGATTGCAAGTCTAGACCTAGATTATCATCTAGCAGCCATGAGTTTCAGATTCATCTATATGTACATTAACTACTTTGAGAGATTAAACTGCAAGGTCAGTATTTTAGTTCTTGCAGCTGCAACCTAATTTCACTAAATTTACCTTAATTACCAGACCAAAATGTTACTTATATCATTCTTCATTTCAGAGGATGGGAATACTGTAACCAACTGTAACAAACTTCTCACATTTTCAAAGCTAAAGGTTCATTTTCACTTAAAAAAACCCCCACAATAAAACTCTTAACAGAGGCTTAAAAAGGTCTTTATAAAATAATCTTCATCACACTTACAATAGTAAGAAAATTATTCCCATTGCTAATTTCTAGTAAATACAAACTGTTTTAGATAATCTCTATTAAAGATGGTTATAACTACAGTTCATACTTGAGTTTTACAAGATGGACAGACAAATGTGTCAAGAAAAGCAGCTTACTGCCATTTCTCAACAAGTCCTTTCTAACAGGGACATGCTGCCTCAAAGGGCAAAGCCTGTTTGACAGCCCAAGGTCCTGTGAAAAATGAAAGTAGGACTTCTAAATAAGGTCCTGAAAAGAAATCAAAGTCTCAAGAGCCCCCAAACCTGTTTGATTACTCAAATATGTAATTAAAGCTTGACTGAGCAGGTAGGAATAAAGCGATTGGTGTAATGAAAAAACATTTGGATAGCTATCAAAATGTCTTTTTAACAGATAATCACTTCAGTGAATATATTACTTTCTTAAATTTTTTTTTTTTTAAATTACATTCCTTTTTAAAATAACTTAGAATTAATACAGATTTACTCTACCCTACCTGATTTTATGAATTAATCTTCCCAGGAAAAAATTAAAAGCTTTCATTCAGACATATATCTTCCTCTGGAATTACAACCTTTACCATTTTTTAAGATAGTATAACCATTTTTGAGGGACCTTTTTTTAGAAGTCATACAGTTAGTTACAGAAAAAATGTTGACTTGATGTTCCTTGACACCAGTCGAGGCTGAATCTAGATGTATCCCATGATCTTCTTCAGTATCCCAGGAGATTTTATATCATTATTCTGTTACTTGCTCTGATACTAAATTAATGATGCATTATCTGTATTACATGAAAGCTAATCCACTATGGATATATTCCACTGAATCTCTGGGTGACTTTCCTCAAGAACACTGAAATTACTAGGTCTGTAAGTATGCTAGTAAATCATTTGCATGTATGACTATTAATCCCTTCTTTTCCCAGATGAATAGGCTCCTCACTGTAATAGAAGATACTATAAGGTTAATGTCAGCAGTTCCATAATCCAATCAAATGAAAGACATCTCTCTTTTAGTCCTTTCAAAGGATGTCACTCTGAAGGGGATTTACTACCAATTTCATGCAGAGCAATTATACCTTTTAAAGGGCCTCCGAACACGTGTGGTTTTGATCTGTGTTTTCACAAAATAAAATTTTATTACTTTGGCTGTAATTATGGGAAAATAAAGGAGCATCAGTTTTAAAGATTCTGGAAAAATAGATGACATGTAGAAGTATCTAACTGTTGCCTATTGTGTGTCTTCCAAGCCAGCCTGATCAGTCATGTTAGAAGAATAAAAATGCTTTTATAAGTGCTATAGTGTAATAAACCTTCCTGTTCCATAAGAAGGGAAAATTGGTTTTGTTTCTTTATATAAGATTTGCCAGATTTACTTTCTTACCTGTTACAAAACTTACCTAGAAAAACACATCCAAACACATTATTTCAAGATTTTGTGGGTAATGATTTTAGGCACCAGAGTAATTATTATTTGGAACATTTAACTTGTTTTATACCCAAAGAAGACAGACCAAATTATTTTCCCTTCAGTATTGATTGTTATCAAGAAATTTTCCCATGCTTTCTTCAGGCTATTTCTATTAATGTGTGCTTATTGTGTAGTAACATCCCAAACAGATTTCTCTTGCATTGAATGAGCAAGGCATCCTGCTAATTTTTTTTCTTACAGGCAATAGACAATATGTATTTTCCTTACAATAATCATCACACCCAAAATTTTGTAATTTTGTATCATATTTATACTGGTTTGTAGTCGTCAGTAACTCTGCCTTGAAACTTTCCTTGAGGATGTGGTCAAATGTGATATCCCTTGACAAAACTCTAACTACCTACTCCACCATTCCTTACTTTTCAAAAATTGAAGCTAAGCGTAAATAAAAGAAAGACTACATAAGCTACGTCATTAAAGATGTAATACCCATACCATTTTGTGGGAAAATAATAGAATATTAATGAGGAGGATTGTAAACATACTCAAGTGACTTGCAACTGGGGTGGTAGAAAAATTTATCATTTTAAGTGTTGCTTAGCCTTGTGCATAGAACATCTGTGTTTCGATAACTTTGGCCCGTGATAGACTTGAGGCGCCTTATTGAACATGTTTGAGATTCCTGCTCTGCTGTGGGAATGGTCAAAGCACAGAGGTAAACTGCTTGCATAAATCCCTGAGAAACAGGCAAAACCAGCAGGTTTGGCAACGTTCTAGCACGGATCAAATTCCACAGTGCCTGTGTCCCCACTTTGTGCCTCTGCCTGGGCACTCCTTCAGGGATTTCCCAACTGGAAGGATAATGAAAATAAATTTACTCTTTGCCTTTCATGGTTTTGTGGTTGTCCTGCATCCTGCCTGTACTGGCTCACACTTCTACAAAGAGAGAGCCAACCTCAGCAAGTTAGGGAAGGATAACATAGGAGTATCCATATCACGGTGTATTGGGGAATAAATTATTTTCCATTTCTCAGTGAATATCCCCTTTTACCATGAGCTGTAATAACATATCTTTCTGTGTGGCAGGTGAGTGCTAAAATATCTTCAGTTCTAATGCTAAATTTTTATTTTAAAATTGAAGTAAAATGTCATTTAAGTAAGGAAGCGTGACGTAACGATATATCTGTGTACAACTCTGCTGTAGCACAAAAAATTGTATATCTTTTAAGAGCATGATTAACAATAATCATTTTACCTATAAACTAGAGTCTTGATTTTTGAAAGTAGAACTCATAACCAGCTGTGCATAGGGGTCTTCATGGGTTATTCCTATTCTCCTAAGGATTCAGGGGTCTGCCTAGAGAAGTGTTCATTAAGGAATAGGGCTTATTCCCACATCTTACCTTAAAAAGAAGAAAAAAGAACCCGTGTCTATTTCAACCATATATCCTGGAATCATAGAATCATGATTTGGACTGGAAGGGAACATAAAGGTCATCTAATCCAACCCCACTGCAGTGAGCAGAGACATTTTCAACTAGACCGGGTTGCTCAGAACCCCATACAACCTGACCTTGAATGTTTCCAGGGATGAGGCATCCACCACCTCTCTGGGCAACCTGTTCTAGTGCTTCACCAGCCTTAGTGAAAAAATACTTCCTAATATCTGTTCTAAACTTCTCTTTTAACCCTTGTCCTATCGCTACAGGCCCTGCTAAAAGGGGTTTTCTCATCTTTTTTATAAGCTCTCTTTAAGTATTGGAAGTCTGCTATGAGGTCTCCTTACAGTCTTCTCTTCTCCAAGCTGAACAGCTCCAACTCTCTCAGCTTCTCTTCACAGGAGAGGTGATCCAGGCCTTTGATCATTTTAGTGGCCCTTCTCTCAACCCACTCAAACAGATCCTTGTCTTCCCTGTTCTGAGGTTTCCAAAGCTGAGTGCAGTATTCCAGATGAGGTCTCACAAGAGAGGAATAGAGGGGCAGAATCACCTCCCTTGACCCTCTGGCCACGCTTCTTTTGATGCAGCACAGGATGCGTTTGACCTTCTGGGCTTTGAGTGCACATTGCCGGCTCATGTCCAGCTTCTCATCCACCAGCACCCCTAGGTCATTCTCAGCAGGGCTGCTCTCAACCTCTTCATCACTCAGCCCTAATATGTACAGGAAACTTACATTATTGTTGCAGTTTCAGCAGCTGCTATACCAAGGGAAAACCAAATTATTCAATTTGACAAAATCAGTATATAAAGAATTAATATTCATTCTTGAAGTTGTAAAATTGTGAGTGACAATTCAGGGCCACAATTTATTTTAATGCAGCTAAAAATTTTTCAAATTTATTCTGAAGGAGAACTAACACTGAGTAAAATCTACCAAGCATAACTGCGCAGTTGCATGCATTTAGAGATTTCCTAAACATACCTATTGCTATGATTTTCTCTCTTATTATTGACTTACTTGATGGCAGTTATATAAATAATGACATTGGTTATGTTTTCATTACTATTCAGGAAGTATGTTGCTTCAGGGGATTATTAGTTTTCTGGATTTGTGATTCACGAAAAATTCTTATGAATAATTTTCATGCCATAGTATTTACTCATATACTGAGGTGATAATTAAAAAGTGATATCTGGATAGTATTTATAATTGTTGCAAAAGGAAACAAAATCTTTAAATGTTTGCCACTCAAAGTTTCTTGAATGTTTCTCATGAGAAAATAGCCATTTAAACTGAAGATGTTGTATGTAATGGCCTCAAGCTCCGCCAGGGGGGTTTAGGCTGAACATTAGGAAAGAATTTTTCATGGAAAGGGTCACTGGGCACTGGCAGAGGCTGCCCAGGGAGGGGGTTGAGTCACCTTCCCTGGAGGGGTTTAAGGCACGGGTGGACGAGGTGCTGAGGGACATGGGTTAGTGTTTGATAGGAATGGTTGGACTCGATGAGCCGGTGGGTCTCTTCCAAACTGGTTATTCTGTGATTCTACGATTCTAAAAGTATTTTGGACTTCCTGACACAAACTTTTGCTTTTCTTTTGCTTCCGTAAGATGTCATTGAAAGGATACTGGAAATGGTGCCTGTGGTTAGCCTATGCCAGTCAACAGGGAGCAATGTGTTTTTTCTGTGGCAGTGGGTGTTTCTACACCATTAGAATAAGACTTTTGCACCTTCCTGTCTACTTCCATCTGGAAGGATGATGCAATAGGAGGAAAAATTATGCTCCTTTTTTTAGGCAGTGTCTTTATCTCTTTCTTTTGGTGGTGTTTTAGAAATTTAAGTGGCTTGCATTTTTGTATTATTATTCAGAAAATAACATAGAACAGTTCTTCAGCTACTGGCTGGTTCTCTGCTAAGCTTAAGCAGAAGTTGTTTAAGTGCTGTTTTGTTAAGTGATGAAAAAAACCATCAGTAATGCTGTTAATTGAAACTACTCTTCAAAAATTAAATGTAATTTTGTATCTGTAGAATGAAATACATAGTTTTTAGATGAATAGCATAACTCACCTGATACATCACCATCTTCAATAGGGCATGGTTTTCCATGAGGGAAATCATTTGAGTATCAATATGTGCTCTGCATGTTTTGTCAGGTATAAAGAAAATATTTGAAATATTTCTTTTGTTGACAATGATATGAGAAAACTCCAAAATTCTTCTTATTCAGCAGCATCTCACTTCAATTAAAACATTTATAGATCTCAAGATATTTCTTAACTGGTGCTAAACGGAGTTATCAAAGGTTATAGATAACTTTTAGTAATAAATATTGCAACCTAATTTCATATCCTTAATTGTTTTCTACACTTGTAGCCTGTAGCAGCACACACAGGATAAATAGTATGTCCAATTGCTACAAGAAGAGTTAGAAAAGTTTCCCTTACATTAAACTTTATACTCACAGAAACTGATTGCCATACGAAACTGTCACTCTGGTGGATTGGTACTCATTAAAATTGATAGGAAATAAATTAGCTTAACTGTGAATGTTTCTTGGTCTACATAGAAGTACTCTACAGTAACAGCTGTTACTAACAACTTAGAAACAAATGATAACAAGCCTTCAACTTATTTTAAATTCACCAGGATTATGACGACTAGCTATGAGAAATAAGACTACTATGGAAGAACTACAAAGTCTTTTTAACAACCAGACTGTAATTTGTTAGGCAATTTACATGGTCCTTGAAATCTGAAAATATTAAGCTGTTAAATAACTTGCAATTAATTAACCACAGTTGATTAACAGGTTAGAGTCTGTTCAGTTAAGAAATTTCCTTGATTTAGGTAAAAGGAGAACAATTATTCCAAGACCCTGTACGCTTCTAAGTTTCAGTTGCAGCAGGGAGTATAATAATATCATATAGTAAGTAAAATTATTAAAGCAAGGGAATTTAATGCAAGGGAACCCAGAACAGCAGAAATATTTTTTAAGGAAAGAAATCCTATTCTGTAGTCTGGCAACCTGTAAGCTGTTCAAAAATTGTCTGTAAGAGGTCTAGGAGAAGAAACTGGGTACAACTAGAGTCTGTAATAGACATAAAGTTACGCACCATTTGGAAAAATTCGATGTAACATATTAAACAAGGATTGAATACATGGAGTTTTACCTCTGTTAAATGTTAATGGAAACATCCCGTGTTCTATCAGTTAATACACTTAGGGTGTCCAAGCAATTATAGCAGCAATAATACCAGATCTTGTACTAAACTAAAAACAGTGATGCCCAAAATGTATTCTCCTAGAAGTAAATATATGATCCTACACAAAAAACTGTGCCTGTAACTATTTTTATTTCACAAATTAAGAAAATGAACTATGATCACCTCCAAAAGGGTTTCTGAGTTGACCCACAGCTGCATATGATGCTGCCAACCTTCAAAGCAGTTCTGCAGATCATTTTCTGAAGTGCTATTGAGGATCTCTGTCACTTTTGCTTTCACACCTTCTACTGACAAAAAAAAAAAATGATTCCTTTGAGAACCTACTTGATCTTTGGAAAGAGGTAGTTATTAGCTAAAAACTGTTTCACAGACAAAAGCATTGTTGGCTGGAGCATCGTCTTGATGTTAACTCTCTGTTCTCTTGCTCACTAACATTTTCAGACAGAGGTTAAGAAAACATCTACAATTTGAACATACAACCACGTGTCCTGAGTGAAGCGATTGTGTTGAGCCTTGTCTCGCTGTGACAGGTTAGAACACTTCCTGTAACCCTCTCTTTGTCTCTCCCCTCCCATTCTTCTTTCCTGAGCTATAGAGTTAGTCTTGGGGGAGGTTTGTGTTAGACCTCATATATGATTCATGTGTGTAACCTGCTTAACAGATCTTTTGCTTCCAGCTTAGTGCAATGTATTTTTATATGATAGATATCATATAAATGCAACAAATTCAAAGAATATTAAAACTGCAAACAAGTTTAATGGTACCAATCCCATCCTAGTTCTTATATGCAAACTGACATACATATCTCGCATCCTGTTTTTCAAGGATTTGCTTATATTTTTCTGACTTGCAGTTCTCAGGCAGGGCAAACAGCAGTGGGTTGGGTTTAAATGGTGTCACACTTTCATCAGAGCAAGGAAAAACAGTGGGATTGCCTCGGATTCTTTACAAACTTACCAGCCTGCCAGGGTCACACTGACAATGTCAGTGGGACGAATATCTCATAGCAGGGAGGACTGACCTCGGGTCCTTTACAATTTGACCCAAGAGCTGCACAGTTCAGAAGCAGGTTCTATAGAGGTTTCTTTTACCTGTGAGTCAATAGTCCTCAGATATTTTATAAGCACCATGCAATAATCTAATATGTCACAGTAACTGTGGATGACACTAAGCTGGGTGGAAGTGTGGATCTGCTGGAGGGTCGGGAGGCTCCAAAGGGATCTGAACAGGCTGCACCGCTGGGCTGAGACCAACGGCAGGAGGTTTAACAAGGCCAAATGCCGGGTCCTGCACTTGGGGCACAACAACCCTGTGCAGCTACAGACTAGGAGAAGCCTGTCTAGAAAGCTGCCAGGAGGAGAAGGACCTGGGGGTGTTGGTTGACAGCGACTGAACATGAGCCAGCAGTGTGCCCAGGTGGCCAAGAAGGCCAATGGCATCTTGGCTTGTATCAGAAACGGCATGACCAGCAGGTCCAAGGAGGTTATTCTCCTTCTGTACTCGGCACTGGTGAGACCGCACCTCGAGTCCTGTGTTCAGTTCTGGGCCCCTCACCACAAGAAGGATGTTGAGGCTCTGGAGCGAGTCCAGAGAAGAGCAACGAAGCTGGTGAAGGGGCTGGAGAACAGGCCTGATGAGGAGCGGCTGAGAGAGCTGGGGGTGTTTAGCCTGGAGAAGAGGAGGCTGAGAGGAGACCTCATTGCTCTCTACAACTACCTGAGGGGAGGTTGTGGAGAGGAGGGAGCTGGGCTCTTCTCCCAAGTGACAGGGGACAGGACGAGAGGGAATGGCCTCAAGCTCTGCCAGGGGAGGTTTAGGCTGTACATTAGGAAAAAATTTTTCACAGAAAGGGTCATTGGGCACTGGCAGAGGCTGCCCAGGGAGGTGGTTGATTCACCTTCCCTGGAGGTGTTTAAGGGACGGGTGGATGAGGTGCTGAGGGACATGGTTTAGTGTTTGATAGGAATGGTTGGACTCGATGATCCGGTGGGTCTCTTCCAACCTGGTGATTCTATGATTCTAAGTTATATATGTGATGCAGAAGCTTTGTTGCTATATTCTCTATGTAACTCTCTGGTTCTATCCTTTAAATTTCATTTGGGGATGGTCTATTTCTTTTATTCATAGTGCTCTTGATATACATTAGGAGTAAGCAAAGAGTTTGGCCATTGAAGGTAATTATTTTCACTAATTTTGTCTTATTGGGTTTTTAAACCTGGATGCTATGCACAGTCTAAATGTTATTGAATCATCCTGGAACAAGACAATAAAAATGAAGACCTTGTGCTTTCTGTTTAAGTGAAAAAAATCCATTATAATTCTGTAGAAAAGTATGCAGCTGATACTTTCATGCATGTCACTTCTGCATCTCTAATGATTTGCTGTTTGTAAGTTTGAATTCTAAGTGCCCTCCTTTGTATATTTAATAAACCTCCGGTTTTTATGTGACAAATCCCACTTGATTTTACTTTGCCTAAACTGCTTGAAAATCAGCTTTTCTTTTTTCAGTTGTAAGAATGCCTGACAATGAAGAAGCTGAAAAAATGGTCATTTTATTTTTATAGCAAGTATTTATTTGTTTAATAGGTTTAAATATTTATTTTAATAGCTTTACTGCAATTACATGATAAATCTTCTGCTTTAATCTGTTTCCTATACTGTATTAACAGTCTTAACTATCTTAGCTCAATCAACTGATTATTGCTATACAGCTTGAATGGAGCTACATCCATTTTCATGAAAGATCCTTCTGAACTTATTTCTGGGAACGCTAATAGGAGGTAATGGTCTTCCAGGAGTGTTTTTCTGCTGCTTAAAACTGCAGAAACTTCACTGCGTGCTAAAACGTGAAGCAATCTCATCCTCTTGCCTGGGATCTCTTTCTTCAGACTGACTTCCTAGGATTTTTTTTATCATGTGTAGTTTTTTTTTCCCCTTAGAAAAACATTTTCCTTTGCTAGGGCTCAGTCCAGAAAGCCATTCCCTCAAGTCTTCCTGATTTTGGCAGGGAAGTTTATTTATTGCACACTGTATCTAATCTGTCTTACAAGCATGCTTTGTTTTTATAAAATTATGACTCTTTTGCATGAAATCAGTACCTAGAAAAAAAATGTATTTACAAACAGCCACAGGCTAGCATAAATATAGATAATATCATATATCAAGATCATCATTTCACAGTATCCTAGAGTTGTGAATTCCATCATCTCTCGTAATTATGCTTTTCATAACTGCTTCTTCATCTGTGTTTAATTTTAAGTCTCTGAGCAGGCAAAATAATTGGTGAATTTGGTAACAGTATCTTGGAGGGCACAGGTGTTTCTGTGAATATAGAAAAAAAGATTATTTTTCATGAGTAATATTAAAAAGTATGATGAGAAGTTCTGAAGTCTAAACTTTATGTTCACTGGTAGTTTGGGCTGGTACAGATGAAGTCAAGTTGATTTTATCGTCAGCTTCAAAGGGAAGAGAACTGAACCCTACCAGATAAGAGAAAATAGGAAAGGGGCAATTAAACAAACTAATTCTAAAGCACTACTGTATTAATTCAGCTCCTTTTTACACTTTGATTGGGAAGAAGAAGGGATAGATTCAAATTTTAGGAATCCCGATGTAACACTTGCTCAGCCAGCTACCTGGGGAATATTATTGAATCCTGTGAACTCGCAAACATGTTGGTTAGATGTCCAAGGGGGAAAAGATAAACCAGCAAGGCAGATAAACAGGCAGTACAGTACCTGTACAGCTCTCTTGTCGCGGCCTTTATATTGCAAGTGTTAGAATACTGACTATTTTCAGATGTTCGTAGTATGTAGGGATACATCCCACTTCACATAAGTACAATAACTCGTGTGCAAAGGGTCAAATGAGAAAATGCTTCTGTAATCTTGCTTTCCAGAAGATGTTATGGGGTCTTCCAGTATATGTCATTTTCAAGAAAGCAAAGAAGGGGCAGCCTGTTTCTTCCTGAAATTTAAAGAAGTTGCAATGGATTACTTCATACATCTTGCAGAAGACTATGGTAATGCAGGAAAATAAGGACTATTAAAAAGGCCATAGTGGATTTCACAGAAAGTCTAACCTAATGGCCCCCCACTTATGCTGGAAAAACCAGGAGTCTAGTGAAGAAGATTCTTTTAAAAAAAAATTAAAAAAGGAAAAGTAATGTTTTAAAAAATAGTTACTTGAATGCTTTTCCAACCCTCACTCTTCTGTGGCCAAAGAGAAGCTTTTCCTTAGACCAGTGTCTCTTTAAGGATATCATAATATGAAAAGCTGTTACCTAAGTAATGGGGGTGAAAAACACTTTTGGTTTTGGAGAATTGAAAATGGTAAACAAACAAAAAAATTTACAGCTTTGTTCTGGATTAAGTTTTGCTTCCATATTGTATTCCTCTTCAAGGCTGAACTGGGGCTAGTGGTTTTGTTCAGATTTGTATCGTTATTGTATACAGGCAGATGCTTCTAGATTCTGTGCTCAAGTGGTAGCGTTTGACAAAGATTAGCTGAGCTTGTGGGATCCTGTTACACTGATTGGAAAAGAAAAAAAATCCCAGAAGTAAAGCAGTCTTGTTGAGATTTCTGCTCTTTCAATGCACATTCTGTAAGGACTAGGAAAGACACGCATTCTAATTTTTTTTTTAAGTCTATGATGTTCTACTTTTGAAAAAAAACAAGGCAGTGATGACAATACTACTCCTTCAGATCTATCTACCTATTTATATCCATGTTCACTTATAAACAAAAAGCTGTCTCTCTGATTTACGTAGGTTCTTCCATTTGGATTCTTTTCCAAGAAGTGATATTTTAAATTCTTTATGGTCAAAGGTTATTTCTGTGTTTTACTTTGACATGGAAATTAAAAAAAGGTATACACATATTCAGAAGCAAGTGATTAATGTTATCTTATTTTTTTAAAATGACAAGTAGCACTATCTCTATAGACATTTTACCCCATAAGTGCACACCAAAAGATCTATCAGGAAATAATGTCATTAACTTCTGAGAAAGATCAGTATCAGGACTCTAGCCTTCCAAAAGAGGTTGAACCTTAGGTAACCTTAGTCTTAAAATTCCTAGTGGGGAAACATGGCCTTTTAAATTTATTTTAATCCAAATATTAAACTACTAAGAATATTTTTTTAAAAAATCATCCTTTGTTTGATTTAATTCTGTAAAACTTAACCGAAACCTCTAAAAATCAGCTTTTTTTTTCCCAAAACGGAGCACTCCAGGAAAAAAAATGCACCAAGATTGCCAGAAGAAAGATTAATTAGTCCTTGAAAGCCTTCTTTGTGTATTTCATGTTGTACAAAGAATAGAAACCTGTAGTTTTGGGAACGGATATATATATATGTACTTTATAAAGTAGAGGGCAGAGAGGACTCAAACATTATCTTTAAAAACTGTATTTCCATTTAAATTCTGAATACCACTGTGGGGTACTTCATAGCAACTTAATAACCTCTAAATACCATTGTGATGAAGTAGAACTGCTTATGAGTGCATCTAATTCATTTATTCAGTGTTCTGGTATGCTGGAAAAAGATGATTTCTGGTAATTTGCAGGGAATGCTCCCAAAGAAAAAACCTTGAGATTTCAAAACTGCAAAGTAATAATAAATGATACAATGTTAAAAATGTACAAATATTATTTAAAAAAAAAATCACTGCTTTTCTCTGCCCTGAAATTAGAAGGAACAGAGAAACTGTTTATTCTTGCTAAGAACAGGAACAACTGGTGAGATAATGCTTGCTTGAAAAATGAAGAAACAATCAGAGTTCCAAGAGAAAAATGGCATTACAGTCTGTGGAAAGAAATGCTAGAGGGACTACACAAATGTAAGGCATGATGGATGCATGATGTAACAGTGTCTCAACTACATTGGGTTTGGGTTTTCTTTCATAAAAATTCCAAAACTCCTCCAAAAAAACAATCCTGTGGAATTCCTAGAAAGCTCTTCCACCTCTTCTCCTTCTTCAAAGCCTCAAAACATAAAATGCTAAAAAACGTCCTGCAACAAAATTTGTTTAAGTTGCAAATCCAGATTATCAACATTGTTATGTTAATTGTTTATGGATTTGCAATGAATTTGTAACCTTTCCTGTAACTGTATTAATACTAGTACAAATTAAGTAAATGGCTGATTTAAAGCATTGATATCTAAAATACTATTGCTCTGAAAAATACTATAAATTTGCCTGCAGATTTGTTGTAAACTTTAGCATTAGTTCGGTCTGAAAAAGCATGAAAAGTGAATGTTAGTTCAAAAATTAAAATAATAATCTTTTCCTCTGTAACATTATTACTTTTAAATCACATGATGTGTTTCAAAATACACCTGCAGGAGAGCCTTTGGCTCACATTTATCCTGTGGTTCAGTCATTAGCACATATATGTTTGTTTTATTATGCAGGATGAACATATATTAAAAAAATATGAAATTTAGCTGGTTCAGGACAATAATTAAGAAATTTATGTTCATAGCTTACCAAGAATGGTATGGTAATGATGTAGATAATAAACCAAGAGTGAAAGCCACATGAGATTTTTAAATTAATTCATCTCGAAAAACTGTATAGTTATTGTACTCCATAATAAAGTTTTTAATTAGCAGAATCCATCACTTCCTCTGTAGCACAGTGTTTTTATGGAAAAGTCTTGCCTGTGAGTGGTATCTCAAAATACGTTTCTCTCCTGCTGTAAAGCTGTTTTAGGACCTCACTGTGTGATGATTGGAAAGCATTTTCTAAGTTCAGTTCACATCCAGTTTCTCCCCATTGTTCTGCTGCTAGCATCACCTTTTAGTTTCAACATCCATTTTCTGTCTCTATGGAAAATAAAATGGCAAAAAAAATCAGCAAGGTGTAAAAGCAAAGCCTTCCTCTGGTTTTGGGAGGGCATAATGAAAATCAACACTAGTGATCTTTAACATTTCTACCACAAGGGGAGAGGCCTCCTGAAAACCCTGTTATGAAACTGCACTTTAAGAGGGAAATGAATATTGGAGTGACTGGACACTAAGGTGTCCTAATATCTCACTTTGCTGGCATACAAGATTTCTGGGTCTTGCTATTCTCCCTTTAGAATAAGTTCAATTCCTGTAAAGCTGTGCTGCCCTTACTAAAGTTGTAGGCATAGGGCTTCTGACGAAATCTTGTGCTGTGCCCGAGATCAGCGCTGCTCAAATTTAGAACCAGAAAAGACGTTAGTGCATTTGCTGTGTTACCTTAAAAAATGTAAATACGTATACCTCAGTAAAGAATTCCATATAAGAAACATGACATCTTAATGGCAAGACTCAAAAACTGATTGGCTGAGAGATTTGGCACCAGCCAGCAAGAAATGCTCGTGAGGTTATAAAGCGGCTCAAATTAGCCAGAGTTGATAGGTGAAACATGGATGTGGGAGGGAGGCTGGCATCCACTGGGAACAGTTACAACTACCTAAAACGAAGTTGTGGAGTGGAGGGAGCTGGGCTCTTCTCCCAAGTGACAGGGGACAGGACAAGAGCAAATGGCCTCAAGCTCTGCCAAGGGAGGTTCAGGCTGGACATTAGGAAAAAACTTTTCACGGAAAGGGTCACTGGGCACTGGCAGAGGCTGCCCAGGGAGAGGGTTGTGTCACCTTCCCTGGAGGTGTTTAAGGCACAGGTGGACGAGGTGCTGAGGGACATGGGTTAGTGATTGATGGGAATGGTTGGACTCAATGATCCAGTGGGTCTTTTCCAACCTGATGATTCTATGATTCTATGATTCAGGTGCACCTACATCAACAACGTAATGCATGAGTAGATTCCTTTCAGCTCCGCAGTCTTCTTGTGTCTTTTCTTGATGCAGTGTGCAGCCCATGTCTTTGCAGCACTACTGTTCAGATAAGGGTTTTCATGGTTTCTTATTGAGCAAATGCTGGTCAATATATGGTCGGAGATTGGTAGATAGAGGTAATGTTTCTAGAAGGTTATAAAGAGCTTGGTTCAAACAGACCTGGGTTAATGAGGTCCATCTTTATAAATTCTCCAAACAAGGCAATTAGATTGAAAATTTTCTTAACTGAAATTCCTTTAGCCCACCCATTCTGTGTCAAGCAGCTGAGCCATGTGTCTACTGCTCCAAAACTATGTATAGCTGGGAAAGGGTTTTAGGGAGGAACGCCTTGTCATTTGTTTCAAAATTGCTTCATCAGTGTTTATCTAATTGCACTATATTATCTGGATTTTCAGCCTGTGTAGCCTAAATTGGTTTTGCCATGGAGAAGGCAAACAGTCTCACAAAAATAATCTGTGGTGTTGAACTTCTCTTTTTTTTTGAAATTACTAAAAATATCTATCTATCTATCTATCTATCTATCTATCTATCTATCTATCTATCTATCTATCTATCTATCTATCTATCTACCTACCTACCTACCTACCTACCTACCTACCTACCTACTTACCTACCTACCTACCTACCTATCTATGTTTATACACCAAAACAATAAATCATAGTATTACAACATAACATGAACTTAAATAACTTCACGACTTTTTGTCTAACTTGTTATTAGAAACTGCTTGACTTCACAGTCTAAGCGGCGAACTGTGGTGCTAAGAATTCTCAATATTTTAAAACTTTTCTTAGCATCTAGTCTAAGTGTCTCTTCTCCAAATTTAAGTCCATTGCTTCTTCCTTTCTCACTTTGGACATGCGAGTGATTTTGCTAACAAACAAGCCTTCCACTTAATTGTCAAATTTTGGAGGGTCCTTCAGTTCCTCAGTTCTACATTAAAGACTCTCAATTGTTTTTCAACCTTCTTTTACGGATCCTTCCAATGGAATTGTAATTGTTCTTTTTTTCTGTCATTATGCAGCCTCTTCACTATCAATTACTTTAGTGAGGTACTCACAGGTAGATATGATACAGAGCCTCTTGGTGCTATTTGCTTTAGACCAGGAGTACATTGGATAGCTTCTTCCAATTGGCAGTATGGTCATGAAAGGACACAATGATGCTGTTGCATGTTCAGCTTGCAAGATTATAGACTCAACAAACCCTCTTCCACAAAACAACCCCCTGAGCAGTTGTTTCACACTCTGCCTTTGTGCAGGTAATTGTTTCTTCTTAAATGAAGAAGCTGTACATGTCCTAACTTGAAGCCAATCCCTTCAATTCATTAAAAATACACTTGCTACTGTTCATCTGTGCAATTTCAGCACCTCTCAGTTCACAGTTTTACGCTTACCCTGTATTCTTACCTTCTCGAGATATTAAATCTTGCTTATAAGGCACTGCCAGAGAGAGTATTACTAAACGTTAAAGGCCTGATTCATAGTCTGGATGTACATGTCTACAGTTTCTAATCCATCCTCAGACCTTTCATCCCATTGCAGGAAGAGATTTGATGTTATTAGTGGAGGGTTTTTTTTGTACAAGTATATTCTTTCTGATAATGCTCTTCTTTTTTTTTTTTCACAAGTGCATTGGGTTATTGGTATTGTATCTTTTGAAATCTTTACACCACACCAAAATTCAGAAGTACTTCTTCAATTTTCGAACCCTCTGTGCTTTTGCAACAGGTATGTTTTATTACATAGAGCAAAAAGGACTCTTGGGATTCAGAGTTTATTTATGTGAATTTCTCTTAAATTTGGAAAGAGAAAAGGGTATTTAAATTAGCATACCTGCCAGATTCTTGCTCTTCAAAAACTCTGCTTCTAGGAGTAAACTGTGTGTTAGATAATAGGAAATTTATTTGGTGTTTTTATTCCTATAAACTTGGTCATTACATTTAGAAACATGATGAACTTAGATACTGCTAAAGCGTACTGAAAGGCAAAAGATTTTTATGCTGCAGTGTTTTTTATGACACAGATAAAAGCTCATCAGTACTGAAGGGATGAGGATCTAGGTCCAAAGAAAAATCTATAAACATACTAGTGGATCTCAAAGGGAGGGAATAACAAGCTCTCAAATTAGAAACACGATGAAAATGTTATTGGTACCCCTGCTTCCTTTCTGTCTATTGTGCTGCATATTTTCCTATCACTTTTTGAAGACTGAGCCTACCACAAAAGGAAGGTTGGTGCCCCAAAATGTTTGCAACAGTGAGGTCCAACAGGCTTAGGATTTTGTAAGATTCATTTTGTACAAGCTTTTGGTTACATAGGCATCCGTTTTTAGTGGACTGATGGCTGGTAGCCTTGCAAAAGCAGGCCAGCTCCCCAAAGAAAGACATGTTCAAAGGAAAACAGAGGGAGTTTGCACAAAAAAAAAAAAAACAGTAGTGAATCATATAGAATCATAGAATCATAGAATAACCAGGTTGGAAGAGACCCACCGGATCATCGAGTCCAACCGTTCCTATCAAACACTAAAACTAAGGTAATTGTCTCTGCTTCCAGCAAACCTCCCCGTATGAAATTATCCCTCTGGACAAGCCAAAATGAACATGTTTCTGTGACGGCTTCTGACAGTTATATACAATCTTACAACAGGTTTTCACCCAAGACAGAAAAATAACACCTGCATTGTGGTTTTAAGAGACTAGCAAAAGTAAGACAGACATGGATGTGGTTTTCAGCAATGTTCTTCCAAGTCATTAACCCTAAGTATCTCCTATCCCATCCGTGTCTCCAGATAGTACTTTGCTGAATGAGAGATGGTCTTTCTTTTGTCCTTGTACAATGCTGAGTGTATGGTCAGGCAAACACATGCTCTTAAAGGGCATTCTTTGATGCTAAATTAAACTGAACTTGCTGCCATTAGGTGTTTTATGGAAGAAGTCAACAACTCACGTAATCTCCCGCAAGGAAAGGATGAAACATTTCCATTCCTTTAAGGGAAAAGGCTAAAAGTGTTTTGCATAAAGAAAAACTTGTGCTAATTATGAGGGGCAATCAAATTACTAGATACTTACACTAAAGCAAAAATTTGAAATAAACCTGAGTGTTTACAAGAGTCTCTTATTATGATCATATCATTTTTTACTATCTGTTGCATTGATGTATGCTTTATTATTCTGATTAAAAACTGTTATGAAGAGATTTCATTGTTAAAAATGATGGAAATACCAGGGAAAATGTGTTTTGTTTTCTGTCAGTAAAATTGTGCTCTTGCTTTGTTTGAAACCATATCGGAGAATGCTGAGAGTAATGCGTTGGTGTAACAACACTCATAAAGTCAGTGGAAACGCAAAGGGAAAAGTTGAATCCCAGTACTCATTTTCACTTACATGAATTCCTGTAAGGCTTGTTTATGGCTCCCTGCATGTCATGAGACAATGTATTGTTTGAAGTGATATGTGACCTTGGCATCCTGCAGCGAAGACTGCAAAGCCTGTGCAAGAGTATTTTTCTGTGCTATTATGAGGCAACAAATAGGGAAAATTACATTTTAACCAAGAACTTTTAAATACATGTGTAACATTTCATATTAGGCTTAGATCTGAGAGAGGTTAGAGAGATTTCTTTTCTGGTAAATGCATTCTAAGATAAATTCACCTTTAATAGGTGCAATAGTAAGACACTGAACTTACATGAAGTTATTCTGAAGGTCTTGGCTCTTCAGGGTTACCTTGTAGTGAATAATTTTGGGGTCCAAAGCTAAGCACAAAAGACTTCAAGTTTAAAAATTACAAAATTTGGCAGAAAAGATGATGTATCAGATCTTTGATGGACTTCTAATGTCAACAGGAAAATAATAATGCATTTTCTACTAATGTATAACTGTGTTGGAATGACTCCAAGAAGACTATGAATAGATATAAACATTCAAGTTTAATAATATGGAGCTAGCTCTCTGCCTTTGTTACATTGCTGATCAAAGTATAGAAAAATAAGCCTTGATTTAGTGGAGCTGACTTCCAGAGGAGAACACAAGGCAAACGTGGGCCACGTGGACCGCTCAGAACTTCTTGTGTCCTGGCAGGTTGTTGTGAGCCCTGAACTGTGTCATCTCTTTCTTTCCAAAGAGAGGTCAAAGTGAGATCTATTTTCTGTCACTTGACAAAAAGTCTGATTTTTCTTGATATTTGTTATTATTAAAAACATTTCAACTGCATAGACTTTTCTTTTTGTTTTCTGTTTTTAAAACCACTACTTTGAAAAGGTTGTTTTACTGTCACCTTATCTGAAACTCATTCTTGAATGAAGTAGAACTTATTTTAGACTTAGAGTTAGATTAGAAAATATACTTTTAGATGAAAACTTCTATGTTAATCGCAGTATTTATTTCACTGTCTAAATCCTTGTCAGTGCAGCTTACAAAGACAACTATCTCCCTCTGGTGTTCACTTAGGTTTGGATTGATTTGGGTACAGACTTCTCTCATGCCAGCACAGTAATGAAGACCAGATCACCAACAATGCAGTGTGTTCCCAACCAAAAATATGTTGCAAAAAGTAAAACCAGGTGCCTTGAAACAGGGCGTGACTGTTAGTGTATGCAAGCAAAGAAACTTGGCACTCAAAGGCTGTAGTAGTAGTAGTAGCAGTTAATGTAGTTAAAATTTAATATACAGCCTGTATGATGATGCTTCCACTCAGTTTAAATGAAATCTTGACATTTTGACCACCAATGCACCTCTGATTGCCAGTTCTACCACCATTCATATTTATTTTAAATAAATAAATTCATAGTTTGGATATGCCATTCAAACACCTAGCAACATCTTATCATAGCAACAAAATATTTGTGTACATGGTGTGGTTAATAGGAATGGAGCAGCCTCAGTTAAAATTGCTGTTTAGAAAGCAAGAAAACTGTTGAATACCCAACTTAAACCTAAAGTACATATGAGAATATACTAGAAGTTGTTTAAAAATATTATCATCTCCTTCCATATGTGATTTCTCAATACCTTTATTGTGCTTTTAATTTCTTCTTTTTTCTCCTTTTGCTCTAAGTATTTCAGAGCATTGGTGGACTGTCTTCTGTCTCACCAGCTGAAACTTTTATAGCAGGCTGTGCACTGCAGGTGTTGGGGTTAGAGGTTTCCTGGGGTTACTTAGAGGTGCACAGGCGGCTAGGGCAGTAGTGGAAGGTTTAGTCACATCCACCGTGCTCTAGGTAAGTGCTTGATGTGGCAAACTCCTGACTGCTTCCAGGCTTTTCTGGAAAGAAAGGATGCAGGAAGGTTGTTGCCAAGCCAGACAGCAAGTGGCTTGAATAAGCAGGATCTGGTGCTCACACTTGTTCCCTGGCCCTTTCTTGTAAACAAAATATACACAAAAAGATTTAGCAAGTACAGTCACAATCTGAAGACTTTAAGACTAAAAACACTTTCAAACTTGATTCAACATAAAGTCTATGAGTCTGCTCATGTATGTGTGTGTGTACAATCTGACCTGAAGCCAAAAGAAAACATTAACTTCTTAGAACAGGCTCACAAACCACTGGAAATGGAATGATTTATTCTACCTCTGTTCTTTCCTGTACGTGGGAGAGTACTAAAAAATTAGCCATCAAGCCTATGGGGTGAATTCAAGCTATATCATCTCAATTCTTCCATTTAACTAGTTGTGTTTGTCTCATAACAGATTGGAGAGGGCATTCAGTTACACGAATTGAGTCTACTCACTGTTAGAGAAATATCTACCGATATTTCTGGATTGTTGTCAGGGTTTGAATACTTCCAGACTGCTTGCCAGTTCGCACTCATAGCTCTGGTTTATTTTTTCATTACACGACCCCTCAGACACTGGTTTATCACAAAGGTGAATTATCATGTCTCCAGTTTTTGTGTAATAGGTCAAGGAAATAACTGAAAACGAACTGTGGGCTGGTATGTGTCAATGCAAGCAGAGCAACGCAGAGATGACTAGACACCCAAACCTCTTGTTTCCTGTGCGCGACTGCTGAGTATTCAGAGCCCTGCAGATTGGCCACATGTGTTAGAAGAATTCTGATAAACACATTTGTTGCATCCCAAAATATACTTTGTGGTAGCCTCCTGTCACAATATCGCATGAGGGGTGTGTGTGTGTGTAATGAATCAGATGGTAGACAAAAACTTCTAAAGCTTTGCCAGGTGTGTTTCCTGTGGTTTTTTTTTTTCTCTGAATGTAATAAATGGCCCTGCTGTGAAATACTGGCAATGGAATAAAAGAGAAAGAAAAAAAAAATCCATTTTTTAGGCTACTAGAGAGATATTTGTATTATGGTGACAGTGGGCATAGCTCTAGTCAACATCTGGAAATCAAAATTAAAAAAATCAGAAACACACATTTTACTACTCTTGACATTAAATTTGTAATTTAATCTTCACCTATTCACTCATTTTATTCATCTCTTGATTACTCTGCATCTGCCAGTAGTCAGTCCTTTAAAATGATGTTTCTCAAGCAGCTTATTGAGTCAACTTACTTAACTTGTTGCCTTGTACAAAGTTCCACTAATGTTATAGTTCATGACTGCATTTAAAATATAAATATCGTTCTTAACTACTTTTGCTTCTATTTATTCTGTGACAGTCAGGAAAAAAATATGCTAATTTGTATGTTTTCCTATATTTCTTTGCTTCAGACCAACCGCATGTGTATAAAGGCATTAAGAATGAAAAGAGGTACTTCAGGAAATGCAAGCTCACATAATTTGAGAATTCAAAAATATTTCTAGTTTTTTTTTTCTTTTGTTCATAAACTTCTAACTGCCTAAGAGAAAAAAAAAAGTCTATTACTAAACTGATTCCTTTCATTTCTATCGAATTTGCTTTCCTGCTTTATAATAGTTAGCTGGTTAAGTTCTTCCTTTCTTTTGTGAGACCCTGAGGCTACTTCAATTGAAATTCTCATTTCAGCTGTTATCCTTTCTTGCCCTCCATTAATCAAAATAATAACCATTAATAATAGTAGGAAAAAAGTCAGACCTATTTCTTGGATATTTTTTATTGTTGTTATTAAATTTAAAAAGTCATCAAACCAGCTTTTCTGCTTTACAGTATAAAGATTTTTAAACTTTTCTTTTATATAATAAACTTTATCAAGTTTCTGCTAAATCTGCCAAGGAAAAATATTCTGAAAAGTAACTGAACTAAAAGTCAAGAGATGTCTTTTGAGATATATGACATACACACAGGCAAACAAATCTCAGTAATCACTGTACAGTCATTTGGAAACATATACTAACGAGTTTGCACTTGCTGCTGCTGTTGCCCAGGTTGGTTACATGTGATAGATCTTTGAGGCCTCGTGAATTTCTAGATATGTTACTGTGTATGCCAAGAAAAAGAAATAATAGATCTTCCCTAAGAATAGAGTGCATGCTAACAACAAGATATTATAAATGTGAAAAATAGGCAGTAAACATTGAAAAATCACAGTAACAGTCCAATGAAATTGCCATTCATTTCAGGGAGGTGCATTTCACTGACTTTTCACAAGAAAGAAGTGGCAGAGGTGTTTTGTATTCTGTCCATACAATTGTAAGAGAAATGTTTACTTGCTTTCACCAGAGTACTGTAAGTGTTCCAAAATCAAGGCAAAGATGTGAGGAGAAATAATATCTTCCATCAGACCAACAAAAAAGCTGGAAAAACCAAAGCTCTTCAGAACACGCAAGGCAGTGATCAAGCTTACATCTCAGAAACACTGAAAACTAAAAGGTTTTTGCTTAGGGGATTTCCAAGTCAATCAAGACAAACCCTATTTGTTCAGAACAGTCAGAATATTCGTGGTTCCTATGCAATTTGTACTTACTTGCTCAAATGGCTGGACCCAATGATCTGGAGAGACTTTTCCCACCTGGTGATTCTATGAAATCCATGTTTTTCTTCCCCTTATTCCATTCTGGTTATGTGCTGGAGTGATCTGCGGTTCACATATAGCCTGAATGCTCAGGTTTCCATAGCATGAAAAGCAAATAGTAAGAGGGCTGTTGGTTGGCTAAATCTTTCTTCCAGATCTTTATTAGACTGCAGCATATATCCTAGATCTGGGGTTTTTTTTCTCTCCTGAGTATGCTGATGAGACTATAACAGGGAGTTCTCCTTGAGTCAGAAGCACTCCCAAATTCATCAGTGTAACTACAGAATGTGAGAATCTTGCATGAATCAACAGCCCTTCAATTCCCTCATATAAAATTTCCCTGTCATATTTCACTGAAGGAAGGAGATCTGCTTCTGGTCCTGACATTACTTGCCTAGACTTCACTTCTGACATTTTGTGGCTAGTTATAGCATCAAAGGAGAGAACTGAGGATGTTCTCCTACCTTACTGAAGCAGACATAAATCCTCTTTACTTAAATAACTATTACATTCATTGATGGATGCCAAAATAGAGTAAAAATAATTTAAAACTTATTTCAAATATTACAACCTAGGAGTCACGATATCCACATTATATGCCATTGAAAAATAAAGAAATATTTTTAAAAGGAACTATTTATTTTCCTCAGTTGTTTGTTGAACAGTTTTCTATCACTTTGTAACAAGATGCCTTCAGTTTTAAATTACAGCAACAGTTTAAACAATGTCCATCTGACAATTTAACAAGCTCCTAGATTTGCAGATAACCTGCAGACAGATAGATAGGCAGGCAGGCAGAAAAAAAAATCAAGCAAGCAAGCAAGAAGGAAATGTTTGAACGTAAAATAGAGAATTAAATGTATTTTACCACATGAAAGATTAAAATCCCAGTGGAAAGAAATAAGATGAACTACTCAGACATTTATGAGCTTTCAATTGACTATATCCATTAGCCAAAAAAAATATGGCAGCTACTTCTGACAGCTCAATAAGAATCAAAAAATGAAGCAGACAGAACTATTTCTTCAAAAAAAAGAATAAAAGATGCAACAAAAATGTTAGAGTGAATATAGATCAAGTCCTTAATTATCATTGTCTGTTTCCAGGAAGACATCATAAAATTGTTAGAGATGTTTGAAAGGCAAATTTCTAAATGACATCACATCTCCATTGTGAAAGAACAAAGGTGCGATATGGAAATGGCATTAGGTCACTGCAGAGAAGATAAACTCATTCCTACATCACAGCCTTTATTTGCTGGGTTCCCTTTAGAGGACTTGTCCCAAGTTAAATGGACTTAAGAACAGGCTTGGGGTAATTTAACAAAATTGATGGTAACAAATTACCTCAGGGATGGAGAACCTAAACTGCTAGTGCAGGTGGCTTATCTCTTGCTTAGAGCTGCCTTAGTACCTGCAGACTGAAGGGTGCTCCTTGCCAGAACAGCTTCCAGTGCTAATCTAAGGAATTACAATCCCACAAGCCTGATATCTGTATTGGGAAAATTAGAAGAAACTATAGTAAAAAGTAAGATTAATAGATACCAAATAAACATGATCCACTGGAAGGGTAAACATGGGGGATTCACTGATTTTGGTATATGTATGTGTGTGTCACGTTCTGGTTTGGGGTTTGTTTTGTATGCAGTCTTTTAAGTCTAGTGGATGTATTTGAAATTCAGAGTAAAGAAGCACATGGGTTAAGAGTGAGTTTAGTTGAGGCAGGTTTGTAAAAAAGTTCTGGGCAAAGATGGGTCACAACAGCTCTGAGGAAAGTGAGGATCCCTAGCAGAAAAGGGAGAGCTCTCGCACGGGTGAATAGCTGGCTAAATGCTGAGAAACAGAGAGTGGGATGGGAGGACCAGCCCTCCCAAGAGTTTATCAGTGAAATATCACTGACTTCTCTCCTGAAGCATCTGTTGGTTAACAGCTCAGTGAACAACCTGGACGATGGGATGAGCAGCGAAATAGAAAAGGTTTATTACGATACACTCATCCAGGATCATAAGGGCAATAAAGAATTGGAGATGGGCTTTAGAATACTCCCAATAAAATGGCTCAAAATTCATTGTGGATAAATGTGAAGTATATGAGAAGCTAAAAACAACCATCCTAAACCTGTGTGCTAAACAACAGGCTCTGAGTTGACAATTTTTTGAAGTAAAGATTTGCAAGAAAAGGTCAGCTCAGTGTTTGACAGGGATCAAAGAGGAAAATAAAATACTAGCGATTCTCAGATAGAGAATATCAAAGAGGAAAATAAAATACTAGCGATTCTCAGATAGAGAATAGATGACAATACAGGGGACATGATGCCACTGTTTGGATCCACGTTTTTCCCACATTTTGAGGGTGTGATTCTGGTCTCTGCAGTGTAGTAAGATTGAGAAGAGTTGAAAGGAAAGCGACCTGAAACAACCTGCGTCCACTGATGATGTTGCCTGTCTGACTGCCGAGGCAGCCCCCTCAACTTGCCAACTCAGAAGAGAATTAACACAGTAAAACTAAATTAATGTAATTGAGCTGGGTTGGAGGGAAGGAGTAGGACATTTATCCTTTCAATACAATTGACGTGTGGTCAATGCAGAATTCAAGGAATAAATTAGACACCTCTCTACTTTCATTAAGACATTTAAAACTAGTAAAAACATATGAAAGTTGAAATAACACTACTTACCCACAGTACTCTGCCCTACAAGATCTGTTAGGCTGGGAAGCATCAAACATTCATATATATTAGATCATTTTACACCCCTATGGCAGAGTAAAGGGGATTGAAAAGCACACAGAAATTATATTAGCACACAAATTAAGATACTGTTGAGGCAATGTCAAATGCCTTCAGCATAAATGAAATATTGGTTCTGCAATGGCTAATATGTGTGTCCAATTACCTTAGCCAGTACCACATTAAATGGACAAGGAATATAAGCCATAAATTGAGTAGGAGTTAAGTTGCTTCAGCTTGGTTTTGCTCAAACTTTTCCTTTCTCTTTACTGTAAAAATTATGAAGCCATTTAGCAAATATATTAATCAGATCTGTTTCTTATAAGTTAGATATATGACTGAAAACTTTTCAGAATTAATTACTTGTATAGAAAATTAATTAGAAAATACACTGTTTTCTGATCACTGTGCTATTTCAAACAGTAATTGTATCTGAGTAGTACAGATTAACAAAACATTGCAAAATATATAACAATAAAAATAATACATAGTTGGGCATCCAATGAATTATTTGTACCGCACAAGCTAATAACTAAAAACATATCCATAAATCTTTTTAGCAATCTAAGCCATTGTATTTTTCAACAGGAAACTCCAAAATGGCCCTAGAAGGCAAAAATCTCAAGCCCACCTTTTTTTTTTTGAGATTGGGAACTAGAGTATTTGGCCTTCCAGGTTTACAGAAAGAAACTTGGGAGTTTTGCACATAATCCAGATGATTCATTATTGTGCCCGATTCTGAATAACTGCTCCCCTACGCGCACATATAAGTATATGCACATATCCATATAAATATATGCACACAGGGCACAGTTACTATGCTATATACTTCATATATATTGCTTGTCTATGGTCAGGGATAGGTAAAATCTCACAACCTGTGTTCTCTGGCATCTTTATATTTTTATCTGGTTAAGAACAGATTGGATCAAGCTGTACCCTTGATATTTTTAAAGGAATTTTTTTTCATTATGAAAGGTACTCTTGAGAGGCAGAAACCATGCCAGTTTCCACTGGGTGTTTTTCTTTTGTATCTAGAGTGTTTGTTTCCAGTCTTAACTCCTGCCTGGATTCCATTGTCAAAGAAAGATGTATTGTATATTAGAGTTTATGGGAGATCACTACTGTTCATACTAGTAGGCTCATTTTCTCTGTTTTGCTATGGACCTTCTCTGCATACGAATAGGTGCTAGGGGTATGGAACTGATATATAAGACTTCATAAATCCTGGGGAGGGGATCCAAGATTTATGGACTTCATAAGTCACGCTGTTAGATTTGAGCCTCAGTTTAACAGTTATTAAGATAGTAAAGCTAATGTTAGTGAGGGGGGGGAAAGGAAGGCAGATAACATATCTGACTGTCTGAGAACTCGGATGGTTTTCTCGTTAAGCTAAAATAAGCTCGCACACACAATGGGTGTTACAGCGACCCAGTCCATGCCTTTTGCCCAGAGTTATCTCACTAATTTCAGCTGTCTAAAAATTAGGCATCTGTTTGAAGCTAGCTGTCAAAGCTGCCTTAGTATTCAGCAGAGATAAAGGCCCTTCTTGAGGGTAATTCCTCTGGCTTGTTTTACAGAAGTGTTTATTACATGCATATGTTGGTTTAGCTTAATAACCTAACTGCTATGGTTTAAATAAGCAACTCCCTAGCAGACGTGGCAGGGGGTCATACAAATTCTCAGTGCGTTTCATGGCCAATTCACAATGTTGAGAGCAATTACAGTCAAATCAAGTAGGAGAATCTTTTTCTAATAAACTATGTAGTTTTCATGCATGACTGCAGGAAATAAGGAGGCTTAGTTTCCCACAAATCTCTGTGTGACGATGAATTCTGGCTGCAGCGCTGCTTGCAACTGTGGCAAGTGCAAAGCCAGATAGATCTTCAAGGGCAGGAGATTGTGATGCCAGTCACCTCTGCAGTTAGCTTTTCTGGTCTGTCCATTTTTTGATGAATTTATTTGCAATTTAGGGGTGTCTTACGCCTGGCAAACTGAGAAGAACTGAACTATAGGTTCAAACATTAGAGGGGATACAGAGGAAAGAAAAGTAGATGCACACACACATACAAATAAATGCTTGCCACGATCCCATAAACCTCGTTTTCATAAGAGACCACATAAAAAAAACCAAACCAAAACAAAAAAAACCTAACAAATAATACTTCTCCGAGAAAAATGAGGTCTAATGAGTCTAATGTGAAACTTCTCACCCCATCATGCTAATTAAAAAATGCTTTGGCTGGCTTACTTTCAACTTCAAGTAAGGTTAATGTTAAATACCAGCTATCATAATCTTATCCAGAAGACCCCCAACACTATTCAAACGGTAAAATTCATACACTGGCACAAAAATCTATGAGTTATATGCAGAGAATCATAGAAAATTGATAAACTAATGAAAAAAATATTTAGGAATGGTTGAACTTGGTGATCCAGTGGGTCCTTTCCAACCTAGTGATTCTATGATTCTATGAGAAGCAGAAGCAATAAGGTCAGTACAAACTATCGTGCAAAGAAACTTTCAACAATTAAGAAAAACAATGGATTGGTAGTATTGGCCTGTCATTAGGTAAGAGTTGTGGAGATCTCAATGCAGAGAAGGTTAGATTTTTCAGTGAAGCTTATGTTCTGCATTGGGGAAAAAGCAAATAAACAGTTCCAGTTGAAGAACATTGATGAATATTTTCTAATTCATGTGTCAATCAGAATGGTAGAGGTTTCTAAACCAGAAGTTCCAGAGGTCTCAATCTAGAAGCTGGCAGAAGACTAGCATTGCACTGCCAATCAAAAAAAAATGAAATAAGATAAGGTAAAAGAGGATAAGTCCATTACCATGGCATTGATCCTGGACAAAGTGATAGAAATGCTGTTGCAGGAGTCAGGAAAGGTGAAGCTGGAACGACTGTAGAGCAGAAAGTTCACCAGCTGACCTTGTTGGCAAGGAAAACATAGTAAAAGAACAGTGTATGTGTGCTTTCTCAGTTTTAAAGGCATTTTGTTCTCTGCTTCTAGTGGAGACACTTCTTGATACGATTGCAAGTTAGGTTGATAAAGATCATACTTTTTATGCAGCAGACTTTTTCCTGTAAGGGATTTGACTTAGTGTTGCATGACATCTTGATCGATTATCCGGGGTAGTACAGTGTCAACATAGCACTAATGAATCTATAACAAATTAAATGGCAAGTCCCAGCTGTAATTATACATAAGAAATCATTACAGGGTGGTTGTGTTTCTCATGATACCCTGCAGAGCTCAGTTCTGTGGCCTCTGATGCCTAATGATTTCATCTGCGCTCTGAAAGAAAGTTGCATGTGAGTGATGATGCTCGGAGTTAAGCTGGAAAATTACGTGTTGAGTTAGAGGGTGTTTGGTTATGAAGGGAATATGTATTCACAGCAGATCTCTGTTTCTCTGAGTCCTATGAAATGCAGTCTAGCACCAGATAAAATGAGATAGAGCAAAGGATTGCCTTCTGCACATCTATAAAGGATGATTTAAAATTAGGTTTCTGATATAGTTGATACAAAACTGTGAGTATCGTGCTTGAAGCTCTGAAGCTTACTATAATTATTTTTCTATCCCCAAGCACTGTAGATCTAGTTATTAAACAATAATGAATTCTTTTCTGCTTGGATAATGTTCAGAAATGGCTCGCTGTAGCCTGTTGAGTGCTGGAGACAGCATGAAGAGAACGGGGTGAAAGCAAGGCAGAGAAAAGTGTTTCTGGGGAGTACAGGAGTACAGGACCATGGTAACCAAAATCCACAACAGCTCCTGTGAAAATGTCTGTTTCTAGAAATTTCCTGTAAAACTGTATCCACAATATAAACCAGATAACCTCATAATTCTGTTTTATTTACTCATGGCAATAAATCCCTGCAAGAAAGGCATCCAGAACTAACTCAGCTCTCACTTGAAAACAAATTCAAGAGCATGGGCTCAGTCTGGAGTGTGAGTGTAAATACGGCATTGTGTTCTCTGACACAGTCTGTTAGGAGATGCTAGGAAGGTTTTAAGAGGTGTCTTCAGTGCCTAAGAATTCATTTCTTCTCCTGTTTGGGCTGTGTAGTTCTGCTGGCTGGAGTTGACACAGAGCAGACACCTGTCACATTGAATCACTGACACGTGGGATCGCAACCCGCTTACATGACATGCATCAGAGGACCTGGATTTTCCCTTGTACAGGGCCACAGATGAGCATATGGCCTGAGATAATTAAGCTAAAGGAGCCTGATTATGATCCCACTTAGAAGATAATATCACTTGATTTTTTTACTTTTTTCCATATTCACTCCAGTTCAACTCTGTTGTCTTCATTGGGGCTATTTCCTGAGAAATGAGACTGTACAAAAGGTGATTCTAGGGCATTCTGTCCTTCATTAATAAGGTAATATGACCTATTAATTAGAGCTCTATGGTACATTTTCTTTTGTCTTTTTTAGGGATTCCTAATCTCCCTGTTGCACCTCCTCCTGTACTGTCTTTTCTTGTCCTTAATTTGCACCAATTCAACTGTTTATTGTACTAAGGATTGGTGGAAAGACAAGTGAAAATGACAATTTTCCTTTCTGGGACTGGTTATTTTAATAGAGATAATTGCAATGACAAAGTGTTCTGCATAATGTTGTACCAGCATGTCTGATACAGAAAGGGCTTCTGCAGGAGTCAGGAAAGAGGACTGAGAGGATTGAGATGCAGAAACTTCACAAGCTGCCTTTACTGACAAAGGAAACATGATAAAAGGACAGTCTCCATGTGCTTTCATATTTTTAAAGATATTTTGTCCATTACCTTCCTGGTAAATCTGCTTAAAAATCGTAAAATAATTTTGTATGCTAAAATTAATATTTTAGCTGTTACAAATTATATGCATCCTTATCACATTCTTCCACTTTAAAGAAGAACTTTTACTCTCTTCAAAGCAGGAACATAACCCTGCTCTCTCCTACATATATCACTCGCGCTGTACTTTCAATGTAGGATTAATTTCAAACTAGATCAGTACAGAATAAATCCTTCATGTGACTTCCAGTTGGAGAATACACAATTAATTTAGCTCACAGAGACATTTCAAATTAAGCCCCCTCACTGTGATATTTTAATTATAACAATTAGTGAAGTAAAACCTCAGTATATCAGGATGTCAACATTTCCAAGTGATAAACAAGTAAGATTGCTATGGTCTAAATGGCAAATGTTTCTCTGTGTTGAAAAGATTATTTGAAAATAAAATATACTGGATAGTCAGCAATAACTACAAAAACATTTTTGTAACTAAAGCATAAATAGAAATCACATTTGTATTTCACACTTTTTCTGAATTATAGGCATGCTGGTGGAAGCCTGAGCTTAGGAATCTATGTATTTCTAGGGCAAGATTCTCATGGTATTGGACCTTTTGATAAATTGGAGTTTTTTCCTTATTTTGCTCTCATTTTATATTTCAATTGTGCCAAATATACTGCCAAATGAAAATCTTTCTTTATTCAGAACTGATCCTAAGGGGTGTAGAGGAGTCCTGTCAAAGGTAGGAAATGTTAAGACTCACAGGCTGAAGACCTGCACTGTGCAACCACATCTCAACCATGGACTGGTCCAAGCTTCCAGCTTTCTACTTTTGCAAGAGATGATTCTTCCATGGTTCAGCCGTGTTGTTTTTACAACGCTTGTTTACCTGGTGTGAATAATTCTTTGATGCTTAATGAGCTGCTTTGAAATAAGACAACGGGAGAGATACTTATTCTCAGAGGAACGTTTGCAGAAGTCTATGACTGTAAATCTGTACCAGATAAAGTCTAAAATTTCTGATGTTAAAAATTAAAGCAAGGAACTGGAAGCAAAAACTTGACAGTTATACAAGCAGTAAAGTAAAACCAGGTGTGTGCCTAGCTTGTTCTTTTGCAGTGACAAAAGAGGAATTAAGTCTTTAGAACTTGATTTCAAATCACACTTTGTGATGACTAATATTTCAGTATAATAGAAGTAATTAAACGGTGTTTTCAAGCTCAATCATGTGTAAGTTACTTTATTATTAATGTAAAAATGAATGAGAAATCCCGATAATTTTTAGAGAAAGCATTAAACAGCATTAATACACACAAATTGGTCAAAGTGTGAATCTGAGATGGTTTTGTCACTGGAAAAGTAAAAGTTCTCGATAGTGACCTAGTATTTGTTTATTCCATACTAATTCCTAATGTAATTCATTAGAAATGTGCCTCCTCCTAGAATTATGCATCAGCAAAGAAAGGTAGAACTAACAGAAACCTCTTTTAGTTCAAGAACTAGCCAGGTGTTAGCCCTAAAAGTGGAAATACTAAACCTGGTCTTACATTCGCTGCTTCTTTAACCTGTGTATGTGCTTGCTTAGAATGTAGCGACATGTTCTTAGAAGGCAGGACTCTCCTGATTCTGTATCCAGCACCTTTGGGTAGATATAGGTTTAGCAGTTCTCTTCCTCAATGCTATTTACTATCTTTGTTTCTTGGTTTGGTCTGGCATAGAACTGGAAGAATCCCTGATTTCCAGACATTTCACGAGTAGCTATCTGAACAATACTCTAACACTTTGCAGGTAAATATAGAATTGCCCATTCTTCCTATAAGTTAATCATACCGATGTCAGAGATGTCTTTTTTTAATGTAATTTCTGAGGTTTTTAAACTCTATAAGTAAAAAATACCAGCAGAGATAAACTTTCCAAAACTGAATAAAATAAGCATACTGCTTTTTTTCCCACCATATCTACTGTCCCACTAGTTCCTCTTTCTGGAAGCAAGAGACCATGCTGGAGAAATCCAGATATGTAATACATAACTGTAATAGATCATATCTCTGTGATAACTGCATAGTCATGATGATTTGTCTGAATCAAGTGAAATTTCAGATTTGGCCCAAGAGCTGCCTGTGTCTAACCAAGTGATAACAGAGCATCTGCAGCCAAAGAAGACTGGAGTTTTTCTTGTGTCACTAGCTATGGGAGCACCCTTTAATGCCATCAAACCAATAACTGGCATTGCCAAGAAAAAAAAAGTGTTTTCTGCAACAAGTGAGAAAGGCAAATTTGAAACTCACTCCTGGACTTTGCTGCTAGCAGCTTATTTGGATTACATGCAGGAAAATAATACGTGTGTCATTTCAGCTCTCCTACTGCATTCACATTTCACGTTTTGAATGCTGCTCTCCTAGGAGTTTGACACATGAAGAAAAAACCCATAGCAGGAATCAAAATAAATAGATTAGAGAGCAAATGAAATAGTCTTAGCCTTTAAACATCTTAAAACCAAATTATAGAGAATTACAGAGTGCAGTCAAGAGAAAGGCAAAGGCTGTTACCCTAGCCAAGAGATTAGCTAGCAGGGAAGCAGAAAGAAAGGGCTGCACTCTGTCTGCCTCATTAACGAGAGCTGGGGCAATACAAGAGAATAATACCACCTGCCAATTCTGTTCACATCTATTGGCAGAGAAAGGCAAAATTGCATGGATGAGGACAGCTCAGTCCTTAACACCAATCATATGCTCCCCAGTAATTAGAAGACATGCTGGCGAAGTCAGCCAGGAGTCCTGTTGCAACACCCGTTGCTCTCAAGACTCATCTCAAACAGCCACCTGCATCTAAATCTTCTCAGCCTGCCCTCAAATCCTTTCCCCCCAAACACCACACATGCCAAGGCACCGTCAGGGGCAGCCTTTTCCTATTTATTTTTGATCTCTTTTAAGACAGCATCCAGAGGAAGCCCCTTTCCCAAAGCTTTTTGATCCCTTTGAAGGCAGCATCCAGAGGGGTTCAATGGGCCTGAGGACAGATACGCATAGAACTTTTAGTTGTTGGTCATCTGGTTCACAGAAAGGACGTGGTGACCCTTTCTGGAAGGCTGCACTTCCCAGCTGGAGTGGGTGGGAATGAGCAGCGCATTTGACAGGAACACTTTGAGGGAGAATTTACTGGCATTTCAGCAGCAGTAACACAGTTTGCTCTCCAAATATTTGTCAAATTGTGTTCTTATGGAAGACACTTGTCCTCACGTGTGGTGCAAGTGCTGCAGCTGAACGATTGACCTATGGGAACAATTTGTTCTTTATTTTCAGCTTGGTGGTGTGCTTTCTTAATGCATTATGATGATGCTCCTGAGCATAGATTCTTCTAATAACTGCCTTTGGTTTCCAGTTTCTGCATCTTCTGCCACATTTTCCAGGGTAATTTGCGCTGCAAAACCAGAACCATGAGACTTAAATTTCAATTTTAGTATGTTAAATAGTCCTAAATTCTTTTATGGTAAACTGAATGTGACTTCACTGATGAAATCTAGGGTAGGAGGAATTCGAGGGATGGAAGACATGAAAAGGCAGTTTTGCACTGCAAGAAGAAAAGAAATGAAATTTGGTGCAACAAACTACTGGGAGTGAGAGCAAATCTGTAAAAATGAAATGTTTGAACTAAACACCAGACTTCAGTTCTCATTTTACATAGTTTTAATGTTAGCTGCAGTTGAAAATGATCAGATAGTAAGGCTTTTACTAAATAAACCAGAACTAGAGGTAGCAGTCTAATTGTACTGTGCCTTCCAGACAATCGGAAAGCACAGTACCACCAAAAGAGGGGAAGGAGAGGCTGGTGCCTCCAGCCAGACTTCAGTCCTGTCTTCCCTGACTTACTCTTCTGTCCAATAAAGAACTTGACACAGATGAGCAACGACTGCAAAATTTATGTACAAATAAAGATTTTATCTTCAGTTGGATTAATAAATTGATCAAACTTGTGAGGCTGTGCCATCATAGAGGAATATATAGTCACGGCCAGGGAAATGTGGGGTCTTTGGCAGCAACACGGATTTAGACCAGCTTAAGTTGGCTGAAGAACACGGGTCTCCTGCTTGTATCTTGAATATGATACACAGAGGACTTAGAAAGAAACTTAAATTTCACAGTGAGGGTAATTTTCATCTGAAAAGGAGTGTTACAACACTGTTTTTCAAAGCACATGAGTAATCTGTAGCAGAACAATGTCTCTGCTGTGTCACTAACCATTAGCACATCTTTCTCCTGGACTGCAGCCTGGGAGAGTTGCTTTCATCACCGAACCTAGGAGGAAGAGCCTCCCGGTCCAACACCTCACACAGTACACAAGAACTAGTGAAACTGGTTGGAAGTGAAAACCGGCGAAAGCAACTCTTTGTTTTGCTGGAGCAGGCAACCAGTAAATCTTTATTTCTGTGTGATAATAGGAATAGATACCAGTGTAAGACTCAACTCTTCAGCATAATATAAATTCACTGAATCTATTTATTGATTCAAAACTTTGTGCAAATAATTGTTCCTTGTTTGTTTCTGCAATTGTCTTCAAAAAATCTGGGTCCCTGGGATAATAGATGAATGAAGGCAAATTTCTTATCTCCTCTGTGTATTATAACAGCTAGTAGTATGAATATTAAATTCAGCAATTACGTATACAGAATCTTATTGTCCTTTCTATATTCAACATAGAATTGGAATAGTGAAAGCCACTTCAGCAATGCAACAGGGTAACAATCCCTGTTCCCAGACATGTGACTGAATTTATCAAAAATAAATGCTAAGATCGAACAGGAAAGATTGAACACGAGGAAAGCCCTAATACAATGGTTTTATTTTTATTAAAACAAATAGCTTTGTGAAAATTAACTCATTCTCACTTACACATCTCATTGATTAATCTTATGATTACTGTTTTATGTCATTCTTGTTGGTCATTATTATTAGGTTTGGATGTGTTTTGAGCTTGGATAGGCTTGATTCTGTTTTTCTGTTCATTTTTGTTTCATTTAGGCAGAGACAAGATTCTCTACAAATTCGTTTTTCTCCCTGATCCTTTTGTTGGTTTATTACTCATTTTTGAGTTAATTTTTAGAGCTCTTTATTCTTTTATGTATTTTTTTACTTGTACAAAAATATCTTCCTGGGGCTAGTAGCACCTCATGTTAACTTTTATTGAGATTTGGCTCCTTTTTGCAATAACTACATGTAGGTTTTGTGTTTAAGGCCTTGTGTGCAAGGAGAAAGAAGCTGTCCAGGAAAGCCTAAACAAGGAGCAACATTGTGCTGATATATGGAGAAGAGAAAATGGAGGGACAAACGGAGGAGCGCTACACTCTGTGCTTTTTCACACAGGATGGTATTTCTGTTGAAAGGTAGTAAGTGTACTATAGAGAGAAGTGAGGAGATAAGATACTGTGGGGAAGTCCAGGTAGACAGAGATAACATCTGAAGCAAATGGTCACCCTGACTTCAGGCAAGAGCTTACAACCCTGCACACATCAAGAGCATAGGAGAAGAAAAGGAAAAGAGAGTTTGCTTAAAATGTTTTATTTAGGCAACAAGGAATCTGCATGGTCCTCTAGCTGTACTCTCTTTCTAAAAAGGAGAAATCACTTACAGAAAAGAAACAGTATCAGGAGAGGATTGGCTGTTTACATGTGAGCTAGCAGAGCCAGCTCGGCAAATTTTTTTTTAAAAACTAATTTATAGGAGTATACAGTGGTAGTTTATTCCTCTGGAATAAACTAAAGGTCTTCAGGAGATCAATCCCATTGCTTGGTGCCTGACTTCTAAATCAGCATTTTCAAACTTAATTTTAGAAGTTCATAGAAAACACTAGAATTTCAGAGCAACTGAGAAAGATAATAGCTTTTCAGAAGAGCTGGTGCACACCACTTCTAGTTATTGTTTTAAGTTTTGAATGTTGAAAAGTATCAGACTTCTAGATACTTCTTGTTTGACTCCCTAAAGCAACCCCAGTCACAGCAGCAGTTAGGTTTGGGTTGCTATCATTCATGAAACTGGTAAAGAAAGCCTGGCTTATGCCTCCATCATAGAATCACAGAATCACATAATAACCAGGTTGGAAGAGACCCACCAGATTGTTGAGTCCAACCATTCCCACCAATCCCTAAATCATGCCCCTAAGTACCTCATCCACCCTCACCTTAAACACCTGACAGTGACTCAACCACCTCCCTGGGCAGACCGTTCCAATGCCTAACCATCCTCTCCGTGAAGAATTTTTTCCTAATCTCAAGCCTGAACCTCCCCGGTGGAGCTTGAGGCCATTCCCTCTCATCCTGTCCCCTGTCACTTGGGAGAAGAGCCCAGCTCCCTCCTCTCCACAACCTCCCCTCAGGTAGTTGTAGAGAGCAATGAGGTCTCCCCTCAGCCTCCTCTTCTCCAGGCTGAACACCCCCAGCTCTCTCAGCCGCTCCTCATCAGGCCTGTTCTCCAGCCCCTTCACCAGCTTTGTTGCTCTTCTCTGGACTCGCTCCAGAGCCTCAACATCCTTCTTGTGGTGAGGGGCCCAGAACTGAACACAGGATTCGAGGTGCGGTCTCACCAGTGCCAAGTACAGAGGGAGAAGAACCTTCCTGGACCTGCTGATCACGCCGTTTCTGATCCAAGCCAAGATGCCATTGGCCTTCTTGGCCACCTGGGCCACTGCTGGCTCATGTTCAGTCGCTGTCAACCAACACCCCCAGGTCTTTCTCCTCCAGGCAGCTTTCCAGCCAGGCTTCTCCCAGTCTGTAGCTGCTTAGGGTTGTTGTGCCTCAAGTGCAGGACCCGGCATTTGGCCTTGTTAAACCTCCTGCTGTTGGACTCTGCCCAGCGGTCCAGCCTGTTCAGATCCTTTTGGAGCCTCCCGACCCTCCAGCAGATCCACACTTCCATCCAGCTTGGTGTCATCTGCAAACTATCATTATCGGCTTGTTTCTGCTGCAGGACTCAGAGGTTTGAAATTATAAACAGAGTTCAAGGAAGTGAGCTGGAAATGGCTGAAGACTGTGTAACTGCTTATAAATACCATACCTGTAGCGTTTATATGGGATGTAAACTACTTGGCTCAGATACCCACCAGTGGCAGCTTTGTAAAATGGACAAAAGTGTTTGATCCAACACTGGCTTGCGTCTGGCATTTTAGGAGAGATACTGGAACTGGAATTTCATCGCTCACTTTCATTATTTACTGACTGAGAAAGATCCAAATTTGATGTCTGTGAAAATTCATAGTCACCCCTTTACTTCATTTGCCTCAAAAATCATAAACACCCACCCGCTGGGGATAATGATGCTTAATCTTGCAGATATTGTCTACAAAAAGAGGTCCAGGAAAGGCAAACCACTACTGTCTGTAGTCCTTCATTTTCTCACCATACCTAGCAACAAGAATCTGGGAGATTCAGCAGCAGCAGCCTTCATTGGAGTGTTGTAGTGTATTGAAAACTACAATGAACCACGAAAGCATTTCAAGATTTCAGTTCCATGTCAGCTGTATCCAGCTAGCAAAATCACTCTTACCAGAGTTAGTCATCATGAGGCTGTATATGAAATTATTACAAAAGAGAAATCTTTTTTTGATAAAGAGCATCAAAAGGTGAGATTAACTTGTCAGGGATAGTTTCCTATGATGCTGCTGCAGCTGCCAATGCAAAGCCACAAGGGACCTTCCAGACCCACATGGCATCCTTCCAATGGGATACTCAACACTAACAGGGACACTGGTAGTCTGAAGAGCTTGGCTGGATGAATAGTAACCTGCTGCTGCTATTGTGAAGCCTGCTGTTATCATCATGTCAAGAGATCACGTGCCTTTGTGTATGTGCTGTACAGCTATAGTTCCTTTTTCTTTCCTTTTGCACCAATGCGTTCATACACAGTAAAGGACTGATGGTGTCATTCCAGAGTAATTAAACGAGTAATCTGCATATTACTGTTCTCCAAGAAATGCTCAACACTCTGCGTGCTGAGGAGTAAAATGATGGTCTTTATCTTTAACAGATTATACTGACTTAAGGATGCCTAAAGGCTGTAAATTACTGCTGAATGTGACATCTATTTACGAGTTTTCAGAGGTCTCTGGTATTGCCATATGTCACACACTCCTGTCTCTCTTGAATAGCCAAAGGAAGTTGCTTCTGCCCTTACAGCCCTTCCTCCTACCCCGATTACTGTCAAATTCAGTCATTAGTCCTACGGTAGGATGGCCATTAAGATATTTGTCACTAAGCGTGCATTAGTAAAGGGAATTATCTACACTTATAGGAAATATAAAGATTTATGATATCGTGCTTTACTTGTGCTTAAAGTCTTAATATCTTCAGTAACGTCCCAAACAAGAATCTTAATTTGTGGTACAATAAGCACACTAAATAGAGTGTCTCCTCCAGTTTTACATTTTGGTGTTTTTTCTTCCAATAACTACAACTTTGAGACCCCATCTGCAGTATTACGTCCAGCTCTGGATCCCTCAACACAGGAAAGACATGAACCTGTTAGAAGCCCAGACTAGAACCACAAAAAATTATCAAAGGGATGGAACTTCTGTGAATTTGGGGTTGCTTGCCCTGGAGAAGAGAAGACTCAAAGGAGATCTTATTGCAGCATTTCAATACTTAAACGGGGCTTATAAGAATGACAGGGGCAAACTTTTTAGCAAGGCCTATTGTGATAGGACAAGGGAAAATGTTTTTAGACCAAAAGAAAGTAGATTTAGACTAGATATAAGGAAGAAAGTTTTTACAATGAGGGTGGTGAAACACTGGAACAAGTTGCCCAGAGAGGTGGTAGAAGTCCCATCCCTGGAAACCTTCAAAGTCAGGTTGAATGGGGATCTGAGCAATCTAATCTAATCGAAGATCTCCCTGCTTACTGTAAGGGGGTGGGATATATCACGTTTAATGGTCCCTACCAGCCCAATCTATTCTGTTTCTATGATCTCAACTAATTAATTGAATCCTACTGCTTGTTTTAGCAATGAAAATTATGAGAATAAGATTATTTCACTCATCCTTTGTGTTCCTGGGTATTTTTACTCCTGGATGACAGCAACTAACCACTGATATGGGTATCTCATAGCAGCACCTGCTAGAGAAAATTAGCATACACTGAACTACATTTTGCTGTCATGCCAGGTGATCAAGCAAATGAAGGCTGTTTATCAGATAGCTAGAGGGTAACAGAGATAAAGCTCATCAATTACTAGTGAGGATCCTGAATATAGGCTATCATGCTGCTCAATAGCATTAAAATGCCGGTGAATTCTTCCCTGTACCAACGATACAGATATATACACTATAATTTATACATTATCTCCTTCAGTGTCTATAAAAAAACTCCAAAGTTAATATCCTGGAGCTGGGAAAAAAAGACTTGAACGAGATCCTGACTTATCTTGGCTCTTCAGTGTTCGATTCTATAAAACTAAAATGTGCCTAAGTGCTCTCTGATTTTGCATTCCCATCTATGGTACGATCTAGTCTAATATCCATTAGATCCTTCAGAAGTTACTTCCTGTAGTTAGCAAAGATCTAGTGTGGTTAGGCATTGGAACGGTCTGCCCAGGGAGGTGGTTGAGTCACCGTCCCTGGAGGTGTTTAAGGTGAGGGTGGATGAGGTATTTAGGAGCATGATTTAGGGATTGGTGGGAATGGTTGGACTCGATGATCCAGTGGGTCTCTTCCAACCTGGTTATTCTGTGATTCTGTGATTCTGTGTTAGCAAGAGAGAGCTACAGCTACAATACTGTTTTCTCTCCCTTTGTGGATACAGATTGAAGTGGCCTAGGACCTCTTTCTTTGGCATCTTTGGATAAAGCATTGGTACCTCATAAAAAAAATAACTAAAACATACTGAAAATCATTATTTAATATCAGGTAAGTGAGGGATGCAAAATGCTTAGGAGCAATAGATACCTGCAGCTTTGCAGTTCCCCATCCTGTTTAAAGAAAGCAATAGGAGGAAAGGGAAGGGGGAAAATTCCAAGAGGGCAAAATGAGGTTAACAGAAGGAAAACTATTGTAAATGTTTTTAATCCTTTATTTTCATGGAAAATCCATCCACTAACCACTGAACTAAAGCAAGCTCCCGTTTCTCTCAACGTAGGTTTTCTACTTTAAGCCTGCAATAAGAAGCTTGCAACTATTTGCTGGTTTGTTATAAAGCACGAAGCAGAGGCATGACTTTATAGAACTAAGCAATACTTAGGCTTTTACCTCTACCTGATGGATGATAATGGCCTGTAAAGTGCAGTAAGAGCACTCTAAAAGACCTGTCTTACACAGGTGATGTTGAATCATGCTCTAGGCTCAAAAATCATACTCTAAAAATAAGAGCTATTTACAGGCTGTTCAGAGTTGTGAGCTATGTGATCAGCTGGGATATGGCTGATATTTTTTTCTTATGTCTTGCCTACTTCTTATTCACATTCTTTATTTAATAATCTGTTATCATATCTACAAAGACCATACTATTTTGTTTCATCTCCAACGAGTATGTAGACCTTCCAGCATTCCTGAAAGCCAGCAGTGGCAATATGTCTCAGAGATGAAGATCCTGAAGAGCTCTATATGCTGTACCCCCTGGAAAGGTTTTCTCTGAAGAGATATTATGCTGATGGTCCCTCAGCCCCAGTGGTATCAGCCTTGTCAGGGCAGGTGAGCACTGGAGAGGGAATTCATAGAATCAGAGAATCAGAGTTCACGGGGAAGGTGCTGGGAAATTTCTGAAGTATGAGTTGATTGCCAGGGAAGCTGTGGAGGGGTGCTCCTTCTGGCCTCAGGTTATGCCAGATGCTTAATTGGCCACTCCTTAATTAGGTTATGTTAAAGTGAATTGATTGCAATAAGTCTTATTAACTTGAAATGCACTGGGGCGAAACAAGGACAGTGTCAAATGTTGTTTTCTGCAATCTTTTTATTGTATTTTCATAAAAATCTTTCTATTGTATTTTCATAAAAATCTCTCAGCTGTTGATGATCTCTGAGCTGACTCCAATGTCATGAGGTTTAACACGGCCAGATGCCGGCTCCTGCACTTGGGGCACAACAACCCTGAGCAGCTACAGACTAGGAGAAGCCTGGCTGGAAAGCTGCCTGGAGGAGAAGGACCTGGGGGTGTTGGTTGACAGAGACTGAACATGAGCCAGCAGTGGCCCAGGTGGCCAAGAAGGCCAATGGCCATGTTGGACTCGACATCCTTAACAAAATGCAGGATAATCGGAAGAATTGTTATTAGCCATAATCTAAGACTACAGATACAGTAATATGGATATTATCCAATTTTTTTGAGTGACTGTTACTTAGAAAATCAAACAAAAAAGAGGCCAGATGGAAGCACGTGCATAAAAATATTTGAAGTAGAAAAATTATATAGATGATTTTAAATATAATGAAAGCTGATAGAGCTCTGAATTCAAGCAATGATACATGAATTACTCTAGGCTGGGCTGAATCCTCATATTTGAGACAAAGTAGTTTTCAAAAAAAACACTTCCACACTTAAAGTAAAGCATAAAAGACTTCTAAGATATTGTTCTAGTTTGAGGTAAATTATAGTCATTTTTTTGACTAACTAACTGCAGCATTTGTGGTGGCATACAGTCATCGAGGGGTGGGAGCGTGATCTCATATATTTGTATATGTTTTATTACTTTCTAATTATTTTTATTATTATCACTATCATTTCATTAAAGCTGTAGTTTTAGTTTCCTACCCACAAGTCTTTTTCCTCTCATTTCCCTCTCTCCTTTCCCTGTGGGGTAGGGGGAAAGGTATTCTGGAGGCTCAACTGCATGGTTTTAGCTGCCGAATTTGTCCGGGTGGGGCTAAACTGTGACAGATATCTCTTGCCCCTGTTTGGCCTCTTAATTGTCAAGGAATCTTTCTTTGTCAAGAAAGCTCTTCCTGCAACTAGAAATACCTCAGTTTTATGCCCCTACAAGCCCACTGATTCATATCCTACTTTGTCGCTTTCAAATGAAGCTTTCAGCTTTGGCTTATATCCTGAATCGTAAGAAAATTAACTTCTTTCCTCTTGCACAAACTGTCTCTTAATACTAACAATCTTTTCAAGGTACTGAACTCTACAGAGATGCCACCTCAGACTTCAAGACTGAAGATGCAGGAGCTTTTTGCAAGCAATAATAAATAATTGCTCACTAAGGGCAGAGCTGAAGTTTGGCCTTCTGAGAGGCGCCCTAGCCTCTGAGCTAAGATTAGGTGGTTTGTCAAGCCCTTCAGGACTGAAGAAGCCATGGTTTGAGGCTGGTCACTGCCAAGGGTCCCCGTCATCACCTGCTTTTTTGGGCACATGCCACCAAGCTTCAAACTCCCTGGAGAGCTGTTGGGCAAGCATAGCATCATCCTTGTGGACATTCGCCACAGCAAAACTCAGGGAGGCTCAGAAGGGCTGGTCCCCTGCTTTGGCTGAGGTTTGTTGTGTTTGGGATAAATGTGATGTGAACCATGTCGAGCGAGGACTGGATCTGCCGCACACACCTAAAGCCTCAGCTAACTCAGGAGCCAATGTGTGAAGACACTGATAGTCGCTGGTGCTAGGGAACAGCTGAGACATTTAAAGAATCCTTTCAGAGTGGGGGGAGTTAGAAAAATCTTAGGAGCAGCATCCAGTTTTATAATCATACCTTCTCCCCCTTGCTACCATTTAATGTATTAGATATAAATTGCTAGGTGTGCACAAAATTACTCGAAATTTGCAAACACATCATAAGTTTCATCACCTTTTCATATAGCTGACTCACTATAGTTACTCTATAAAACTAAAAATGAAGGAATCTGTTGGGTTTGAATGTATTAAAATGTGCTTTTTGTACTTTGTCCTTCTAACATCCAAGTGAAATTATGATAATGACAAAAATATTACCTTAAGTAAAACATCTTCTTATTTTTACTATTTGATAATAATCTTCAAATATCATTTTCCTTTCACCTAAGCCCGAGCCAGTCAGCATGGGCGTTTGGGCTACTTTCTAGACATTAATCTTCACTGCTTACAATCTATTAACATTGTGTCATTCTATAGCACTTGGTGATGTGAAAAGTATTTCAATGCCTTAGATCTGACCTTATGTCAGAAATAAGACAGTAAATGTGCACTGAACATTGTGAAAGCATCATTCTAATGTCTGGTCTACTCATATGTGTATCTGTAGGAGATGTGAGTTTCTTTGTTGTCTGTAAAAATTAACACAATTTTAAGGAAGAAATCAATCAATGCTGGTATAAAAAGTCACACCAAAGGTCTAGAAAAGAACTGCATATTTTTTAAACAGTTCAAATTATGCCTTGGTGATGAAACAAAACTTAGTCATCTTTCTGCAAATCCACCACTCTTCCTTCAGAAACACGTCCCACCTCTGCATTCCTCCTGTCACGTAGAAAGCAGAGGATTATCTAAATTATGTCTGATGATTATCTAATTTCTATTTGTCCTGCAAAATTACTCTTTCATGAAGTATTTCTGTGTAGTAGCACTCTCTGGTATGTCTGCTCTCTTGTGTTTTGGCGAGAGCTGCGTAAGCATTTTGAACAGTAATTGGTTGTAAATTTCCATTTGATGAAGGAGTTGTAATAATCAAATATAAAAGAATCCTTTCTTGAAATAGAGAACTCAACAGAAATCCTTATTGCAGTAATTTGTTCTGGCATGTGATTACAGAAATAGTTTTTCGTTTCTCTGAAATTAAACGTGGATGTGACCCAGGGCAATGGATGTAGAGAGGGTTTAACCAGTATAAGGTGCTGTTGTTCTAAAGTTGCTTGTCCTGTTGGAGAGGGATAATATGGCTCCTAATGTTACGGCACATAACAAAGCACACAGAAGACAAATCCATTAAGAGATTTGAATGTAATTCTTGATAAAATGCTCTACTTCACACAGTGCAGAGCCAGGCAGAGATAATAAAGTTATTACAAATTTTCGAGCCTAAGGGTCTGATGCACTCTGATTTATTTTCAAATCTAGGACTTGTCTTTAGAGGAGACATCAAGTCGGTTAAGGTGTGTCCTTGGTTTTCACTCTGACTTGGGAGCTAAGAACTACACTTGGACCTAACTGATCCTAAAATATTATAAAGTTGTATGTGATGTGTGACCTAGCCATTGAGTTTTTATTAAAAACCCTGGACTGTTTTTTTTATTACAGAACTTTCATAAACATGTACTTTTGTTGTAACAGCACTTAGCAACTTTTTCAATGTCGTATTTTTATCTGTATTAAATGAGTTGTTATAGTTGTGCCTAAGGTTAGCTAGCAAGTCTTGAAATGTTAGGTGACACTCTAGAAATTCTCAAGCTTCAGAGTCCATGAGCATCAAAAGTAGGATTTAACAGGTTCTCCCTGAAGCTTGAAAATATTTCTGGAGTTGTACCTAGCATATCAACAGCTGCTTGATTGTCATGACAATTTTACCCACTTGATGGCTTTCTCTTTTTAGCTTCTTTGAAATAAAGCCCATTTATTTATGAGCAAAAGCATCTTGGATCTTACTAGGGATAAGCAAGTAAGAATTACTTTAACATGTCACGGAATCACAGAATCACAGAATCACAGAATCACAGAATAACCAGGTTGGAAGAGACCCACTGGATCATCGAGTCCAACCATTCCCACCACTCCCTAAATCATGCCCCTAAGTACCTCATCCACCCTCACCTTAAACACCTCCAGGGACGGTGACTCAACCACCTCCCTGGGCAGACCGTTCCAATGCCTAACCACCCTCTCCGTTAAGAACTTTTTCCTTATCTCAAGCCTAAATCTCCCCTGGCGGAGCTTGAGGCCATTCCCTCTCGCCCTGTCCCCTGTCACTTGGGAGAAGAGCCCAGCTCCCTCCTCTCCACAACCTCCCTTCAGGTAGTTGTAGAGAGCAATGAGGTCTACCCTCAGCCTCCTCTTCTCCAGGCTGAACACCCCCAGCTCTCTCAGCCGCTCCTCATAAGATTTGTTCTCTAGCCCCTTCACCAGCTTCGTGGCTCTTCTCTGAACTCGCTCCAGAGCCTCAACATCCTTCTTGTGGTGAGGGGCCCAGAACTGAACACAGGACTCGAGGTGCGGTCTCACCAGTGCCGAGTACAGAGGGAGGAAGAACCTCCCTGGACCTGCTGGTCACGCCGTTTCTGATAAAAGCCAAGATGCCACTGGCCTTCTTGGCCACCTGGGCCACTGTTGGCTCATGTTCAGTAGGCTGTCAACCAACACACCCAGGTCCCTCTCCTCCAGGCAGCTTTCCAGCCAGGCTTCTCCTAGTTTGTACCTCTGCTTAGGGTTGTTTTGCCCCAAGTGCAGGATCCGGCATTTGGCCTTGTTAACCCTCCTGCCGTTGGTCTCAGCCCAGCAGTCCAGCCTGTTCAGATCCCTTTGCAGCCTCCCGACCCTCCAGCAGATCCACACTTCCACCCAGCTTGGTGTCATCTGCATGTCGTTGATAAAGACATTAAACGTGTCCCTGTGGCATGGAAAAGCTGTGAATCTCATATGGGCCTAGTGAGCTTGCTGAACAGCTCTCTGCATGCTGGGATTGCCTTGGTTTACTTCTGCCTGGGTCTGTCATGACATGAGGTTTAACAAGGCCAAATGCCGGGTCCTGCACTTGGGGCACAACAACCCTGTGCAGCTACAGACTGGGAGAAGCCTGGCTGGAAAGCTGCCAGGAGGAGAAGGACCTGGGGGTGTTGGTTGACAGCGACTGAACATGAGCCAGCAGTGGCCCAGGTGGCCAAGAAGGCCAATGGCATCTTGGCTTGGATCAGAAACGGCGTGACCAGCAGGTCCAAGGAGGTTATTCTCCCCCTGTACTCGGCACTGGTGAGACCGCACCTCGAATCCTGTGTTCAGTTCTGGGCCCCTCACCACAAGAGGGATGTTGAGGCTCTGGAGCGAGTCCAGAGAAGAGCAACGAAGCTGATGAAGGGGCTGGAGAACAGGCCTTATGAGGAGCGGCTGAGAGAGCTGGGGGTGTTTAGCCTGGAGCAGAGGAGGCTGAGGGGAGACCTCATTGCTCTCTACAACTACCTGAAGGGAGGTTGTGGAGAGGAGGGAGCTGGCCTCTTCTCCCAAGTGACAGGGGACAGGACAAGGGGGAATGGCCTCAAGCTCCATCAGGGGAGGTTCAGACTAGATATCAGAAAGAAATTTTTCATGGAACGTGTCGTTGGGCACCGGAACAGGCTGCCCAGAGTGGGGGTTGACTAACCATCCCTAGAGGTGTTTAAGGGATGGGTGGATGAGGTGCTGAGGGACATGGTTTAATGATTGATAAGAATGGTTGGACCCGATGATCCAGTGGGTTTTTTCCAACCCAGTGATTCTGTGATTCTGTGATGCTATGATTCTATGATCATAGAAGATCCTTCCCTGTTCCAAGTTCATCAAGGAAGTCATGGTCGTATTTTGTATTATATACAGTTTAATAGTGATATCTCTGAAGACTTAATTTGGATGAATTCAGGGAAGAATAACAACATTGCACTGTTGAAATGCCTAAGTCTGGGAAAATTACTGAAAGATTTGTTTCCATTGTTGTAAATGCAGGTAACACGAGAGACTTTTTTGCTTAATAGAAAACAATCAGTATAAAAGAATAAAAATAAACGATAAAAAAAACCAGTGTGTCTGAAGATTCTGGTCAAAAGTCCAGCATTCCCATTCATATAATTTGCAAGCCAGAAGATATTCAGAAGTAGCAGGGCTCAAAATAAGCAAAAAAGGACTTCTGTTATCCTGGATGGATACAAGTCTCCCAGAGTATCCAGCTCCCATCACTTTCCTGTGTTTTGATCAACATTGCTCAGTACCTGATCTGACCTGAAACTGAACTGCCATTCCCATAATTCACACTGTGTGTGTTGAAATAGAAGCTTGTAAGCAGCCTCCTCAAATCAAAGGCATACTGTCAAGTACAAAATTCTTGTTGTCCCTTTTAGGTCTTCTCTTGGCTCTGTTTTCACTTCAGTCTCTCTGCCATTTGTCACCATCAAGTAGTTCATTCCCATCAGCGGTGACAGCTTCATCAGCTACTTGTCTTTTTGTAAAAATGTACAGAGAAATGACGTCTTCCTTCTAATAAGCTCCTTCACTTAGCAACTTAATTTACAGCCTCTGTAGGTAATGGAGATAAAGGGGGAGAAATGAATGTGAAATGATTTATGAAAAGCCTTGCAGTCAGGTCAGGATTAGGAGGAGATAATAATTCAGGTCTGAGGTCCTATGCCCTGATGTGTCAGTTTTCAGAACTGCCCTGTATTACAGGAGGCTTGCATGACACTTCATAATCTATTCTTTGGGAGACATTTTATTACCTAATCAGGCAAATTACGAGTATCGGTTGGCTATTAATATTTAGGTTTTTGCTTTGAGCGTACGTTATACAGTTAGCATAACTTCACTAGTTTCTGGAAACAGTAGTCCACTTTCCTGTCACATCTCCACAGAAAAATATAATGCAAGGTTTATTGTGTCGGATCAAGCATTACACTGTGCTTTCCTTGAACCACAGATGGAAAGCTAAGAGAATTGAAAGCCACAGGTGACATTAAGCTAGCAAAAACCAGGAAGGGCTGCCTTGATGTTATTAAATGTCCTTTTCTGATGTCCTAGCTTCTATTTGACAACTTACCTTGTCTGAAGCCACAGATAATGACGCTTTTTTCCCCACCACTAAACCTGCTTGGCTGCTTTAATTAGGAAGGCAATTGTGGAGGGTAAATTGTTTGCTTGGGAGAGTTATAGATGATATGAGTCAGCCTTACATCATTTTCTTGAGCAGAGAGTAAGTGAAGATAAAAATGAAGTGGCTCGAGAGAAATATTGTCTGCACCAACTTAGCATGCACTGTGAAACTCACTTCCAGAAAAGGAAAATGGAAATAATTTTGAAGGACATATGTCAGTGAATTTCAGACCCACTTGTGTGTACTTTCCTTAAAAAAAATCTTCTCCTAGTACAAATGCCCATGCATCGAGTGAGTAAAGGGTTAGTTGTGAAGCAGAAATCTTCAGTGCCTTCAGATTTGTGGACAATCTAATCCTCTCTGATTTCTACACCTGACATGACTTCCCACATAATTTTTGATTCATTGCTATAAATACGTACTTCATCTGGGAGTCTGAGGGGAAGGATGAAAAAGATCCTTTCCTTTAGTGAGTTCTTATTTATGAAGAGCAAAATATTTTATCTGTTAATGCCAATATGTATGAAATGTTAAAAAGCTACATGTGCTTATAAACACAAAATAAATGTAAATTGAACTCTTATCACCTCGTTATCTTAATTCACTGCTTTATGGGGGCTACTTTGAAAGGTCATAGAAAGTGTCTAAGGCAAATTGGGTTTTTTTACCTCTACATTAACTACAGATTGCTAAAAGTGAAAGGGTAAAAGAATTTTCCTAACTTTCTGTAGCATGATTGAGATTGTTTTAAGAGGATTGTATTTTGTCACTTATTAGTGATGCTAGCTAATTTAAGGGAACGAACAGGGTGCTAGGAAGGAAATAACATCAATATTTACTGTTCTTCACATCTAGTATAGATTTTAGGAATCACAGGTCTCAAAAAAGCTCTATGGGGCACTATGGGAAGTTATCAAATTAAGAAACAAGCTGAAAACATATGGTAAAACTTGTTAGATTTTGATTGGTTGAGGTAAAAGCCATAAGATTAAAAAGTGAAGTTCTGGTTTCAGACCCCAAAATGAATTCAGATTACTTCATTCAGTGCAGCCAGGTTCATGCTTTCGAAATTGTTAGTCAGACCCCCAATATCACAAATTGCCCAAAAATGCTGAGGTGTCAGAACACAGCAAAGGTTGCCTTTAGCTTTATTTCAGCCATCCTTTGGCACACTTTTTTCAAAACCTTCTCTGCACTTCCCTAAGCCATAACCTTCCTTAAATGATAAAAACTGTAGTAGTGTAGTGCTCTGAGATATTTGGTCTGTATGAAGAAAATGTGCAAATCCATATTTACACACTTAAAACTGGCAACCATTGCTACCTGTCTTCTTCCTAATTGGTTTTGTATAAAGACTGAGTTTTCAAGTATACAAGTCTTCTGTTTCCATATTTTTCTTCTTTTTTTTAGTTTAATTCACTTTTTACAGGTAATCTTCAGAGCATGCTAAGAGGCTCTCTCAGTCTTGATTCTGTGTCCAGAGCCTTTGACAGTGAATTCAAGGCTCTTTATTGACCCAAGGAACAGATTTTTAGAAGAGATGCTAGAATTGTTATAGGAGTACGAAATTAGGAGTTGTCATTCCAATCTGTAACTCTAAATCTCTATACAGCCCTGGATTCCATCAGATTCTGTTGTTAGTCTGGCCTCTGAGCTAGGCATTTCAGGAGATCAAACCGTCATAAGACTGTACTTCTCTTCTATAGCACCTAGTGCGTCCCATTTAGTACTGACAAAACATAGGTAGTGCTAAGATCATCATAATTATTTACAGGTTATACATGGTGCGAACATTTTATTCCTACTGTCACCACATAGAATCATAGAATCATAGAATAACCAGGTTGGAAGAGACCCACCAGATCATCGAGTCCAAAAAGTAATTGTTTTGATATATATTAAGCGTTGATCTAAATTATTCCTCCATAAAGTAAAAAAAAAAAAAAAAACAAAAAACTTTATTTAAACACAGTGCTGGATTGTTGTAGGCATGCTTGAAGAAATAGATTTGATGTGTAGTAAAGCATTTCATAATCACGATCACCATAAATATCAATAATTTCTTCCAAAGTGTATATCCCAAGTACTTTGCTTTTATTTATGATTGTGCCATTGCATTATTCTTCAAATAGTGACTCCATGCAAGTGCCTTCCAGCTCGTTGTTGCTGAAAGCTTCTTGCTTTCATCATCTGCCTCTCTTTCTCCCCATCCGTGTGATGTACTCATGGATCTTCACCTCCACACCCAAAACTCTTTCTCTAGAGGAGGAACTAGAAGTTCTGACCAGGCTACTGCATTCTTGACTGTAGTTGAATTTTCAATAAAAATAAAAAGACCTAGGTTTTTTAACAGAGAGTGCTGAAATTTCTACATATTATGGTATAGTTTAAACCAGCTGAGAATTCTTTCCTTATTATAAAACTAGATGCAAAAGTAGGTATGAGTGGTTTATTCTCACAAGGTTTTAAAGGGACCTCTGCTGCACTTCCAAATAATCAATTAATTTCAGATAAAAATGAAATTGTATAGGAGTCATATCAAATACACCTACCAGTGTAACTGGATCTACCAGTATATCAATGTTTTTCTTAGTCTGAGGAGCCTAAATTGGAGACTAAAAAGCTTTTGTATAGTCAAGGTGAGAGAACAGCCACTACTGTCTTCTAGCCAAAAGAACCAGATAAATCTTCATAGAAGGTCATCAGGCTGGTCAATTCCAAGCTAGATGTTCCCAATCACTTTCTTCATGTGCTTGAACACGGCTTCCAGGAGGGCTTTCCTCCCTGAGAACCAAAACTGATCTGTGGGTCCCTGCATTCTCATGAAAGGATAGTTCTTTTTATCCATTCATAAGGAACTAAAGGTAACTTCAGCTATTATTCACCTATTGCACTAGCAGCAAATGCTTAAGAAGTCATATTATTTTACTATTGCTCCGTGCCCTCTGCATCAAAGCACAGTGGATAATGTGTATATATATATGTCCATCCCTGGGAACAAGGGCTTACTGTTCTGGATCTGTATTTCTCAAGATTGCAGCCTGAATCCATTTGTCTCTTCCTGCTACCAGGCCTGTTGCAGCTGAACTTAGGTCTGCCAGAAAAAAAAGCCTGATGAGTGTGACCATGTACTTCACTGGTCCCTTGTGTTGTAGAGCAGCACTGCATGAAAATGATGAGACCAGAAGCACTGTGTTGCTGCACAGCCTTAATTAGTTCTTCTAAATATATGAGTTAATGCTCTTTTTTCTTTTTTTCCTTTGCTGCCATCTTGCTCTACTCATTTATTTCTTAAGCAGTTTTATAATAGGAGGCAATGTCCTTGCTGCCACCTTACACATGCAGCAGGTCTCTTTATGACAGAGCCACAGGGCCATGTTCAGTTTTATTGCAAGTGGTGGAAAGTCCCAGTTAAACCAGTCACCAATGTCTTCTGACCAAGTTACATCTTCTGGGCTTACTTTAAAAATGGTCATTAACTAAGTTAATTATAGATTGCCTTGGTACAAGGCACAAACTCTTCTTCCACTAGACCATTCATACCCCTTGGTAATGGTTTAGAGACCTGGAACCTTTAGAATTTAGAAACTAGGCTCTCAGAGGGCTCCTTATGGTTTTGCACAAGCGTCTAATGTCCTATATCCTCCTCATTGCAGTTCAGCACACTTAGAGACATTCAAAAGGATCTGGGGAGGGAAATTGGCCCTTTCAGTCATTTTTCCAAAGATGATGAAGATGTATTTGGCTCCTAGTAGCTGAAGTACAGGAGAAGGATTTGGCATTATTCTGACCACATTTTTTGTTTTCTCTCAGAAACAAGGTCAAGAGAGATTATTGTTTTTCCTTTATTGCTCTTTACTCATCCTTGAAGTAGTGTCAAGTTATTATGACAGGAGCTCGACTGAGTTCAGAGAACAGAGAAAGAGGAGGAGAAGGAATCAAAGAACTTGCTAGGATTTCACCATGGTAATTTCACAAATGCTGCTTTACAATTCATCTATTGTCCTCGAAATAGATCTAATGTATTCTACAGTTCACACAGCAAGCAGGAGAAAAATGTATTACTCACAATGCAAAGAATTACTGGCTCATAGATCAGAAAAGCAGACTCTGAAAGGCATTGGGGGACACACCAACCTTCAGAAATACTGAGGGTGGTATTAAAGTATCACTTTTAATGATGTGAGAGGCAAAAGTCCCAATCAAGCTCAAGGCTTTCTTATATAAAGAACTACGATGATGCACACAAAGAGACAAGGCAAGTGAAACACACACAGGCAGGCGATGTTAAGGTTTTGACCCATCATATACGATATATTGAACTTTGTAATTAATATGTAACCAAGGAACTTCTTAAGAAAATGGGAGTTCATAAATGCATCAGAGAGAGTCTGTGGGGAAAGAATCCGTCCATGCTTTTGTGCTTTCTCATATGGGATTTGTAGTCATGCTAAACCTCAAGTGATCTCCAAAATATGATGATGATGCCTCTGTGTATACACAGATACCATCTCTGTGGCTCCTACCTGGCTTTGAGTCCTGAAGCTTCACATCTTCAATTTCTTCTGCAACCACAGCATAATACACATTTTTTAAAAGGGAAAGATAACACTTCTACTGTGTTACAATTCCACTTTATGGGCTGACGAGAATGCCAGCTGCAAGATTTCTAATGAAATGGAGGATTAGCAACACAAGCATAAAAATAGAAAACCTTTCCTCTGTACCTCAATTTATACACAAAATAGCACAAATAACATTTGCTCTAATTGTTACGTTTCCTCATTGCTCTGGGCTACAATTACACTAGTTTTAATTATCATTATCTTAAAAATGCCTTAAATTAAGCTTGAACTGATAGCACAAATTTCTGCTCTTCAGTCTGAGACAGAACAGATTTTAATATCTCCCTAGAGTCAAGTAGTAAATGCAAGTATTACATGTCTTTTTAGATGACCATTAATAAGACATTTTAATACAAATGGTTTTATTTTCATTTTAGTTTAATTTAATCGAAAAATACCACAAACAACTATGAATTGGTGCTAAAAAAAACCCACGAGCATGAAAACATGTTAGCACCAAAGTAATGTTAATGAATTAAGTGGTAAAACAGAGAATGTTATCTACAAAAAAAACCCCATAGCCGGTTTGAAGAGGCAATAACTTCTGCGTATCCATGAAATACTGTGGGACTACTGCCATCTTCTGGGACGTGAAACAAAGACACCTCAATATTAAACGAGAACTGAAGGGGCTTGGTGTTTGTGATACAGAGTAAGAAGAAATTCTTGAAGGCTGACTCATTTGCCCATGGTTTCTTGTACATATCACATGACAGCTCTTCACTGTTGACATATTTGACTTCTAAAATCTGGCTTAACTTCATTTCATAAATGCAGCACAATTACACCTCTTTAAGTTGTGGGGAAGATAGCTCTAAGCAGTTATGGCATTCTACTTACAAGTTTCTCAGAGTGATTGCACGAGAATAGTGTGACTTTTTAAATTTATATCATACTTTTTGGAGTGGGTTGTCATGATTCATGATTTGAGTTTACTGAAGTACTGTTAGATGTTACACAAAAAAATAATTCAGTACAAATACGGGCATGTGATCTATTTTGTTGTAAGTTTACTGCATATATCTGTCTTTTTCTGCTTTGGGAAAGACTCCAGTCAGTGAGAGTGTTGATTCATTTAGTCTTTTTTTTTATTTTTTAACTTCTCCTTGTTTATCCCATAGATTGTTTGTGAACAAAAAAGTTTGTCATAGGATTTCAACACTCAGTATATAAGCTATGAGTGGTTTTGTCACAGCTGACAACAAAGAACTGTTTGGTCTTTCATCATAGGAATTTGATTCATGGTCAGGAGATAAGTAAAAAGACATCACAGAGCATCAGGCTTCTCAAGGACAGGTTAGACTTTGGGATCATACTAAATAAATATTTCATAATAAGTAAAAAGTAAATAAAAGAAAAGTAAATAAATAAAAAGGACTCAGTTATCCCTGAGTGACACATCACTCATTTTCAAAACAATCAGCAACTCCATCCCAGCCTTAAGGTTTTGAACAGTCACTCAATAGGCTGTTTAAGGCATACACCTGATAATGAAGCCATATAATGCTTCTGCCTATCCTCTTAAGTAGCATAGCTAAACCTGGGATTTTTTTATCTGTTTTACCAGTTTCTCACCATTCTCTCTCCATTTAGGTTTGATGTCTCCCAGTCTCAAATTACAATTTACTGCCAGGCTTTTGTTTCCTGGAACCTGAGAGTATCAGCTTGTTGGCTCAGCAGAAATAACCTTATGTCTTGAAGAAATCCTTCATGCACAAGTAAGACTGGGGAAGAAAGATACTACAGAGTCTTCAGGCAGTCTGGAGGTGAGCTTATGATAACTGGCAAGTCAAATATAACACTCTAATAACAATTAAAAACCCAGAAATCAGGGAAAAGATCATTGCAACATTAACCTGTTATCCACTGTTAAAAATCCCTATACTTTTCTTTTTCTTGCCAACTAAAATGACATAAAGCCTGGCAGTTCTGAACATGGTAGCTTATTAGTTCCTTGTTATATAGCTGTTTCTATAGATATGATATACTATATATTTTATATGTATTATATATATAATAATTTTCTATAATATGAAACTCATTTAGTGATATCCCAGGGTTGCACAATAACTGATCAGATTTTAAATGTTTATAAATACAACAATCCACAGAAACATAATCTGTGCTGTAAGCTTTTTCTTTTGGTACAAGACAAGGAGAAATTTTGTTTAATATTATATTATGAATCTGTATTTATACTACCTGCTCTGGTTTTGACTATGTTGAACTGGAATGGTTTAACACGAGAACCTTCACGAAAAACAAGAGGAGAAAAAAATATTTCCTATCAGTTTTTATGCCAAGCACTGATTTTGCTGGTAGTGAACAGCATTTTGAAGAGTACAGTTTCCATAAAACTATGGAGACAATCTGTCATCTCTCTCTCTGTGTTATCCATGTTATGTTGTGTGCCTAGAAAACACAATATACAGTTTAAATAAATGTGGCAAAGTAAATTATTTATTGATTTGTTTCCTTTGAATCATGTGCAAAACTATTCTCTACATTTCAGTATTAATATTTTGCACAGCTACTGCTTTCTAGGACTGTTGTTACTCATAGAGAGGAGGGAGGTTTACTACTTCAGGCTATGCCGATACCTTTTTGGTTAGTTGCACTTTTGGTTAGTTGTTATTTCTCACTGTGCTTCTGTATCTGAGTGGAAGATGTAGAGTCTATATGATCAATTAGAAATGACCTTTGAGCTGTTCATAGGAGTATAGTACACAACACAAGTATGAATAAAAATATGTCTGCTCCTAGAAACCCTCGTATGTTCTGAAAACACTGAGGTGCACATTTAGTGCAGTAGTAAAGAAACGTGTGTGATGTCTTTCTTTTACTCAGTTTAGCACAACTAGGGAAGCATACTGGAACTGCCAAGGCAATTCATTAATATTTACTGAATAGGTAAGAGTAGCTCAGAAGCAGCAAATCCTCATGCATGTCACCCTTTGGTTGTCTGCTGTCCTACAAAAGCAATTGTACTCAACAGGGATAGTCTGATGGAGCCTGAGGTGCTCTTACAGGACATTTCATAGAATCTTAGAATCATAGAATCACCAGGTTGGGAGAGACCCACCGGATCATTGAGTCCAACCATCCCTATCAATCACTAAACTATGTCCCTCAGCACCTTGTCCACCTGTCCCTTAAACACCTCCAGGGAAGGTGACTCAACCTCCTCCCTGGGCAGCCTCTGCCAGTGCCCAATGATCCTTTCTGTGAAAATTGTTTTCCTAATGTTCAGCCTAAACCTCCTGTTGCTAGAGATTGTCACACAACAAAGATGGGTCTTGCTCGGGGAACACTGCAAGGACTGCTTCCACCAAATACTGAAGACAGTGCTCTGTAAGTAACTCCTACTCTTGGTTAACTTGACTGAAAAAAAAAATCAAGGGAAACTGCAGTTGGATGGATGTAATGCAATTTTTCAGACTTGCGCATCTGATAAATTTCAACTAAGGTATTTTGAAGTAAGCAAAATGTTCCATTTAGGAAATGTAGAATATTTTAACTAAAGTTCTTTTTTTTATTTTTAATAAATTCAACTCAGACTTCTATTTGATTCTAATTTAGACTTGTTTAAGTTAGGGAAATTCTGACAACAGTTATTGTGATGCTTAGAATCATAGAATCACAGAAGCATAGAATGGTTTGAGTAGAAAGTCACCTTAAAGACCATCTAATTCCAACCCCCTGCCATGGGCAGGGACACCTCCCACTAGATCAGGCTGCTCAAGCCCCATCCAACCTGGCCTTGCTTCTGGGAAAAACATTAGTGAGGCATTATATTCATAAGCAATTCTAAATATAAAATTTTTTTTTTAGATTATGAGATAAATGCTCCTGTGCACACATACAAAGGAGCACAGAGAGGTCAAGCAGTACCCTGCACTGGCTGCTCTCAGGTGCATTTCATAAGCTACCACCCACATCCACAAGCCCAGAGGAGCACAAGGCAGTCAGGAACCCAAATCAAGGACTTACAGGACTCACAGTTTCTCTTTTAATCTTCAGATTTCTGTAAAATCTTCAGATAAGTCTGTACAGGCAAATGTATGTCTCTTTAGACTTCCTCTATTGCTCTGAAAATACATAGGTCCTTTTTAAACTAACATCTTTTATATTTTATTTTTGTTGTCAGTTGTTAACTGGTTGACTCTTTTCCTTAATTATTTTAAGATTTTGACAACTATTTTGTTTAACTTGTTTTATTTTTAAAAATTAGAACATGATACTTTGATATCTCTGAAAGTTGTATAAATGGAGATGTTAATGGTTTCACATGTCTTTGCCACTGGTAAATATTTTATATTAGTGAAATCTGGCATTTTGTCTCCAAGTGATATGCATTTCAAGAACAGTGACTACTATATGTCATGGATGGTTATTGTATTTGTCTGAGGTTTTTATAGTTACAAATTTCTAGTGTTTCTCTGATAAAACCTAGTTCAGGGGAGTTACAATGCTGAATAACTACTCTAATATTCATCAGTCTGAGATGTGATAAAAAGTGCTTTCAGGAGAATTTTTTTAAAAATAAGTATTTTAAAAACAGTTTAAAAAGATCTACCACCTCATTTTAGAGATGCTACTATGCTGAGCAGCAGTTTTGTAGTTCAGTCTGAAGCTTTTGAGGTTAAATGCATCAGGATTTTACAGGCTACTCTGGAACAATTGCATAGGTGGTAATTAATGCCAGTAGAACACAGACTGAGAGATTGCTTAGCTGTGGATGAGAAGTATAAGAATAATCACTAAATCTTTGCAATCTTTAATTTCAAAGAGCTTGGACTGAGAGTTAAGTGGTTAAATGGCTGCTGTTGTTTTGGACCTTGTCTTATCAATGCCATAGGACTTCATAGAAAAGTAAACTACACGGCTCCCTCCCATTCCACGACTCTTCAAAAAATTCTGTAACTTGCTAGCAATGGAGTAGCTAAGCATGTAAATAAGTATCAGATCACTAGATGTCCTCCTTCCACAAAATTTCTTCTCATTCTCAGTCATCAAAGCAATAGTATTCTCTTAGATGGGGTCTGAGCAACCTGATCTAGTTGAAGATGTTCCCGGCCCTGCAGGGTGGTTGAACTAGATGACCTGTAAAGCTCCCTTTCAACCCAAACCATTCTAATAGTCTATGATTCTAAAACAGTCTCAAGATAGGTCATTATTAACATTTCCTCAAATGCATTGTATGAATACAGCCGTATTCCCATAGAATATGAATAAATAGATAAATATTCATAGCTAGCTAATGACAGTAATTTGTAGGGCGTGCTGCAATTCAGCAAGCCCAGTTGGCATTGGATAGGGATGCTCCAACAGGGCATAGGATGGGGAAGAGATGCATGAGGGAAACCAGTGGGGAGGAAGGGAGGATGAATATTCATTTTATTTTTCTCAGGACCTACAGCAATTCTTGACTCTCTTGTCATAAGTCATTAGAATTATACATGTTTCTTGAACACTGTATTACTCTAAAAAGTTTTTTAAATGCTGATGGTAGTAAAGAGCACCAACGTAATACCTGTGGTATGTACTAGTACTTGAAAGGTATAACTTGAGAAATTGAAGCATACCATGGAGGAAAAATGATACTTTATGGGGGGGGGGGCTTTTTTCTGGAATGCTGTTATTTCTGGAATGCTGTTATTTCTGTTATTGAGAGCTGAGACCTTGCACTAGGGCACCATGTGAACAGTGTGTCCCAAGACTTTACAGCACAGGGAGAGACATGAGGCAATTCAAGACGAAAGAAAGACAGCTACAGTTTAATATAGACTGCAGGAATTTTGAGCGTTGCTTACAGAAAGGCACAGTAGAAAGACTTTTTTCAGACAATGAAGAGCCATTTAGGAGTCTAGCTGTAGTCACTTTTTTTAGGATTTCAGTGAACTGTTGACAGTGGTGAGTTTCCAATAAAAAAACATGAGGTTTTACAGGGGTTTTCTAGGATCTGATTTTCAGGTCGTTATTGATAAACACAAAGAAGCATGTTTGCTTGCTTTAAAATATCCCTCTAGAGGAATGATAGATTTTTATGCAGTCACTGCTATCACAAACTACAAAATTAAATGCCAAAGTCTACCTGTAGGTCATGGTCAGGCCAGGAAGATGACTGGGGAAGAAGGTAACTGTTACGGAGCAGTCAGAGTACTTATTTGCATTATATCATCAAAAAATCAAGCTGAAGGAAGGAATTTAGAAAACAACCTATAAGCTGTAATGGCCATGTATAATGAAAGAGTCACACTTCTAATCAAATAGACTTTCTATTAATGCTTAATAATTGGTACAATTGCAATCTTGTCTTCTCTCTATTCACTGCGAGGTACCTTTCTTGGCAGGACTACTTCTATCAAATAACATCTCTTGTACCTGACCTTGTGTGAGCAGAAGACATTTCACAAAACAGACTGCATATGGTGTTTTATAGGTGGTGTAAAGCCTGCTCCATTTTCACTTCAAAAGACAGCAATTTAGCATGTAATTGTCTCTTGGCACACTGTTCACCCATAAAGAAGGACCATTTGAGACAACTGGAAAGGATCAAGGAACTCAATAACACTGAGTTCATGCTTGTCTTGTTAGTGACTTTTTCTAGATATTGGTGTCCTGATGTTACCTCTGACCTAGTTCAGTGAGAACAAGTATTGATGGACAGAGACAAACAGAAATTCTTCCATGCAGCATCTTTCCATAACAGTAAATGTTATGGAATTGCTATAAATGTTTGTAGAGCCACAAGAAACTTAAACTGAGGGAGTAGCACTTGCAGAGGGGCTATCAGCAAATGACTCATTGAAAATTTAATTCTCTGAATGCATCATGTGCTTGAGGAGGACAACATGTTCTAGAGCAATTCCCTCTCCTTTATGCCAGTTCTTCAAGAAGACAGTGCTACAAGCTCTAGAGCTGCCTTTGTTCTGAATGCTGCTGAACCTAAGGTTATGAGGATGGTCTTACAAGGACAAGGGCCTTTGGCAGGAGTAACACTTACAAAAATTGTGGAATGATAGGCAAGTACTTTAAGCTTGCAAGGATAAGAAGCAGCAAAACTGGCTTATATCTAAAAGAACAAATAACATGAAACTTTACTTCAAACATGCAAAATAGGTAGATGTTTTAATATTATATCAGAAATCCCAAATAATATCCTGCAGACTGTCACACAAAGCACAGATGTGGGTCCATATTAATAAATGTGACCAAAAAGGATAAAAAAAAACCTTAAAAAACACTGTTATGTAAGTCCTAAACTTCTGTAAGTGACCAAATTGACACGTCTGAAAAGTAAGAAGTCAGAGTAGCAAAACCAGAAGTAGTACAAACTTTGTAGCATGGAGCAGTCGTTCAGGTTTAACCCATGCAAATAACCTGTGGTTTGGGAAGTAGCTGGGACTTCTATCCAGTGGATATTTCTCATGTTTAAAATTGTCATCGACTTTGTTTGCTAATGGAACTTGAAATGATAAGTTTCATGAGATTCCACTTTCCTGCTAGGAATGTCATTGGTGCCACCAGATATGAATCAGGTAATAATTTTTTTTACTGTTGTCAACAAAATGAGATTTTCTCTCATATTTACATTTCTGATTTATAGTGAAAGCCTTTGAAAGTTTCCATTAAGTCTGTGAAAACCAGAACATAGCTACACAACCTGAGGGCAGTGCTGTGAGACGCAAAGAAATCTCATATATGTTGGCAAAAGGAGAAGACCAGAGTGTTTGTTCCCTCCATAACTCTGCTCACTTTGTCCATTATGTGAATGAGATGTGAAAAATAATTTCCTGCATCTCCAAGGCTCTAAGTCCTGCAAAACAGTAGGAGTGATGTTGCTCACCTCATGACTTTCAGTGGGGCTTGTCCAGGGTCATTGTACTGTAAACATGCAGAGAAGACAAAGGAATATAATATCAGTAAAAGAATGTGTCAATATCTATTTTCACTGGCAGACTTTACCAAGACTTTGCTGTATATTAAATTTTAAGCTCTATCTTCTAGTCTTCAAAATGATAATGACTAATTAGAGGTGTGTGAGCAGTGTAATTATCTTCTGGCAATAAATTGCAATACATAATCATAGTTACATGGACTTCCACTTCTGCAAATGGTCCTTATAAAATCAGTAATAGTTGGTATGTCCTTAAAGCATATCAGTAATTAATTCTCAAAATGATGAATGGAGAGAATATCCTTTTCCCTCTGTCTCTGCTTTATTTATGTGTTCCCATTAATTGTGCCTAATTTTCTGTTGGCACTTTTCTTCTTAATGAAGTTCTGTTTTAACGTATCTTTCAAATGACTAATTATTAGGTAGGATAATTTATATTGTGTAGTACACAGATTTCATAATCCGCTAATCTTGACAAAAAGACAATGCCTTACCAATGAAAAAATGCATGAAGAGTAATGGTTCCCTGCTAACAACTTACTAGGTCAGATCACCCAGTTTGAAATGCCTATCACACTTAAATTTAATCGGATTTCTTCCTTTAGAGGTTGTTAGTCTTTCTTTATGTCTTATTTAGATTATTTTTATCCCAACAACTGGATCCCTTGCCAAAAGAGGCGATAGGATAAACAATGAACACAAGTTGCTGCAGGGTGTAATCTCCCTGTACCCTGTGTCTGCAAATGCATGAACATTGCAGGATGTGTAAGGACAATGCGCCAAGTTGAATTCTCATCTAGGCTTAGGCCAATAAAATGCCAGTTAAGTTATGTATTATCAGGTTTTAATTTATTGTGCTTCTAACGTCCAGAATATTTTCAGAGGAAGATGTATGATTTCATTCTATACAGGCAACTGTAGTTTCATAAGGAATGTTATAGAGCTGTGCATAAATTCCTCTCCAAATTAATAATCCTAATGTTGTAGATTCTCATAACTCGTTATTTCAAAGGCTCCTTAAAAAACATCAAAAGCAGGTGGTCTATGTGTTTGTCATAGTGCTTATCTGTGTCAGAGACAGTACACAGAGACCGTCTAAGCTAGTTCAGTGAAAGTCAGAACTGATTGACTTTTCTTGGATGTTTATTTAAAGCAAAGCTTTGAGGATGGATGTTGGGCTGTACCAAAGTGAAGGTGGTGCTACCTTTGCTTACAGTGCTGAGCTGAGCCAGAGAATTTGGATGCTGCTGTTTGCTTCCTCTTCAGCTATAAATATCCTGACCCCTCCAAAATGGTTCTTTGAGGGTCCAGGTCCACGACATGGAGCATGGCGAAGAGGAGCGTGGTGAAGAGGTATGGGGCAGTTGGAGCGACAGTTCGAGCAGGCAGGGCACAGAGAGGACCCAGAGACTAGACAGGACACACCAAAGACCATGGTGGCCACCCTGCAGAAGATTAAAGCTGCTCCGTGTGCTGCAGCAGGCAGGGTGGATGCTGCCACCCAGACAGAGCCACAGTGGGTGCCTGCAGCTACCCAGAGCCTGAGCTGCAGATGGTGCCCCCCACCCACACCGGCTCGTGCCTCAGTCACTGGCTCCACTTGTGAAAGCTGCACTCGAGTGGGGGAACTCCTTCGTATGGTGGAGGAGTTAAGGGAGGAGGTGAAGAGACTGAGGAGCATCAGGGAGTGTGAGAGGGAGATAGAGCAGTGGAGCAGTGCCCTCTCACTCACTCAGCAGCTGCTGGAGCTGGTATGTCCAAACACCACCCACCTGCTAACTGCAAGGTTGGGGTTACAAGAGATGGGGAACGGCAGCAAGTTCCTGCCAGATGAAGGAAACCTGCTCCCCTCAACCAGACAGCAAAACCCCAGATCCCCCTGGTGAACAAGTACCATGTGCTGTATGTGGAATCCAGTCCTGAAGATGATGGCTCCCACAGCCTAGAATCTTTCCCTAGGCTGCACCATCCTCAGAAAAAGATAAAAACATCCTCCATTAAGAAGAAGAGGAGGGTGATTGTTGTAGGGGACTCCCTCCTAAAAGGAATAGAGGGACCCATTTGCAGACCAGACCCGCTCCACAGAGAGGTCTGCTGCTTACCGGGGGCATCAGTGAAGGAGGCAGCTAGAAAACTTCCTTCCCTGGTCCACGGGACAGACTCCTATCCTCTGACAGTAGTCCAAACTGGTAATGATGATTTAGTAAGCAGAAAGACCAAAGCCATCAAGAAAGACTTCAGGGCCATTGGGAAAATGATGGAGGGCTCTGGGGCACAAATAGTATTCTGCTCCATCCCAAGGCTAAACAGAGAGGAGCTGGAAGTCAGGAAGAAGAATTCAATTAATGCCTGGCTCCGAGTCTGGTGTGAGGAAAGGGGCTTGGGCTTCTTTGATCATGGGGTGGCTCACAGACCCCCAGACTTTGTTGCTAAGGATGGGACACATGGGTCTCCTAGGGGGGCTAAAGCCCTTGCTAAAAACCTAGCTAAGCTCGTAAACCGAGCTTTAAACTAGATGTGAAGGGGGAGGAGATTGAGACCAGGCGAGACTGGAGCGAGCCTGGACGTGGGGCACTAGTGATTCGGAGAGGGTGTGCTGGAGAGGACCAGCAGTACAGCACCACACAGAAAGTGGGGGAGAACACACCTGGGGGTGGTAAGGGAGATACAGGCGCTCTGGTGCTAGCTACTCTGGTTACCAGGCAATTGGGAATGAACCCTGTTCCCTCTAAGAGGGCTGAAGGCTCAGCAGCTCAGCTGAAGTGCATTTACACCAATGCACTCAGCATGGGGAATAAGAAGGAAGAGCTGGAAGCTGTTGTAGGGCAAGAAGACTATGATGTCGTTGCCATCATGGAAACGTGGTGGGATGACCCATATAACTGGAGTACAGATATGGTGGGTACAAACTCTTCTGGGGGGGATAGGAAGGGAAGGAGAGGAGGTGGGGCAGCCCTCTTTGTAAGGGAGGACTTGGACACTGTTGAGATGTATTGCAGCGATGAGGAGATTGAGTGCCTGTGGGTTAAAATCAGAGGAGCCCATAAGAAGGTAGATTTTGTGATGGGAGCCTGTTACAGGCCACCCAGCCAAGGAGAAGCAGCTGACGAGCTCTTCTATAAACAGGTGGGGTTAATCTCTAGGTCGATGCCTCTCGTTCTTGTGGGAGACTTCAATCTTCCTGATATCTGCTGGAAGTACAATAGAGCAGAAAGGAAGCAGTCTAGGAGGTTCCTGGAGTGCGTGGAAGACACTTTCCTTGAACCAACAAGGGCAAGTGCCCTCCTGGACTGCTGTTTGTGAACAGAGAGGGCCTTGTGGGGGATGTGGCACTAGGAGGACGCCTAGGACTAAGCGATCATGAGATGACAGGGTTTTCTGTTCTATGTGAAGTGAAGAGGGTGGTTAGCAGGACAGTAGCATTAAATTTCCAGAGGGCAGACTCTGAACTCTTCAGAAGGCTGGTTGGCAAAGTCTCATGGGAGACAGTGCTTAAGGGCAAGGGAGACCATGAGAGCTGGGAGCTCTTCAAAAAGGAGATCCTAGCGGCTCAGGAGAAAGCCATCCCCATGTTCCGGAAAAACAGCCGGCAGGGAAAAAAACAGCTTGGTTGAACAGTGAGATCTTGAGTGATATCAAGAAGAAGAGAAATGTTTATGGGCTCTGGAAGAGGGGACAGGCCTCTTGGGTGGACTACAGGAGGGAAGTGAGATTGTGTAGAGAAAAAATCAGAAGGGCTAAGGCTCAACTAGAAATCAGATTGGCAGAGTCACTGAAAGATAACAAAAAATCTTTCTATAAATATATAAATAATAAAAGGAAGACTAGGGAGACCATACAGTCCCTGTTGGACTCAGAAGGAACAACAGTGACAGAGGATGAGGAAAAGGCTGAGGTACTTAATGCCTTCTTTGCCTCAGTCTTTAATTCTAAAGAAAGTTGTTCCCTCTGTGTACAAACCCCGGAGCTAGAGGAGCAACATGAGGCTCCCATGGTCCAAGAGGAGGTGGTCAGAGCCCTGCTAGCCCGACTAGACACCCACAAGTCTATGGGGCCAGATGGGATTCACTCGAGGGTATTAAAGGAGCTGGCAGATGTGCTGGCCAAACCCCTTTCCATCATCTTCCAACAGTCCTGGGAGACTGGGGAAGTTCCACTGGACTGGAGGCTGATGTTGTGCTCATCTACAAGAAGGGTCGCAGGGAGGATCCAGGAAACTACAGGCCTGTCAGTCTGACCTCAGTGCCTGGGAAAGTCACGGAACAGGTGATCTTGAGTGCGATCATGAAGCACTTGCAAGAGAACTGGGTGATCAGACCCAGTCAACACGGGTTCACAAAAGGCAGGTCTTGCCAAACTGACCTGATCGACTTCTGTGATAAAGTGATCCACTTACTGGACGAGAGAAAGGCTGTGGATGTATCTTCCTGGACCTCAGTAAAGCCTTTGACACAGTTTCTCACAGCATTCTGCTATGGAAACTGTCACCTCTGGCCTGGAAGGGCGCACACTCTCCTGGGTGGAAAACTGGTTGGATGACCGGGCCCAGAGAGTGGTGGGAAATGGAGTTAAATCCAGCTGGAGGCCAGTTACAAGTGGGGTTCCCCAGGGCTCAGTCCTGGGTCCAGCCCTGTTCTATGACTTTATCAATGACCTGGATGAAGGCATCGAGTGCACCCTTAGAAGTTTGCAGACAACACTAAGCTGGGTGGAAGCGTGGATCTGCTGGAGGGTCGGGAGGCTCCAAAGGGATCTGAACAGGCTGGATCACTGGGCAGAGTCCAATGGCAGGAGGTTTAACAAGGCCAAATGCCGGGTCCTGCACTTGGGGCACAACAACTCTGAGCAGCTACAGACTAGGAGAAGTCTGTCTAGAAAGCTGCCAGGAGGAGAAGGACCTGGGGGTGTTGGTTGACAGCGACTGAACATGAGCCAGCAGTGGCCCAGGTGGCCAAGAAGGCCAATGGCATCTTGGCTTGTATCAAAAACGGCGTGACCAGCAGGTCCAAGGAGATTATTCTCTGTACTCGGCACTGGTGAGACCGCACCTCGAGTCCTGTGTTCAGTTCTGGGCCCCTCACCACAAGAAGGATGTTGAGGCTCTGGAGCGAGTCCAGAGAAGAGCAACAAAGCTGGTGAAGGGGCTGGAGAACAGGCCTTATGAGGAGCGGCTGAGAGAGCTGGGGGTGTTCAGCCTGGAGAAGAGGAGGCTGAGGGGAGACCTCATTGCTCTCTACAACTACGTGAGGGGAGGTTGTGGAGAGGAGGGAGCTGGGCTCTTCTCCCAAGTGACAGGGGACAGGATGAGAGGGAATGGCCTCAAGCTCCACCAGGGGAGGTTCAGGCTGAATATTAGGAAAAAATTTTTCACAGAAAGGGTCATAGGGCACTGGAACAGGCTGCCCAGGGAGGTGGTTGATTCACCTTCCCTGGAGGTGTTTAAGGCACGGGTGGATGAGGTGCTAAGGGACATGGTTTAGTGTTTGATAGGAATGGTTGGACTCGATGATCCAGTGGGTCTCTTCCAACCTGATTATTCTGTGATTCGGTGATTCTGAGGGGAAATAGAATTGGTAGAATCATTCATTCAGCAAAGACAGTGAAAGACTGATGAAGGCTTTCTATGAGAAAATACCCTGCAATGTCTACATTATTATTAAAAAATTATTTTTATGCCACAAAATCACACAAGAAATGAGAATGTTTCAAGAATTTTTTTCATAGAAGCTACAACAGAAATATCCTATTATCTCTTCCATTTCCTTACTGTCTTATTGTATGGGGTCTGGCTGAGGTGGAGTTAATTTTCCCCATAGCAACCCTCATACTACTGTGCTTTTTCTTGGTAGCTAGAAAGATGTTGATAACACCTGCTACTGTTGAGCAGTGCTCACACAGCACCAAGGCTCTTTCCAACATTCCTCCTCCATCACTCCGAAGGGCCAGTAGGCTGGGGATGGGTTAGATCTTGGGAGAGGACACAGCCAGAACAACTAACCAAAGGGTTTTTCCATATCATATGATGTCTATTCAGTTATAGAACCTAAGGTAGGATGAGATGAGAGGAATTCATTATTACGAGTTTTGACTTCTGGAGCAACTGCTAGCGTACTATAGGCCTTCCTGAGAAGTGGTTGGATGATGTCTGCTGATGAGAAGTAGAGAATATGTCTCTGTTTTGCTTTGCTTCATCCCACAGCCTTTGCTCCTAGTATATTAAACTACTTTTATATTGACCCACGAGTTCACCTTATTTTTCCCCTTCCTGTCCTGCTGAGGAAGGAGAGTGACAGAGCAGCTTGGTGGGCACCTGGCATAGAATCATAGAATCACAAAATCACAGAATCTTAGAATAGTTTGGGTTGGAAGGGACCTTAAAGATTATCCAGTTCCAACCCCCCTGCCGTGAGCAGGGACACTTCCCACCAGATCAGGCTGCTCAAGGCCCCATCCAACCTGGCCTTGAACACCTCCAGGAATGGGGCAGCCACAGCTTCCCTGGGCAACCTGTGCCAGAGCTTCACCACCCTCACGGTGAAGAAATCCCTCCTTATGTCTAGTCTAAATCTGCCCCTCTCCAGTTTATACCCATTGTCGCTCATCCTGTCACTACAAGCCTTTGTAAACAGTCCCTCCCCAGGTTTCTTGTAGCCCCTTCAGGTATGGAAGGTCACTATAAGCTCTCTTTGGAGCCAACTCCCTTCGGCTAGTTAATAGAAATTTCACAGGCAAATCTAAGCAACATTTTTTTTCATTTCAATTATGACTTGGTCTTTCGTACTCTAGACAGCTATTTACTATTCATTGACGACTATGAGCTGGAGCTTAAAATGATTCTCAAATGTAGTTTAACTGAGGCAGCGCTAGACATTGTGCCCATGACTAGGGCTGCACCACCAGCTGCCTCAAGTCCATGAATCAAAGTTTGCTTTTCATTCCCCTTTGAGGCAGCATACAGTAGAAATTATCCTTAAAATGCAGCTGTGCTGTAGTTGAAGAAATGGATCAATTTGCCTGCATAGGGACTAAGAGAGGAAAAAAGTGCCCAAAGTCTTTACAGCGGTAACGTGTTCCTTACTACTTTATGTTCAAAGACGTTTCCCCACACTATGTCTCAGAAATAATTTGCAAAATGGCCTTTTTTATATGTCTTTAAATAATTTTTTGACTGAATTATTAGGAGCAAAATGAATTAAAGGAAGAACTGCCATACACAGCAAAAGGGAAAAACAAGATACTCAATTCCTTTGTAAAATGGCAAAGAACAACCAATACTCTGATCAAGTATTTTTTTACATGCAGTTAGTAACTCATAAGCTACAGTATATCTTATCTCTTTTCAAAACAGCTGATGTCTTCATTTCCCCTTGAAAACTCCTACAGGTCCCATTATAAGAATCATAAATATGTGTTAATGAGATATAGATTGATTATGTTGGAAAAGCTGACATTTTCATCCATCATTCTAAATTATGTTTAATGACGGTTTACCACCCAGTAATTCCATTGGTATGAGATTAAATGAAATAGCAGGCTGTTTCAGCAGGCTAGTCCAAGGAGATGGCTATAAATCTCCTCAATTATTGTATTACCAATCTGGTTTTCACTGCTAAGGATATTGAAACTTGTTCATGCATCATAGATTATTTTGTTTCAGTCAGTCAATGTGAGAAACAGCAGCATTTTATTTTCTGAGCTGCAAAGAACCAAGCTTTAAGAGCATACTGTGCAGGCTGGCCAGTATGGCTCAATCAGACAGAAAAAAATCCCAGTTTTATCACTCAAGTGTCAGCCCAAAAGTGAAAGCTGCTGAGGCATAGTGGAAAATTTGCTCCAATAATAAGTTTCCTCACTGACTTGTTCTTGTTTCTCAACCAGCCAGATAAGCTTTTATGTGATAGATGGAGCCAAGGGCATGTTGCTGAGTCATGCCCCCATGGAATCATAACCTAAGCATCTATGCAGTGCTGGACTAACTTCACACTCAGGAAGGCGATAGGGGAGTTGGTGTGGATAGGGCTTGGAAAAAAAATCAGTTTGGCTCTCACCAGTCAAAAAAACAAAGAGTGTTGCCAGGAGTTATTAGGACAGGAATCAAAGTAAAAAAAAATAATATAGACATATGTCATTATATCACTGCATTGACTAATATCATCCATTCTAGAAGGGTAATGCAGAATAATTAGAGAATGCAATACAATCAAGAGCCAAGTCAGGTCTGATCTATTGAATTAAAATTTGAAGAATTTTGTCACTAGCACAGCCAGATTGCTGCTATTGTTAAGAGATAAAAAAACCTCACCCTGTTAACAGACTAGTACCTAACTGCTAATTTTAAAAAGACAATAAATATATCACAGATGTCCCATTTCAAGGATGTACAGTAAATTTCCACTTTGGGGAACCTTAACAGAATACAGATTTCTAAATGCATTCATGTTATAGATGCTTTAGACCTTGACAGTCAAAATAAACACTCTGAACTCTGAAGATAAGCCCAAAAGACAGACAAGGCAGTTAAAGGACAAATTCCACGTGCCATACCCATGGCAGAATGAACAAAGGGTATGAAAATGAAATATATGCAATAAACAGTAGGTATTTCATTAAAGTTATCAGCAGAAGTGGCTCAAAGGCGCTTGTATTTTCCTCTCCTACTCAACAAGACACACCTATATATATTCAAAGTGTTGTCAGTACCTCACTCACCAAACCAACCCCAATTGCAATCGCCCTCAGAAGGGGCCCCAGAAAGGATCAGTAAAATAAGAGTCTCGCTTCAATTACGATCCTGTCACAGAGCCTGGAGCCAGATAGTTGTTCCCAGCAAGAGTCCAGTCTGTCTATGTGGTCTCATATAAAGTGTTTCATGCATAGGCTTCATTTTGGGTAAAAAAAATACATAGTTCTTACATCACAGAGACATAAGGGGTCATAGGACATCACCACGCGGAGCAGGAGGTGGGTGTTGTTAATTCCCATTTTCTTGCCTGGGACAGCCAATAGATGATGATGGTTTCCATTTTCTCAAACCAATTTCTGTATTTCCTGCCTGCTTTCCTTTCTTTCCCGGTAGAACAGCCAATAATAGCTGTGAATTCCTACCTTCTCACAATGTTTCACCCCTTTTCCAGAATATATTTAATCTTTATAGATGATAAGTTGCTCTTAGAGTTCCTTGGCTTTGTGTTTATCAATGGTATCTCAGTTCATCCCCAGTTTCTCAGTATTCAGCTGCACTTCAAAGACAACAGCTGCTGTTCTCTAGGATTCTCCTGGTTCTCAAGGTGACAGGCATTTTCTCTGTCAGTATTCCAGCAGGCATCTTCTGCTCTGTGTTTTTCCCTTTATAACCAGGTCACCCTTATGACAGTTCTCATCAATTGCTGCGTTCTGCTTAGTCTTTACTAAACCGACAATGCTTGGCTCAGAAAAATGGTATTTTGCAGATGCTACAGGATGATTGAAAAAAAAAGGGTTCTAAAGATGTAAACATGTCATTTCTTCAGCATCAAACTGTTTCCACCTCATCTTTTTACTTTCCTTCTGATTCTCACCATAGCAATTTTTTTAACAATAGGCTGTATGAAGTTTCCTGAACCTGTGCAAATCTCAACATGAAGAGGCAGTAACTCATGTACTTCCACTGTAAAGCAAGAAATTCAATCTCTGAACTGTAATACTGGATTTCTTGTGGATGTATGGGAAGAAGCCTAATGGAATTGTCTGACTGCATATTTTAAAGTATGTTTTCCTGCTGTGTTGTTATGTCAGTTCTGATTCCTTCGTTTCTGTGATTTCCACATTTAGGCCAGACTTGTGGAGGCTGAGGTCTGCTTATAATAACAAACAAAAGGACCAACAAGAGTTGTATTTTTTCTGATGTTTTGAAGAGGAAGGGTGTGCAGAGAGAAAGGAAGCCTGGCTATGTTTCCTTTGTAAGTCAGCCCCAGTTCTCATGTTTTGCAGCCTTCCTGGCAGCCCTGGGTGTTGATTTGCAGATGCTCACTACCTGCAAACTCCAGAAATTCTATGAAATGCAACAGCAAAGCAGGAAAGCAGGATTATTGCAGATGGCTGGAGCTAAGATAGTATTTCCTTGCTGAACTGGATCTTGCCTTTCATAACATTGATGAGCTAATAGGCTTCACATTGAATCACAGAATCATAGAATAACCAGGTTGGAAGAGACCCACTGGATCATCGAGTCCAACCATTCCTATCAATCACTAACCCATGTCCCTCAGCACCGCGTCCACCCATCCCTTAAACACCTCCAGGGAAGGTGACTCAACCACCTCCTCGGGCAGCCTGTTCCAGTGCCCTATGACCCTTTCTGTGAAAATTTTTTTCCTGATGTCCAGCCTAAATCTCCGCTGGCGGAGCTTGAGGCCATTCCTTCTTGTCCTGTTCCCTGTTACTTGGGAGAAGAGGCCATTACCCTCCTCTCCACAACCTCTTTTCAGGTAGTTACAGAGAGCGATAAGGTCTCCCCTCAGCCTCCTCTTCTCCAGGCTGAACACCCCCAGCTCTCTCAGCCACTCCTCATAAGATTTGTTCTCCAGCCCCTTCACCAGCTTCGTTGCTCTTCTCTGGACTCGCTCCAGAGCCTCAACATCCTTCTTGTGGTGAGGGGCCCAGAACTGAACACAGGATTCGAGGTGCGGTCTCACCAGTGCCGAGTACAGAGAGAGAATAACCTCGCTGGACTTGCTGGTCACGCCAGCAGGTTAGGATTACATGGTTAGGTGCCTTAAAAAACCTCCACGGAAGGCTTTGGGCCCCTTCAGATTTCTAATGGCTTCCTCCAGCTACCTGGTCTGGAAATGGTGGTGGGGAGGTTTGGGCTGGACATCAGTAAAAAAATTGTCACAGAAATGGTCACTGGGCACTGGAAAGGCTGCCTGGGGAGGTGGTTGAGTCTCCATCCCTGGAGGTGTTTAAAAGATGGGTGGACAAGGTGCTCAGGGTCGTGGTTTAGTGACAGATAGGAATGGTTGGACTAAATGACCAAGAAGTCTTTTCCAACCTGGTGATTGTATGGTTCTATGAAATTTGAGACAACTGGAGGTGAAAGATGCAGTGTGGAGGAATTTGGGGAAAGGATTTGGGGTGAAAGTACTCCTCTGGGGCTTTTGTGGGGAGATTTCTGGTAAAAGTTGCATTTTGGGGGATTTTTTTGAGGGGATGTGGGGTAAACCAATCATATTTTGGAGCAGTTGGAAGGGAAGTTTGAGAGGATTTAAGGTAAAAGACATGGTTTGGGGGAAGTTGGGGAAGAGATTTGGGGTGGAAGTACTCCTTTGGGGGCTTTTGTAAGGAGACTTGTGGTAAAAGTTGCATTTTAGGGGGTTTTGTGGTGGGATTTGTGGTAAAACAATCATGTTATGGGGGAGTTTGAGAGGAAAGACTGCACGCACCCCCCTTCACCCCACCCTCCCTCCCTCTGCATCCATCCAGCGCTGGGGGGAATCACAACTGGGGGCCGTGGTTGATCAAGGTGATGCACCCAGTCGCTGTCACCGCCATCCACAGCCCTTCCCCGGGAAGAGGGGACCTGGGTTTCAGTTTTCAAATCAATTTTGCTTACAAAAAAAACCAAAAAAAAAACAAAAAAGGAAATAATAAAACAATAACAAGAGGTTGAAGGTTTTTTTATCGATCCAAAACAACTAAAACCAGAAAGTTGCTTTTCTACCCACATCTGTCCCTGCCTGTGGGAGACTGAACCCGTGCAGGTAACCTGGACAAGATCACAGACAATCAATATGATTGGAAATCAAGTCATTTATTAGCAAGCAAGCAAGCCTTTTATACTTTTCTGCTATCTTGTCTAATATTTACATAATGCTTGGCTAAAGCCCAAAGTTTCCCCGAGTAGTTTTTGTAGAAGTATTCTTGCACGTAGACTGCCTTCTTGTTCTCACGCTGTAGCTGCTTCTCGACCTTGATGTATTGCAAACTTCTCCCTAGCAGCCTGATAAAGCCACATCGTTAGACCAGCATATATTCCCACACGTGCCTGTGCTGCCTAGCTGCCCAGCTGTTGGGTGCTGGGTTACAGCTGGAGGTCCTTTGGTGGCTGGTGTCTTTTGGAGGATGCTGGCCTGTCTTCCGTTGAGGCAGCAGAGCCTGGAGGCAAGGGGCAGCCCCAGGGCAGTTCTGCCAGCCCAGGACGGGGCCTCTGCCCAGCAGCAGACACCCAGACGCGGGGTCCTGCCCCGGCCCCAAAGCAGGGGTGCTGGTGTCCGAAACCCCCCTACCCCTCTGTCCTCTTCCCACCCACAGGGTCCCTGTGCAAAACTTGCCCGCAAGTGCAGTCTACTGGCTCTTCGGCTGGCCTCGGTAGATACGACCATCCTTGCCCAACAAAAATGTCTTCTCATCCTGGGAAGGAGAGAGCTCAGAGTGGTGGGCTGAATCCAGCAACCTCCCAGCCTCCCTCATCCCTGCCGTGTCCCTACCTTCGCCATCCCTACCTGGATCGGTGGCAGGGTCCTGGGTGGCTTGGGCTGGTTGAGAGCGAGGAGCTGCTGTGGGGAGGTGATGGTGTGCGGGCCCCCGCTGCTCCGCACCACGCTGGGGAACCTGTGCTCAGTCGATGGCTCCCTGTGGAATGGGGCACAGGCGTGCTCAGCGCTTGGCATGCCGTGTGCCCCCTGTGCCACAGGGAGGGCGCAGGGGTACTCCCTGCTGGGATACAGCCCCCCCCTTCCCCCGGCTCCCCCAGTCCCACTGGATCTGCTGTCTCCCCAAGGTCATGGTGAGGTGGCTGTGGCCGTGGTTGGTCTCTGCAACCCCCACGAGGGACACCAGTAGGCGGGAGCCAGGCTGTCCCAGCTGCAGGGCTGCATTTAGGGGACTGGTTTCACAGGAGGCACCTGATGCCCCTCCAAGCCCAAGGTCAGGCTGAGACCAGACACGACTCATCACATACAGCTCAAGCGCCCTTCAGACAGAGACCTGGGCTGGACAGGGCAGCTTGGGTGGAGCTGTAAAACCCCACAGAGCTGGGGCAAGCACAGTGACCCCCTGTGATGTCTCCCACCCCACCCCCTCCACCCTCCAGCAGGGAAGGGCTCTCCTTTGCCAGGGCTCGGGCTGGGCCAGCTCGCACACACAAGGCCGCGTCTGGGTCCCTGTCTCCCCTACCTGTTGCCATGCTGCTGCATCTCCTGGGGTTTGGAATTGGTGGTGGAGCTTGCGGTGGGGCGAGTGGGCAACGGCGGCAGCAACGGGAGGGACTCCTTTTTCCTGGGTAGGGCAGAGGCTGCATGTGGGTGACTGGGTGCAAATGACCCACCCCGGCTCGAGGCAGCACCCCAGAACCTTTGGCTTGTACCCAGTGGCAGCCCCCTGTCCCGGGCAGGGGTCACTGTCCCCCTGTTGCTGGACAGGGCTGTGCAGGGCGCTTGGCAGGGTCGGACACCCAAGCCCCCATGTCCCACGCAGCGGGGCAGTGCCAGCACCCATCTCCCCTATCCCACCCACAGTGCTGGATTTTACTCACGGGCCGGGTACCGTCACCGCCAGGGACTGGTCGCAGGACAGGCAGTGGCAATGAGCCTGCGGGTACCTGGGGAGGGGAGAGAAAGGCTGGCTGAGCCCCGGGGGACACATGGCTTGCAGGCAGCAGTGAGGAGCCGGGCACTGCTCTGTAGGGAGTTACTGCGTTTGCGAGGCGAACCACCGGGTGTTGAGCTTGGTTTGTGCCCCACCAGCCTAACACAGTCTGTCTGCTTCCAGAACCGAGGGATCTGGAGGGTTGGGAATCAGATCAACCTCCTATTAGGCACCAGAGAATCCACAGAGGGGAGTGTTCAAACCCCACCACCTCCACCTCCTGTGGACACTCACACCACTGCAGTCCCATGCATCTCAGTCCCACGGGATCTGGGCGTACTGGCAAGACCAAAGGAAGGGATTGTGATAGTTCTAACTGGGATAGGATGCTCCCAGCCTTGGAGCAAGCACTGAGCCCAGGGGATGCAGTGTTCCCATGGGTTTAGAATAAGCTTTGTCACTGCTGCCTGAGGAACAGGACACACTCATGCTCTGAAACCCAGCAGCTGCCCGGGGCTGGCAGGGACATAGGCTGAAAGGCACAGGTGCCCACACCTGCCATTCCAAACGGCCCTCGAAGCGCTTACCTCAGTGCTAATTACACCCCCGTGCCTTGCCAGGAGGGCAGGTCACAAGCCAGGTCTGCTGGGCACTGTGTGTGGCATCCCTGCTTGGGAGGACGAGCCACCATCCATAGCCCTGACCCCAGAAAGCCTGTGTACCCACACCACAGTGCTGGTTCGGAAGGGCTCTGTCCTGCAGGTGCCCCTGCCTTGTGCCTTCTCCAGTGTGGGGAAGCTGCTGCTGGCTCACGGTGGGAGGAGAAGACCCAGCTGCTTCCTCACCATCCCCACGATTTGCTGGCTAAATCGCTTCCGTGCCAGGGTACCACACTGGCCGCGATGGCCAGAGGGCAGGAACGGAGCGAGTGCTATCCCAAAAGCCACCCTGTGCCCATCGCACTCACTTAATCCCAGCTGCTTCACTGGCTGCCTGTCTCTGCGACACCTGGTCCTTGAGTTGCTTCAGGGCTTCCTTAGAGTGTTCCAGTTGCTTTTGAATGGGCCTGAGCTCCAGGCGGTCCAGCTGTGGACAGGTGAACCCCCTCAGCCTGCTGCCCCAGGGTGGGATGTGGCAGTCCCCGAGGGGAGAGCCGGGAGAGGAGACACTCGGACGGAGGCTGCCTTAGTCTGCCTGGCCCCGAAGGTGTCAGCATTGGGCGGTGGGGATGAATCAGCCCTCACCTTGGAATCCATCACCTCCATGAGCTGCTGCTGGACCTGCTGCAAGCCCTGCTGCAAGCTCTGCTCCTGGGCCAGCCCTTGGCTCTGCATCATCTCCATCAGCCGCTCTATATTGGCCTCAAACTGACTGCGGCTGACCTTGCTGCCCAGGGCAGATTTAATTGCTTTCTGGCAACAGGGAAAGGCAGGAGAGAGGTAAGGAAGGTTTGCTGGGAGATGACCAGGGCCCACCAGTCTTGGGAGGAGAGGGAGAAGCAGTGATACAGTCCCACTGGCCCCATCAGCCTTATGGGCTCAATCCCTGCAGGGAGACACTGGGGCCTGGTGAGGGGCCCGCAGTTGGTCTGGAAATCCTCCCTCCCTCTGTCCAGTTCTGCCATGGAGCACCCAAGGGACAAGGGTCATTTGTCACCATGCCTGGAATCCCTTTGCCTGGCACTGTGGCCCCTCGAGGACGTACCAAATTTCCTTCCAGGTCCTTCTGCTCTTCCATCTCCTTCTGCAGCCTCTCCAAGGACCGGAAGAGAGCCTTCAAAGCAGAAAGCATCCCATGATGCCTCAGCAGGGTTGAAGCTACCTCCCAGCCAGCCAAGCGCACCCTCCATGGGCCCCAAACCTCCAGGAAAGGCATTCTGGGGCTCTGTAGGGCTGCAATCAGGTTGGCAGGAGACAAATCCCATGAGGTTCCCAGCCTAGGAGTGGTCTGGAGGGCGCTCCGATCCCTGGGGGCTTTCAGCCACCCACCTCTATATCTTTCTGCTTCTCCTGAGAGCTATCCAGGAGCTTTCCCACAGTGATGCCAAGTTTTTCGTACTCTCCTTGAAGGTGTGTGATGCTGGCATGCATGTGCTTCAGGAGCTTCTTCTCCTGCTGCAGGAGGAAGATGACAAGGTGGTGCTGTGTGAGTGGGACTGGCTGCCCCGTGGGGGCAAACCCAGGTTGCTCGGCCAGTGGCCGTGGACAGTTGGTGCCAGCAGGACATTTTGCTTTCATTTCTTTCCATGCTGCTGACTTGCACAAGCCAAGCTGGGGGGCAGTGAGGGGCTCCGCCATGTCACAGCAAAATACGGCCAGCAGCCCCTCGCAAGGTCCCCACGCCACCACCTCCCTACCTGGCTGTTCTCATGTGGCTGCCTTGCCACTTTGACCATTGCCTGCTGGCGCATGACAGCTTCCACCTGCTCCTGCAGCTTCTCATAGCGCTGCAAGAGCTGTTCCACCTGGTCGCTGGTGTCCTTGCTGCAGACGGGGCGCACTGCCTCCACCTCTGCCTGCCTCAGGCTCTCCACCACAGCCCTCAGCTCATCCAGCTGCAGGAAGGGGAGAACAAACGGGCTCTGAGGTGGGATGGATGCATCCAGCAAGCCCAAGTGCCATGGAGGCTCCTTGGCCCCATCCAGCCCAGCAACATGACTGGGAACCCCGAGGGGTTCACCCCACAGAGCCAGTGGGTGGTGGAACTGCTGCACCCGGACCTCACCTGTGCCTGCAGCTGGTCAGCATTCTTGGCCACCACCTGCTCGAGTGTGGCCTGGGCCTTCTGCTGCTGCTCTCCCAGGTCCTGCTTTAATTCCTGCAGCAGTAGCAACCTGGCCAGAGAGACAGAGGCACGGGCAGGCTTAGCCTCCATGGAGCTGCTGCAGTGTACCCCAAACCGCCATGGTTCCAGCACCCCAGGCTCCCTTGTAGCCCCATGGTGTAGGAAACCCTCTCCCATCCTTTTACCCTGATTGCAGGAGGGTCTCGTACCTGTCGTCTGTGTTCCCTTCCGCTTCGGGCCCCTTCAGACTTCTAATGGTTTCCTCCAGCTGCCTGGTCTGGAAATGGTGATGGGGCAGCGTCAGGGCACAGTCCCCATGCCATCCCAGCACAGGGACCCTTTGACTGCCCCCTCCCTGCCCAGCTTCCCCCTGGCATCCCCACAAATCCACTTGGGGCCAGGCGTCAGCTCACCATGCCTGCCTCTCCCAGAAGGTTGCTAGCCAGGCTCTGGAGGTCGGACACGTTGCGCTGGAGGTCGGACAGGGCATTGGTGATGTTCTCCTGACCTAGAGAGTTGTGGTCCAAGGGGACAAGCAGTTGGTGAGGAGCTCTCGCCCTCAGGGCCAGGCTATAAGCTTGGTGATTGCCTCACCCAGGGCGTCACCACCCCAAAAAGACTCCGCCAGCATGGCCAGGGCTCTCACCTCCCTCCGGGAAGAGCCGGTGAAGATTTTCAAGCTCGGAGCGCTCCGCCTTGGTGGATGCCAGCTGGGTCACCTGTTCCTTCAGGGTGGCATAGAGGTCGCTGAGCTGCCTGATCTTGCCAAGGACCTGTGCCATCTCCATGCCAGAAGCTGGGTGAACGCCTGCATCTTCTTCATGGGCCCCTGGAATTGCTGCCACCTGTGCCTCTACAATGGAAGATAGAGTGCCGTGAGACCCTGGCTGTGTCACCAGGGTTGTGGTCTTGGTGCCAGAGGACTCTGTCTGGGTCTCAAAGGTTGGGGCCTGGGTGCCAGGGGACCTGGGCTGTGTCCCCTGTGTGGGGGCCTGGGTGCCAGGGGACCCGGGCTGTGTCCCCTGGGTGGGGGCCTGGGTGCCAGGGGACCCGGGCTGTGTCCCCTGTGTGGGGGCCTGGGTGCCAGGGGACCCGGGCTGTGTCCCCTGGGTGGGGGCCTGGGTGCCAGGGGACCCGGGCTGTGTCCCCTGTGTGGGGGCCTGGGTGCCAGGGGACCCGGGCTGTGTCCCCTGTGTGGGGGCCTGGGTGCCAGGGGACCCGGGCTGTGTCCCCTGTGTGGGGGCCTGGGTGCCAGGGGACCCAGGCTGTGTCCCCTGTGTGGGGGCCTGGGTGCCAGGGGACCCGGGCTGTGTCCCCTGTGTGGGGGCCTGGGTGCTAGGGGATCCGGGCTGTGTCCCCTGTGTGGGGGCCTGGGTGCTAGGGGATCCGGGCTGTGTCCCCTGTGTGGGGGCCTGGGTGCTAGGAGACCCTGGCTGGGCCCCCTGAGTGGGAGCCTGGGTGCCTGGGGACCCTGTCTGTGTTCCCTGGGTGGGGGCCTGGATGCCAGGGGACCCTGGCTGTTGCCCCTGAGTGGGGGTATGTGTTCCAGGGGACCCTGGCTGTGTCCCCTGGGTGGGGGTCTGGGTGACAGAGGGTGCTGGCGGTGTCCCCCGAGTCGGGGTCTGGGTGCCAGGGGACCCTGGCTGGATCCCCAGGCTGCCGGTCTGGCTGTCAGGCGCTGATCGAGTCCCACGCTGAGTGTCCTCTTCTGCCTTGGGGCTCTCGACAGGTGCTGAGTGGCCACCACTGCGCTGCTGGGAAGAGGAGGCAAAGGGCAGCAGGTTTATAAGCATCCCTGCAGAGTTGAGGACAGAGCTCAGGTCATCCTCCCACCTTTTCCCCAGTCCCTGTCTGCTGGGCATAGCCTCTGCCTGTCCTCCAGCCTCTTCTAGAGGAGGAAGGGATGCAGGGCTCAGCCCAGCCACAGAGGTTGGGGCTGGTGTGGCAGGTGGACAGCCAGGGCAGCAGGGAGCAGAGCGATGGCTCAGCTCTGCCCTGGGTGCATCAAGCTCACCAAGCCAAGTGCCTCCTGGAGCTGCTGAATTTCTGCTTTCATGTGCTCCTGTGCTGCCTTCATCCCGTTGATCTCGAGGAAAGCCTGGGAGATAGGAGTGGCAGGGTTGAGCCCCAGGGAGGGTCCCTGGGGACCAGGGCCTCCAGCCCGGCTGTTGCCAGCACAGAGCTTACAGGCAGTACAGGGTCCAGCCCCACCAGTGCAGCCACCGTTGGCTGCGTCAGACCCACCAGGACTCCCTGGTGGCAACGCGGGGAGGACCCAGAGCAAGCGGAGCAGCATTTCAGCCCCAGCTCTTCCACCTCCAGAACTCCATCCCTTTCCCACAGTGCAGCCCCACGCGCCACTGTGACCAGGCTGTAAAAACAGACCTTGGTCTGAGGGCAACACAGAGACAGCACAGACCCTGGAGGAGCAGGTGTCTTGCAGAGGAACACCCGCGGCACCGGGCAGAGCCTCACCTTGGAGATGCTACTCTCGCTCGCTTCCTTCTCCAGCTGCCCCACAGAGGTGGCCTGGGGGCTGCTCACAGTGCCTGGCTGCACGTCCTTCAAGGGGACAAGTGGCTCGAGCCCTGTGCCAGGTTCTCCAGCTTGTTCCCCTTCTTTGCTGGGAAACACCAGGCTCCGGGTGCTCCCAGGGAGGGGCATCGGGCTGTGCCCCACTGCCTGGAAGGACAGGTCCTGCAGCCCCAGGTGCTGGAGCATGGCTTGCAGGAGGCTGTGCAGGTCCCCAAAGTTGACAAGACGGTGAGAGCCAAGGGCTGAATCCAGCATCTGGGACAGAGTGACTGTGGCCATGGCTGCTGCCCTGCCTGGAACCACACTAAGTGACCTGTAGACAACAGGTGCTCCCACACTGTGACTGCCCACGGGTAGTGTCACAATGAGGGGGGGGGACACAGGGCTCTTTGTGACATTACCCGTTGCCAGGTGATGCTCCCCAGAATCATGGACACTGTCACAGAGTCCTTCTGGGACCTGGGATCAAGTTCTTCTGGGGCTGGCAGATGCCCAGTGTCCCTGCTGCCTTCTGCAGTCCCTCCCAGGCTGCTCCCCAGCAGCTTGAACCATGCAGGCAGCGTGGGAGCTGCCACCACTGCTTAAAAATACCCCAAGCCTCCCAAGTCTGAGTGTGCAATGGGGGAAAAAAAAGAACCAAAACCATTTCTGAGGAGAATATCCCAATTTTGTCTTCTCCTGTGTGCTCCGTCCAGCCCTCCTTAGAATCTGTGCAAAGCCTTCTTCTGCCTTTGCTCCCACTGCCCATCACGCAGAGCCTTTGAACTGACTGGTGGGCAAAGCGATGCCCCGCGCAGCTGTATTTTGGGGGAGTTTGGGGAGGGCGGTGAGGAGATCTAGGGGAAAGTTGCATTTCTGTAGAGTTTTGAAAGGTGATTCGAGGCAAAACCCACCTTTTTTCAAAGTGCGTGAGGGGATTTGGGGTAAAAAGATCACATTTGGTGGGTGTTTTGGGGGAAATCAGAGAAGGCTTGAAGTGACATTTTGGGTCATTTGTGATGAGATTTGATGCAGAAGTCACGTTTTTGGGGAATTTGTGAGTGGATTTGGGGTAAAATAATCATATTCTGGGGCACTTGGAAGGAAAGTTTGAGAGGATTTGAGGAGATATAGATGGTTTGTGGGAATTTGGTGAAGGGATTTGGCATTCAAGTATTTTTGGGGGGCTTTTGTTGGGAGGTATGTGGGGAATTTAGCGAGGGGTCTTGGGATAAAACAATCACATTTTGGGGGTGTTTGAGAAGAAATTTGAGAATATTTGAGCTGAACGTCACGGTTTTGCAGATGTTTGGGGAAGAGATTTGTGGTGAAAGGCGTCTTTTGGGGGGAAATGTGATGGAGATTTGTGGTAAAAGTTGTGTTTTGGTGGATTTAGTGAGGGGGCTTGGGGTAAGAAAACCATATTTGAAGGAAGTTTGAAGGGAAAAGCACCTTGAATACTGGGTTCAGTTCTGGGCCCCTCGCTACAAGAAGGATGTTGAGGCTCTGGAACGTGTTCAGAGAAGAGCAACAAAGCTGGTGAAGGGGCTGGAGAACAAGTCTTACGAGGAGTGGCTGAGGGAACAGGGGTTGTTTAGCCTTGAGAGAAGGCTGAGGGGAGACCTTATTGCTCTCTACAACTACCTGAAAGCAGGTTGTAGAGGAGAGGGAGCTGTCCTGATCTAATATTGGGGAGGGTTCTTAAACGATACCAAGAGACTGAGATTAAAGACTGAAACGGGGTCAGATGCCGTACAATCTTGTGAGCTTTATTTTCTTTAACAACTGATAACAGCGATAGGACAGAGAGGAAAAGAAAGGAAAAGTTAGAATCCCTAAGCAAAGAGGCGGTAGAGATGAAGCTAATTACCGCCACGAATCCAGAGATGTCCAGTCGGATCGGTCTCGGTGCAGGTGATGATGAAGGCAGAGCCACGGGGTGACGATGATGATGCTCCAAGCTCCGGGAAGACCGCGGGAGGGCACACACAGAAACACACACAAGGTCAAGTCCACCGAACAACGAAGCAACCAAGCACCCCGAGCCCACCGAGCAACGAAGCAGCTGAACATCCCGAGTTCACCAAGCAATGAAGAAGCAAGAGGCTCCCCCCTTTATCGCCCCAGTCCATGATTTCCCTGAACAGTTCACCCATTTCCAGGTGTTCAGCTTGATCTTCGGGTGGATGTCAAACAGTCCACCTATGTCCCAGCCTCCATGTGTGCCTGCCCTGGTGTTCAGCTTGATAAGCACGCTTCGGGTGGATGCCATGTTTTTTCCGTTGGGGACAGTCCATCTCCATGGTTGGCAGCTCTTACGAGATATCGTTGTGGTTGCCAGCTTATGTTGAGCCAAAGCAGTTTGAGAATAGTCTCTTACAAATTTGTAGTAATTTAAAACTTTGTGTGTGCTTCTTTGCAGTAGGATGAAATTTGGCTTTAATAATTGCCTCACTGTGACCAGTGCTGGCCAAAAGACATTCCATGTTGGTGCTTTTTTATGTGCCCTGTGATAAGACTAGCAAAATAAAATTCAACTGAAAGGATAGGACTAAAATTATTCCGTATTTTTTTTAAGCTGGAATGTGACTGATTTGCTGGCAAAGCACAATAGGGCTAAAGAGCAAGGAACAACTTTACTGAATCATCAAGTTGCTTACAAATCTTTACAGTATTGTCAAAATTAAATTCAAATAAATAAAAAAAAGCATTCCTTTAAAAAAAAAATCTGAGTATTCTTGGGAAAATATTCTGATTGCTAGAGAAGGTAGACTGTGCAACTCCTCCTGCTGATGTATTTCTTAAACAACATGAACAGCCACCAAGCCCCAGCAGCAGCCTTACTGAAAAGGGCTAGGGAAGCAAGAAGTTCTCATCTAACAACATTTTTATAACTATCTTACAAGGGCTGCCAAGAACAGTATCTGTCCCATTGTTGCCATAAAGCTGATTGAACTAATCCCTAGGGATTCATTTTAAGGGATTATTTTTTTTTCAGGGAAGAGAATAACAAATTCAGAAAACTGTGGTTGTGTGGGAGAAAATGTAGTATAAAATACAACCTTTTACCCTATTTTCTCTTCCCTGAGAAGGTTGAATAAGAAAAATACTCCAAATGTCACCTTCAGACTTTTTGTGACAGATGTGTGCATTTTAGAGACAGGCGCTAAACCAGCTATGTGTGTATTATCTGGTTTAGTCAGAAAAAACAACATTGCTTTCTGACTTCCATCATTTTTTATAACACATTTTAAGCTTCAACAACAACCACAAGACATACTAGCAGGAAGTAGGAAGAAAGAAAACGGTTGATACAGCCCTTTCTTAAAAAAAAACTAGGTGAGTAAAGTAGTCTTAAGAGAATTAAGTTCCTAGTTATGGGTTGACTATAAAAAGACTGAGAAAGATTAACATTTAAGGTGTTTCTTGGCTATAAATAAACAATTTGTGAGCACATCATGCTCAGAGCATGGATAAAACCAGAAATTCAAAACGTCCTTAGCTGAACAGCATATACATGTATCACTGGTCTGGTCTAATGAGGATAACCTGACAAAGGTGGCACCTTCCCTGGAGGTGTTTAAGGGACGGGTGGACAAGGCACTGAGGGACATGGTTTAGTGTTTGATGGGAATGGTTGGACTCGATGATCCGGTGGGTCTCTTCAACACTTCTCCCTGCTGCATCTCTTGCTTAAACCTCCTATTTTCTCAGCTGCCGTTAAAATGGTACGTTATGCTGATGGCGTCTCAGTTGCTGAGAGCCTGTTTTCTCTGAATGCAACAAGCCTTGCTTCCAAAAAATAAAAAATGCTATTTATGGATCTTCATTAATGAGTCTTTATTATACTCTTAGTGAACAAAACCCTGGGAAATTTACCCTAATGAAGTTAAGTGAAGCCACTCGGTAAGGTCTACGTGGGGTTTACCTGCACTGGGTGTTTCAAGGCAGCACCCACATGTACTGCCTTCAGCTGGATTTTGGATGGGATTGTCTGCCACCAGGTAAAACCACATCGACACGCAGAAGCGATAACATGACCTTTGTGGAGTTTTTCAGCCATCTGAAAATCAGGCCATGTGCTCACTAATACACAGGCCATCTCTTTCTGTGTAATTATTTTTTATTTTGCACAGCAACCACAGCAATAGGCTCCTCAGGTGTTGCCATAATACAGATTAACATGCTTGTATTTTGATCTTGTAAATTCGACCATGTCTTGCCTGTTCTTGTATCAAATTTACTTTCAAGCATGCATATGATGTGTAAGGTTTATGGCATTAATCTCCCATGCCTTTCCTCTTCATAAAATGATTTTTTTATTAGCTATGGTTTCAGATTACCCCCTACACTTGAGAGCATACATGTTCTTTAGTTTCATACTCATCATAACGTCTTTTTCTGCTGTTACTGTGGTTTTGCCTGCTACTTCTTTTTTACATTTTTTCTAAAGTCTATCTGGTTATTATCTACATCCTTAGATGTTTAACATTTCCTTATTTTGTTTGATGTGTATCTATAGTCTTTTAGTAAGTCCAGGTTCTTTCGATGTAGAGATGTTGGAGACTTGCTCGATCCTCAGAATAAATTGCTTCTCTTGATACTTGAATCAAATGATTAATAAAATAACATCTCCAATAGTACACAGTTTCCACAAGGTCCATTGCTGCTGGTGATCATTAATAGAGGAGAATTAATGCATTTTCTCACAGTTATGTATAGAAAATATGTTACTGAATCAGGAAAACAAATCAAAACACAAGGTGTAACCCAAGAAATTTTCCGTTTGGTTTCACTGTCTTATTTCTATCCCTTTAAGTTTTAGTTGCCATATTCAGCAGATATCTTACCTTTTACATCACTAATTAAATTGAGAAACAAATTAATTTAAGGACTCTGACTGCTCTTGACTGTCAGATGTTTGGATGCTTATTAAGTGGTTTAAAGTACATTTAATTAAACATCAATTGCTTCGCATCCAATAGTCAGTAAAACACTTAGCATTTATGTCTTCTTTAATAAATTTGATTATTACTTTTTTTGTAGTTCAAGGAGAGTTTTAAAAGCTTGTTTGCATGATTTCCTCATTCTGAAAGAATGACTAACTACTAATTGAATAGAATATAGTCTTCCTCTTGCATCTTTTTTATCACTAGAAAAAAGAATTGGACCTTAAGAAGTGTTATGGTTTTGCTTGTTTCTAATAAAAACATATTGCCACTCACTACCTATTGCAAAGACCAAAAGAGACTATTATTCAGAGGAGGGATCAGGAACAGGTACATTTCTTGTGTTTTCCCTTTCTCCAACACCTTTAGGATAGTTAAACTGTTATGCCCTGCCTCTGTCCTCCCCCGTCCTTTCACTGTAACTACCAAGGAAGGGAAGGAAGCGTAAGAATTGAAAAGAAACCCCATGACAATTCTTCAAAGGCTCTTGGTGAGGAAGAAGAGAGCATACAACAAGTCAGACGATGTGACTGCTCCAGCCCCATTATAAACCTCGAAGGAAAATCCTGGTGGTTGTAGGTATTTTTCACTTTTTTACAGAACTATTTATTTGGGAATAGAAAGAAAAGATCACAAACCCAACAGGAGTTAAAAAAAAGTATTGGTGACTTCTCCTTCACTGGCTTTGAAGCTGAGTAATTATAAAATAATGGGATATATTGGGATTAAGCAAAACATGAGGATTTCAACATACTTCCCAAACAGGCCAGCCTCTTTCACCTTTAGAAAAAGGAATTTAGGCTTTGATGTTTAAAGAAGTGAAAGCAGAAGTGGAAGTTTTGTGCAGTTGATTTCTGGGGAGATGAAATAACACATATATATATAAAAAAAAAATTGACCATAAATCAATTCCTCCAAATGAAGTTTATTTTGCCCTTGACAGGAACTGGTAAATTATCTCCCTGTCTATCTCAACCCATGAGTTTTCTTACTTCTGTTTTTCCCATTTCCTCCATCCTTGCTGGGGAAGGGGAGCTGAGTGAGGGGCTGGGTGGGAGCTGCCAGCTGGGACAACCCCCCCCACAGACGTCCAGCAAAACGCAAGTTGTTTGTAAGCTTTGGGATTCAAACCAAAGGCAAACAACAAGTAAAGGAATTCAGGCCATCAGTCTCTGTCCACTTTGCATCACTAACACAGATGCTATCTGCGCTTCCTCTACATGCCTGCGCACTGAACTTCACATCAGAAAATTAGGAGACTTTCCATTTTAAACCAGCTTAGATCTTTACACATCTATGATACGACAGCCTCTACAAGACATCCTTTTCTTGTCAAACAGAAGGTATACCATTCTTAAATCTGTTCAATTCTTCAATCTGTTCAACCTTTATTTTCTAATAATCTAGTAATTCTTCCCTCGGCTCCTTCCTTGTCTTGCCTGAAGGGGTATGTATACACAAGACAAACTGCAGAATCTAATACAAAACAACCCACAAGACACAGGGATGTAAAGGGTAGTGGAAATGGTTACAAAAGAAACAAAACAGGCACAAATGTGTTCTTAACATAAAAAAGCAGTATTTATTATGAGATTATAACACATGCAAACACAAAAGTGTATTTTAAACCAACAAATATGTTTACAAATTTTATTTACAGTTTTTTCCTCACACTTTAAAACTAGAATTTGGGTTGGCATTTGCATACATTGTTAAAAGTAAGTATTTTAAAATGTGATTCAAGAACAGCTGCATACAATGAGGAAAAGGGAACCTTGGCTTGAAATGAAGCCACTCCAGCAGAAGTCAAGAGCAGATAATGTGTTCTGGTTGAAAATTTAAATACACTCTACTTAAAATGAGAGGGTAAAATCTTATAAAAACAAAAGCAAGAGACCTAAAAACACGAGCTTTTTTTTTTTTATAATATCACATCAAAATTACACAGAAGACCCCAGTGATCACTAGGAAATCTGCCACAGTCTAGTTTTTCCAAACCAATTAAGTCCATACTTCTTGGAATGATATGTCCCCCACCTGCTGCAGGCCGAAAGTAGATGCGGTCAAACCTCATCTTGCATTTGTACCCCGCGTTCAGGTTGGTATTCGAGTCGGTGTCCCAAGTATAGCGGCAGTGTTGAGGTTTACCCAGAAACTCCCAGATATCCGAAATGTTCTTAGGTAAGTTGCCTAGTTTTTTAACCTGAAGGTAGAAGGGGAGAAAAAAATCCACAAGACACCAAATTCACAAATTTTACCTTCAAAACCAGAACCTAATTGTCAAAGCATCACTTTTTTTCTGCAAAACATGAGCTGTTAAAGATATTGGAGATGTTTCTAAATTGTGGTATTTCTAAGGAGACTCTAGAGCATGACCAATTCCTGGAGTACTTTCTAAATCTAAAACACATTATAAAATAAATGTTCATCTCTGAAATTTTGGGGCATGGGGACCAATACCATGTTCTCTGAAACAACGTCATTCCATTTCACTGCAATGGGATTTCACTATAGGGAAAGATGAAACACTGACCTTTTAGTAACTATGTGCAAATTTCAATTTTAATATCCACAGTCAAAAATCAATTCTAATTTGGAATGTCTCCATGATGGGAGAATAATTTTAAACTTCCAAGATCTGTTTTCTCCAGGGCACTCTCTTTTTTCACAGATTTTGCAAAAATTAACTCTTCAAGAATGGGAGAGACGATTTGGTAAAGGCCAGGTTCTCAAAATGAGAAGATGCTTCTAATGTCAGAACTTCATCAACTCTCCCTGCACCTTCTCAGATATAAATATGGGCAACAAAGTACTTTGTTATTGGGGCAGGAGCTCTTCATATACATCAGCTCAGCTATAACAATGCCTCAGCATAGCAATGCCACAGCTTCTACTTAGTCACACTTCCACTTTTTAAGGATAAACGTTGCACTTCTCTGTTCTGCCTAAGCAGGTAACTAGTCATAAAAACAACAGAAAAGCCAGAGAAGATTATGTTAGAATACCTCCTTCTCAAAATAATGAGGTTGTGCATTTACCTCACTGTCTCTGAGATTTGTGTCCCCTCCAAATATAACAGTGGTGGACTCAGACTCCTTCTGCATTCTGTTTAACACTATTTGCAGTTGCTTCACACGCTCTGTAGAGCTATTCTTGGTGCTTTCCAGATGAGAGGTCATAAGGCAAAGTTCGTTGCCAGATACACTCACCTGTGCATGAAACAAAGAGGCAATCTTACTATCCACACCACGATAAGTTCGCAGACAAAATCTAATCACAAAGTAAATTACTGAATAGCAGCTTTGGTTAATATTAGTTACATTGAAGAAAAGTTGCTTACATTAGTATAAAAGGCTTTTATTTTTGTTTTCAGAGCTTATGAGACTTGAAAAGGAAGTACAGCCACTAGTTTACATAGAAGATTTACGTTTGTCAGTATCAAATGCAACTGGGTTTGCATGTTTCTGCTGTTTGAGACTGTCATAGAGTAAAGCCAGAATAGCTTTTCCTAGGTTTTTCTTTGTTTCGAAGGCAGAAACACAACTGTTTAGTACATACTAACTCACTCACATGCACAACTAAAAGGTTCCTCATCATGACAGTTGTTGGAAAAGGTATTATCTCGTGTTTCAGTAACTTCACTCTTGATTTCTTCAACATGATCGCAGTGAAATAGCCATCTATGTTACCTAAAGAGGAACAGGGGAAGCAGTAATTGAGGATATCTCCTGGCGCTCCATAAAGAAGTTAAGGTTCTGAAAGAGACCTTTTTACCATGATCTGGGAGAGTGCAAACTCATTAGTGAAAAGCTGCAGAGCAGCAGTGTGAATTTTCCAGATTTTTTTAAATGCAAAATACTTACGAAATTACTTACCTTTGGCTACCTTTGCTATTAGTCTTTCAAAATACAGAAAAAAAACCCTAAAGGAAATCATAGGCAAGCAAGCTTTTCACATGCATAATTTGCATCAAACTATATCCTAGTGTCAAAACATATGAAGTAATTTAAGTGCTTCCTTCTTCACTTTACTATTTTCATTCCTACAAATGGTAAGAAATTTTGGCAAGGGAGACTGAATAAAATTGAACTTACTTTTTCTGGTTTCTGCCTTTAGAAACTGAGGGTTATTTCTTACCTGTAATAATACTGTAACTGCTTGCTCTCCTCTCTAGAAGACAGAGATATGGTGGGATGACCTCTTGTAAAAACACAACATCTGGACTGTATCTGGAATCAGCAAGACCAGATTTTAAATTAACTAATGAAAAGCAGTGGTGTGACACACTGAGGCCAAATGGAACAAACAGGGTTAGGGATTTCAGATGCACATCGTCCTCATCTTCCTAGATATTGTAAGAACTTATTTTTTTGAAAAAAGAAAACTCTCCTTCATATTTAGTAGCATGTAGACAGATCATCACTGCTAAAAGGGAGGAAACAACAATTATTTCAGATACAGAATTGACATGGTAAAAAACTCGCTGAATTATACCTTCTTACAAACATTTGTGCAGGTTTCATATACTACATATACAAGGAATCCAACTTAGGCAGCTACAAAGCAGCTTTGGAACATGTTTTGCAACATCTACATTCTCCAGAAGATTCCAACTCCAGATTCTCCAGAAGATTCAAACTGAATGAGGATTCCCTTACAACAGACCCCCTCAGGTAATCTGCTATTCATTTTCTTGAGTCTCATCAACATCAAGCTATTTTATTTCTTCGAGCTGTGCAATCAGTAACAGTTCACGTGGGGGAGCAGTCCTGAAAATGCTGATTTAAACGTGACTTTACAGCTGTTCCTATTTTTCTACACTGCTAAATAGCCCCGCTCTAATCAGGTGAAGGAGAAACCAAAGGCCTTACTTACTGAAGAAAAATATTGTCACCCAGATAAAGAAAATCAAGTGTAAACTCATTTAGTTAAGGGGTTTCTGCTATTTTACGAGGAACTTAAAATTATCATTTGTTTAAATAATTTAATTTAAATTGATAAGTTACTGTATTATGATAAATCAATTTATGTAATTGTTAGATTGGTCATAAATACATTTATGGGAGGCTTCCACTGGTGGATCTATAAAAGGCCTTCACAGATTCTACTGTTTTTATCTTAACTTGCCGATTCTCTTTTTGATAGACAAGTAACAGTAATGGCAAGAGAGCCACTTTTCACATTTCACTAAAAAGACTTTTTTGTTATTTCAAACAGTTTGCTCTAACATGAAGAAGGGCCACTAAAATGATCAGAGGACTAGAAAACATTCCATATGAAATAAAGCTGAGAAAACTGTGTTTGTTCAGCCTTAAGAGGAGAAGGCCTAGGGGAGACCTTACTACCCTGTACCACTTCATAAAGACTGTCTACCAAGAGGATGGAGAATTCCTTTTTACAAGGAATCACATGGAAAAGACAAGGGGTAATGAATATAAGTTGTTCCTGAGGAGATTCCAGTTGGACTCCAGAAGACCATTCTTCACCATGAGAACAACTAAGCACTGGAATTATCTCCCCAGTGAAGTAGTAGATTCCTCTATATTGGACACCTTTAAAGCTCAGCTTGACAGGGTGCTGGGCCATCTCATTAAAACTACATATCACCTAAAAAGGCTGGACCAGATGATCCTTCAGGTCCCTTCAAATCTGGCTTTCTATAATTCGATAAAGTTATACATACTGCTGGAGAAAGGCAAACAAATTTCATGCAATTTTATGCTACTAACATACAGGATGGAAGTATGAAGAAAGCCCTTGGTGTACAACTGCAACTTTAACAATATTATTCATTACAAAAAAAAACTCTTTAAAGTAGCCGTCACAAAATATTTAAGCTTCAGGATGTCACATAGTTTCACACCTCTTCCAAACAGCTGATCAACTTTTATAATATTCAGCTATTTAGGGTTTGTAAAGCGATTGTATTGTTGCATCTAACGACAAGATAATTTAGACATGAAGATTCATTGCCTAAAAGAAGCAGCTTGCTTTCTCCCTTAAAGCCGAGTACATGACAATACAAAGATGAAGCTGTACTTACAACGCCAGGTAAGAACAGATTCCTCTAGCTCGTTCATTCAGGTTTCCTGGATCCAGCCCATCAATGTTCCAGGTTATGAGGGAGAAGCTGCTCTCATCCTCTTGTTGCCTTGAGTCTGCGCTATTGACACTGGCATCACTGGGAGTGGAATCTGCTGTGAGGTCAATACTGAAGAGAGAGTTTACTTGTTTGTCAACATGCATAATGTTACTCCTCCCGCAATTACCTCCCTCATCTTTCAGGAAAACATTTTTGACAGAAGGGTCACTGGGCACCGGCAGAGGCTGCCCAGGGAGGGGGTTGAGTCACCTTCCCTGGAGGGGTTTGAAACGAGTATATGAGGTGCTCAGGGACATGGTTTAGTGATTGATAGGAATGGTTGGGCTGGATGATCCAAGAGGTCTTTTCCAGCCTGGTGATTCTGTGATTGATTCTATGAGCCACCCCGGGGGCACCTACCAGTCCGCAGGCTCCGCGCAGGACGGCGACAGCCGCCCGGCCGCATGCTCCTCCTTGGACTGCTCCGACCGCTCCTCCGGCGGCGCCTCGAAATAGGCGTTGAGAGCGGCCTGCAAGGCAGGGGCAGAGTCAGGGAGAGGGCAGGGCAGGGGCAGAGTCAGGGAGAGGGCAGGGCAGGGGCAGAGTCAGGGAGAGGGCAGGGCAGGGGCAGAGTCAGGGAGAGGGCAGGGCAGGGGCAGAGTCAGGGAGAGGGCAGGGCAGGGGCAGAGTCAGGGAGAGGGCAGGGCAGGGGCAGAGTCAGGGAGAGGGCAGGGCAGGGGCAGAGTCAGGGAGAGGGCAGGGGCAGGGAGAGGGGCAGGGGCAGGGAGAGGGGCAGGGGCAGGGAGAGGGGCAGGGGCAGGGAGAGGGGCAGGGGCAGGGAGAGGGGCAGGGGCAGGGAGAGGGGCAGGGGCAGGGAGAGGGGCAGGGGCAGGGAGAGGGGCAGGGGCAGGGAGAGGGGCAGGGGCAGGGAGAGGGGCAGGGGCAGGGAGAGGGGCAGGGGCAGGGAGAGGGGCAGGGGCAGGGAGAGGGGCAGGGGCAGGGAGAGGGGCAGGGGCAGGGAGAGGGGCAGGGGCAGGGAGAGGACAGGGGCAGGGAGAGGGGCAGGGGCAGGGAGAGGACAGGGGCAGGGAGAGGGGCAGGGGCAGGGAGAGGACAGGGGCAGGGAGAGGACAGGGGCAGGGAGAGGACAGGGGCAGGGAGAGGGGCAGGGGCAGGGAGAGGACAGGGGCAGGGAGAGGACAGGGGCAGGGCCGGGCTCCCCGCCGCCCGCACCTGCAGGCTCCAGCCGCTCCCGGCCAGCAAGCTGCCCGCTGCCTCCTCGGCGCTGCAGGTGATGGAGGCGAACTCGGAGCACAGCAGCCTCCTGCGCTTCTCGAGGTGCGGCGTCTCCTCCGCTTGCTCCTGCTGCTCCTGCTGCTCCTCTTCCCCGCGCTGCGCGAGCGACGCCGCCTCCGCCCCCTCCATGGCGACCCCGCGCCTGCGCGGACCGGCGGGGACCAGCCCCCGATGGCCCCGCCCCGGGCTCCTCCCTCACTGCTCCGCGGCTGCCCCTCCTCCATGGACCCTCCTTCTCCAAGGCTCCTCCTCCATGGTTCTCCCTGCTCCGTGGCCCCCTCTCCTCCAAGGCTCCTTCTCCTCCAAGGCTCCCCCTCTTCCACGGCTCCCCCTCCATGGTTCTCCCTCCTCCATGACTGCCCCCTCCATGACTCCCCCATCTCCCATGGCTCCTCCTCCATGGTTCTCCCTCCTCCGTGGCCCCCCCTCCTCCAAGGTTCCCCTTCTTCTACGGCTCCTCCAAGGCTCCTTCTCATCCGAGGCTCCCCCTCTTCCATGGCTCCCCCTCTATGGTTCTCCCCCCTCCATGACTCCCCCATCTCCCATGGCTCCCCCTCCATGGTTCTCCCTCCTCCATGACTCCCCCCTCCATGACCCCCCCATCTCCCATGGCTCCTCCTCCATGGCGCTTCCTTCTCAAAGGCTCCTCCTCCTCCATTGCTCCTCCTCCTGCCAGGTTCCCCCTCTTCCAAGGTTGTTCTTTCTCCGTTTTTCCTGCTCCTCCCCGGCTCCTCGGTGGGGAGGCGCAGGGGGAGCGGCGGGGCGGGCAGCATGGGTGTCTCCAGGGAGAGCCTGCAGGCGGCCATCAAGTACATGGTGGAGTCTCAGGGCTTCGACCGGGTGCTCCGCAAGGTACGGGCGGGGCGCGACCCGCGGCTGCTGTGGGTGAAATCATAGAACGGCTCGGGTCGGAGGGGACCTCAAAGATCACCCAGTTCCAACCCCCCTGCCCTGGGCAGGGACGCCTCCCCCCAGCCCAGGCTGCACACGGACCATCCAGCCTGGCCCTGAACACCCCCAGGGAGGGGGCAGCCACAGCTCCGCTGGGCAACCTGGGCCAGGGCCTCACCAGCCTCACAGGGAAAAAAAAAGAAATTACTAATATCTAATCTAAATCTCCACTCTTTCAGCTTATTAAAAACGTTTCAATGACTCTTTAAGTACTAAGCCACCTTTCAGGACCCTCAGTATAAGGAGGATGCGGAGCTGCTGGAACGGGCCTAGAAGAGGCTACAAAGATGATGTGGGGGCTGGAGCACCTTCCCTGTGAGGAGAGGCTGAGAGAGTTGGGGTTGTTCAGCCTGGAGAGGAGAAGGCTCCGAGGAGACCTTATAGCGACCTTGCAGTACCTGGAGGGGCTACAATAAACCTGGGGAGGGACTGTTTACAAAGGCTTGGAGTGACAGGACGAGGGACAGTGGGTATAAACTGGAGAGGGGCAGATTTAGACTAGACATAAGAAGGAAATTCTTCACGATGAGAGTGGTGAGACACTGGCCCAGGTTGCCCAGGGAAGCTGTGGCTGCCCCATCCCTGGAGGTGTTCAAGGCCAGGTTGGATGGGGCCTTGGGCAGCCTGGGCTGGTGGGAGGTGTCCCTTCCAACCCACACTATTCTATGATTCTATGACCTCTCTGAAGACAAAGATTGTGCCAAACAGCTTTCCATGAGTTATTCAGTAACTAGTATTCTTCCCTTCGTGGGACTTAGCTGACTTTCAGGACCGTGAAATTATGAAATAAATTATTACTCTTTTCTGTTAAAAATTTATTTTGAAAGTAGCTGGTTGTAACAGCTGACATTTCACCCCGAACGCCAGTCCGAAAACGCTTGCATTCTGTGAGTTTTTAATGAGGCTCACTATAAAGAACTATTCTTGGACTGATTGAGTTCTGATGGACAGAAGGCTGCACATGAGCCAAGAACATGCACTCACAACCCAGAAAGCCAACCACATCCTGAGCTGCACCAAAAGAAACGTGGCCAGCAGGTCAAGGAATGTGTTTCTGCCCTTCTAATCTGCTGTGGTGAGACCTCATCTGGCATACTGTGTCCAGCTCTTGAGCCCTCTGCACAAGAAGGACATAGAGCTGTTGAAGTGGGTCCAGAGGAGGGCCACAAAAATGAACCAAGGGTTGGAGCATCTCACATATGAGGACAGGCTGAGAGAGTTGGAGTTGTTCAGCCTGGGGAAGAGAAGGCTGAAGGGAGACCTTATAGCGATCTTCCAGTACCAAGAGAGGGCTTATAGGGAAGATTGGGACAGACCTTTTTAGCAAGGCCTATTGAGGCAGGACAAGAGGTAACAGTCTTAAACTAGGGGAGGGTAAATTTAAACTGGATATAAGGAAGAAAATTTTTACAATGAGGGTGGTGAAGCACTGCCACAGGTTGCCCAGGGAGGTAGTGGAATCTGCATCCTTGGAAACATTAAAGGTCAGATTGGACAGGGCTCTGAGCAACCAGATCTAGTTGAAGATGTCCCTGCTCCTGCAAGTGGGGTTGGACCAGATGACCTGTTAAGGTGCCTTCCAACCTCAAGCATTCTATGATTCTGTGTGAAATGTATTTAACTGGTACGGCTCTAACATAATGCTAAGTTGTGATCAAAGAAAGTTGAAGTGTGCTGCTTTGTCTTCTTAAATTTTGTAGTGTGCAGTAGTGTAGCTCATGTGTTCTTGAACCTGTGGGGCAGTGTCAGTGTTCTCATTAAATTCTGCAATGCTGTAATTCTCTCTTTGAATTCTATTTATTTGAGTAACCGTGACTTGGAGAGAAGCAGTAAATATATCTAAGAAAACTAACCAAAACTAACCACAGAATCAAAGAATAACCAGGTTGGAAGAGACCCACCAGATCATCGAGTCCAACCATTCCTATCAAACATTATTTTGCATGGTAAAGGAGCAAACGTAGTATTGGAAGCAGTGTTTTCATTGACAGCTCCATGGTCCAGTACATTTAATAGAAGGTAACTATTTGCAAAGCAACTGCTACTAATCTTGTTTCCCTAAGCCAGAATCACAGACTGGTTGGGGTTAGAAGGGACCTCCAGAGATCATCTAGTTCAGTCCCCCTGTTAAAGCAGGCTCATCTAGATCAGGTTGCTCAAGAATGCTTTCAGTGAGGATTTGAATATCTGCAGAGGAGACTCCACAACCTCCCTGGGCAGCTCTGTTTCCTTCACAGTAAAGAAGTTTTTCCTCATGTTCAGGCGGAACTTCCCGTGTTCCAGTTTGTACCTGTTACCCCTTGTCCCATCACTGGGCACCACTGAAAAGAGTCTGACCCATCCTCTTGACACCCTCCCTTAAGATTCTTAAGACCTGCTCTCAGTCTTCTCTCCAGACTGAACAGACCCTGGTCCTTGCGCCTCTCGTCATAAGAGAAATGCTCCAGTCCCCTAATCGTCTTCATGGCCCTCCACTGGGTTCTCTCCAGTAGTTTCTTGTCTTTCTGGAGCTGGGGGGCCCAGAACTGAACACAACTGGCCTGTAGTTTCCTGGGTCCTGCTTCTTGCCCTTTTTGAAGACTGGAGGGACACTGGCTTTTTTCCAGCCCCTAGGCACCTCTCCTGTTTTCCATGGTCTTCCAAAGATGATAGACAGCAGCTTAGCAGTAACATCTGCCAGCTCTCTCAGCATCCATGGGTGCATCCCATCAGGGCCCGTGGATTTTTGGGTGTCCAGTTTGTCTCTAACCAGATCCTCCTTGACCAAGGATCAGTTTTCCTTTCTTTAGACTTTCTCTGTTTCCTCCAGGCTCTGGGGCTCCTGAGGGCCAGCCTTAGCACTAAAGACTGGAGAAAAGAAGGCATTCAGTAATTCCACCTTCTCTCTATCCTCTGTCACTGGAGCACCCACCTCATTCAGCAGTGAGCACACAGTTTTCCCTAGTCTTTCCTTTTGCTACTGATGTTCTTAAGGAAGCCCTCTGATTGTCCTTGATGTCCCTTGCCAGATAGAATTCCAAGGGAGTATTAGCTTTCCTTGTTACAACCCTGCATACTCCTGACACCATTCCTGTATTCTTCCCATGTGGCCAGTCCCTTTTTTCATGTTCTGTAAACTTCCTTCCTCCATTTGTGTTTCTCCTGAAGCTCCTTGCTCATCCATGCTGGTCTCCTGCCTCCTTTGCTTGATTTCTCCCTCCTAGGCATGAATTGATCTCGACCTTGGAGAAAATGGTGCTTGAATATTAACCAGCTGTTTTGGACACCCCCTACCTTCTAGAACCCTAATGCATGGAATTCTTCCAAGGAGGTCTTTGAAGAGGCCAAAGGTAGCTCTCCTGAAGTCTGGGATTGTAATCCTGCTTTTTGCCTTGCTTCTACCATGCAGGATCCTGAACCATCTCATGGTCACTGGAGCCCAGGCTGCCCCCAGCCTTCTCATCCCCAACCTCTCCTTCTTTGTTTGTCAGTACAGGGTCTGTCATCCAGGTACAGGTTAGTACAAGTTATCTATCATCCATTCCATGCAGGAATCTCTTAGACTGTGTGTGCCTGGCTGTGTTGTCTTCCTAGCAGATATCTGGGTGGTTGAAGTCCCACCTACGAGCCAGGGCCTGTGATCAGGAGCCTACTCCCAGCTGCCTGTAGAACGTCTCACTGACTCCCTCTTCCTGATTAGGTGGCCTGTAGTAAACACCCCCAAGTAGACATTTTGGTCTGTTATATGAAAAGTATAAAGCTTTAATTTTGTTAATCTCACTTATTTATAGAGCCCAGTTAGTTCTTAGTCCCCTCTTCACAGTGATAACCTCACTCTCTTTTACCTTAACTTGTACTAAGTAGAGAACCAATGCAGTACTTCAGCTCCTAAAGGTAACTGGCTGGAAGTGAGCCTTGGGAGACAGGCTTCTTACGTTGCTCTGGAATACTTTTTGGCTTCTTCTGCAATCTCCTTCTAGAAGTACGATGCATAATCATAATATCAATAACAATAAAAGTGCAGTTTTGTTTAAATTTAAAGTACCTGCTGTTGTTCTGGGAGATACCCAAAGCCTTTCTTACCGATATGGCTCAAGAATTTCCTGCTCTGGAGAAGGCAGATTTTAGTCTGAAACTTTTCAGCTCCATCATCAGACTTAGTTTCTGGTTTGGTTCCATCATGGTATCTACGTAGGGCTTAACAACTGTGGATTTTCAAGCCCTTTCTCCAAAGAGGCAGCGCATCGCAGTGGTGGCTGGAAGCCAAAACCGAATACCGCAGAGACAGACGCGTGGGAGGACAGGCACAGAAGGGCTGCGAGAAGTACAAACCAGCAGCTCTGGCTGTGTGAGTCCTGGAAGCGTTCAGATACCGAGCTATTTTCGTCAAGGAGAGCAGGCAGCTAGTGCCAGATCAGAGCAATGACAAAGGAAACCAGATGCTTTCCTTGCCTTGCTGATGGATTGGAGCACTCCCTGACGGTGGTGGAAGCCATCTGCTCCCTGTGTCACGCGTCACTGAAGTCCTCATTAGAAATTCTGTCAGAAACCTAGGCCTCCAGCCAGTACAGTGCAGCATGCCTGGTTTAGGACTTGGGATTTTCATTTTCATTTTTATATTAGGACACTCTGCTTAATTCCAGCTTTTTCCATTTGTAGATGGACTGTGTACTACATTGTCCTTTATTTTACTCTGCAAAATGTGATACGGTAACATGAAAAGTGAAATTTAAAACTTTGTAAAAAAGATTATAAAATCAGTAGGAATTCTAATAAATATTATACCTACATTTTACATGTGACAGTCTGAAGGTACTTCCAAGTCTTAGTTGCAGGTGTAAAAATATATGCTGAATTGACCCCAGTTTTGCATCTGCTTTCAGATTTTTAATATATTTCAGGCTTTTAATATAGTGCTACTAACGGGAGAAACTTGAAAAAAAACTGAGTTGTAGTAGCTTCTTAGTCTCAAAACTCCAGCTTCTTGTGTTGGTTAGAGCAGCAAGCAGGTTACCATAGATGTACTGTGATTTTTCTGCTTAACCCCTATGGGCTAGAATGAAAGTCCGTTTGCAGTCACGCTGCTGTACTACAATGTGATACGTCCTTGGGTATTTCTACCCAGGAGTATGGATTTCAGTTCAGGAAGGCCAGTCAGATGAACATTTCCAGTGTCCCTTTCAAAATACTGATTTTTACTGACATTGCTTCAGGATAATGGCTGATGAATTACTGGCAGTCTTGTTTCCACTTCATGAGCGAACAAATACAGCTTCACAACTATGGTACAGTTTCATGTTCCCTTTAATCTGGCTTTTCAGTCCCAGATTAAAAGTAAAACTGAAGAATATTGTCTCCTAAGCAATTCCTGAGAGCACAGCAAGTATCAATGTTCTGTTAAGCTGTCAGTTTAACTGTTTCAATAATTTAAATATTAAAATTTGAATATTCAAGGTCATTCAAGATCAGGTTGGATGGGGCTTTGAGCAACCTGATCCAGTGGGAGATGTCACTGCCCATGGCAGGGGGGTTGGAACTAGATGATCTTTAAGGCCCTTTCCAACATTCTATGAGTCTATGGTTTGCCTGCACTAGAAAGACAAGGTTTTCTAAGGTGCCAATTTGCTGCTTAAAATTCAAGGAGATACCTAATGTGACAGTTAAATTACTATAATTTCCATCTTTTAATTTGTCTCATGAGTCCAGACTTAAACAAGGTGTACTTTGATTTTGATTCAGGGCAGTATCAGGTGTTGGTACTGTTGTCAGTAAGATTTTTATTCCTTTTCTTTGGCTCTACAGATGAAACTTCTTTCTGCAACTCCTGGAAAAATTGTTTGCGAAATGAAAGTAGAGGAGGAGCATACAAATAGAGGTGGCACGTTACACGGAGGTTTGACAGCCACACTCGTGGACGTGGTGTCAACAGCAGCGTTGCTGTACACAGAAAGAGGACTGCCTGGTGTCAGTGTGGACATGAACATCACGTACGTATCATCCTCCATTTTTACCAGAACACACTAACTTTTCTTCGCCTAACAAGATATTGGTAGCATTGTACCACAGCACAGAAATTATGTACCTACTGAAAAAAAAAAAAAAAAAAAAGGTGTTTTCCTTGTTTTCAGAAGTTTTGTTTTGATAAATTAAGGGGTGACTGTGTTTGGGGATATTGCCATCTAGTTTCAAAATTCAAGTCATACTTTTGTAAGCTTTTGTTATACCCATTTAAAAGATGGTACCCATTCATTCATAGAATGTAAAGAGATGTTGATAACATGTTTAGTCCTATGAAATTGGCTTAACTTCTGTCTTCACTTGTGAAGATACCTTAGAGCGTGTGTCCTCAGACACTGAAATCTAGGGTAAGCAGCTTTCTATAAACCCTTCTTTAGTATTAGTCCATAAAGTGTTGAAACAGGAAAAATATTAAAACAGAGAACTCTTTAGCTCTGTGGTATTCTCACCTAGAGAGAGAATTTCTCACTGGAGGAAGATTCCTTTGCTGGAGGTCAAGGGTAGTTTTATACTGAGAATAGTTCTTCCTGTAATGCAAATTTAAAGTAGTGTATTTTAAAAAGTTGTTCTGAAACTTTCTTTGGTCACGTTATTATTGTGTGCCAGCTTTGCCTCACTCATTTTAACAAATAGGTTATGACCGATTGAAACAAAAGTAACCCTACTTGAAATAACTAAGACAGAGAGTAAGGTCTTGGAGAAGTAACCCTTCATTAAAACTGTCATAAAAAAACCCCCCAAGCTTTAAAAGTGCAGGGGGAGCAATCTCTATCTTTACCAGATTCCCTCCTTCCTCTGCCCAACCCTAGCACCTTCTGATTTCTCTACTGGGCAGGTGGGTCTAGAGCTTCCATTTAAGCTTTATACTGCCGCTGTGATGGACTGGAAATTATTGGAAATTAAAACCTGAAATTCTCCTATCTTATGTTTTTTATGCCCTACAGTAGTGTAACGAGAATCCAGCATCTGAATTATTTAAACTATCAAGTATGCATATCCAATTATACATAAGGGCTAAAATCTGAAGGAAGTGCTCTCTCTGGAGTTCATCGAAAATGATTGAGGAGGGTAACCTTTAGGAAACGTTACGTGAAGCAGTATTAATAGCTTTGTTTAACCCCAGACTGCTGCTTTCATTGAACAAGGGATACTGAATACTGCTATAACGCAAATTCTTCTTTTTTGAGAAGGAGGTTTTTCAAATGTTGTCACGAGGAAGCTATTTCAGTAATGGAAAGAACAGAGAGAAACAGAGAAACACTTTTTTCACTCACAAGAGGATCAGGATCAGCAGCAGCCTCTGAGAATGAAGCAAGACTGAAACCCTGACCTGGTCAATAAATGGGGCTTGTGCTGCATCAGCATTAGGTGTGACTGACATACTTTTGACGAGTGTCATGTAAAAAAAACAGACCAGTTGATTAAATTCATCTCAGTAAGGCTTATATCCAGCAATTATACATTGTCTTCTGTAATTCTAACATTTGGGTATTGTTCTCTTGCCTCAGATTATGGTTGGATCACATTCCTCCTAACTCTTTCCTGCAGTTTTGTGGGGCAATTTCTTACTGTTTACTGGAGATTGTGTTCTAAAAAGCACATGCTAATACTCATGTAAATAAAAACAGATAGTTATCTAATGCAGGGAAGCAACGTTAAACCTAGGAAGTTTGAAGGTCTCCCAGATTTTCATTACTTCCTCTGACCAGAATAAGGGAAGCAGTTAACCTGGGCTTAGGTTCTATACAGAAATGGCCTTTGTAACAGACATTTTGCAGCTGAACCAGCCAGACTGATTTAGAAAGGCTGTAGGGAACCAGCAGTGCCTGAAATAGGACTTGGAGCTGAACTTTTAGCTGATGTTTTTAATACGTTGTTGTTTCTGTTCCACAACACTTTTTTTCTGAGAACCAAGCCAGCGGGTTTCTTTCTGTCCTCCATTTTCTCAGGGAACTTTTATAATGAATCACCACTGCAGTACTTAGAGGAGCTCAAGGACTTTAAAAAGTGGGGATTTGCAAACAGCAGTTAGAGAGAGATGTGTCTGTTACTCACTTTTACTAATCCCCTTTGTGATAAGCTAAAATACAGGAATATTCTTGGATTTGTGCTCTGTACAGCCTCTTACCCATTCATTTTGTTCTCCATTGAAGATATACTTCTGCTGCTAAGATTGGAGAAGACGTACTGATTACAGCTCAGATTTTGAAGCAAGGAAGAAATATTGCATTTGCCAGCGTGGATTTAACAAATAAGGCGACAGGAAAGTTAATTGCACAGGGCAGACACACAAAGTATATAGGCAATTAACATGAGAATGTAAAAAATAATGTTGGATTTAAAAATCCTGTATAGAATGATTTTCTCATTTTTGCAATAAGATGTCTTCTGCACAAAGTTATGATAGTCTATACATAGCGAATTAGTCTCACTGCCACAATCGAACAAATTTCTTAATTACCATTAAAATTGCTACAGGCCTGAAATTGGTGCCTGTTTTGGGATGAACAACAGCGTTACAAAGCAGCTCTGTCTTCAGGCCCGTGACAATCACATTGGAACAACACTGTATAAGCTTACGAATCTTGTTCTGTAAGATGGTAGCACAGAGTTCCTGTAACAAAAGGTCAAACTGGTTTGAAGTGTAAACACAAAATGTAATTTACTGATGCTGTAGCAAACTCAAAAGTAATCAATAAAGCTTTCTGAAACTACCTTTTAAAGATTATCTAATAGTTTTGTGATCTCTTTGCACTGAGTAAAAGCTTGTGACCATGGTGTGATTGAGAGAGAGTGATTCCTGAATGTGAAAATGTAGTTAACCTCACTGCAGCTCTTCACTGTTTCCTACCTGAAGTTCTGGCTACGTTTGTTTAAAAATCATCCTGCTAAGCATTAGCTACGTATCAAAGTAAATTTGGTGAACCTTTCATCAGGCTGCAGCTGTACATTGACTCAGGTTGAACGTGGCAGAGTTAAGCTGCTGTTCATCGGCTGAAAACTTGTCTCTTCATGCACTGTCAGGGACAGGTTCAACTGCTTTCTCCAAACAATGACAATCTTGGCAAGACTATCACACCGGCATAGAGAAACAGTGATGCCGCTTATGTAGTACGAGTTTACATAAACCACAACCTCAGTTTCTCTTCTCTAGTGGAAGGTTTGGAAAACATTAATCCACACTAGTGAACAGTATGCGTAATTCTTTTGGCTGCGGACTCATTGTCTTCAGTGATTTGAATTTTGTGATTAAGTATGGAGGGCTTTTTTTGTGCATTCCTAAAACTAAAGAAGTTATTTCCAGTGAGTTAAGTGACCTGTTAATGCAGACTAATTTTCAATATGAACAATTTTATTTTTATTATTTCAAACAAGTGATACAGCTGATAACTTGTCTTTCAAAGGAAGTCTCTACCTACAGTGGGCTCAGGCTGTCAGAATGTGTTTCTGCTGCAAGTTTAGAACAGTTGTTCGTCGTATACACATTCTCAACAAAGGCTTTATCTTCAGGGCTGTCTCGAAGTGTACGTGGCTCACATGCCTGCAGCTAGTTGAACCTAGCAACCTCTCTTCAGCAGCACATTTGTAATGATCTTTACTCTCAGTACTTGCACTCACGCTCAGAATCATCCCTGAATCCCATTTATAGAAACATAATGCTTTGCTAATGCAGTTCTGAGCAGACACTTAGCTACAGGTACAAAATTCAGGGTTTGGGATTTTTTTTTGTTGTTGTCTTTTTTAATCTTTGCTCCTAGATCAAATTTATTTCTCACTTTACAGCTTCCTTTGCCTAGAGACCAATTATAGAATCAGAATGGTTTGGGGTGAAGGGACCTTCAAGATCATCCAGTTCCAACCCCCTGCCCTGGGCAGGGACACCAACCACTAGATCAGGTTGCTCAAAGCCTCATCCAACCTGGCCTTGAATATTTGTCTTCATATTATTTAAATATTTAAACTTCCCATCGTCTTCCAACAGTCCTGGGAGACTGGGGAAGTTCCACTGGACTGGAGGCTGACGTTGTGCCCATCTACAAAGGTCACAGGGAGGATCCAGGGAACTACAGGCCTGTCAGTCTGACCTCAGTGCCAGGGAAAGTCATGAAGCGCTTGCAAGAGAACCGGGTGATCAGACCCAGTCAACACGGGTTCATGAAAGGCAGGTCTTGCCAGACTGACCTGATCGACTTCTGTGACAAAGTGATTCGGCTGCTGGACGAGGGAAAGGCTGTGGATGTATCTTCCTGGACCTCAGTAAAGCCTTTGACACAGTTTCTCACAGCATTCTGCTTCGGAAACTGTCGGCCTCTGGCCTGGACAGGCGCACACTCTGCTGGGTGGAAAACTGGTTGGATGGCCGGGCCCAGAGAGTGGTGGGAAATGGAGTTAAATCCAGCTGGAGGCCAGTGACAAGTGGGGTTCCCCAGGGCTCAGTCCTGGGTCCAGCCCTGTTCAATGTCTTTATCAATGACCTGGATGAAGGCATCGAGTGCTCCCTTAGCAAGTTTGCAGACGACACCAAGCTGGGTGGAAGTGTGGATGTGATGGAGGGTCGGGAGGCTCCAAAGGGATCTGAACAGGCTGGATCACTGGGCAAGAGGTTTAACAAGGCCAAATGCCGGGTCCTGCACTTGGGGCACAACAACCCCGAGCAGCTACAGACTAGGAGAAACCTGGCTGGAAAGCTGCCAGGAGGAGAGGGACCTGGGGGTGCTGGTTGACAGTGACTGAACATGAGCCAGCAGTGGCCCAGGTGGCCAAGAAGGCCAATGGCATCTTGGCCTGTATCAGAAACGGCGTGACCAGCAGGTCCAGGGAGGTTCTTCTCCCTCTGTACTCAGCACTGGTGAGACCGCACCTCGAGTCCTGTGTTCAGTTCTGGGCCCCTCACCACAAGAAGGATGTTGAGGCTCTGGAGCGAGTCCAGAGAAGAGCAACGAAGCTGGTGAAGGGGCTGGAGAACAGGCCTGATGAGGAGCGGCTGAGAGAGCTGGGGGTGTTTAGCCTGGAGAAGAGGAGGCTGAGGGGAGACCTCATTGCTCTCTACAACTACCTGAGAGGAGATTGTAGAGAGGGAATTGGCCTCTTCTCCCAAGGGACAGGATGAGAGGGAATGGCCTCAAGCTCCACCAGGGGAGATTTAGGCTGAACATTAGGAAAAAATTTTTCACGGAAAGGGTCACTGGGCATTGGCAGAGGCTGCCCAGGGAGGTGGTTGATTCACCTTTCCTGGAGGTGTTTAAGGCACAGGTGGATGAGGTGCTAAGGGACATGGTTTAGAGTTTGATAGGAATAGTCGGACTCGATGATCCGCTGGGTCTCTTTCAACCTGGTTATTCTATGATTCTATGAAACTGACAGCTTAACAAAACTTTGATTTCTCTGGGCAACCTGTTCCCCACTGCATCCTCACCCTCACAGTAAAGAATTTCTTCCAAATATCTAATCTAAATCTCTCCTCTTTCTATGTAAAACCATTACCCCTTGTCCTGTTATTCCACTCCCTGATAAAGATCTTCTCTCCAGCTTTCCAGTAGGCCCCCTTTAAGTACTGGAAACCTATGAATCTTAACCTTACATCCAGCTCCTCTACAATTACTAGGATGTGCAGACAAGAGAATCCATCGCAGCACATGGACATACCTACTAGTTAAGCAGTTGCTATTCTGGTCATCTCCCTATCAATATGTTCTGGCATCTCCAGTCAAACCTTTTCTCATTCTTATGCTTACTGGTTTTCTTCCATAGGCTGCCCACGCAGTGAAGTCCGGGAGGTGAAGGAAATAGAAGTAAGGATTTCCTCCAACTGCTATAACCTCCCCTGCCTCACAAGAGTGATTTTGACTGTTATCTGCAATAGAAGGCAGAGGGGAAGAATGAAGGAGGTACTGGATTCAAGAAGTGCCAAAAGATCCAGAATGCTCTCGGCTCTGTGTCCTGGGGCAACTCCGTCCTTGTGTAACTGTCCCACTGCAACTTAACGTGATTTCCCTCAATCAAAGCTGGCTGCCTCAGGAACCTCGTGTGGTTTAGTGATCTCATTCTATCACTTAGCATTCGTCATAGCTAGATAATTACAACTGAAAAGTGTCCAGGCAAATTAAGAGTGGCAAACCTCAACATGGCAACACTATTCTCCTGTTCCCCTTCAGCCTGGCAAGAACTGTTGCAGGCTAGGAGAGAAACAAAAAAAAAAAAACAAAAAAAACCCAGCCATCTTCCTGAAGTGAATTCTCCCTTCAACAGAGTATTCCACACAGTATTTTAGTGCTGCCTCCTTAATAAGACAGAGGGATATCATTAATATGCAGGCCAGTTATTTTCAAAGTGGTTCATTAAACTGGTTATTTTAAGACAACCGTGTCTTTTATCTGTCCACTAGCAGCAGCATGTTGACCTCATAACTTATTTCTCAACTTAACTTGCGCTTAGGAGATGATCTTGGAAGGAATCGTCACCATGGAGCTCACTTAGCTTTGGAGTGAACGGTCAAGCATCAGACTTAATATTTGGAAATGTTCTTTACTGGTTTCACCCTAACCTACATGTTGGAAAACCTGTATCTTACTTTAGCTGAGTCTCCAAGGAAATAACGGAAAAAAAATATTGTAATAAGGACAAATGGTACATAGTTGTGCCTGGCACTGGAACAGATCTCCTGTGGAGTTAACCTGGTTCCATCACTGCAGATTTAGGCACAATTCCTTTACAAGCAAGCAAATAAAGTGACTCGATGAGATAATCTTAGGAGTCTTATCAGTATACCACATCACATATCCAATAACTTGACAGACATCTGTAAGCTCCAGATCTCACAGCTGCAACGAGACTGTCCTTCCCATACTGCGCTGGTTTATTGGCTTTTTTTGCTAGTACTTTTTTTTTTTCCTTAAACATATCAAATACACACACTACTCCTTGATGCCTAGGAGTCTGTCCTTTTTCATGGTGGTATGCAACACATTGTGGAACAGATTGTTGCTATCTGTGGAAGTAACTGAAGTTTTCCACCGCGTGTATTGGCGAGCCACATTTCACATCATTGCTATTGTACAGATGCATTCAGACAGACACCCAGGTATTCACATCATAGTGGAACTGTGCATTACAGACCTGAGAAAAATTAGGAATCGGAACAGAATCACTCTCACTGGTGTTAAAAAACAAGGGTCCAAATAGTAATCAGGGCAAATACTCATCACAGACAAGGTGCTGCAAGGAGGGATTGAGTCATTTAGGGATCCCAGCTCTTGGCAACAAACCAGGGAGAGGGTAAAGAAGGATGTCAGTCCTGAAACAGGTGTAAAACTTACTAGCTAGTGACTCCTTATTTGTCTTGCAGGTTGAGGCACCTGTCACAGGGGTCTCACAGCTGAATGCTTCACCTGGGTTACTCTGACAATTTAATTGTGAGCTGGTTCTCAAACTGGCAAGCCTTACCACCCAAAGGGAATTGGGGGTGCGGGAGGAAGACAGAATTGGGCTGTTAAGTAACTGTTCTGAAGACCATTTCAATTCCATTCAGCTTCATTGACTGGCTCCGAGCAATGGAAGAATTTCCAACTGTTTTATCACTGTTTTATAATTATCTGCAGAAACCATTTAGCTTGTAGAAAAAACCCAAACCTTCTCCCTCACCTTGCTGTCCAGGGGAGTGAAATAAAAAAGCACTTTGATTCTTATTTTGCTGCTTAAGAGTTCAGCAACAACACAATGAGAGTTACTACTTTTGTGATTCTGTAATGCGCTCATTTAAGGGCTGCTGTTACCAGATATCCTGGTCCCAAGATGCCACAGTCGTGAGACATTGCAGTAGAACCATGGAACAGTTCGGATTGGAAGGAGCTTTAAAGATCATCCAGTCTCACTCTCCTGCTGTGGGCAGGGACACTTTCTGCTGGCTCAGGTTGCTCAAAGCCTCATCCAACCTGGCCTTGAACCCCTCCAGGGATGGGTCATCCATGATTTATCTGGGCAACCTGTTCCAGAGCATACAGTCCTCACCTAAATTGGGGCAAATTACCTGCAAGCTCTAGTAGAACAAGACATATTGGCTATCTCCCAGGAAAAAAAAAAAAAAACAACCACAACAAAAAGCAACAAACCCTACTTTTGCACACTAGAACAGTACCTGGAGCTGTATCACTGTAGGAGGATTCTGGATGTTTGATTTATTTTGCTTAAAAGCAGTAGCTATTTGAATAGTTTCTCGAAGCCCAGAAAAGCAGCTTGTCAAATGGGTGCTCTAGCATCCAGTAATTGTGCTCAGATTAAGGGACCTTGCCATATGTAAATCCTTTCCAAGCAGAATGAGGTCACAGATATCTTCAGCCCTGAAAAGCATTTCAGTCAGCTGTGCAAATTATGCTTGCATATCACTTAGCTTGCTTCAGTTAACCTGTAGAGAGCTGATGTATCTCTCCACAGTGTCAGCGCTTTAGAATCAGCCATGTAAACACCCAGCTGCTGCACACAAATCAGCAAGCAGTACTCGCTGCTGCAGAAGGAACATCGATCTCCTCCTTAGTATTCCTGACAGCAGCGCGTTTGTACTCCCAACAGCACCACAAGGAAGACTCAAACACTGGACCAACACAAAGCAACTCAGACCCTGTGCACTGCAGCAAGCAAACAGCTCACGGAACTTCCATTTCCAGCACAGTGCCCTCTATGTATGAATCAATTTTAACTCGCATCTACACCGAGCTCCTGCAGAAAAGTGAAGTAGTCCAGCAGGTATGGAAAATGCCTACAAGCCAAGAGCTTGGCATCAAGTAGTACAGGTGCAAAAGAAGGCCAAACCTATACTCAGAGATGTCCTTTTTGTGTGTTAACAATACCAAGGGACAAGTAATAACACTGGCTTTATGGTTCAGGTAAGTTTTTTGTATATCTAGATTATGAAATGAAGTACCTCGTTCCACAAAAGGAACTGCAGAACAAACACCACTCAGGCTGGTACTGTCACTCAAATGTGCACACAACTTTTTTTTTTTGCAAAACACTATTAAAGCCCTTTATGTTATTATTTCATTCCAGAAAGCGGTTCCAGAATTTGTAGGCTTACACAGCTTCTGCACTTGCTGCTGCTGCAATAAATAGAAAAGTAAAAAAAGGAGCAGCTTTTCCAGGCTAATAAAAGAAAATGGCAATTAAGTAAACTCACACCACATGTCTATATACTTTGCAGGTGTAAATCTAGTCTAGTAATTGTTGACTTTAACAACTACCACACTAGTGGCAAGAACCCTGCCAACATCTTAAATTAATCCTGTAACAGTCCATTAGAATAATGTCACACTTAAGGAGCAAAAACCCTTAAGTGACCATTCTCACTGTTCAACCCCCAGAGAGCCAGATTTGATATGAGACGGCATTCATTAACTGCAAGGAATCTAATGACTCTGCACAAGTCAAGTACAAGGAAATATTGTGTTCTCCAGGCAGCAAAACATAAACAGGCAAGGAAGGAAGCCTGCAGAACTCAAGCTGAGAGTACATGGAGGAGGACTTCATGGTGCTTTGCATGAGGTTTTAAAGTAATTTTAAAACTAAGATTACATAACAAAAATACATGGTCATTCACAAGGACCAGAGCACCCACCTGTAGAAAGCAAGGAGAGGATCAGTTTGCTATCTTGCAAGTACAGATTGAGTAGGTCTTCTAGAGATTCAATTTTTAAAAAACTCTTAGCAAAGTGAAACTGGCAAAAATCACTGGATTTCCACCAGCTTCATTTCTAACAGGCTTAACATTTTGCTATGCAAAAGAAATCAACTTACAGCAATAGATCAATAGTTTGATGTAAAGCTACCAGTACTCAAAGATTACTTCCAGTTTTAGTAACTGTTTTTTTTCTCTTCTAAGAAAAGCACCAAATAATTCCAATGTGTTTCTATTCTAGTATCTGACAAATCAATTCACACAGCAATCTTGCAGGCCATGCAAAGAAGGGGCACTTGAATTTAGCTAGGAAATTAGAAGTACTATTAGCATGTACAGTGGTTACTAAATATCCTAGAAAGTCTTAGCATTCTGTAGAGCAGCATTTTAATGGTATTTTTTTTGTAAGTTAAGGTATTTATTAACATGAAGTTGCAGCTTTCAGGTGGCATTTTTCTATGGTGCTCCAGTTTATCCTGTAGGACCTTATGACCAAAGAACTACAAATATCCATGAACCAATACAGCAGCAAACTAGTAGTTTGATTATTTCTTACAGCTACTTTTCAAAGTAAACATACCACCTGCATATGTAAGAACACCTGTGCCACTGATCATTGTTAATCTTAAAGCCATTTTACAGTCTGCGCATTTCCAGTGTTTGCAGTGGGTAAATGGGCGACACTGTCAGGACATAAGACACTGGTGAAATTTAATTCATAGGATTCCCAAAAATAAAGCCACACATTTTTCACCTAATTTATTTAAGTTCCAATCTTTTCCAATTCCAAACAAAAGCTAAATACAAGTTTTAAACAGGTAAGCACTAAGTTTATCCAAAGGGAGCAGGCTTATGCAGTTTTACTCCAGTAAAGTACTTAACCTTTAAGCAGAGCTTTCTTTATCATCAAAACTATACAGTAGTCTTCCTTTTATAATTGCACAATCTTAAAATGCTCTGTCAGAACCAACTTTTGCCACTCCAAATACTATTTTACATTGCTTTATAATGTCTGTTCCAAAAAAACCTCAATGGGTTTTCTGAAAGAAATGTTTTAGAAACCAGTATTTCCTGCACAATTCACCTGCAAGTTTACAAGTCTCAACTCTCAAGAAAAAATAATCCTCTACCAACATTGTTTCTGCAGCTATTATTTTACTTTACTTTTAGCTGCTTTAGCAACTTCAGACTCCAGGTCTGCCTCATCTGTATAAATGCATCCAACTCAAAAGAATACTTTCATACAGTTACACAGCAACTTGGGGAAAGAGATCCAAAATGAAAAGTGCCAGTAAACTTACGCATGGCCTAGCAAAATAAGACAGGCAAAAAATGCCTACACATTAAATGAGATGCGCTTTTTTCCATAAAGAAAGATTTCTTTCCCGCATTTAACTTCCTACTGTAATAGCCACTGCTCTGTTCATTAAAATGAATGATAGTGCTCTTTAATACAATCATTAACAGCAAAGCTGTAAGGCTTTTATACCCGTTACATTCACTTCTCACCCTCCAAATACTGATGGTTAACATTACAGATGTCAGGGGGCATGACCAGCACAAATGGGAACACCACCACAAATGATCACCTTGTGCTTTCAGATACGTTTGTTTCAGTGTACAGTCCCTTCACTTCACATTTTCGCAAGATTCTGATGCACTGCAGAAGCGTGCAGAGCATCCTCTCTTTCACAAGGTCCATGCAGAAAAACATCTAAAAAAAACTGTAAAGTTCTGAGATACAAATGATAAAAAAAATATCCAGGATGATCAAGTTTCACAATGTATAGTGTTCTGAACATGAGTCCATTTTCTTCTAAATTCTGAAAGAATAAAGTGGTGAGGAAAGTGAAAAATCCACTGCTGCATTCTGTGATCTTCCCCATTCTGCTGGCCAGTACCTTACTCTGGCATGTAGGGACGGAGGTGATCCTCAATGGTACCCACCGTCCAGTGAGTGAGCTGCTCCTGTGGCAGGTACAGGCAGATGCTGCATAACTTGAAGATTGTAGCTTTGTTTTTTGGAGTCTAGAGGCAGAGAAAACCCAAAGGAAAGCTATTAAAGTTAATGCAAGACTAATGGGCGGATGCCTAGCAGATATAACCCAATTAGCTCGCTGCAGGTTGTGGAGGAACACCGCAGGCATTTAAAAGCTGTTTTATCCATATACACAGCCTGAGCTCAAAATTAAGTCTGTGACCTCTAACGTCTAAAATATTTTCAGTATTCACGTTATGTTCATACTCCACTTGGATAACTTCTGTAGTATCACCCAAATTAAGCCAATGTCTTAAGCCAATTTTTCCAAAGCACTTAAGCCTATTTTAGAACTTATTTAATTTCTAACACACCAACATGAAATTCATTCTACAGGAACACATCTGTGGCCCAGAGCTAGTTCTCACATGCAGGAAACCTATTTATAGCTTAAGCTTCCTCTGAAACTGCTGAAATGCAAGCACGAACGCATGATCAATTTTCTACTTGAGTGTTTCACAATAAAATCACTGAAGTTCCTAATAATAAAATGCTTTTTCTTCTTAACACATGCTAAAGAGATGGACAAAATAAGCTTACCTGCAAGTGCTGTCTGTCAATGAAGAGAAATACTGACTGGTTAGGGTTGTTGACAACAATTCCAGTCTTGTCCTTTCGGCTCAGAACATGCAGAAACTGTTTTTCATAGTCACCATGATGAAATTCAAACTTGGCCTGCATTGTGTAAGAGAGGGGAATAAAATATTTAAGCTGAAGCTCAGAGCTAACCTATTAATTTCCGTCAGTCTGGGGCTTTTACAATCACTTTTATTTCTTTCCTTTTTTCATCTACAAAAAGTAGAAACTGGGGAGAATAGAGATGACGACATACGTTAGTCTTGGCACAATTTGAAGAATTCTCTAGTTTCCTTCTGCCCACACTGACAGTCATTGCAGTGATGCATTAGCAATTCAAAGATACAATTTTCACTGCATATAAAGCTCCATATTTTAAAACACTGTTCAAAAACCTGAATGTAAAGAGGTAAAAGCTGGCTACTGAAAAAATAGTCTAAGACATCTGAAATTTATTTCAAGGTGAAAATACAATGCAAAAATTCCATCCACCTCTGACCCTCTCCCACCTTACACAATACAGTAAACCAGGATACTCACAGAATCTTCATGATACCACTGTATTTAGTTAGACAAAGATTTGGTTGTACCAAGAGTCACATTTAATCCACTTCTACAAACGCTAACACAATACGTGCATTTATACATACACGTTATTTGCAAAGGGTCTTTCAGATGCTTAAATTCTGGTAGTGCTACTCTAACAGTGCACAAAGATAAGCAGCAGAATTTGGCATTCAAAATATTGACTGCTTTCTAAATAAAGACAGCCAACATCCTTTACCATCCACAGAAGTCACACACTTTATCAGCTTATCGGTTAAGGAGACAGCACTTCACCTTATCATCAGGTGCAAGTTATTAAAGTTAAACAAAAACTAAAGTACCTGAACAGGCCTAAAGGGTTCATCAGATCCCTTCCACCGAGAAAACAGGAGACAGACTATCTTCTCAATATCATTACGAGGCCAAAGAATGAAGTCCATCTCCTGGGTACAGCCAATCACATCCTGTAAGCAGTAAAGTTCTGTACTCAGCTTCCCTCCTTTAGTTGATAATACATATAAGCAACTTATTTACACAGGCACATAATTTAAAGCTGGCACTTACTACCATGTTTGGGTAATCTTCCATTTGTACTACTACTTAGCATAGCTAAAGGCTTCCTTGCTTTTCACTGAGTTGTAATATCATTATCCAGTTAATATAAACTCCAACCTTCAGCAGAATTAGCAAAGACTGTCTATCTTCCAATATTCATAAAGCAAAATCACTTAGCTGTACAGCAAGAGCTGTTGCAATAATTTACACCTACAAAGAGAAAAGGATGGCAAGAAGATACAATTCCTAAGGAATATCTGAATCAGACAGATGAAAGGTAAAGCTTGAGTACCGCATATTTAAAAAGAATTTCAGAATGCACATGCTGTTAACCTTCACCTAGACCCTGTAAGTACATGCCCTTCATAAACCTTGTGCAGCAGAAGAGTTGAGAAAATAAAACCAGCAGGATTAGCTTTGACAGTCACAAAGAAAACAACAAGTCTTGAATACAAACTAAACAAACATTCAGCAAATATGAAGAGTAACCATACCCTGCGCATAGACTGGTAGCGGGGTGCATGAAGCTGTACTACATCCTTCTGCAGAAGCTCTAAGGAACTTTCCAAAGAATAGCTGGAATCCCTCACGCCTTTCAGGATATTTTCTTCATAATTATTGGTCATGACTGGTATCACCTCAGACACTTCAAAAAGCGCTGACTTTTTCTTCTGAAATACAAAAGCACAGGTTACATTAAGATTACAGTCCTTTCTGGGCAATTATAGGTTAACAGTTTATTTCAGAACTTCTGCACTTTATACATGAATGTTAACAGAAACTCGCATCACATGAGTTAGGACTGACAAAAACCAGTAAAATTTACATGACAAACTTTGTAAGTTTAACAGAATCAGTTCAACAACTTTTTTAATAAAAAGTTTAAAATATTTCTGTAGTCTCAGCGGAGGCAGATTTACATGCCGGTCTGGCAAACATTATAACTGTTACCTAAGCATTAGCAGAACTCCCTTTCATCATGGAGAATACATGACTTTGGGCTGACCAACAGCCCTCTGCAAGCTTCTCTTTGCAAATCAACACTTTCTCCTCCCCCTTTGCAATACTTTAAACTTCGCCTTTTATGAAAAGTGAAGTTTTTCAGTACAACTTTTGGTAACCGTGGGTGATGAAGATCCAACCAGAAAGTACCTACAAGTTCTAACCTTCTCAAAGGAAGACTATTTTGATTTGCTAGATAACTTGTATTCAGTACAGAAGTATTTCCATCTCTCCCAAGCAAGGCCAAAACATTATAAGGAACATGGAAGCACAGCTGTTGCATATAAAATCATTAAAGCTGTACATCTGGTTCTAACAGCTTTCCTGCTGCTCATGATATGTCCTAACCTACTTAAAAACTACATGACAGTGTCTGTTATCAAACATCCCTTCACATCCCCAGCCAGAACATGCATAACAGGCAACTATTTGCTGACCAAGCTAGGCTGAGCTAAGCTCCTACTTCAAGCCAACCGGACATCTTCAGTTCACTGTGATATAAAAGCTAATTTTACAGGATTTAAAATGAATTTTTACAGAGCAACCAGAAAGTAGTATGAATGCTTCAACTGAAACAACTAAGCCATATCGTATATGAAAACCTGTTGCCACTGCTTCAATATCAATATTTCTCTTTGCTGTTATGAGACAGTAACAAGAAATTATGTCCCACTATATGAATCTCTGCAAACTGAACTTAGGAATCTCAAGGAAACCTTTCAATTAAGGTTCCAAGAACAGCCTTCATAAAGAGAACTATTACACTGAACGCAAATATCATGCCTTTCACGTGATTAAATAATTTCAGTGCTTATCTATATGTGCTTCCTGCATTATGTACTGTTGCCATTTCCTTCTATCTTCCTCATAATTTACCCAGTAGACAGACTCCCTAATAAGTACCTACTTTTCTTGACCTTCTGTCAAGAGAAGCTCCCCTACAAATTCTGGGCCCACAGCTGCTTCAGAAATACCCCGAGGCTCCCTGTTCTGGCCCAGATACGCAGCATTCAGTAGCAACAGACAAGGCAGCCAAGCGAATGAAGCTTCCTCTTTTCCCTCCCTGCTCTTTCAAAATGGTAGCAGCAGTTTCACGAATGCCTGGGCCATTTCAATCTCGCATTTTGCAACTCCTCCCTTCAACTGCCAGTTCTCCCTTCTGCTTTAACCAGATAACACAGTAACTTTAGCCAGGTCTCCTTTCTCTACTCGACTGTTCAGAGCCAACAGTTATGCAACTCAGACCCCAATTACGCTTAAAGAATCACAGTATTGACTTTGACAAATATTTACCCAGTAGAGAAGTTATCATTTAAGGAGGCACTGGCACCCCCTGCATTACAAAACTACAAACATCCAAAAAGCCAAAATGACAAACATTAAACAAGTACTACCAATTAGTAAAAAAAAACATGCAACCAGGCATTTGACAGTTACTACAGCATAGTTAACATGCATGGCCAGACAAGACTGTAAGAAACGTTAAAACCAAGTTACCTTGTCTTTGAACACAAAGGCAATGTACATCTTGAAGTCAAACTGGTCAGCTAAAGATTCTTTTTTCTTTCTAAGCTGAGCACGAAGTCTGTTCAGAGCTTGTTTCTTCCGGGAGTTTGGGTCCCCCATTTTGTAACACAGGTGGTACTAAAGCCTTTGGAAACTGTCGCTAAGCTATGGGCACCTTTTCGTAAGACTCAAGTACAACAGAAACAAGTCGTTTTATTCCTGCTAATACGACTGAACAGATAAAATGCGAATGTAACCCAAAACTGCACCTCAGGCAGTATTTTACGAGAACGTTGTATTGGAGGGGTCAAGAAACAAAGTAAGTACTTGCCCAGCCATGGCTGGGCAAGAGATTTTGCAATGAAACAAGAAAAGAAAAAAAAAAAATCTAAGAATTTTGAAGAAGAAAAAAAAACTGAACGGTTTAGCCGCAGGAATAAGTGGGTAAGAATGAATTAAAAAAAAAGAGAAATCAAACCCAAGAACAAATCTTATCACAATTTATGTGTACAATAAAAAGCAACTGGCAGAAGCCCAATCCATGGGGGGTACTTTTACTCTGCTTACAAAAAAAAAAGCAGCTGAAATTACAAATTGCGCTTTACCCCAGCCAGATTCATGACTCTACTGATTATTATTCTCAGCTTTCCACTATTGCTATGTTGCCCGTCTTTTTTTTTTTTTCTTTAGAATTAATACACTTGGTGGAGAGCAGAGAAAAGGGTGCAAAGGAGTGCGCATCCTGGGATATACGAGTTTTCTCTGCGAACAACAAAACCAACTACAGACAACACAGCGCTGGTTCGCAGGGGAGCAAAGAGAAACAGTGGAGTCATTTCTAACTTTATCTTTCTCATCATCGCCCTGAGGCCACCACTGCCAAAGTGAAGAGGGATCATGATGGCCATAGACAAGGGGCGGGCAGGGGGGAGCTCAAGGGACAGTATTATCTCACCTAGAGACTAAAACCCAGATTAACGCCCCAAACCCGGGCTCCCTACACCTCACACGCTCCCAGGGCTGCTGATCCCCCGGGGATCCTTCTCTCCCTGCTGCTGCTGCGATGCACAGCGAACACAGTCAGCCGAGGCTCCGCATGGCTAACGCTTCTCGCTTCTCCTTAAGCCTCTCTCCACAAAAACAGGCGAGGCTGCAGCGGGCAGCCTGTGCCCAGGGCAGCAGGGCACCCACACCAGGACAGCGTCTCCCCTCTCACTTCATGGTCGCGACTTAGAAAACATGAGGGAGTTTTGCTCCTGCTTTTCTCACAAAACAGGTTTTAGGTGTCAAAAAATTTTTACGAGGTTCGTTTGGTTGGGTTTTTTTTAAAAAAAAAAAAATTGCAAGGCCAGGTTGCAATTTTAAACCTCTACAGCACCCTCCCCCCTAAAAAAGCAAACCCCCAATTATCAGGTGATTTTCTTCCTCTCTCCAAACATTTTTTTCCCCATCCCAAGGTGTTTGATTAGTCAGGGTTAAAAGTTTTTAAGTTAGCGAATCTGTCTGACCGGGTTAAGAAGAAAGAGGGCGGAGGGGCAAATAGTTTTTCCCCCTCTGGACAAAAAGACTAACAGAAACAAAATAAAAGACGAACCCCCCTCCCCAAAACGTTTCCTCCCCAGCTAGGTCGAGCTTAAGCAAGACACGGAGAGGCTCGGGCGAGAGAGACCGAGGCGGCGGCGCGCTCGCTACCCGCAGCCGGCGGGCGCAGGAGGAGCAGAGGCGGCGCTGCTGGCAGCACGGGCAGGGGCCATGTCAAGAGAACGCCACCAGGCCGCCGAGCCCCCCCATCCCCGCCGCACTGCACACGGTGACCGGGCCGCCCGCGCTGCCGCTGCTCGGCCCCGACCTCGTCCCCATAGTCTAGCTCGGCGCCCCGGCCACGGGGAGCGGGGGAATGGTGGCGGAGAGAGAGGGGGGAGAGGAGGACGAGGAAGAGGCGACCGCGGCGGGAGGAGGAGGAGGAGGAGAAGAAGGAGAAGAAGAAGAAGAAGGAGGCGGCGGGTCCCTGCGCTACAGAGGCTCCTACGGTGGGCGCGGAGGCGGCAAAGGCTGGAGGAGGAGGAGGAGGAGGAGGAGGCGGCGGCGCTCAAGCGGTCCCCGGGACGCCCTGGGAGGCGGACGGCAGGAGGGCTGAGGAGGAGCGGGAGCGCCTCGGGCTGCGCCTCGGCACGGAGAGCGAGCGAGAGCTGCGCGGCCGCTGCACGCACGGCTCAAAATGGCAGCGCCTGAGTCACGCGGGCGCCGCCCAGCGCGTCCCCACCCGCCGGCGCGTACCAACCGCCCCGCTTCCCGGGGGGGGGGAGAGGGTGGTGTCTGCGTGTGCAAACGAATCTTTAGCTCCTTGCAGGAAGGGCCGACGGTAATTTCGCTATTCGCGGACGCTCCGTTTTTATTAGTGAGGAATCGAATAGCTCCGGAGGGTGGCCGAGCTTCCACCACGGCAAGAATCTGGGTCGCGCTCCCCCCCCTTCACGCTTGGTGTCAGCGCTCTCGCGCCCCGCGTGACGCCGAGCCGGGTCGCTCGAGCCTCCTGGGAGCGAGGGGGGAGCGCGGTTGGGGCCGGTCCCCTCAGCGCTGCCTCAGGGGAGGGGGGGCAGCACCCCTCCACCGTCCGTTCCCAAACGCAGCCTTTCCGCCCCTAAAACTTCGTTTGATTTATCGTTGTGGTGTTTGGTGGGAAATAAGAGATTTTTTTTTTTTTTTAAAGTCTTGGCAGCGGAGTGTTGTGGTTAATTTAGTTCGCTGGGGGTTGTGTGCGGCCCAGCATAGAATCTTAGCATCGTTGGGGTAGGAAGGGACCTTAAAGGTCATCCAGTTCCAAGCTTTTCCACTGGCTCAGGCTGCTCAAGGCCCCATCCAACCTGGCCTTGAGCACCTCCAGGGATGGGGCAGCCATGGCTTCCCTGGGCGACCTGTGCCAGCCCCTCACCACCCTCACAACAGAAAATGTCTTCATAATATCTGACCTAAATCACCCCTCTTTCAGCTTAAAACTGTTACCTCTCATCCTATCCCTGCGCTCCTTCATAGAGAGGCCCTCCCCAGCTTTCCTGTACTCCCCGCTTTAGATACCTGGAGGCTGCTAGAGGCATATGTATGTTAAGTAAACTGTAAATAATAAAATAATCTAACATTTGACTAGAAGAGCAGAGGGCACTCGTCGGCCTCCAGGACTGACTCTGCAGCAGTGACCAGCGTAACAACGTCTGCTCCTCTGGGGTGCTCCTCATGCATCCACAGGAGGCTGCCTCATTCTGATGCATAAGGAATTGCTATTCCAGAGATGCAAACCTAATCCTAGGAGAAAAGTCAGCATTTTTATTTCTGTACTACATGGAACAGCTCGTGCCTCCCTCCTTTCACATCTTTTATAGTGATAGAAATGCCGGGACATGGGTAACCCTTGGCTGTGTTCTTTATATTGGGCAGCAGGAGGGGAGTTAGGAAGAATCACCATCTTCAGTGCCAGGCCCAGGCATCTGGTGGCCCACTCCTCCTGCTCCCTCTTAGGTGTGTCAGGGTCCACAGTTTTCAGAGGGAGGGTGCTGCTGAAACACAAGTTGGCTTAGTGCTACCCTAGAGCTATGTGGAGAGATGATGACTCGCTGCTTTGTGCTGCCAGGGTGGGTGAAGGCATCTCTCCCACCTTCCCTCAGGAAGCTGGCACCTGTAACTCACCAGATCAGCAATGATACTAGAAAGATTGTAAGTAGAAGATAGGTGCTGGCACCATCTGTCTCACTGGATTGTTTCAAAGCCTATGGCAATGGCACTTCAGTAAACTCCAGTAGATGTCAGTCTCTTTTTTTCTCTTCTCGTCTCTGCTCTTACTTGTCTCTGCTGGTTTCCCTTGTTCTCTCCTGACCTTTGTATTAGTTATTTCCCTGTAGCACACCTTTCCTTCACACACTTACCCTTGGACACCTTGTCAGCTCTCCTCCTACCTGTCTTGCCGTAGACAGCTGCCATGGCTCAGCCCTTTGACCTCATTGTCTTCCCCCGGCATCATAGAATCACGGAATCATAGAATCACCAGGTTGGAAGAGACCCACTGGATCATTGAGTCCAACCATTCCTATCAAACACTAAACTGTGCCCCTCAGCGCCTCATCCACCCTTCCCTTAAACCCCTCCAGGGATGGTGACTCAACCCCCTCCCTGGGCAGCCTCTGCCAGTGCCCAATGACCCTTTCTGTGAAAAATTTATTTCTGATGTCTAGTCTGAACCTCCCCTGGTGGAGCTTGAGGCCATTCCCTCTCATCCTGTCCCCTGTCACTTGGGAGAAGAGGCCAGCTCCCTCCTCTCCACAACCTGCTTTCAGGTAGTTGTAGAGAGCAATGAGGTCTCCCCTCAGCCTCCTCTTCTCCAGGCTAAACACCTCCAGGCTAATCAGCATGATTAGCCAAAAAAAAAAAATCAGATGCAAATGCTCCATCTTGCCTTCCCTATCACAGGCGTTGCCCAGAACGCTCCCCTGTTATTTGAACAGGAACAAAGCAGAAACAGATAAACTTTACCCAGTTACAGACTGCCGTTAACTTCTAATGGCAATGCCTATTGAAAATAACCCCATATTTGGAGGCAAAAAGCAAGACATCTAAATAGGAATATTACATTTGCTTTGCACTGCTGGGACTATTTTAGAATGCTGACATTTTTTTAACTGTAATATCAGCCTGGCCTTAACGAGAGCTGTATTTTGACACCCACTTTTTTCAGTCAAAGTGGTTTTGTTTGCCGTGCTGCCCTGTACGGCATTTTATGCTGCAGTCTGAAATTCCCTCTTGTGCCTTGCTGCTATCTTAAGCCGTGACTCACACTTGGCCTGTGACCCTCTTTGTGCCAGCACAGCCGATGCGAAGAAGGCCAGGCTCGGAAAGCCCTTGGAGGGAACTGGCGCCTTGCCTGCCTGCAGAGGAGAAAGGAAAGAGTTTTCTTCCAGTCCAGTAACTCCAGCTGCCCTCCCGAGTGCAGGGATGCAGCCACAGCTACTGCTCTTTTGTCACAAAGGATTGGGCAGCTGCCCAGCCCCAGGTTGAGGAATGCATCCCAAAAAATTTCATAAAATATACTGCTGGCACAAGAACAGTTTTGCTTCTGCAGGACTTTCTAGAAGAGCTATGAGGAGAGGAATATATATATACACACACTCTTAAGAGAAAACTCTATATATATGCATATATATGTATATTCTTAAAAGAAATGGGTACAGAGCATTACATGTTAAGCAGCCACCAGCTGTCTTCTGCAAACTCAGGCTGCTAAAATCCTTTCACAACACTTCAGAAGGGGATGGGGAACTGAAATTACTTCAGGTTCCTTGTATATAGATCACTGCTCCTCCTTATATAGGCAACTACCTCCCTTATTAAATGCAGAGATTTCTTTTCTTTTTGCTTATTGGCTTAGTAAAGATATCCTGACAATGTTTATACAAATGGGTACATCAACCGAAGTATGTTTACTATGCATGCATGTTCAGAAATACCTGCATTATTAAAGCTATAATAGCTGTCTTGTCCTACTTTTATACAGTTGTGCTTCTTTTCCTCTATTGTGCACAACGATGATGCTCGTATACTAGAAAAATATCAGTATCTTAGTTAAAAGATATTAGTAAGTAACATCTCTTATTGAATGGAGTGTTAAGGCTTAGCAAAATAAATGTTTATATGCTGTTGATGCATAATTGTCCTAAGCAGGTAATTGTACATTAGCAATTAGTCTGCTTACTGGTTATGCAACATTGTATCATTTCTAAAAGTGGCTTGTATGCCTGAAAGTTGGGACGTGTTTTACAGTTATAACACTTGGTCTAATGACAGACTGCTGTTCTTCAAATCCAGTTTAAAACAATATAAACTTTATCATTAAGGAGAGAGGAATGTGGGTGGTATACGAAACAAACCTGACAAGTAGGTTGTGGCAGTATAAGCAAAATACATAATAGTTCCTTTTTTTTAAGCTTTAATCCCATTCATTAGCACAGCAAAAATAGGTCTTTCTTGTGCATGATAAATCCAGGCTGAGCAAAACAGTTAGTAGAGTGGGTCAGCTTCTGCTTGATTAACATAGCGCAGACAAATAAGCTGATGTTCTTTAGTCTCTCCCACTCAAAGTGAGGAGGACATCGTACGCTGCTGTGTAGCTGTACTCCTGTAATCATTCAGGAATCAAATGCATGCGTATCCCTGGGGTCTTCGGTCTCTCCAGCCGGAGGGTAACACTGTTCAGCTGACATCTCTGAGAGATACAGCATCAGGCAGCATGGGCAATAGCCCCTGTGAAGGTAGGAAAGACCTTGTCACAAAAACGTGTTCCTTGGGAGAGAAAGCATTTGGGTAATGTAGTTTTGAGAAGACTAGTAGTTTGGAATGTCTGGTTGCTTGCATATTTTTTCTTTTTCTGTTCTGAAAAACCTGTGTTTTCTGTTCACCATTTGACTGTTTCCTTGCTGGTTTCAGTGAAGCTAAAGCACTGTAGTTTTTTCCATATTTCTGTTGCATAATAAGTTGGATTAGATTCTATAAATTCAAAAGGATTGATAACTTTATAGAAACACCTTAGGGTTTGTTTTTATTTTCAGTTTTTCTTTTTTCTGAAGCTGATGTGATTTCAGAGTCCAAATCCTGTTTTCAGAATTAAATGTTTACTTACAAGCACATGGGCAAGGCTGCTTTCTAGTGCCTCTGCTCTTAATTTCCAGCCTAATAACTACTTAAAACTTAATAATTTCTAGTTAATAATTACTTTTAACATTGTAGCAAGCTGGTATGTATGTTATAGACATAGTTAGGAAGAGATGAGATTGATTCTGTTACCTTTCTGTTTATATTTGCCATGCATACTGTACTGGCTGTGTATGTTAGGAGTAGTATCACCCCTGAAGCTACTTGCTTCAAAAACAGAACTATGATTTATTCAGTGCCAAATGCTTATACATCAGACAAAAATAAATTAGTATTCCTTTCTAAGTTCAGACAAGACAAATTAGGTGGCAATTAAAACTCTTTCATGCACTTCAGAGTATACCATGATTTACTCTTTCTGCCTTCAGAGCAAATATTAGTTTCCAAGGGGTATTAGGAATGGTTTTGTAAAGAGAAAAGGCAATGTCTAATGTGGAAAGCATTCCTTACATCATGCTATCGACAACCAAATATCCACTGCACAGCTATTGCTACAATATTAAACTTGATTCATCACTCCCTATGTCCTGCATTCCAGTTGTAGGTTTGTTGTTATAAAGCAGACTCTATGTTCTCTAGCACAGGTTGCCAAACTTTGGCTGCACTATAGCTACTGTCTTGCTGAGTTTGTTCCATCTTGATAATTATGTAAGTATAGATATTTATCTGTAAATACACTAGATCATGGGGGTTCTCATTTTTTGTTTGTCCAGGTTGTGCTTTCTTGAGTTGTTTAGGAGTGCTGAGTATGTGCAGTTCTGATGTCAAAAATAGCTAAAAATTATCAGTGTCTTCGCTGAGGAGGTAGCTTTCCCAAACGCTGACACCCAACCTATTGCCTCTTTGGGTACAGTACTCACAATATGTTTAAGTTTGGCCCTTTGTTTTGTATAACAAACACATGCCCCATCTCTAAAACTTTTTCATTTACTCTGAATGTGTGTAAAATACACGTTGCCTGCAATTTGCACATAAACCTACAATCCAAATTCCACTGGACAGTTTTGGTATCAGAAAGACTATTGACTCTTTGTCACCGTGCTGCTTCATCTTTAAGTTCTCAGTTAATGCTGTACAAACTCATTTTTTGCACCGTATCCTGGGCTGCATCATAGAAGTGTTACCAGCAGGTTGAGGGATGTGATTCTGCTCCTCTACTCTTGTGAGGCCACACCTGGAGTACTGGCTTCTGTTCTGGAGTTCTCAGCACAGGACGGGCATGGATCTGTTAGAGAGAGTCCAGAGGACAGCCACAACGATAATCAGAGGACTGGAGCACATCTCCTGTGAGGACAGGGTGAGAAAGTTGGGTTTGTTCAGCCTAGAGAAGGCTCCAGGGAGATCTTATAGGAGCCTTCCAGTACTTCAGCTTAAATGGGGCCTATAGGAAAGCTGGGGAGGGACTCTTTATCAGGGAGTGCAGGGATAGGATGAGGGGTAATGGTTTTAAGCTGAAGGAGGATAGATTTAGAGTAGTTAGTAGGAAGGAATTTTCTCCTGTGAGGGTGGTGAGACACTAGAACAGCTTGTCTAGAGAAGTTGTGGATGCCCCATCCCTGGAGGTGTTGAAAGCCAGGCTGGATGAAACTTTGAGCAACCTGATGTAGTGGAAGGTGTCCCTACTCACGGCAGGGAGTTTGGAACTAGGTGATCTTTAAGGTCCCTTCCTACCCAAATCATTCTATGATTCTATGATTGGCCTTTATAGACTTATCTGGCTTATCAAAACCAGAAACAGTCATGTTCCAGTGTAGGGTTTGTGTTTAGTCAACAACTCTGCAAATAACATTCTAAATACTTGTAGTCAGCAGAATTGGAAGTAGCTTTACATTAGGAATTTCTAGCCTTTATATAGAATGTTTACTTTTTAAATCTAAAAGCACTACACAAATCATGTTTTTTTTCAAGATCATTCCATAGCCGAGAAGGTTAGGACCTAACTGGTTTAAGGGATGTCATAGTGACTCACACAGTACTCAACTAGGGAAGAATTCAGGTCAGATGTAGATTTTTCTCTTAACCTTTCACCTCTGCAGCACTAAGGATCACATTTCCGAGGACAATGTTTTATTTCTAATACACAAAAATTCCAGACTCTCTGGAGAGATTTAATTAATAATAGTGGCCATCTTAGAAAACTGGCTTGCATTACGAAATACACTTGGATCGTGTTGGATACATAATCCTTTATGTGGACAAACAGAATCATAGAATCATAGAATAACCAGGTTGGAAGAGACCCACCAGATCATCGAGTCCAACCATTCCTACCAAACACTAAACCATGTCCCTCAGCACCTCGTCCACCCGTCCCTTAAACACCTCCAGAGAAGGTGAATCAACCACCTCCCTGGGCAGCCTGTTCCAGTGCCCAATGACCCTTTCTGTGAAAAATTTTTTCGTAATGTTCAGCCTAAACCTCCCCTGGTGGAGCTTGTGGCCATTCCCTCTCATCCTGTCCCCTGTCACTTGGGAGAAGAGCCCAGCTCCCTCCTCTCCACAACCTCCCCTCAGGTAGTTGTAGAGAGCAATGAGGTCTCCCCTCAGCCTCCTCTTCTCCAGGCTAAACACCCCCAGCTCTCTCAGCCGCTCCTCATCAGGCCTGTTCTCCAGCCCCTTCACCAGCTTCGTTGCTCTTCTCTGGACTCGCTCCAGAGCCTCAACATCCCTCTTGTGGTGAGGGGCCCAGAACTGAACACAGGATTCGAGGTGCGGTCTCACCAGTGCCGAGTACAGAGGGAGAACCTCCCTGGACCTGCTGGTCACGCCGTTCCTGATACAGGCCAAGATGCCATTGGCCTTCTTGGCCACCTGGGCCACTGCTGGCTCATGTTCAGTCGCTGTCAACCAGCACCCCCAGGTCCTTCTCCTCCTAGCAGCTTTCCAGCCAGGTTTCTCCTAGTCTGTACCTCTGCTTAGGGTTGTTGTGCCCCAAGTGCAGGACCCGGCATTTGGCCGTGTTAAACCTCATGCCCAGTGATCCAGCCTGTTCAGATCCCTTTGGAGCCTCCCGACCCTCCAGCAGATCGACACTTCCACCTAGCTTGGTGTCATCTGCAAACTTGCTAAGGGTGCACTCGATGCCTTCATCCAGGTCGTTGATAAAAATATTGAACAGGGCTGGACCCAGCACTGAGCCCTGGAGAACCCCACTTGTCACTGCCCTCCAGCTGCATTTAACGCCATTTCCCACCACTCTCTGGGCCCAGCCATCCAACCAGTTTTCCACCCAGGAGAGTGTGCGCCTGTCCAGGCCGGAGACATGCAGCCTTCAGTGATGATCAGCCTAGGGAAAAGAAGACAAATCATGAGCACATGGTAACACAAGAAACACTCATCTAGACTACGTCAGAGCCCAGAAACGAGATGCGGAGGGAGGGAAAGCATCAGCCAACGTGATGCCACGCTGCCACCTAGTGTCACCCAGCGGATTGCGGGGAGCCGTCCATCCCTTAAATAAAAGGCCTTTTTTATTGGAGAGAAGGGTCAAGAGGACAGCATCAAGGGACCCTGAAACCCACAGTTCCTGACTATTGATTCAGAGATCCCAAAGGCAGCCTTCCTTCTCTTGGGACCTACAGGAAAGCTGGGGAGGGACTCTTCTACTGGGGAGTGCAGTGATAGGATGAGGAGGTAACAGTTTTAAGCTGAAAGAGGGGAGATTTAGGTTAGATATTAGGAACACATTTTCTCCTGTGAACAGCTTGTCTAGAGAAGTCGCGGATGCCCCATTCCTGAAGGTATTCAAGGCCAGGTTGGATGGGGCTTTGAGCACCTGCTCTAGCGGAAAGTGCACCTGCCTATGGCAGGGAGTTTGGAACTAGATGACCTTTAAGATCCCTTCCAGCTGAAATCAAGCCCTTTTGCAGGGCTTGCACCCACGGCAGTACTGAGATAAGACATTCACATGCTTCAGAGGCACAACACTGCACTGCTTCCCTTGACCCTCTCCACTGCAGTTCTCTCATCTAAAACAGTTAGAATAATTGCTCACATTAAATACTAACAGATAACAAAGTATCTATTGTATTTACATTAATAATGTAATTTACAAATATAAAATTACCATGTATTTTTCCTGCATGTAATGTAGCAGATAGAAATAAAGAGTCCTTAAGCACCCCAGAGCTAATATTATCATTATCCGTGAATTACAATAAGGGCCTTGGGAAAAGGTACAATGTGATTGTCAAGTAGAAATACCGTTTCAGATAACCAAGTCCAAACTCCCTCTGTGTAATGTTTCAGAAGTTTCCACACACAGGAATCCAAACAAGACTGGACTCCAGAGTCATTGTAGACTAGACAGTGTCTTCCCACCTATTCCCGTGTTCCCAGGTGCATGAAGTCCTCCAAGAAGCTCAATTTCTTATTTCCTGTAAAAATTGGTAACATTTATCAATAGCAATGGAATATAAGAGCTCTAAAAAGTACACATTCTCTACTGCCATGAATAACATAGCAAATTGGCTGGACTCTGTGGGAAACTGGCGTGTTTGCTTAGGCTCACTTGAAGTACAAATAGTCATAAGTATTCATGACAGAAAGTTTTTTTTTTTAATGAAACAAATGAGCTGAAATGCATTGTATTGCCCTGTATTTGAAGACACAGATTCTGCTAGTACCAGCTGGATGGATTTTTACATGTGAAAATGCCAGAACTCCTATTTAAATTTATCTTTCAGCCATAAAAATGGGAATTATTACAATAAAGTAACCTGAAACCTTGTTGTGAGATTTTTGTATAATTATACTGCTTTCCCACAGTTAAGAGTATGAATAAGCTTCCAGTAATAAGCTCTCAGTGTTCCTTCTGACTCGGTGAAGGGATTCTTTACAAACCTTTCAAACTGAAGAAACTGCTGAAGGAAAACTCTGAGATATGGTGGTTCATAACAGGATGTGTTCTTCAGCTGGATAAACTGAAGGAGTGGCACCTTTGTAACAAACCTCCAGATTGTATCCCTCCAGCAAAAGGAAAAACAAACAGAACTGTCACTTCAGAACCATCTCCCATTACACTAGCCCTTTCCAATTATCAATGTTTCCAAAAGCAGTTATTCAGCTTCTCAGCTGTAAGTCTACCTGAAAACTTTTTTGTGAAATGAAAATGAATTTTGAAAAGGTAATTTTGGAGAAAGCTTCACTTGAAAACATTAGTATTACAAAAATTGTATCACAGCCATTAAAAATACAGTTTGACTTTTACGTATATAAATCTATGTGTGCATAGAATGTAAATGTTTTGTATAATGCTTTTTATATTGCATGTTTATATTGCTATATAACAATAAAATTTATAAAAATATGAATGTTTTTATATTGTGTTTATGTACACATTACCTATATCCAGACCTTTCTGAAAAAAAGATTTATTTCTGGTAAGATTTATGCATATATTTGACCAGAGCTTGATCAGGGTTTAGCATATCTGCTAGGGTTTTGGAAAATGGAAATTTCAAATTTTCTTCTAGAATCAATACCAGAATTAATGCTGAGGGGCATGGTTTAGTATTTGATAGGAATGGTTGGACTTGGTGATCCGATGGGTCTTTTCCAACCTGGTGATTCTATGAATTCAATTAATTCGAGAGCATGAACATTTTTTAGTACTGTAACAGAACAATAGTAATTTAGATAAACCTCTCTGCCTGTGTTATTTTCATTTTATTGATAGAAGACAAAGTTTACTGAGGTGACAGCTTGCTGATGACACTATATTATTCAAGAAAATTGAAACAGCTGACTAAGAAATTGCAGAAGGGCATTATGGAATTGAGTAACTGGCAAATAAAGCAGTTAATGAAATTCAATTAAATTCAATATAGATAAACATTAAAAAAAACATACATAGGAAAAAATCTGAACCTCACATAACAGCCTTTGAACTGACCATCATTCAGGAATAAGGTCTGAGTTATGACAGACATTTCCACAAGAATGTCAGCCTGATATCCAGCAGCAGTTAAAAAGGCAAGTCAAATGGCATATAGTTCATGAAAGAGCAGAAAATTATAACAGCTTTTATGTAAGGGGTGGCTAAGTGGAACTGGAAGACAGAATGAGAGTGGAATCTGTGAAGAGGGGCCTAGGTGGAGACCAGTTGTTTCAGTTCAGTTCAGTACAGGGACTGGAGACATCAAATGAAGCCATGGGAATTGGGTTCAAAAGAAATCTAAAAAAAAAAAAAATAAAAGGAGAGTGTTCTTCAGACAACAGCTATTTGAGCTGTAGAAGTACTTGCCAAAGGATATTGTGGACAATGAAACTTTAAATGGGTCAATGGGAGACTGAACAAGTTTATGCAAGAGGGATCAGTTTTATTTCCTTATCCTTGTTTAAAGATTTCCTAATTCATCTTTTTTTTCATGTTCTGCCTTTCTTTCTTTCATTGGACCGTGACATTCCCCTTAAGACATTCTCATAAGCACCATGCATTTTATTTCCAAACAGAAGAGCGACAAAGTGGCATGCTAAATAAGTACTTCTCTCTGTAATTATCCTAACTTCTAATAGCTCCATCACATTGCCTGGAAAAAATTTTGATAGTTGTTCTAAGCTAGCTAAGAGACCTTGATTGCAAGGAATGTGTCCTTAAACATTTACTCACAAGTCAGCAAGAGATAGTATTAGCATAAATAAAGGATAAACGTGCAAATATTTGCAAGAACATAATCGTAAAGTGGCCTCTAACAAACTTAGCAGCATACCTTATGCATAAGTAATGGAAGTTGTAGTTGCCATTATATGTAAAATTGTTGTTGTGTATCAGCTGGTGTGGTTTAACCATGTTGATTTTCTTCCCCAGTCTTGCAGAACGTACTGTATTTAGACAGCAGTGATGACAACTAAATGGATACATTATTTAAATTTCATTTAGTACAAAATCTTTATAAAATACAACAAATAATGGAAGTGAGGAAGCAGTCAGAGAGACCTTCTATCTAGTTTCAGGAAGATTTTGAATATGGAACCATAAATTTCTAATAATATTTCCAATAATGCTTGTGTGCTTCACTTCCTACAGCTTCAGTTCAGGTGCCCCCAGCCTAAGGGCAGACTGAAACAGACATATCTCAGACAAAACAGGGGGCAGGGGAGCATGTGGAGATAAGGTACTTTGTATTCCTGTGTTGTACTCCCCTGTACTCCTGAGTTTTCCCACTTGCATTCCTCAGTATAAAATCTCTCCCCAGACCACCTGTAGAGGCGTTGCCCGGACCTGCACCCTGAGGTTCTTGGCTCCCTCAGGACCTCTCAGGCCCCTCAGGCTGTTCCTCAGGTCCCTCACACCCTCTCAGCACCCTCATGGCCCTCTCAGACCTTCTCTTGGGTCCCACCACCCTCTCATGCCTTCTCAGGCCCCTCAGCCTCTCTCAGGGCCCCCCCAGCCTCCTCAGTCCTCTCAGCCCCTCTCTCAGGTCCCTCCACCCCCTCTGGCCATTTCAGCCATCATAAGTACCCTCAGTCATCCTGCTCTTCTCAGCCCCTTGTTCCACTCAGGCCACTTGCCCTGATTAGGCCCTCTCATGCCCCTTCAAAGACCTTCTCAGTCCCCTCTGGCCTTCTCAGCCTCCTTCAGCCTTGCCAGGCCCCTTCAGCCCCTCTCTCAGGACCCTCCACCCACTCATGCCTTCTCAGCCCTCTTCAGCCCCCCTCAGCCCTTCTCTCATGCCATTTCAGGCCCCTCAAGGCCCTCTCAGGCCCCTATAGGCACCCTCAAATATCTTCTCAGTCCCCTCTGGCCTCCTCAGTCCCTCTCTCGGGTCCCTCCACTCAGGCCTTCTCAGTACCCTCAAGCCTTCTCAGCCCTCTTCAGCACCTCATGCCCTCTCAGGCCCCTATAGGCACCCTCAGGCTCTCTCACGCCCCCTCATAGATCTTCTCAGTTCCCTCCGGCCTCCTCACCCCCTCTCTCATGTCCCTCCCATTCATGCCTTCTCAGTCCCCCTTAGCCCCTGTCAGCCCTCTTCAGCCCCTCTCTCGGGTCCCTCAGTACCCTCATGCCTTCTCAGGTCCCTCAAGGCCTTCTCAGGTCCCTCAAGGCCCTCTGGCCTTGTCAGCCCCTATTGGCACCCTCACCTCCTACAAGCACCCTCAGGCTCTCTCATGACCCCTTCAAAGATCTTCTTAGTCCCGTCTGGCCTCCCCAGCTCCTCTCTCAGATCCCCTCAGCCCCCCGGAGGCCCCCGAGCCCCCTCAGGCCCCCCAACCCCGGCGCTGGGCGGCCATTGGCTGGGCGCGCCGCCGGTCCGTCACGTGACCGCGTGCCCCCGCCCGCTCCGCTTTATAATCGCGCGCCGGGGCAGGAGAAGGTGGCCTGCCGGGAGCGTTTGCTGTGGGGAGCGGCTGCGGGTGAGCGGCGGCGGCGGCTTGGGTGCGGGGCTGGGGGAGAAGCTGGCTGTGAGGTTTGAAGGGAGAGGAGAAGAGGGGGGTGCGGGCTCCGTCTCGCTTGAGGCGTTGGGGCCGCCGCGGGAGGGAGGAGGGAGCGGAGGCTCTCACGGCCGCGTTTGGGTCTTGGCGGGCTCGAGCCTCGCTTCCCCCATTGGCCGCGCGCGCGGGAGGGGGCGGGGCGGCGGCGCCCGAAGGGCGGGAGCGCGAGGGGTTTTCTTCCCCTCCCGCCATCTTGTCTGCGCGCTCGTGCTTCGCGCCGATCCCCGTCGTTGTGGAGAGGCTTTAGCAGGGGCTGCGAGCCCAAGGGCTGCCTCTGCGGTGGTGACAGCGAAGAAGCTGTGACCTGAGACTTGGAGTTTTAGAAAGCAAGCGTCCTTTATCAGGCCTGGGGACACACGAGGGAGCCGTCCCCGTCAATCCCGCGCAGCGAGATCGGAGCTGGCACACAATCTATTTCCCACATCCGCGTATAGATGGATGTCCGTGAAATCTTATGCGTGTTCTATAACTTTCCAAGGATTGTTTGTTGTTGTTATGAGCTTCACGGTTGTCGAAACCCTTGGAAATTTGGAGTCAGCTCTGTGCCTGGCTGCATTTGGGATGGGGAAAGACTGCAAACAGGTGATGATAGAAGAAGGCACATCTGTTTAGCACAGATAACACTTAACACGAGACGTTATTGTCTCCAAAGAATGAGAGGTGTCTGGAAAAACACTGAAAGAAAACGTGATATCAGAGGGATATTCTAGCTAACTCTCAAAAAATGCAATTACATGATGCTTTAGCTTAAATAAAAAATATTTGAGCTAAAGTATTAGTAACTACTTATTGTGTCAGTGGAGTAAGAGTGGCCACGACACAGGGTGTCTCCTCAAGGCTTGGTCTTTTCAGCGCCAGCATCTACTTGCAGCTTGTATCTGAGGAGGGGGGAACCCTGAGTGGGACTTCCAGGGGCTCTGTCCGCAGATAATGTAGTTCCTGACTGAGTAATGAGTGTAAGTTGCTCCTGTGGAGATGTTTGGATTCCAGAAGAAAATATTTTATCACAAGAAGAGCTGTGGCCTTGAACAGTCTGATCTAGTGGGAGGTGTTGGGGTTGGAACTGGATGATGTTTAAGGTCTCTTCCTAATCAAGCCATTTTATGATTCTATAAAACATTGGAATAATCTCCGTAGGGAAGTGGTAGATTCCTCTGTAAGGCTCAGTTTGACAAGGTGTTGAGCCATCTCATTTAAACTATATATCACCTAATGAAGTTGGACTGGATGTTCCTTCTGGTTCCTTCCAACCTGGTGTTCTATGATTCTTTGATAGTAGTTGGCAAGTTGGAATTGTACTACTTCAGAACTGGTGTCCCTGAACTTCAGTGGCAGCTGGGCATTACTACACTTTTACTTTTCTTTTTTTGCAGTGATCCTATGAATTCCAAAATGAAACAGAAAGTGAAAACAGGAAAATCATCAGGATCCCTGCAGGTATGAGCTTTAAAGTCTTGAAGCCTGAATATGGGAACAGATAAGTTTCATCTTCCATTTTCTGTCCTTTATCAAGAGTATCTCAAACAGAATTTTTGTTCAGAGGTTTGTGCCCTGTTCTCTAGGAAATGGTCCCGCTCTCTGACAAGTTTATACCCTCCAAGGGAAAACAAAGGGATCTGTTGCAATGTGCTTCTACCTGGCTTATGTCCTGTTGGCTTGAGTATCTTCCTGGCAGGCAGTATGGTTTGGGAACATTCTGTCCTACTTGGGCATATGTGCTTATGACTGCATCTTTTCTTGCTCAGCAAGTCCTTTTTAGTTTGACAGAGTTTGCTAGTTTTCCATGTAATTTTTTCTTTTAGTTGTTGGCTACCGGCCTTAGTTTAGTTGCTGAATCAATCTGGCTGCTAAGGGGTTGTAGAGTAGGTTCTATAGCTTGTCCTTAATAGGAATGAATTTAGTAATTAAATTTGTCTTGACCTGAGTATTCTTTAACTGAACCTTGGAGTTGGTTGAAATGCTTAAAAGGATTTAGGTTTTTGAGATGACTAGGTTACTAAAGTTTATACCTGTCCCAGTTTTGGCACTAGACTTTTGATTAAAAAACTTGAATGAAGTAACTTAGAATTCTACAGATACCATATGAAGTAGAGACTAGTAGCCCTCTGTCATGAGGGATAGTGATTATTGTGAAAATTTCTGGTATTAATGAAAATTGCTGGTCAATAAGTTCCTTATACACATGGTAGCTCTGTCCTATAGTGACTCTAAGGCATAAAATTCTCACTATGGCCCTTTCAGCTTTCAGTGGGTTAACTCAAGTGTTGGCCAATAATTTCTTGGCAGAGCATACTTAACTCTGACCTTCAATAGCAGCAAGCAGTGTCTGACACGGTGTGGTTCTTGTTCCCACAGCAGTTAGTGTTTGTCCTTCAGTTCAGCAGTAGGGTAATTGGTGGCAGAAACTGCTGTGGGAAAGGTGAACTCTTGTCATAAGAAATATGATGTGAATCGGTGACTTTCTCACGCTGGTGTGGCATTAAGTTCTGGCTACTCTTGCTTGGTTGTCTGCCATTGTTTGCTCTCCCATTGCAGTGTAACCAACCCAATCAGAAAACTTTAATGAAGGAAGTGAGTATTTATGCATGACAGGAAAGGGGTAATAACCATACTGTTTATACAAAATAATAGCCTGTCTGGATTGGAGCAAGAAATCTTTAGTTTGATTCTAATGGATAATTGAAGCAGCACATCTGTGTTTAAATGAACACTGCTTGAGGCTGTGTTCACAGGTAACAGAATAGGTACTGCCTGAAGTGATGAGTGTGATTTTTTTTTTTTTTTTTTTAGTAGACCTGCAATTGCAATAACTGTTACCTCTCCTCTGGAGTCTAACATGGCTGTTGTCAAATCCCACTTTGGGAGTTTCAGCTAAAGTTTACACTTGTAACTGCCTTGAAACCTAGTTGGAGTGTTTCTGCTGTAAGACCTACTCAAGTTCCTTTATGAAGGGTGAAGGTTTTCAAGGGAGATAGGGGCTGAGCATAGCTTCATGTGATGAAGATCTATCTCTGCTACAGATAACTAGATCCTATTCTTTGCACAAGCCTTAACATAAACTGAAGTATCATCTCTTAGTCTTGACAAGATGAACCATAGGTTACCTTAATGGAAGCATGACAGGCCTCTAAGTCTCAATTTATGTAGAGAGGAGTGGCAATGGTCTGAAGCCATATTTGTCTTTTTAGAAGTACCTCACAGACAGCACATGCAGTACTGCCCCAAGACGGACTCTTAAAATGATTCAGCCTTCAGCAACAGGTTCCCTGGTTGGCAGACATAATGAGGTATGAATTAGAAGAAAACTTGTGGATGTGTAATTATTTTTACTTATAGTGAAATGCTTTTGAGCTTTTAACTCTACCATTTGAAAAAAAATAGGTAATCTGGTAATTGGTGTGACAAAAGAGCTTACTGTTATTTTAGTAATAGTATTAAATCTAGCAATTTCAGAGTAATTTAGGAAAATGCTTAAGACTTCTTTTGGGTTAAGCTTCTGGGTGTCGAACGTGATATTTGTGAACTACGGTGTCAAGAAACTGAGACTTAGACTTACTTGCAGTTGCTGGTGAGCAGACTTAGTTTGTGCTGTTTGGGAGGAAAAAGTGCTGAAATATTGCTTTGAAGTTAAACCTGTCTCTTTTATGCAGAAGTCTTCAGCCAAAAGGAAACTCTGGAATAACAAGTTCACCTCGAAGGCTTGTAAAGCTGAGGTGTCTGTGGACAAGGAACAAGAAAATGAGAATCTGAATGATGGCATTCAAGCTGTAGATCTCATGATAAAAGGTATGTGGTAATTCCTGAAATGATTTTTTTACACTTAAAATGCTATGTTCCCATTGGAATATAACTCTAAACACAGTTCCCTTGTCAGTTAGATAAGAGCTTAGCGTTTTTATGCAATGCCTAGTAGGAATTTGTACTTATTCTTTGTGATATAGTTAATATAGTATACACATCTAATGTTTTAGAGTGACTCTCAGCTACTGATTACCATAAACTCAGTGTGCAGCAGTGTTAAAGACCTGTAGTTGGTTACTTTGGTTTAGCTACAAGCTTTTAAGTGACTGATTATGTTGAAATTGATGTATTTTGGCATAGTGTGCTGCATATGTGGCTTCCCAGAATCAGTTTGAAGGCATCAAGTTCAGTGGGAGGCTCATTAAGCCCAATGTGTGGACAGTGACTTGGGAATATGACTTCAGTTTTCCACAGAGTATGTATCAAGACTGGCAGTCGCAAATGTGGCCATCATTTTGCAAAGCCTGCTGCTGTACTTGAGGCAGCTTCCTAGAGACTGCCTTTATAGCTGTTAATACCCTTCCATTAATGTAGGATTTTTTGTAACATTTGTCTAGTTGTGAATTTAAAACTAATCTCTGGGAAAACACTATACAGAGCGAGTCCTCAGTGCAGGAAGGACAGATCTGTTGGAGTGAATTCAGAGGAGGGCCACAAAAATTATCAGAGGGTTAGAGCACCTGCTATATGAGGACAGGCTGGGAGAGTTGATGTGGTTAAGCCTAGAGAAGAGAAGGCTGCAGGGGTGATCTTATAGCAACTTTCCAGTATTAAAGGGGGCCTACAGGAAGGCTAGAAAGGGGCTCTATGTCAGGGAGTGCAGTGGCAGGATGAGAGGTATTGTTTTTTAGTGAAAGAGTGGTAATTGGATATTAGGAAGAAATACTTTCCTGTGAGGGTGGTGAGGCACTGGAACAGGTTGCCCAGAGAACTTGTGGATGCCCCATCCCTGGAGGAGTTCAAGGCTGGGTGGAGTGAGGCTTTGAGCAACCTGATCTAGTGGAAGATGCCCCTGCACATGTCAGAGGGGTTGGAACTGGATGATCTTTAAGATCCCTTCCAGTCCAAACCACTCTATGGTTCTGTGATAATAGTGCTTTATAGAAAACTGGTATGAAAGTTGGGTATCTTTGGGATAATAACAAGAATACAGTCTTGTCACAGACTTAACTGTATCTTCTTACTTCAGGAAGCCCTTCATCTCTGTATTGGAAAGAAGTTGCAGAAGAAAGGAGGAAGGCTCTGTATGAAGTGCTTCAAGAAAATGAAAAGGTAGCTAATGAAGGACAACTAATTTCTTTACCACCGGCTATTGTACTCCTGTTCTAACACTTTATTTGAATTCAGCTGCACAAAGAAATTGAACAAAAAGATGGTGAAATTGCCCGCCTGAAGGAAGAAAATGAAGAGCTAATGTCTCTTGCTGAACATGCTGGTCATCTGATGCACATGATTGAGGTACTTGAATTTTCAGTCAATGTTGTGAATGTTCAGTTAATGCTGAAGTGAGAAACTAGCAAGGGTATCTTTAATCACGGTTTCTGCTGTGTACTCACTTAACTCTTCATTTGAAATTACTGTCTAAGCTGTTTCCTGTGGGATCGCTCTAATCCAGAAGCATAAAACCCCTTCTAGGGGATGAGCTTTTCCAGCTTAAAATCCACAGGAGTAATTAGAAAGTACTCAACAGCGATGCCTTCTGAAGGGAAGGTTCAACCTGTTATTTTAACAGGCTTTGTGTTAGAGATGGTGATGTGGGAAGGAAAGATAAATTTTCACTTTCCCAAGGTGGCTCAGATTCAAGTGTTTAATTGGTTGTGTGAGGTTGCTGGGTAAATGGAACATTTGTGCTGGCTGTGTCCTTTGAGGAACTAAGCTTGAAACTGGGACCCACTAAGTGGAGCAGTGAGAGAGGAGCCCCTGTGCCCTTTGAAGTCGAAGTTTCACCAGAGGAATTGCCGGTTTTGTGGCTCAAAGAGGGTTAATGCACTAAGCCTTCCTAAACCTAAATGGCTTCCTCTAATTCCTTGAGGGCAGGTAGTTGTCAGTGATGCCATGAAAGCAGGAGGAGATTTACTGTAGCGGTCTCTGAAGCTGTGTACATAGCCATAGAACCTTGATACTGAGATCATTATCCAGGTAGGTTGTGGGGATTAGGTTCTCAGACAATACAAAGCTAAGAAAACTTGATCAGGCTAGTTTTTAGTGCAATTACTTAGATCAGTCTTGAAAGACTCTATTTTGCTACACTTGAATTTTTTTTGGTATTCAGGGAGTGCTGCTTGTTAGTGGTAAACCCACAGGCAGAAATTAAATGACTCGCAGGACCAGTGTTGGGAGTTTTCCCTCTGCAGTTCCTCAACAGTTATGTTCACTTATTGGTTGTAAGCTGCTCACTTCTGAGGCTTTAATGTGCCTTAAGTGAAACATCAGACAACCAGAAACCTCAAAAGCAGCCTCTTACAGTCCTGCTTTTCTTCCTATAATCAGGTTAGGTCAGGAATTTTTGGTTTGACCATCACATGCTAGAAAATGCTGGGTGTTCTAGTTCATCTAGGCTTAAGGTAGCTTCATTATCTCTGATTAAAAATTATGGACTTAATCTGTTGTACAGTAATTTTTCAAAATTTAAACCTATGTAGTCCCAAAGTAGTGTTTAACCTGGGAAGCTTTGCCCCATGTTTATGTTGCCTGAGAACTGGTCCTCTTGAAGAACATAAAGAAGACTTAGTCAACAAATCAGATGTGTTCTGAGCTAGAGGTAGCTATTTAACTCAAGTGTCTTAAGATTTTTGATAGAGGAATGTTTTAATTGTAACAACAATTACTAAATGAAGATAATTTGCTTAATTCAGTATAATTCAGTATGCACAGTATTTACCTCCTTGGCTGTTAAGTAGGAAAAGTATGAAGTTAACACTGTTTTTCTTGTTCTCTCTAGAGTCTAACTGGGCAAGCACCTGACAATCTTGAGCCACTGAAGAATTTGGCTGTAGAGGGATCTGAACAAGAAAATGAAGAGCTTAATTCTGGAGATGATGCAGGCAGCTCTTCTGAAGTGCCAGCACAAGTATCGTGTGGCTTAAATGAGTGTATATCAGGTCTTGCTTCAAAGGAAACAAATAATTTGCAACTGGAATGACCATCTTAAATAGGCTTATGTATGTGGCATTTAATTGCAGACTTCCTTTTGAAAGGGTATACTAAGACTTCTCAGGTATAGAAACTCTTGTGGAAGCATCCCAGATAGTGGTTTTTAACTTGAATTATGTAGCAGTGGGACTATCTAAATACTGCATAGAACACTTAGTACAGGCTGAATTTAGTTGCTTGTACAAAATGCAAATACTGTGTATTTTAAACTGTTCTGTAAATATCTTATCAGTTGGTCTGACATGATACATGAAAATCGATAAATAAATATTTGCCTTACCAAAACAGCCTCTTATTGAGTGGGGAATGGCTAGTTCTAGGTTTGTAGGTCAGTTGTGGCTACTGTAGAAGCAAGCTTTCAGTTTTTAGGAAGTGCCTAGACAGTTTAACTCCTACAATCTACAGAATTCTGGAGAACAGTGGTTTTAGTGGATAGGTAAAGCAAAATAAAAGTTCTGTTGTTGGGGAGGCTTCAGAAAGTCAAGAATGAGTAATAAGAGTTAAGATCTAAAATTTAGATTTATACTTAAAGGTGTTTTGAAATAATTCCCTCTGTCTTAAGGGAGACTTTTCCAAGTTGTATTGAGAGCTGAAATACAAAGTATTAGACAAGCTGTTTTAGACACTTACTGACTTATAAAGTAAAGTTAAGGTATTCTTGTTCCTCATAGCAGCTCTACTGGAAATCAAATGGAGACAAGGCAACTTACACTTCAGAGCCATTTTGAAATGAAACTCCATGTCTGTTTTCTAAGTGCTGCTCTGGTATTAACTGAGAGATAAGACACATTCTTACTAAGGTAGTAATGTTGTGAAGGGCTTACAGGAATACAAAGCATTCTTTAAAACCTTGAACACCCTATCTGGCACCCATATGGGGTGGAGAAATGCTTGCAGTTGAAAGTACTTGGGTAGGAGGGGAGAGTAAACTGAATACAGATTTTCTATTCCTGAGTGAACTCAGCAGTTATTCTGTAAGTAACATCTTCCCAAAGACAGGCTTTAAAAGATGGTGGCTATTGTGATGTCTGGTGAAGAGCTTGAAGTTGAGTGGCTCTCTGGAGGCAGATTTAATGGGAGGGATTCTAGTTTAAGGATCTGTTGGACCTTATCAAAATGAGTGCTTCAGGGTACGTGACCACACCTGTGGAACATCAGCCTGGCACCTTTAGTTTCCTTCTGTTTCTTACTTGTTCTCTGGGTGTCAGTAAGTTAATATGTTTCACAACTGATATCAGTTCTGACATTTGGGGAATGTCAGAACCATTGTAGGAAGTAATATTCTTTCTGTTTTGCCTTGAAACTGGTCATGACAAGGTTAGGCATCATATTTTCCTGGGAGCTTTGTAAACAAAAGATAACACCTTCCAATTCATGCTCTAGATGGTGCTTGGACATAATCCTTCCTACTATAGTGCAGGAATAGTGATCAAGATGTGCCTAAGGACAAACAAATGGATGCTGGATAAATACTTTGTAGAACAACTTTGGTTTTCTGTTCAAAAGAAATAGCTAATGCTGTCAAGTGACAAACTTTTTTCCTATCTCAGATTCTAAGCAATTTTCATGTCAATAGTGAATGTGGAAATGTATAAAATAATTCATTACTGTAGTCTTAATGCAGTGCAGATTAGTTTAGGTTATTTGTAGTTCACAGCTCTTCAGAAGTGGCTTTGATTTTAAGCATCAGGAGTATTTTGCATCTGCAGAAGCCATAGAAGGGAAGAAAGTACTGCTTTGCTCCAACTGAGATAGCAAGCGCAGCTTTTCCAACACTTCACCTCCCTGCTCTGTGCATTGTTGTAATCCAGGTGCTGCTTTTAGAACAAAGAGCTGCCAGAAGGTAACACGTCCAGAATTTGTGAGTTATCTGCATCTGACTCTTAGTTATTTTTATCAAGATGATCAAGAAGAATGCTTATTAGTTTTAAATGTGTTTTTTTCTTGACTGATTTTATTTAAATAATGAAGACAAGACAGTCTCTCTTGAGTAGCTGAATGTCTGAGATGGATTGTGTATGAAATAAAGCTGTTTCTTCATGTAGGCTGACATGTATTATATAGCATTTGGCACATGTGGAATAGAAGAACCTCTTATATTAAAAAGATGTGGGCCACTTGGTAATTCATACGTTTGCACCAAAAGTCTTCAAGGCTGCTATGGTTTTATTAGCTTTAATTCATGAGCAGAGTAGTTTGCTGTATAAACTGAAAAAATGTCCTGTAGGAGAAGATCAGGTAGGAGAGCTGAATTGTGGCATAGTGTGTGTATTTGGGTTTTATTCCTGTCACAGATGTTATAGACCTCGATCAGCTATCTTCCTATGCCTATTGTATCTGAAATATTAAAGTATGAAAGTGTCACAAGTTTTGTGATGCTGTTAATTGCAGTTTAAAAATATTCTGAAAGGGTCAATCTAATTTGTTTTGTTCTGAAAATTCCTGCGTTAAAACATGCAGTAGAGCTTTCTTACATATGAAGTACAGGAACTTTGTATGCATGTGTGAAATGCTTTTCACGTGTAGAAACTGTACTGAGATTTGTGTATTTAGTTCTTAAAACTGTCCTCAATTTTTGTTTTAATTGCATGGGGGAAAACTCATTTACCACTGAAACATAGCTATGTAACAGCTGAAAATCAGCATCACTAGAGACATTTCATATCCAGCTAATCTACGGGGAACATGCAGTCTAGCAGAATAAAATTATCAGTTCTGGAACTTTACTGTGAAATGTGATTTATTTCCAGGAAGTGTTAAATGCTGTTGTGCACCAATTTAACCAGCATGCTGACTCCTTTTCATTGCAGAGGCACTGGCCACAATCTCAGCTTTCAGGGTAGGATCCCTAAGGCTGCTCAGAGGTGGGATGTATCTACTGTGCTGTAGCACTTATTTCATAAAATGTGCATGTCTTAATGAGGCAAAATTTCAGGTATGCAAGGCTGAGGTGTGAGGGGACAGTCCATTTGCAGGTGCTGATGTCTAAAGGAGGAACAGCTGTTGGGGGCAAGCAAATTGTGGGGAAGGTGGATGGCTTGTGGGAGGAAGAGCTTGTAATCAGTTTACAAAAACACTTGATTTTTGCTATAAATGCAATGAGAAGGCATGGAGGAGTGAATTGGTTCATAATTACTTGGCTTGGCACCTGAAATCACTTGGTGTTTGTATTGCTTATGTGAGGGCTTACAGGGTTGTGATGTGTCGCAGCCTGTGCGTAACTAACAAAGATGGTCATAGAAAAATGGAAAGTCCTGATCTTAGCTGGCTACCAGGTCCAAAGCAGAACACCAAGAAAACCTGACTGCTACTGAAAAATGTAGCCAAAAGACTTCTTCCCTCTTGCTTCCCTCTATGTCCTTTTTGCAAGCACACTGCATAGTCATTTGCTTTTCCTTAAGGGCCATTGGAGGCTGTTTTCTTTTCAGAACAGGTTTTGAGATTTTGAGCGGGCTTGCAGGTCTGCCAAAGCCTTGTGTTTCCAGAGCCCTCTTGTTCTTGAGACCGAATTGTGCTGTTAATGTTTTCTTCAGCAGAAAATGTTTATTGTATATTGTTAATTTCTCTTTCCATTCTTGTAATAACACAAAGTGGTTCAGCAAATGATAGTAATGCCCTGGGAAACTTTAATTTGCTTCTGCTTTGTTGTTCTGCCAACAACTGCCTGTAATGAAACGTGATCCACTGTGTTCGAGATCAAACCCTTGGGCATGATCCCTCTCTTGTACCCTCGGGGCCCTGCAGCCATTTGAAAGGGGGGGCTGTGGAGCCTATTGCCAGGACAATTCCATTGCAAAGCAGGTGTCCTTAATAAAGACACCAGGCAAACCCCTTTCCCAAGCGCAGTTTTCTTGGCGAGCTTCCTTTCTCTTCAGGCTCCACTGCTGTGGAATTATTTTGGTGCAGGTACATGCTTTTTGCGGATAGCCCAGACCTTTTTGTCTACCTGCTGCAACCCTTAAAGAGGTTTTATATTTACTGCCTGCTGGTTCTTTGCTAGTCAGGAAGTACCTGTCTTGTTACAACCACATCCATGCATCTGTTTTTTCCTGCTTCACAAAGGAGCAGGTAGGAAAGGGCAACTTTATAAGCTCTGTGAGCATATAAAAATGTGTAAGTTGTGAGACAAACTTACGATTTGTTCCTTTTAGTTTGCCTTCTGGTTTGGGAAGCTTTAAGATCCATTCACTTTTTTTTGAAGATTTGTTACTTACAGGATTTTATGGTTTTTCTCCTTAATTTAAGAGTGGACTTTTTTTCCTGTGTTGTCATGCATCATGTTAGGACGTGATTCTTTGCTTTATTTACTTTTGTGAAATAGTGAAATATAGCCTCTGTACATTTATATGCCAGGTTCAAGCTTGTCAGTCTTGGATACCACAATGGGAACTAAATTTGATACACTGAAATTCCTGTGAATTTCCTTGATGACTTTTTTTAGAGCAGGTTTTGCTCGTATCTGATTTGTATGAGCTGTATTATGTGGCTTTTAATCGTGAAAATGATGTAGCAGACCAGCTTTGGCATAATAAACTTCTCAGAGAGTGGATTTTAATGAGATGACGGTAGATCTGAGCACCGTTTGACATGATACCTGTATACCTGAGCAGCCCTATGCTCTCTGCAGCTGTGGCTCTGATAGGCAAGTCTGTGTTCTCCAGGTCTGTGGCATAAGCCTGAATGTTCGAAAGAGGCGAAGGAGTATCTGAGATGAGTCTCTCTTCATTGAAGGGAACAAGTAATCAGTAGAAGTTTGGTAACAGCCCTGGAGCCTCTCAGCATGTTTTCTGCTAGTCCCTGTGGAACCTTTTCTGATAACTCTTGAGTGATACGGAAAGCTGGATTGCTCTGAACTTAAAATAGGAGTAGCTAGAAATGTTGGGTACTAGTGCTGGCTTGAAACTAAATTCTTCTCACTCGTTCCAAAGCGACAGTTCAGAATGTAGCACCCACAACCCCATAGCTTTTCCTTTAACAAAGTTCCATGCACACTACAAGCAAGCTTTTGACAGATGGTATGTATTATGGGTAGGAGCTTTCAATAGATATGGGAATATAAAAATGTTCTCATCTTCTTTTTAAATACTGTTATACCTCTTGCTGATGCTCTGGGATGGGAGCAAGGGCCTGTGTAGACATGTTGGAGCAATTGGAGAAGGAACACCGAGAGGGCACAGTCTTCCCATTGCTTCCAAAATAGCATTTTATTTTAAAACTGGCTTTTTAAAAATTAGTTTGGGTTCACTAAGAGCAGTCCTTTCACTATAGTTTCACCCTTTCTCTACCTTTCCTGTGTTTGTAATTTGTGTGTTTATATCAATAACTCAAATATTTTGCCACTTACCCCCCAGCCTTGGCCAAAAGAAAAATGAAAATGCTGGAGTTGTGCGTATTAAACGACAAGCAAGCATTGCACCATTTCTCCCACTGCACGTGGCGCTGCAGTTTTCTGTCTGCCCTCAGCCAGTAGCCCTTGTTACTGTTGTTTGCTTGCTCTAGTGTAGACATTTCTGTAAGACCTTAAAATAATGTTCTCCTAAGTCATAGAGAAAAGACAGTCCCTACAAGCCTTTCCCCTTAATATGATTAAACAACTCCCTAATGATTTGCCCTAAATCCAGCTGCAAGGTGCTCTCACTGAGCCTCCTATGATACTGGGACCTGACTTCTATCATGTTTGAAGATTATATGGGGCCATATAGGGGAAAGGCTTCTGACAGAAAGAGTGACTATACATATGGACTGATGTGCTTAGTAATTAAAAAATAATCTTTATTATAACTTAAATGTGATAGGAAATATGGTGAGTACAAATACCACAAAACTAAAAGTAAAACCAAAAAAAAATAAAAAAAAAGCAGAAGTCAGTACAAAAGGACACCTTGGAAGAATTCAGCTGATGGAACAGGCATGGTATAAAAACCATAACACAGTTATTTCACCCTCTGCAAAAAGAGTCTGTATTCCTCAGTAAACAAGTAAGCATTTTGAACTGTACAAAATGTACTTTTTTTAATTAAAGGAAGAATATATATATTTATAAATATACAGATATGTACATTGTAGCATTCACAGTAAAAAAACCCAAAACAAACCAGCCTGTGCCTGCCAAAGTGTTTGGTGCACAAGGCTTCCTTTTGATTGTGAATTGTTTGCAATCTTTTCTATGTAGTCTATGCAAATTTGGATACTTTAATTGACATCTAAATAGCATTTCATGCATAATGAACACAGTACAGGAACACTCTTCTGTTAAATTCTATTCACCTCCTCTGTGAACTTAAGGCTTGTAATCAACAGTTTGAAGCACTTGCTGTCTTTCAGCCTTGCAGTGAGGGGGGAAAATGCATTCACTTCACCCTCTGTTTTTTACTGCCTCCTACGTCCCCTCTAGTTTGTTCTAGTTCTTTATATTGAAATCACTCTATAGAAGCTATGATGCACTAATTAGAGTGTATGAAATCCAATCCTGCCTGCAACTTAAGGACCAAATGGCTTTGGGGACTCACGCAATTAGCTGTATTCACTCCTTCTCGGAATAAATAAATGCGTTTTACCTTTTCATTCAGTTTTTGGAAACCTACGTGATTGTTTGATCCCCTCACAAATCTCTGGATTAATGATGGCCTGTTGCTGGAGGGTAGGAGAAAGGAAACAGAAGAGCAGCGGAGGCATTTAGAGCGAGTCACCAAAGTGACACCTCCCAGGGTTTACATCATGCTGTTTCCGGAGACAAAACTTGAAGAAACGTGCTCTATATTTCATTACAAAACTGAGCTGAGTGGTGTTTCCTGCTGCTGGAGTGTCGCTGGGACGCTGCATGGCAGCAGATGCTTAGCTCAGGGCTGGAGAGAAAGCTTCTTTGCAGTCCTACTCAAGTGGCCTCCTGCTTGTCCTTGTTCGACACAGTATTGCACGTCTCAAGCTTTCACAACTTCAAGGGTGTAAATATAATAATCAGTAAAATATATGAAGATGCCAGGTTCTAAAAAAACTCACAGAATTTTGTTGAGGCTGAGTAACTGCAATTACATTATCTGTTACGAATCAGTCAAGAAAGTGTTGTTCCTCAGCATCTGACTGTTCCATCATGAGCTGCAAAGAGGAGCTAATAGGAACTCTTGAGCTGGTTTTTAGATTATGCTTTTTCTTAAGAAGTCTGTAAATTACTACATTTTGGGACATTCTCGTAGAACTCTTCAATGTCTTCCTTTTGCTCCCCACACTGAAATGCAGCTCTGTCCTACTTGAATGACTGTGAAATGTAGGCAAGTTCTTTTCCACCTAAAAAGCTGTGGCAGCTTCAGTTCCACGGCGGCTCCCAACTTTAACAAATTCCCGGGGAAATTTGTCCAGCTGCTCATATGCCAGTCTTCCATCTTCACCTGAATGAAAAAAGTCAAAGCATAATAATATATCATAGCTTTGCCCAACAACATTTGAACGCTGTGTTCTCTGCTGTTAGGAAGTACTGATCTGCTGGTAACTTCTTTTTCTTCTTAAAATTTCTTATGTTCTTGAAGGCAAATTCAGAAATTACTTGGAAAAATTAAGTGTGCTCTGATTTTTCACATTATTTTTTAAATTTTCTCACATAGTTTGCCTCTTTTATCTAGAGCAAAACAGAAGCAGATGTGCCTTGTGTGATTAGATGACAGTATTTATACACTTGTCTTACTAAACGACCTGTGGTGCTAGTCAAGGTCTCAGCTGCAGCTGCGACGTGCTCGAGGCAGATGATGTTTATCCACTTCTGCTTTGAACAACACCAAGTTTACCCATTTCTCACTTCCTGGCGCTTGAAAGAAGTGAGCCCAGCCTTATCTTTACTTATGTACTGCTGAAAAAGAGGAAGCAGTACGTTTGCTACATTTAATTGTTTGGGTCTCTCAAACCTTTTTCTCTTAGGTACGCTACAGGGGCGACAGGAGGGGATCCCCAAGAGGAAGGTGTGTAATACGCGGCAGGCAGTGTGCCAGCCCTGCCTCCTCAAGGCTGCTTGGTGTTCAAATTAATTATAAATTACTTCTGTCTGTTAACTTCTGTTTTGGTATTCTTCCTTTTCTATATCCTCCTCCTGACTAACACAAGACAGTTTCTCTTTGGTCCATTTTCATCATTTTTAAAGTGAATTATTCCTAAGCATATATGTTTCCTAATGTGTTTGAATATCTAGTTATAATGTTTTGTTTCAGTTGAGAGTCTCATATTTATAAACTTGGGTGTCTTACATGCTCTGTTAAAGCAGAAAACTAAATACTCCTCTAAAACAGGCAACTCACCAAGTGAAAGCAGGGTTTCGGACGCCACTTTTCTGATCTCTTCATTGTCAGACTGGCAGAGCGTGACCAGCATTTTAATGCTCTCAGTAGCCTGGGAAGTGTAAAAAGAACCTTATTCGCACCGCTCAGCACACTGTGGTTTTATTTCACAGCCTTGCATGGAAATAGTGACCAACCTATGCACTGACCTCTCTACTCCAGGAGGAGGGCCTTGGTGGGAACGGGGTTGAAGGCATATTTTATTGCTGTCAGCCTGGACCCTTTCTAATTTTCCTACCCTGCGTGCATCTGGCTGGTCAGCCCAGTCGCTTCACTGTGGTCTCCTTACCAAAACCTGTGTTCACCAATATATCCACTTTTTGCCTTGTCTTTTCTATTTTGGGAAGGAAGCAAGGAATAATCCTGTTCTGCACTGCTATGAAAATCATAGAATCATAGAATCACCAGGTTGGAAAAGACCCATCGGATCATTGAGTCCAACCATTCCTATCAATCACTAAACCATGTCCCTCAGCACCTCATCCACCCGTCCCTTAAACCCCTCCAGGGAAGGTGACTCAACCCCCTCTCTGGGCAGCCCAATGACCCTTTCTGTGAAAAAAATTTTCCTAATGTTCAGCCTAAACCCCCCGTGGCAGAGCCTTTGGGGAGCATGTCTGCAGTAGATGCATCCTGGTGACATCTTGAATGCTGACGTGAGTGATGGGGTCACAGCTCCACAGGGGTGGCTGCAAGGTGCAGAGTGGGACCTGGCGCGGGTGATGTGTTTCGATGTGGGTGAGACTGCCACTGGGTTAGCTCATCCAAGGCCACCTGTCAGTCGGAGCATTCTCATCTTTGAAATACTGCTAGAAAGGCTTCACCTTTTATTTGCAGATCCCAAATGGCAGGTACCCTTTCCATCAGTAGTGTTTTTTTTCCCAGCAGCTGCCATTCTTACTGTTTAAGATGCATTAGAACCATGGTGCTCAAGTTAAATCTCTTTAGCTTCACTTCCCACCAATTTCCAAGCCTGCCTTTCCTGAAAGATCAAACCCTTCCCTGTCCCCTGCATGCAGCAGAGGTGTAAAGTCCCTCACTGTTGCTTCTCAAGAGAGCCCTGCCAGCATCTCATTCAATGGCAAAGAGGTTTTTCATATTTTAACAATATTGGATGGTATCAGTTCTGGCTGGAATAAAGTTATATTTTAGAGCTGATTTCTCCAGGGGACATTTTTGAGGGAGAACGAATTGGTCCACAGTGGCTGTCTGACGGAACACGTATTTTTGGCCCAGTGTCTCATACCAGTTGGCTTAGGCAGCTGCTGTTTCCCATGGCTCTGCAGAGCCAAAACAAAAGCAGCATTTTTCCTCCTTGTCATGCAAGTACAGAAATGGTACCAGCCATTGGCTGATGCTGCAGCACCCAGAGGTACCAGCTACTTGTCTGTGTGGTTTGTACTTGCTGCTTTCAGCTGTTCTGTGTGGTGTCACAAAACAAACTGTGACCTGTCTCTCCCTTCCTCTTCTCCTGATGCAACCCACGTGCATTACAACTAATTTTATCCTAGGAGAGGATGATTTCTTCTCCTCTCAGTCAGTACTCTGCAGATATACATTTTTTTTCTCTGTGATGTGGAAGTTAGTCTCCTAAAATCAATATGAGAGGAAGGAAAAGATAAACTTTGTCATCATCACAGAGTGTGGCTGTTTTTGAAACAAAGCTTCTAAACTGTTCCCAAACAACACAGTATTTGTAAAAGGATGCAGTGCAGTGATGCAAAACAAAAGCACCGCTGCTGCTGCTATCGCAGTTTCTGTTTTGTTGCTCATACCTATCAGACGTCCTTTCTTTAAAGTAAAGCCAAGTGCCACAATGAATTCCTTGTCTCTTACCTTGAGGTATCTTAGAGCCAAGCAAGATGCTTTCTGCAGCTGGAGGTTGGGCTGGGTCAGTGCTTCACAGTAATAAATCAAAGCCTGAAAACAGATGAAAAAAAAAAAGAGTAGCAGCACAAATGTCTGTGCCTGTTTGAGCAGAATAGTAGAGTGTAGAGGTATTGCTACCATGCTAAAGGGAGAGGGACTGCACCCCACCGCCCTGACAGCAGGGACAGAGGCACAGCCCCTGCTACAAGTAATGTGGTGGGATAATTCCCTACAGCAGATCCAGGCCAGGTCGCTAATTATAGCTTAGTAGTCTCAGGCCAGCTTTTGGCGAGGAAAAGTTCACGTCAAAGCAAGAAGCACACCCAGGCAACCTTAAGGACCTTTTTGCATAAATTGCCAAAGGGCTTTAGATGGTCCTTGGCCTCTAAAGAGCTCAAGAGTTGACCCTTGAGATGGTTTCTGTAATGTAGGGATAGTAATGAACAGGCTGGGATGGACCCCGGGGGGGTCTGCAAATAAATATTACTAGGTTAGCATGAGCTGATAGACCAGTTTGGTCTTAGAAATTAGTAGCTGGTGCTAGGGAAACAAAACCAGTGTGAGCAGCAAATCTTGGTGGCAGTTGGCTCTGCAATGAAATCGTCTGCAGCAAAAAGCTGCTTAATGCCTTCGTGGCATTAAGGCACCTTGTGGTCCTCCTGTAGGCAGTGCACCCACTGTCAGCTACAGATGCCTGTCCAGGAAGAGGTTATGTTTTCCCTGAGACGCTGCATCCATGAAGCTGGGGAAGTGGGGAGTGTGGTAGAAGAAACCAAGTCCCTGCAAAAATGGAAGATGAAGTGAGAGGGCAAGCAAAGAGGGGACTGGATTGGCAGAAACGAAGAGTGAAGTCCTTTTTCTCTCCCTCTGCCTTCCTTCTACCACTCTGCCTATTCCAAATGTCTTTTCTTTCATTCTCTCCTGACAGAGAACAAGAAGGATAGTAGGGAAATGTCTGCCATGAAAGGGTAGAAGCCAACCCCTAATTTCTTCTTATTTCTCTTCTCCCTTCTCTTTAATTTCGGTGTTTAACCTGGCGCTGCTTGTTGCTTGTGATTGACTCAAATTTTAGACCTCACAGCTGAGTTGTTTTCACCCACGGCAGCCCATACCCTCCAGGAACCGTAGGAGGTCCCAGGTGCTACCCCCTTTGGGACAAAAATAAAACACTCAGACACATGTCTTTGCACATTGATGATGCTGCTGACTGCTGCCTTGAAGCCTTTGACTGAAGTCAAGTCTAAGACAGGTGAGCAGAAACGCTGAAGCGTGGAAGATAGCTGGGAAGTACAACAGTCCTGTTTGCAGAGTTCGGGTTAGTACCTGTTCAGCGTAATGACAGGTAGAAGCAGAGCTGGATATTTGCAGAAAGATTAGAGAGGAAATCACTCTGGATCAGTTTAAATCAAGCTTGGAGCAATTATTTTATACATGTAGACATTAAAAACACACAGGCAGAAAAAAATGTCATGATGATACAGGCTCTCATACCACAGGTGATTTTCTGCCACTTACCTTCTCCCTGAAGTGCCTGTTTTCTGCAGTAGCTGTCAGAAGTGATGCCACGGTCTCACTGACTTCATTTTTATTTTCATTGAGAAGTAAAGCCAAAGCTCTCAAAACTTCTTGCTGTGGTGGAAGGTTATTGGAATTTATTTTGGCCACATTTTGCTGCAGTTTTCCATCTTTCACTGACTGCAGCACCTGAACCACAGAGGCTAGAAGTGCAAGAGGAAGGTCTTTGTTATTTTAGCCTCTAAATATATCAGATTGCTCCTTTCCCTGCCATCAATCCCCAATTTTCACATGACAAATCCCAGCCTGAGCAATAGCTACAGATCCATATTGCACCATGTCTGCATGGGGAATTGTTTGGGCTTTAAACTGTGCCAGTTTCTTAGATGTTTTACCAGAGCAGAAAATGAGTAGCTGCGCTAGGTAGGACTCTGCAGCACTTGTCCCTATCCAGAATTAAGGGCCTCCCTGTCAAAACTTCACTTTCTGCTGGAAGATGTAAATCCTCCCTACAACAAGTAAAATGCAATATTGTCAGAGTATTGCCTTCCAGGGTATCTTTACGAGACCTTTCCTAGGCAGATTGATGTCTGCCACCAAGTGCCAGGACTAATGTGTTTCAGAGGTGGGCTGAAATGCCTTTTTCCTTCCAGGTTTTTGAGCAAAAGCTCTCTGGTATGCCCAAATAAAAATGAAAACTAGGCAAGGTTCCTCAAACTTCCCCTCAAACAGAGACGAAAACTTGGCTTGTCAGGGATTGCGATTCCTTAGCTCCTGAGATCTCAGTTTCAGAAGGTGTCTCCATAAAGGACGGTGAAAGACCAGAACGTTATCCAAATATTCCAGATCTTGGCCCAGCCCACCACCATCAGCCACTTCCTAAAAACTAACGCTTACAACATATTTTTTTTCCCATTCCAATATGGAAATAGAAAAGGCTGAAGGTGTATCTGCATCAGCTCCTTTCCTTTGATATGTACAACTGTTCAGGTGAATTCAGAATTAGTATCCAAGGCACTTCCTTGTCTCCTTTCCTCCCTTTTGTAAAATCAGGCTCAGGACACGCATCTACTCCCCTGTTAGCCACTAGAATTTATATACCCTACCTTCTTTTGCGAGTTGCAACAAGTAGCTTCCGAGGTCGTTAACATTGTGGCTGGCAAAATAGTTGCAATACTGAAAGACGGTGATGATCTCAGAGGACATGCTGGAGTAGAGGACAGGTTCTGTCCGGTCCAGAATCTGAGACACCAGGATCCTGAAGACTGCAGGCAGCCACAAAGGGACACGTTAGTGAGAGCAAAAGCTGCAGGCAAAACGCCACGGTACGTTTTAAAACCAGAAAAACAGAAGCGTATTTGCAAAGCCAGATGCTCCTCAACGTTTCTAACCTCAAAACAGTTTAGACCCTGTCTAGCTCTCATCATCAGAGCATATCTGTAAAGATGAACCCCTGTCAGTTTACAGATGGCTAGTGCAGCTTCTTCTCCGATACACACCCTTTCTGAATCACTAAGCGCGCAGCCATGCACTACCAGTTACGTCTCTGCTTTGCCACTGCAGTAGGGGTGACAAGCACCGAAGCAGGGTTTGGCTTTGCTTGGTTTTGCTACTGTGTGAACATGTAGCACGCAGAAAGCTAGTCTGAGGCACTTTCTGTGGGAACTGTAGCACGCAGGAGGAATCAAAACACAGCCACAGATAGGTATCTGGAATGTAGCTGCCCACGTCTGAGCAAGTCACCCTACATCCCCATTTGAGTCCAAGGAGAGCTAGTCAATGTGGTACATCTCCCTCAAAATGTTTTCAGATATGTTCTATGTTCAGATAAACTCGTTTGGCTATACATTAATTCCATTTCAGCAAACTGTAATGGGGCATGAACATTACATAGGCACATAAAACTGAGAGGACTCCTGCCTCAGTGAATCACTGACACACCTGTATGCATTTGGGAATAGACTTACTTTTTGATTAGCTCATAAACCTTAAACCAATATTTTTTTTTCTGCTAGCATCAATTTTTTCTCCTATTCTGATCTGATTTATTAGGGGCCAAAACTGTTACAAGAGCTGTAGCATTAGTTTTCAAATGAGATCTTGGAGCCATGGTCAAGTAGACCTCCAGGAGTTTGGAAAACAAAGCAATGAAGATTGAGTGAAGCTCTACATTTTGATGACTAACACCATTTTTTTTGCAGCAGTTGGTACCTGTTTCTGCAAATCCTGGACACTCCTCATTCACAGTGGTGGCAAAATTGATATCCAGCTGCTTCATCACCTTGTCTGCAGATGTGTGATACACTCCTGAAGGGCCAGTACACTTCATCCAGAAAGCCAACAGTGACAGCTTCTTGTGGAACTCTGGAATTGCTGGAGGAGAAAACAAAATGAACGATGAAACAAAACTGTGCTAGAAGGGAAAAAATGGTAAGTGTGGAGAAAATCTCACCCCAGCTCACTGATGGACGCTTAATTTTCGGTGGGTTGTCCTGTGTCATTATCTTCACAGAGCAGGACCATGTGCTCACCCCATTTTATAATGTGTAATTTCTGTTTGCCATGGTAGAATGTAAGAACATTTGCTCATGATTCAGTTCTATGCACTGAGGACTCATCCTTTTAAATACCATTAAATACTAGGAGAATACTGCAACTGGTCTGCACAAGACTGGTCCCTATCCTAGCGCTGTTCTGTGGCCTTCGATAAGTCACTTGATTGTGCCTAAATTTTCTGATAAACAAAGTAAATACACCACGGTATATTTACCTCTTCTGCCAGAGTGTTCACAAAGGTGAGCAACTAAGTGTTTGTCAAACATTTCCAAGGTATTAAAACGGACACAACAGCACCACAAATATCTAAATAGTTCTCCACAGAGAAGATTAAAAATAATCTCTTGATTAAATTGTTTGAAGAGATATACTATGCCTCTTGTAGTATAAGGCAGATCCCATTTTTCCTCTGAAAGGGGAGGTGAAAGATTTTGGTTCTCCAGAGGCGGCACCATGCCCACCCCACCACAGCAATGACCTCTATGCATCTTCTGCATATCAAGGGGGATAAGGAAAAGTCTTTTAGCTAAGGAAGCTCCCTAATTTGTCTCTTACCATCAGTAAGGGAGGTGATGTTTCCCAAGTTCTCAGTGCTGATCTCTGCAATATTCTCCATCACGAGGATCTGCCTGGACAGCTTATCCAGGAGGTCTCTTGCTACAAATGGTGTTTTACTTGAGAACACAATTTGCTGGTGAAGACAAATGGGAAAAGAGGAAAACGACTCATTGAACAACAACAACAAAAAATACCTCAGAAGGAAAAAAACCCTCCAAAACACCTGGCACCTGAAAAAGTGCAATAGCATATTCATTGCCTGGAACAATGCAACCTCCTGGGATATTTTGAGGTCCTAGTTGATGTGTCTCGTTGTTTACATCTTTAACATATACATCTAGATCCAGACAATTGAATATCTAAGCAGCCATTTGCATAAGTAAATTCAGATTCATACACTCTGCAAAGCTAAAGGAGTCAATCCTCATAAGCCTTAAAGCCAGAAAATAATATCTAGCCTGACTTTTGCATACCACAGGCCATGGACTTTCAGGACCTAGCTGCCTGGAGGCAGACAACAGCTCACTCCTTTCCACACCATTTCAGGTCTGATCAGCTACATGGGTGTCTTTATTAATTTGGTGCTTTTTCCTGCTGCTGACATCTGCATTTTCCTCAGCAGTCCACTACAATATTTTTCATAACAAACCTGCTCTGTGTTTGGGCACAGTCAGAGCTTACTTCCCCGCACTGCATATTTACTGTGTGCTCTTGTATTTAAGCCAAAACCATCCTGTTTTCTCACACTTGTCAGTCAGCAGGGTGTCCAGCTCAGCACGAAGGGTGCTGGAAGTAGACCTGCTCTATATGGCTTCAGTGGGCTTTTGGGAACATAAAGCTAATTATACCTAAGATGGAAGAGTCAAATATTAATTGCAAAGAGGAAACTGCAGTATATTTTGATTTGTTAAGAAAACCCTGATGCCCTCACTTGTTAAAGTGACTTGCTGGAGATTTAAAAACACATTTTCTGTGCTTGGGCACTGCAAAAAAAACTCTAAAAGGTTGCGTTAGTTAGGTGTTAGGATTGACAGATGATTTCAGTGTCCGACGAGGGGAGGGGACTGTTATGCTCTGCCTTCAATTCATGTGTCACAGACAATCTTTCCAGCTCATACACAGAAAGTCACTTCTGCATTTGAACCCTGCTGCCTTGCCTGGGAGTCAGTCAAACAATGGGGCCATGGGCTTCTGTTTTACCTCTGAAGACAGGAACTGCCTTAACTGGGGGGGGCTGATCTTATTGAGGACCTCCCGGTGAAGCCAGTGGATGTTTGTAACCCAGAGCAGGGGGCTGCCCCTGTCATCTGTGCTGCCCACCAGTCCTGCTGAGTGGCACCTGCAAAGTACCCTGTAGTTTGCAAGTCAGGTCTGCTCCAAGATGAGCCAGGATGGAAACAAGTGGCTTTTCCCATTGGAGGTGAAAGGTGTCACCTTCCCGCTCCAGCACAGCGACTACCCCAGCCCTGCACTCCCACTGCCTCTCAGGAGCAGCACTGACCTGCTCCTACCTCATGTTGTGGGCACGCTGGTGCCTGCAGGGAAAATGTTTAAATATGTGCCAGTATATTCAGTAGGAGATCTTATAGCAACCTTCCAGTACCTGAAAGGAGCCTACAAGAAAGCTGGAGAGGGATTAGTCATAAAGGCTTGTGGTGATAGGACAAGGGGGAACAGATACAAACTGGAGAGGGGCAGATTTAGACTAAACATTAGGAAGAATTTCTTCACCACGAGAGTGGTGAGACACTGGAACAGGTTGCCCAGGGAAGTTGTGGATGCCCCATCCCTGGAGGTGGTTAAGGCCAGGTTGGATGGAGTCTTTGGTAACATCTAATGGAATGTCCCTGCCCATGGCAGGGGGGTTGGAACTAGATGATCTTTAGGGTCCCTTCCAACCCTAACTATTCTATTCTATGATCTAATCAGTACCTGAATGAGCTGCGTGCAATACTGCAAGTGCTTAACTATGGTTATATCGAGGCTGTCGTTCCCTGTGGTCAGGGGCAGGGGGCTGCCGGCCACGCTGGTGCCCACGCCTGTGTCCTCGGTGAGAGCTTCGCTCAGGTGGCCTCTGGCTTCTGGGTGCTCCATCCTGTAACTGGGGAGGGACGAGGGTAGTCAGTGCAGGGCTATCCGCTGCCGTGGCAAGACACACACACACACACACACACACACACACACGCTCACCCAGGGCAATGAACAATGAGCACAGCAAAAGAGCTGAAAGCAGCCAGAAATCTTGCAATGAAGACATCATATCATAACAGAGCAGTGCTGCCCTGCATGGGTGCAGGAGGGCTGTACCCAGCGAGGGGACAGCTCTCTATCCCCTGAGCTGTTTGCCTTCAGCGCTGAAACACCCTCACCAAGAAGCCTTTTTAACCCCCAGTTACCGTCACTTGGCGGTGACAGTGTTTTCTCCCATCTCTAAATCATCTATCCTGTCACTCTGCATTAAGAACCATTACGATTTGTGCCATTCCAAGCACCAATTTCAGTGTCTTCCTGGTGCCAAATTTACTGGTCCTTGCAGAAGGAAAGGAAAACCACTGCTGCAATAAGAGACATGATGTTTTCATATGCTGTTCTAGGCACAACACAAACAGTTTACGTTGTCAATCATTTCTGTAAGAGCGTTAAGCTAGTTTCACTGTGTTTTAAATCATTATTTCCAACATTGTCATCTTGTCCAAATGATCCTCCCTATATTTAAAAGCCTGAGGTCAGTCCCCAGGTGGCAAGTGTATCTGGCTGCAAGTTCAGAAGTTTCAACACTTGCAGTCTTCGCACTGAGTCACACACTTACACGTCTAAAAATGGAAGTGGGAATCTACACTGTCTGGGGATGAGCCAGAGGGAAAAGAAGGAAATTTTAACATCTATATTAACTTAAAGTATTTCAGTTGCTTTGTAATTTAGCTTATAAATAGCTTAAACTTTTGCTGCTTAAGTTAAATTTATGCTCAAGTGCCTGGTTAGAGCCAGATCCTTAAATCATTACAGACTGTTCAAAATGCCAGTTTAGCAAGCAACACAGTTTTCCAAGTTTTTCTTCTCAACAAGTCTGATTCTGGAAAGAGGATATGCAGTAAGATGATGAGAACTGCACGATGGTTGCTTGTTTGCACTCACAATTGTTTTAAACAGGTCACAATAAGCTGTGAGAAATATTCCTGGTTGGAAAGCAGGGGGTGCGAGGGAAACGTGTTCTTTTTTCTCACAGCTCTAGTGCTGCTTATGTGCCTGTTAAGCAACGTGGCAGCTCTGAGAATACAAACATGGTTTTAGGATCTAATGATTGAAACACAGCATCTTAAGGTCACACAACAATGGCAGCTCACGGCACAAACACCACAGCTTTGTTGTTTCATTTTTTCTCAAGAAAAAAAAAGTCCAAAAGTGATGAAAGAAGGGCAGGTAACACGCAGGGCCATGAACAAAGTACCAGCCATCACTCTTACATTCCAAAAGAAACCTACACCATGCTGCTTAAATGTGGCCCTGTGTTATTGTTACTGACAAGCTTAATCCACTGCAAAGACTCATTCGGCTAGAGAGAAAAGACAAAGGGAGGGGGGAAAACCACAGAGGAATTAGTAATTACATCCAAGGAAAGCCAGGTCCAAACCTATGTCAAGGAAGAGGTTCTGCCAGTATTGACATCAGCTTAATTTAAGTTACTCTTCTCCTTTGGAAGACAGATTGTGTATATTTGAACAGGAGAAAAATTATCCTGGAAGCCAAAGATTTTGTATGCAGCAGCGATGGGGAACCCTCTGACCCTACAAACTCATCAAGGATTAGTCAGTCTTCCTTGAATAATGTGTGCACCGGGATCCTCTGTTAGCGACAAAGAGCTAGGGTATCACTTTGGCATAAGCACAGCTGGCAGTTACTGCAAACTTACCCGTTCCTCTCCATCTCAGTATCTGAAAATACTGAGTCTGCACCTCCTCCACCATTACAAACCTCCACACCACCACCATCCTCATCATCAAAGTCAGAGGTGTTCAGGAAATCAAAGCTTTCTAAAGCACTTTCAACTGTTAGACTTAAACTGGAGGACCTGCTTCGGCTTACTGCTGGCTTGCACTGCAAAGGCAGAATGAACCAATGAAAACCCCAGATATTATCTACTAGTGAAAGAAAAGGAAAAAAAGGGATAAAGCTTAAAACTTTAAAATTCTTAATTTTATTTTTAAAACTTCATTTTATTGTTTCATTTCAAACCTTCATATTCATAGCATATACAATCAAAACCTGAAAACTTGAAAACCCTTCCCATCTTCCTCCCTTCCTTATCCTTCCCCTGCCTCTCTCCCAAAGGCAAACTCCCAAAGGCAAAATTCAGTGTGTTTTATAAAAACAAGAAGTACATCTTGGATCCGAGTGATTTATTCTAGATGTAACTCCAATGGAGCTTAACCAGGGATGAATTTGTTGCCACATCTGTAGATTTATACACGGGATGAGAGGACTTCGGTGGCCTTTGTAGCCACACAACTTATCAAGGAAAAGACAATCACATGTTAGATTCCTAGGTGACAGAGAAAGGCAATATTATAACTCAGAACTTAACAGCTCTAGAGACGGGGGGAAGCTATCTCATCTCAATACTTGGAAGAAACGTGAGAGAAGCCTTGCTGTTGCTGTAGGGACTATCAAAGGCCTTTGTCCCGTGTTGTGATTCATCCAGACGTGCCCACAGAGTTGTTTCCAGGGTCCCCTTGCAGGACCAAGTGCAACCTGAGAGATCACCTCCACCACTTTGTGCAGTGATTTCATCTTTCACACTACATGATTATTTGATCAGAAAGAGCCAGGAGCCACTGCTGTCGTACCACAAGCCCCATCTTCCAGGGCCACGCAGGAGCCAGGACTTTGTCTTGCTTGTAGAAAGATACACATTGGCCTTCGCGTTCAGTCTCAGTACCAGCTCCTCTGGAGCTGAGGAGGCTTGGAGTTTAATTTCCAGTTTCCTTGCACACAATATTATAATGATCACATGCTGGCACTTAGGATGCTTGACACCTTAAGGTGTATGGTCATTAGCTGATCAAACACACTTCCCCGCACCTCTGTGACACAGATGGGTGACGTATCCTGCTTCCTCTCCAGCACCGATGGTTTTATCCTACCATTTCTTTCAGAGCCGGCATTGCTGCTTCTTCAGGCAAAAGCACACAGCAACATGTGGGTTTCTCTTTTTCCCTGTCCATCTGATACGGCCAAGAGAGATTCCTTCAGCCACAGCTGGATTCCAGCTCAATCTTTTTGCACGGGAAGCGCAGCGCATCTGCTGGCAAGGCTGAGTGCTGGTCTGCAGGCTCATTCATAGGGAGCACACAGACATAAAGCAGATCTGGAAAAGGCGTCCCCCTCCGATGTGCAGGAATCCCGTCTGCGCACGTCCGTCCTCTCTCTTCCCACCCTAGCCCATGTCTACCTCTTTTAACCTCTGGTAAAAAAGGAGGGTAAATAAACAGTCCTCGTTGTCCCTCTGCTGTTTGGAAAGTTGACCTCTTTGTATAAGCTGCAGAGCAGCCAAAAAGTTAAAAGTAATAATAATGGCAGCTTTGCCTGCTGGAACGTCCTTGGGAAATAGTGCAAGAAACAGGGGCTGCAGGCTGTGAAAAAAGCACTTAATTTGGGAAAGTACCATACAGCTGTGAACACCAATGGAAACAAAGGTCTTAACGAATTTCCTCTGTTCCCTCCTTCCTCCTCAGACGTATTTTTAAATGATGAGGCTTAAATGACTAGCAGACGAACTTGCATATGAATATGAAGCATTTGAAATTATTATTTCCCATATAATACTCTTTGCACAGTAACGTCTCATGAGTTATTATTAATGGGAGAGATACAAGTCACAGTGATCGGCAGTAAACATTAACAACACACATGCAACCCCCTTTTCTTCTTTCTAATTTTCAGCACATTATCCTGGTGTAATGCTAGGATGTCTCTCATTTAAAAAATGGACCAGGGAAAAGGCTCGGAAAAAGCCTAGGCAAGGTGGAGATGGCTACCTTCAGTGAGACCTGTGCTTATAAATCTCTTTGGCAATTTGGAAAATTCAGCTTCAGGCTAGAAGACCTGATCCTCAGTTGGTGTAGTTTTGTATTGCTCCACAGAATTCAGAAGTAGCCTGCTAAAGCACGCCCACTCAGGACGTGACCCATACATTTTAAATACAGAAGGTAGTATATAAAGTGATCTCCGGTATGGTACAAGCAACGGGTTCACATGTGGTTTCTTGTATGATTTAAGGATATGATTTAATTAACCCACTGCAACTGCACCTTTTGCTCTTTCCCCTACATTTCAGACACATTAAAAGATCCATTGCATGAGGGTACAAGACTATGGTATTCACTTTGTAGACAAGTTTAAAAATGCAAAACTGTGAAAGGATGCTCCAAGCAGAAGCAAATCTAAGGAAATGATCTCCAAAATCCTTACTTTGATGTCTGTAGGGAAAGGGAGGAGATACTACCTACTCAGATTTTCTTTAGGGTAGTATTTTCTGAAAACGTACTCACTTTTAGGACGTCATCTAGATGCATCACTTCTTGGTCCAGGTCCTGAAACTCTTTATACTGCTCTTTATGTGGCTCAAGAGCTAAAAGAAGCCCTTGCAAGGCTTCTTCAATGCTTCCATCAAGGTAAGACTTATATCCTTCTGATTCCCCACTAATCGATCCCTCACAGGGCAACCTCTCTGGGGTCACAGGTGCCTCTGCTGACGTAAGCCTTTTCACCAGCTGCTTTGTGATGTTGCCCTCATAGGTATCCAGCTCCACGGGCTTGAGCTCCGAACCTTCATCCGTGTCCTGCAGAAGGGACACCGGAACACTTGTCTCTATAAAGACACGATCGCTCCCAGCATCAGAAGTATTCTGGCAAACTTCAGGAGCTGCCCTTGCGGTGGCTTTGTTCTCAACCACCGCTCTCTCTCCCTGGGACGGAAGGTCCTTCGGTTCAGCGACAGAGTCTCTGCGGGAGTCGCTGCTGCTGCGGTCCAGGCTTGAGCTCTTGGAGGACTGGAGAGCTTGGTGCTGGGTGGGAGTTGCAGTGATATCAGGGCTAGAGCTGACGTGAGCAGAAGAGGACTCCGATGCATTGGCAGGGGGCACACGGTCTTCATAAGGCAAATCGCCAAACGTGAAAGAAAGAGGTCGCTTCTCAGTGGTTGCTGTTCCATTTTCAAAGACGTCATCTGGCAAATTAGACTGAAAAGATAATAGAGAAAGACAGAAAATATTTTTCCATGTAGCACTGGAAAGAGGAAAAAAGCGTATGTGCCCGGGAAAGAAAAATGCAAGGAAAAGATTAAAGAAGCATTCAAAACTTGAGAGATGGGGAAAATACTTCAAATCCAGCTTCTGCTTTCATCTGGCATGGCCCCCGATTTCAGCAGGAAAAACACTGGAAAACTTGACCTCTAGGAAGCAAGACCCAGAACAGAGAGCCGAATTCCGCTCATCATACCAGATTTCTTCAGACAGCATTTCCACCGCTTTGCTGGAGTTCCTGCAGCATGTATCCTTTTGATGGAGTTATACTTAAGCCACCTTGGCTGCATATTTGTACCCATTACAGTTTTCAGTCACATTTATTTTCTGACTTCTAAAATAGCTGTCCCTATAATGTAATAAAGTTTCCTCCAAAGTTTTCTCTAGTGTCATGGCATTTTAATGGTGATATGACTATGGTATTTCTTTTTTGTTAGAAGCGTGTTCTGTGGATGGCATGGAGATCCCTAATAATTGTTAAGCATGAGTTACATACGGGTCCTGTTCAACATGAGTTTCTGCCAAAATGCAACGGAAGAATTTATGTGGGGGTGTATTGAACAGGATGCTCATCATTTCCCAGCTTTGCTTTGTTACGTGAACAGCTCATGGAAACGCACAGCACAGATGAAAGACAACTACCATTTTGCTGACAATTTGCTGGAAAGAACTGGAGGCATTCAGATGCTGCTAAGGTACAAAAGGTTAAAGGGTCCAAAACTTGCATCTTTTCCCCGAGCACTATTAGAAGGTATTTTGCCTAAACATAATTACACTGAAAGGTACATTTCTTCTTTCCCCGGACACAGGCATGCTCTTAGCATTTGGGAGTCATGTCACTAGGCAAATGTAAAACATCAATTAGTGTAGCAGACCATTTTTAAGAATAACAGGTTGTATTCCTGCCCTGCTCTCCACCCACAGATAGTTGGGTTTTGATCATTATCCCTGTAGAAACCAAGAAACACTTTGAATTAATGTGAGCAGCATGGGCTGTCACAGCCATGTTCTCCCCTCTAATTAGTCAGCAAAATGAGTGAGTTGCAACAGAAAGCAACACATGAAGCATGCATGGAGATGACACACGGGGTCTGAAAAAAATCCTTCACCAAACAAAAACCAGGACTCACATATAGCTCTAGCTCTGCTTTTGGGCTTAGCCTGAGCGATGGCAGGTCACTAAAAGAGCGGCTGCGACGAAGCTTGTCAAAGAAAGTATCTTGAAGAACATCTAAGATTGTCAACTTTGGCCTGTCTTGCAGGGGATGCAGCCATTTCTTTAACAGTCAAAGCAAACAGGGTGTGAGGAAGGGCAAGTTAGAGGGATGCTTTGTAGCAGAGTACTAAATTACAGGCATGGGAAGCAGCACTTCTAAAATTCATATCCATACGGATGGACTAATCACAGTCCTGATTAAGCATTCAGAATTTGATTCATGCAAATTGTAAGAGCCCCTTAGAGATATCTTCAGCACGAGGCAAATTTGACCATGGATGCATCAGAAATACTAGTTCTATAATGATTGTTACTGTTACAAAATGAACACACATTTCATAAAGATTATGCAAGTATTACAGCAGTCAGGCAAGAAGGATAGGCATGTAATAATTGGCCACAGAGTTTCAAAGATTCCAGGATCATAGTCACCTTTTAGGACTAGCAGCTAAGAATGCGCTTGCTTTGTAAGTATTTGTAAGGCTAACCTACTGGAACCAGGGGAAAAAAGGCTTAGACGTGTAAAGCAATGAAGTGTTTGCAGTGTTTGAACTGCTCTAGGGCTTCTCATTACATAAACATGAAGCCAAACAGAGCTTACAAAGAATGAGTGATCCTTGAAGGTTGGCGTTTCTGGAGTGCCTTGGCTGTACATGGACATTCGCCTCTGGAGAGCAGATGCCTTGCTCACATTCCCTGTGGATGGGGTCAAGTCTTCAACATCAAAGGGGCTATGGACACACAAGCAGGAAAAGAATGGTTAGGCTGAGTGAGAAGGAATTTCATATCCATGGAAAGTATTTTTGAAAAGGTGGTTTATTAGCACATCAAAACCCAGAGCTAGCAAGTTTTAAACAGAAGTGTTTAAAAGAAAACGTTGTTAATTAGACAGCAGGCTCAGAAGTGTGGTTTTCGGTTCTGATAGAAGTATTCTACTCTCAGAAACCATTTATGTAGCATAGTTTGATGTTATACTTCTCACATGAAAAGTATTCTCAGATTTGAGCTGACAAGTGTCACACATACTAATGAGAAAGGTGCTCTACTATTAATAGAACTGTTGAATTACAAAGGAAAACAGTAGCTGTTATTGCTGACTTTATGTTTATTGCATTACAAGAAAGAGCATACATGATCATAAAAGCTAAAAGCATCAATGCTTTTTCAGAAATGACAGTTACTGGTTTTATTAAAGTGATATGAGAATTAGGTTGGAATCCTAACATCATCAGCTTACCTACGATTACCAATGCAGATGGACAATATTAAAAGATTTCCCACCACCCTCAGGCCACATATGAAGTCCAGAAAAGCCTTCTGAACCTGGCCAGGCTAGCATAAACTCAGGGCAACTCCACTGAACTTTTACACTGATATCAAACAAAAACCCAATGAATATATAAGTATTCAGTTATCAACCTTTTCCTGTGCTTGGGAAAGGATTACACACTTTAATCAATTCTATGATCACTCATCACTATCTATTTCACATCTCATAATGTCAGTAACAGCTGAAATAGCCACAACTAAGAACCTATGTCCAACCTCATTTTCCACACAGCACTGTGGTTGACCATGAACTATTTCTCACATCCCAAACCTCGGTCACAATTCCTTCCCCATCTGCCTCAGTAGGGAGCAAAAAGGAGAGAAAAGACCACACAGATCTTTTTGCTTTAATGTAATTGCTACAACCTCTTGACCAAGCAACCAGCCAGCTCTACTTACTACCAGGTGATTTCAAGGTTCAGCTTTATTGTGCCAAGGTCATTAATGTCCACTGCAACCACCTGAGGCCGAGCTGCAAACAGGTCTTTTGTCTCACAAGTAACACTTCCAACAAGGATGTGAGTAGCAAGTCCTTTAACTTCTGTGACCTGTAAGACACAAGAACAGAATATTTAGGACTATACAAGGCATTGTAATCCTTAATTACCAAGGCAAGGATTTTGATTTTCTGGCCTGGACTCTTTCCTAAAAGGCTTCTAAATATGTCCATGTCTGCTGCATCTTCATAACTTCGAGGAAAATTCAGGTTTTATGTTTTTTAATAAATGCATAGTTGCATGTGAATGATCTATGTTTTCTTTAAGTTTTTATGGATGTCAGAAGAGAACAAACATGCTGGCCCTGACCAAGGGGCTATCTAACCTTGGTTTTGGCCTTTTGCAGTGACTATAAGCAGAACTCAAGGGAAGAGTAGGAAGAGGGAGAGCATATTGTATGTTCTCCAGTCTAATATTCTCTCAGCAATTGACAATTTTCATGTCATGTAATCTCTTGTGTGGGTAGCCTACTTACTAATTCCCAAGGGAGCCCTATTCTATGTATTCATCTCCTGCAACTCTGGCGCAGTGACGGAAAGACTCCAGTCTAGGAAAAGTCACTGCTTATTGCTGGGAGTTGCAAAAGTTGTTCTTTCCCTGGAGGACAGGGCATGGAGTCAGAGGGACTACCATTAAGAAATTTTGGGAACTGCTGCGCACAAGGAAGCTGCCAAAGAGTTAAAGTTGGTTTTCTACATGTCCTCATCTCACCGTGAACAGAAACCTCACAGTGCAGCGTTGCCATTCTACACAATATGTTAAGAATGGACCTCAGGACAGCTCTCAGCATATGCCCACTGGCACTGCGTGTGTTCAAATGAGAACACTATGCATTTCTCCAGACTAGCAGATGCTGCTCTCTTACCTGAGCAGCATGATCCAGGGAAATGGTGGTGTCACCATCCCTGGAGGTGTTGAAAAAACATGTTGAGATGACACTTCAGGACATAATTTAGCAGGCATGGTGGTGTTGGGCTGACAGTTGGACTTGATCTTAAGAGGTCTTCTCCAGCTTTCATGATTCTATTGTTCTATTGGAAAACTCAATAGTAGAGGGATTTTTTTGGTTTGGGGTTTTGCATTGCTGTTGTTTTCTTGGATAGTGTTAGCAAACAGGTTTCTAGTGTTCCTTTGCTTTGGTGTAAATAATCTGAGTTGCTGGAGAGCAATGTGAGGCAAGGGTTGTGTTACTATGGCTACAACAACCCTCTGTGGAGTGTTAGGACAACCTCTCCCACAAAACTCTCAAACTGATTATAGTCTTGTTGAATCTAGACTGGAACAACGTAATAGCAAGTCGTCCTAGTAGGTGCATCAGAAATACTAATGATGGCTCATTTCCAAACAGTTTAATTATCTGCTGCTCCATTTTTACTGATGGTGCATGAAAAGATAGCTTCTTGACTCCTGTCTTGCTTGCAGGTAAAGGAGTTGGCAGGCGTACCTTAATGGAGATCAGTCCAACAATGAGAGGGAGGAAAACCATCTCTTCTCCGTCCCAGCTTTGCTTGCCATTCACTTCTATTTTGCCTTTCAGTTTCCATCGCTGGCGACCATAACGCATGAAAATCTGAAAAACAAAAATCCTCTTATGTTCTTGAGAAATCTGCTCACTTGGTGCACAAAGACAAGAAACAGAATTGGGGAATGGGTCTGTAGTAGGTTGGAAGAAATAGTGGTGTAAGTACTGCCCCTTTACTTCCTGTTGATCCAGAAGGAAAAAGTCTGTCCTGCACGATCTCTATCTCTCCTAATCACTTCTGGTGAGGCACCCCTCAGCCTAGTTTTGTTGAGTTACAACAAAGAACCTGCAGGAGTTATAACTCCATCTGCAGGTACCACGGTGGGTGGAGGGGGGGAGATTTGGGAGAGCAGGATGAAACCCTTGTGGCCTTCCCCAGCACCCACGGCATGCTGCCCTTCCCAAGCCAGGGAGAGGGTAGGTGAGCTTCTGGCCATCCCACATCAGAGACCGCCCCAGCTGCAAGCCTTTGGCTGGCTGGTGATGGAAGCGAATGCGACCCACATAAGGCCTGTTCTCCAGCCCCTTCACCAGCCTCGTTGCTCTTCTCTGGACTCGCTCCAGAGCCACAACATCCTTCTTGTGGTGAGGGGCCCAGAACTGAACACAGGACTCGAGGTGCGGTCTCACCAGTGCCGAGTACAGAGGGAGAAGAACCTCCCTGGACCTGCTGGTCACACTATTTCTGATACAAGCCAAGATGCCACTGGCTGCTTGCAGGCATGAAAGTGGCAGAAGAGATTTGTCATAGGGAATGAGAGTGGGAACAAATTAATTAACAATCAAGACAGCTGGGAAGTACAAGTTGTGGGGATCTGTCATCAAGCCACTGAGAATTTCTTGCAGGGTTAACTCTGTTCTGGATAGAACTGGAGCCTTCTATCTCAATCCATCTCCAATGAACCTGCTTTTCATATTCTCCACTAGAACACTGTTGCAACTGGAGATCCTGACACAGCCTCACAGCAGGTAATATCTGTGTCTCAAGAAATGGTTATTCTGTGTCCTTCTGCTACTCTGCTTTATGATGAAGTAAATTCTAAATATTCAGTACAGGATCCTTGTAAAGACTTTTCTAATTTGCTTTGCATGCATGGGCCATATATTTTTTTCCAGGGGAATTAGAAGCGTTTGTCATGAATAAGACAGTGAGAAGCATGGCCTCATTCTAGAAGACACTTAAAAATAAAGGATTTTTGCTTGTGGGCTTATTTCTTTAATTACATTTTTAAATACATGAAAAAAATAAAGCTTGTAGTTCTTCAAAACAGCCATCATCCATTGCTTTGAATATAATTTTCAGGTCTTCTGACAGATACCCTAACATAAGGAGACATAAAGAGAACTGCAAACTGCAAGGTTTTCCAGAGCATATATAGGAAAAATCGTAGTTGTTTCTTGGTCTGATGATGTGAAAAAGCTTTATTCGTTGTGGTGTAAAAAGCAGCAGAAATCTGCCTTCCTTTTGATTCTTTTGCTGTTAAACAAACCATAAGCCAACTCAGACTTACCTCATATTGATCTCCTGGGCAGAGCCGAGCAAAGCCAGCCAGACCTGAAAACAAAAGAGACAGAAGGGCTGGGAGAGGACCTGGGCAGCTGAGCACAGTGCTGCCTGGCAGTGGGTTGCCCTGGGCCTCCCCTGCTGCCAGGCTTGGAAAGGAGAGGGTGGCAGCTCCTCTGCCGGGAGGCATTCGTAATCCCCTTCTTTTGGCTGCCTCAGTGCCATTGAAACCAAGACTAGCCCCCACTCCTTAATTTTCTTCTTCTTCCTTTTCTTTTTTTTTTTCCTAGTACACAATTAATAGAATCATAGAATGGTTTGGATTGGAAAGAATCTTAAACATCACCCAGGTCCAACCCTCCTGCCACGGGCAGGGGCATCTCCCACTAGATCAAAGCTGCTCAAGTCTCCATCCAACCTGGCCTTGAACACCTCCAGGGATGGAACAGCCACAACTTCCCTGGACAACCTGTGCCAGAGCCTCATCAAACTCACAGGAAAAAAATCTCTTCCTAATACCTAATCTAAATGTCCCCTCTTTCAATTTAAAACCATTACCCTTCGACCCACCACTGCACTCCCTGACAAAGAGCTTTCCTGTAGGTCCCTTTTAAGTACTGGATGCATATAAAAGATTTGCACTTTCCTGTGTTCCTTCCTCCAACAGCTGAAATTATTCTATAATAATTACAGAAAAAGAATAAACAGCTTCCTGATGTCTTCTGGCTTCAGAAACTCAGCTGAACACTATTGTGACGCATGGGCGATCTGCTGATTAGCACGTAGTGCATGCTGCTTAATACTAATCAGACCGAGCCGTACATTATAACAGATTCCTTTGTAGTACATCTGAATGGAAGCACAAGAGGACCTCCTTCTGTTTTGCGTTTCCATAACATCATTGCCATACTAGCTGAGTATTCAATAGTAATTACATCAAGAAACATGACTGACATCTGTAATTTGGGATTTATTCCATCTTTCCCTAGAAGTGTAGCAAAGCACTACTAATTTTTAATTTTTTTATTTCTTTTTTTTTTTTTTTTAAAAGGCAGAACATGATGATGCTATTTCTATATTGGCACTGTGCATACGAAATGGAGAGTTTCCAGAAGTTTCTGATCATCCTGAAATCCCAGGGATGCTACCATCCCTGTTCCAGCATTGCGACCCGCTGTTCTACAGGATGCAACCGGTTGTTTATCACTAACACAAACCTCTTCTTTCTCACAGATCTCCTCAGCTATTGCACTCGTTTTGGTATAAAAATTTCCTTTTTTTCTCCCTCATGCTTGTCATAACAGCTGCCACAGCACCACCAGCTTGCAGGGCAGGTTTGTCCATCCTGCAGAGTCCATACTCTTAATATAATCCAGCTTTGCCTGGGTAAGCCTAAAACTATGCCTGCAGTTTTGCAATGCTCCTCAAAACCAGCTTTAGAACACCTACAAAGCCTGTGGCAGAGAAAGGAATGAAAACAAACTTTCCAGGGTCTTTGGGCTACATTTATCTTAAAATACATGAGTGTGTTAAAATCAAGGCAAACATGATGAACCCTAGTGTTGGCTTTATTTACCAGGCTCAATTAGCCCTGATAGCTGGATTGCAGGAGCAACTAGATCTCTGTACACAGTCACGGCCCGTCCCTGTGATCTGCTGATCCTTCTCTTCCATTTCTTTGACCAGGAATGAGTTTTCTTCACTCATCTTACTGTTTAGCAGAACAAAGAGGCCCTTGCTCGGAGCTCATATTACCAATTCCTTTCTAATTTATTTACTGTTTATAAATAATTCAAGATTACTAGCACTCCGCTGCTGCTTCTGTCTCCCCAGGCGTGCTTTTATAAGTGAATTCGATCTCTGCTGGGACATCACTGAAAGTATCAGAGGAAAATAAAAGGCCTTTTCTTTGCTCAGTGGACGGGGTGTGAGGCAGAATGCAGCGTAAAATGCTACATGGACCTTGTCTGCTGCTGAGCTCTGTGAACAGTGCCTGGCTGAACCAGGCACAGCTCTGGGCCAAGGGACACAGAAGGAAGTGGCAGGAGAACTGGAACTGAGCTCCTGCGACGGTAGATGCTGCTCAAGTCTCTTCAGCTTGATGAAGAGGGTGCTAAGGGCTGACTTGATTACAGGGGATAGGTACTTCCAGAAAAAAACAACTTTTTGATAACTGAAAAGCTCTTGGGGACTAAATGTATGGCAGGAGCCAATGGCACTGTTGTACCATTTCAAGTATCACACCTTCATAGAAGCACTATTCTGGGCTTGTAATGCTGGTCAGATGCAAGGTTGCTCCTGGGCTGTCAGCATAAGTAATTAGGGGATAGGATCATTACGTGGCTGTGGTAAGGTGTCAGGACGTTAATATCCTTCACTGGCAGGGCCGCCTAAAGTTCATGCAGAATGTACACCTCAGATCATATCACAGAATCATAGAATAACCAGGTTGGAAAAGACCCACCGGATCATCAAGTCCAACCATTCCTATTAAACACTAAACCACGTCCCTCAGCACCTTCCTGGGCAGCCTGTTCCAGTGCCCAATGACCCTTTCTGTGAAAAATTTCTTTCTGATATCTAATCTGAACCTCCCCTGGTGGAGCTTGAGGCCATTGCCCCTTGTCCTGTCCCCTGTCACTTGGGAGAAGAGGCCATCATTCTCCTCTCCACAACCTCCCCTCAGGTAGTTGTAGAGAGCAATGAGGTCTCCCCTCAGCCTCCTCCCCTCCAGGCTAAACACCCCCAGCTCTCTCAGCCGCTCCTCTTGTTCTCCAGCCCCTTCACCAGCTTCGTTGCTCTTCTCTGGACTCGCTCCAGAGCCACAAAATCCTTCTTGTGGCGAGGGGCCCAGAACTGAACACAAGATTCAGGGAGCGGTCTCACCAGCGCTGAGTAGAGAGGGAGAAGAACCTCCCTGGACCTGCTGGTCACGCCATTTCTGATCCAAACCGAGATGCCATTGGGATATGTAGGATGCTAGACACATGGACTGTGGTTGCTTGTACTGGGCTCCAAGTTGCAGAACCCCTGGTGCATCAGGCCAGCGCTTGGCTCTGCCCAAGTGAAACAGTTGAACATTTTACCCTCTGCTGTCCTGGCACTTCCAAGAGGTATTGGGGCACTTCCCTATACATCTTAAGAGGACACATAGATTCCATACAGGGACATATAAACTTCCACACTGAGTTTCCTAGTTTAATTTCAATAGCTGCTTAATCCTGAGCTGTGATCTAAGCCTGCCAGCAAGTTTATCATCTTTATTTTAAAAAATCATTAGGATTTTCTTTTTAAGTATTAGTCATAAGAACACAGTGCGAGTCCCTTGCTTCCTGACAGCCTTGGGTAGGTTTGCTTGCTTTCATTGTAAGTGACAGAGAGCACAAAATAAAAATAACTTTCACTGGAATGGCTAGGAACAGATAAGCATTAGGGAGAAGAATGCTTTGATTTTAAATTAGATCCTAAAGTTAGCTGGATGTGCTTTAGTATAACTTAAGGGGGAAGCTTGCTGTGTGATCTGTAGGCTTTTGTGCTAGATGTACTCTGAATTTTAGCAATAGCAATGGCTGGATCGTCCTATTGGATTCCTATTCCTATCAAAAACTACCTAGATAGAAATCTTAGATGTTCTAATTAGAGAATACTTGATGAAATAGTGTTTATCTTTGCTATTTTTTAATTTGGGCTTCTTTATGTTATGAGAACTGTGTTCAGAAGTTGCTGTTGTTCATGGTTTGTGCTCTGCTCCTCCACGTGAGCTCAGCACCTGGCTCCTTGAGAGCCCTTGAGCTTTGCTGGAGGATTTGGGTTTACAAAAAAAAAAAAAAAGGGGGCTAGTCCTTTTCTGCCTAGCCATTTTCGATGCTGTGACACCTTTTGCAACACGTCCTGCTGTCGCAATTGTGCATTGCACTGCATTTACAGCAAACATGGAAATGTTCCAAGGGACCTGGCTTGATGCAATTCTTTTTCTATGCTGCATGACCTCATGTTTCCTCCAGCATGTCCGTGCTGCATTTCTGCTGCTCTTCTTACATAGAAATATTAGTAACTGGCTCAGTTTCTGTGTGTCCATCTTGTAACTTTACGTCTTTGCATCTTTGACTGCCCTTCCGGTATCTAAGAGTGGTGGTTTCAAAACCTGAGGTTTGGTGTTGTGGGATGGAGCCAGGAGAACTGTAGTAGTTTCTGCACTTGTTTTCTCTAGTACAGAAGAGTGGAGTGACTACCTTAACTTGATCTAAGCCAGATCATATCTCATGCAGTGCAACCACTGGATACAACTAACTCACAGCTGCGACAGGGCAGGCAAAAGCAAGACCCTGCATGAGATTTGTGAACTCTAAAATTCCACTAGCAGTACTGTGGGATTTTTAAATAGGTGAGAATTCAAGTGAAGAATTAAGAGTGCACAAATGCTCAGATCCCTCTTTGGTTTCATACCCACACAAGGCATTTAGCTGTAAAGCTATAACAGCATTAACAATACCTGGTGATTCATTGAGGCTTCAGGTAAAACTGATTGTATTGTATTCAAAGCTATAAAGTCCCGAGTCCTAAAGACAAGGAATAAAACTGAAAGGTGAATGCCACCACTGAGTTATCTAGGTGTTTAAATCGTAAACTACCCCTAGGTTTTTGCTTTTTCATGTTTGTTCAAAAATAGTAATAATCAGAACCAGCAAAAGCAAGGGACTAAGAAGCAGCTGATGTCAAATTAAGAAAGTATTTAGAACTTCAGCTCCATAAGTATTCACATAATTTCCCAGTCATCGTTTTAAAGGATTATGGAAATAGAGGCAAAAGGTACCACAGCCTTCGAAACTGAATTACTTTGTCTGTTGGGAGGAGTGTTTGTGGGAGGCAATTAGCCTTGGAAACAAGAAGCAGCATCTCAGAAAAACCTCCCTGTAAGCTTTGATGTTCCCGGCTCTGTGATCCTTTCCACTGGGTAGGGGTGTAAGCTGGGGGTTTGAAGGCTCAGCAATGGGTGCAGGAGGGAGGAAAATGACACCTATCATAAATACACGTCAAACTAGCATGTCTCGATGCCCTCATTAACATGCACAGGGATCGCTACTGTTCAGGGAGAAAGAAGGGAAAGGTGGAAAAGCAATTACCTTTCATCTTGATGCAAAACTCCCCCAACAGATTTTCCAGCTCTGCTTCTATGGTACACATGTTCTATGTTGGAAAAGAGAATAGTGAGGTCAGACAAACTCTCTTCCTGCCCTTTTTCTCCCCCTTTTGTTTGTTTTTTTTTTTTTTGAGGCCTTTTTGGAAAGAAAGATTCTGTTATGCAGTTAAGAGATATCTTGCAATAAAATCGATCTGCTGGAACAATTCTTACTGTTTAGCTAGGTCTGCTCCTAAGAATGGCAGCTGAGCTATGCCTGTTCACGTCAAAGCAGAACGTAACCCTGTGCTCTTCTGTTGCCCTCTAATCCTCCTGCTGGCAGAGGGCAGTTCACAGAATCACAGAATAATCAGGTTGGAAGAGACCCACTGGATCGTCGAGTCCAACCATTCCCACCAATCCCTAAATCATGCTCCTGAGTACCTCATGCACCCTCACCTTAAACACCTCCAGGGACGGTGACTCAACCACCTCCCTTGGCAGACCGTTCCAATGCCTAACCACCCTCTCCGTGAAGAACTTTTTCCTAATCTCAAGCCTAAATCTCCCCTGGCGGAACTTGAGGCCATTCCCTCTCGTCCTGTCCCCTGTCACTTGGGAGAAGAGGCCAGCTCCCTCCTCTCCACAATCTCCCTTCAGGTAGCTCTAGAGAGTAATAAGGTCTCCCCTCAGCCTCCTCTTCTCCAGGCTGAACACCCCCAGCTCTCTCAGCCGCTCCTCATAAGGCCTGTTCTCCAGCCCCTTCACCAGCTTCGTTGTTCTTCTCTGGACTCGCTCCAGAGCCTCAACATCCTCCTTGTGGTGAGGGGCCCAGAACTGAACACAGCACTTGAAGTGTGGTCTGACCAGTGCCAAGTACAGAGGGAGACTAACCTCCCTGGACCTGCTGGTCACGCCGTTCCTGATACAAGCCAAGATGCCATTGGCCTTCTTGGCCACCTGGGCCACTGTTGGCTCATGTTCAGTCGGTTGTCAACAACACCCCCAGGTCCCTCTCCTCCTGGCAGCTTTCCAGCCTGGTTTCTCCTAGTTTGTACCTCTGCTTAGGGTTGTTGTGCCCCAAGTGCAGGACCCGGCATTTGGCCTTGTTAAACCTCATGCCGCTGGTCTCAGCCCAGCAGTCCAGCCTGTTCAGGTCCCTTTGGAGCCTCCCGACCCTCCAGCAGATCCACACTTCCACCCAGCTTGGTGTCATCTGCAAACTTGCTAAGGGAGCACTCGATGCCTTCATCCAGGTCGTTGATAGAGACATTGAACAGGGCTGGACTCAGGACTGAGCCCTGGGGAACCCCACTTGTCACTGGCCAATTGGGGCTTTGGAAGTGTAACCTGGTCACTGTCTGAGTCCTCTCCAGCCAGGACATGTGCCAGCAGCAGCAGCTCCACACCAAAGTAGGTCTCAGCGTGTTTTTAATCTCTCAAGAAACAGGATTACTTTAAGAAAAAATACTGGGGGAGATGGGTACCAGACCCTTTCCAGTTCCTCCTTCAGATTTAGGAAGGCTGTTGCAGCTTGTATGCTGGGATGTTTGCAACAATATTTGACCCTTCTTAATCCACTGCCTGTTTAAAAAAATGGATGTTGATAACAGCAAGTAAAACTGGGTAAGATGCAGCAGGTGTCTGTCTACATAAGCATTCCAGCCAACCTGCCACACCAGAATCTGTGGAGTGGGAAAGAGGCAGGTGGAGTATAAGTAGACTTGTGGCAGATCTACACTTTTTTTCATTTTGCAGCCCTCCCTGGGTATAACCCTGCTCTCGCAGAGCACGAACATGATTTCGAGAAACAATTTGGGCACATATCACCTGTCTTTGTAAGTTGTCAGGTATTCACCTGAAGACAAACAAATAAATAATAATTATTATTCTTTGCTGAACTTGCTTTTAACTCTCTTATCTGGATGAAATTCTCCCTGAAATCAGTGGCAAAATTCCCATGGCCTTCAAACAGCTTGAGAGTGGAAAGAACAAGCTGATGAGGCTGTACCTCTGTGTATTCCTTGTAACTCCTGTTGATTTCAGTTAAACTCTCTCGAGCTGCTTTGCTGGCAGGAGACATTGCAAAGGCTTGTTTCATTTTGCTGGCACCATCACAGAGACGTCTTTGGATACAATAGGCTTCATAAAGCTCATCCACCTAGTGAGAACAACGACAGTGTCTTGAAAAAAAAAAACAAACCTAAAAATCCAATAAAACAAAACCAACAAACAATGATGTCATTTGCATTACAACAAAACTCAGCCAAAGTGCTTGATCCAGTGGGAGAGGTGAGCAAATGAAGCTGTGATACTGCTATAGTCTACGAAAAAGAAACACAAGACAAAAATAACTTCCACTGTAAAAACTTAATTACAGCAACATCAGATGCTGCCAGCAGTTCCCCTGCCTGCCCTGCACACCTTTAGCCATTGCTACTCCCTTTTGGCCTGGCTGGGCTATGTACCTTCATAGCATGCAGCAAGTTTCTCAAGTACATTGGTATGGAAGAGCTCTTTCAAAGGCAACTTCATTGTTTTCACTGCCAAATGGGACTGGATGCATTAAATGGCACATTTAACAGACGCGGCAATGCCTTCTGTATACCTAACACCATAGGTAGTAGAAGCAGAGAGTGGTTTTTGAATTCTCACTGCCCATCTTTCAGAAACTGGAAGTCATAGTAAGAATCAGCACAAGTAAAGGACTTATAAACAGCTGACATCAAGTTAAGAAGGTAGTTTGAACTTCAGCCCCCAGGCATTCACACACCTTCCTAGTCATCTTCCTGAAGTCCTTTGGCATGACTTAGGCACCCAACATTTTGTAGGCAGTCTGGGAGTTTTGCAAAACCTACTCGCATGCAGATTAAAGTCTCAACCTGGATCTAGCTTCAGAGGCAATATTTTTATATGTCTCATGCTTTGGTTTCCCTTTTGCCCCTAATTCCTGCATTCACAGAATCACCAGGTTGGAAAAGTCCCACCGGATCATCGAGTCCAACCATTCCTATCAATCACTAAACCATGCCTCTCAGCAGCAGTATTTTTTTGTACCTAAAATAACTTCTTTCTTTTGTTACCTTTGGCATCAAGTGATTGCCCTCTACCCCACGGTGCTTGTTGCTCAGTAGTGGATTTTCACAGCAGAATTTTTCTCTGTGAAAGCTTCCAGTGCCTTGGCTTCCTCAGTCTTTGATTTTGTGTTGCTGCATTAGAGATGAGCCTGATGCGACAATCCAGGCATGTTTCAAATCCTATTTTCCAAGCCTGCTTAACCTCTAACAAAATGCCCTGTTACTTATTTGTTTGGAGTTGGATTGTTCTTCCCAACAGCTCCAAAATGTTACATTGACTTTTACAAGGCTAGCTGGCTACCCAGTGGCTGAAGCCTCTGACTTGAGGGATCCCTGACCAGAACAGGGACTGCTTTGCAAAGTGGAAGAGTTTAGCAAAGGGTAATGGAGGCACAGGTAGCATTTTGCCATTTCAAAGTTACAAAAAAAGCTTCTTGGAGTCATACCTACTACTATTTCTCTTGCAAGTCAGCAAGCTAAAGACAGCTACTATCAATAGCTGTCACTTGGTACGTCCTGCCATCTGGGTGGAGCGTTAGCCTAGTGCTGATGTCCTGCCTCTGCCTATGCTCATCTGCACCCAAAATACGTGGGGTCTGCTGCCGTATAACCCACTTGCCTCACTCTGTTTCCTCTACAGGCTGATGACAGGTAGATGGCAGACGGTATCGCTGTGGCCCTGATTCGGTACAGCTGAAAAATTCTTAATCATTAGAAACAAAGATGTTCCTTTATCTGTCCAAGCCCATATACTCTAATGCAGCGCAGCTCAGTTCCTTTTCTCTCTGTTGCTGTGGGTTACAGAAAGAGAACTAATGTATTTGGCAAGTTTGAGTAACAGTGACCAGCGTTACTTCTTGCATTAGGTGCTTTTCAGTCTTATTATTATCCAAATAAACCATTAGCTCTGAGCAGGATGGAGTGGGAAGGAATTGAATGGAAAAGTTCTCTAAGCACTAATTTTGCCATTCATGTTGCCAGCAAGAGAGAAGGTGGTTTTGGGAACATAATTTCAGTCTGTTGCCTGATGATTTGTATTTCTTTTTTGGCTCCAAGAGTAAAAGAAGATCGAAAGTAAAAGGTTTGGATGGGTTGCCACAATTGGAGCACTTCAAGCTACGCAAACACTTTTCAAATGACTCTCAAAAGACATTTTATCTGTCAAAAATAATTCATTCTTTTGTCAGACTCAAGAAAGCAACTAATTGCTAGCAGATAGGTTTGTAAGTAAGAGTGTACATAGCGTGGATTTTGTCCAGCTGTAAAATGTATTAGTATAAATCACACGTACCTCTACTGAATATTGTCACCGATATAGTCAAGTGGATGTGGTCCCCAAACCATGCAGCAAAAGCGTTAGCAGTGAAATCTAGGAATAAACCCAATCTAGCTGCTGTGTAGAGTAGAAATAACTGCCAAATTAAATTACTTTCAGATGCAATTCTCTCTCTACCTATTGTTTAACAAGCAGGCAGCAAGGCAGAATTTTCCCAGAAAGTGCCCGACCCCGTGTTCTCTCTGGACCTAAAAGCGGGTGGGAGACTCTTGGGGCACGGCTGACCTTCAAGGGCTACAAACGACACGCAAGTCCCTTCTTTGGCTCCAAGCACCAGCCCATCTCCGTAAAACCTGAATCTGGGAGAGGCTTTGTCAAGGCAGCCTCCACAGGGTGGAGAGCTAGCAGGAAGTCAAGGGTTTGTTTTCCTAATAACATAACAGCAGATTCAGAAGAAAGATGATAGGACCGCTCGTTACCTTGCTAATGTGGAACTCCAGCCTTCTCATGTATCTCTCAACCGCTTTGATTTGCTGAAGGAAGGGAAGAGGCAGAGGGTGAGGCACGTTTAAATAAATCAGTAAGACACTGCCGCGCCAGCTTTGCTAACCCCACGAAACTGAGAAACTCCTCCTTAAAAATACACAAGGTTTTGTTGCCTGTGGATCTGGAATTAGCTGTCCCACCTTTCTGCCGCTAATCTGCTGCTGAAAATAGAGCTCACTGACTTCTGCACCTAATGTATTTTTAAGGAAAAAAAAAAAAGGTTCTCTTTGATGGAATTTCCTTAGTTCTTTTGAATGCTTATGAAAGAGAGAAAAAAATGAGGATCAGAGGGTTTTTTAGTTCAAAATATAGTATTTCGAGTACTTTGGAAGCTTGTATTAAATTGATTGGGTTTTGCATGTCAAAATTCATTCTGTTCTTCAGCAACTGTTTTTGATAGCAAAACTGAGTTTGGCGCTTTCACTAAAAAAAAAAAAAAAAAAGCCAGACTTGTTCAGAAAACATTTTTGAAAGTTTTCCTTTTGTTTCACTAAATTTTCCTGCAGGGAAAAATATTTTCAGTTTTTCAGATTTTTTCCTTACCCAGAACTGGCAGAGGCAGGGAAGACCCAGGACTTGACCCGGCTCCCACAGGCATCCCTGGCACGTCCCTGCCCGCCTGGCACGGCGAAGTTGCACAAAGCGAGGGATTTAGCACCTGACAGCTGACTGAAAGAGGAGGCCTTGCTCCTCTGCCTTCTCCTCCCTTGACAGGAGCCACCCTCCCTCCTGGAAGCAGTTTAATTCAACAGATCCCAGGAAAGGGCTGATGGGGTAAGTTTGATGCTGGGTTAGTGAAGACAGCTGGCTGGCAGAGGTGCTTGGCAAGTAGAAGAACCCTTGGGAAGAGGAGGAGAGTTGGACTTCTTCCTTCACAAATGCAAACTGCCAGGTAATTTCTCCCTCAATGGCTGGCTAGTACAACCAGCTGAGAGAGGCTTCCCATGCCGGCTACGTATACCATACAGATACCGAGATTGCCTTGCAAAACTGGTGTCAAAGGGAGTAACGTACCTTATCTAAATCATACAGGACTCCCTGCAACAGAAAACATGAACCTGTGATTAGATTTGCAACATAGCAGCCACACAAGAAATGTTTGTCAGTCATCAGAAATCACAAACAAGACCAGGACTGGAAGAGAAGAGCATCTGTGCGTAGTACCCTATATCCTACTCCCACCTCCTGCTTCCTCCAGCACCTTGAGAAGGTTACTGTACATTCACACGATGACAAAGCATGACACGTACCAGGCGTGAGTTTCTTTTCATGTCTTTTAACTGTGTAGTCAACTTATCCATCTCTGTCTGGTGAACTTCCAGATACTCGCTGCAAACACAAACCAGAGAAGGATGCATGAGCTCTGCAGCACACACTGAGCTGGCTGCTGACCATCCTAAAAGAAAATCTGCGCAACAAATGGCTTTCCTCATTGGATCTGTTTTCAGATGAAGACTCGTTTATATTGACCTGTCCTAAAAGCAGCTCTCTGCTGCCTTTACAGGAATAAATAGGAGTCACTTATTTAGCTCCATGTAAGAGCTAGGTATTCTCCTTGCACTAAACAATCGGTTTTGAGGAAGTTAATCTGCTGCTTTATTTATGGGCTGGTGCCTTCCAATCGCTGCTCCTATATCCGGCTGGTAAAATCCCCGTTATCTTAATGGTGATACAAGCCTCTGATAGAACTCTAGGAAATTCAGAGTCAAGAAAAAAAAAAAAAGATGTTGAAATCCCAGCCTTTGTGAGCTTTCCTAGTTATTTGAGTGGAAATGAGTTTCCGCCCCATTTCCCATACACCTATTTTAGATCCTAAGTGTTACTATCCAGGCTTCAAGAGGTATATTTCCCTCTTCTATCATTAAGGATTCCTGTTCCTACGATATGTTCCTCTAGGCTCTAAAACGTCACAGAAAGCTTCAGTCAACAAACAGCATAAAGCCTCTTACTCCAGGCCACTCTTCAGGGCTCGGTAGACCTCTTCCATCCTTTTAGGCTGGGGCTCTTTGGGTGTGCTGCTGTTCTTATGGCCCAAATTATGCATTTTCTTCACCTTTGCCTGGGGCTTCTTGAGTGCAGATGAATTTTCAATAAAGGAGTTACACCTGCAAAATGAACATTAAAGAGGAGGAAACCCCTATAAATCATAATGACCTCAAAGGAGCATAGCTTGAAGAAATCTTCTGATATTATGCCTGCTATCAAAAATGAATTTGCTTCTGCGCCTACCAGTTGGACTGTGTATGCTTACAGGTTAAGAGGTCTGAGCAGCCTGGGACACATGCTGTCAGCTTTTAATATCGCAGTTTCCTTGCCAAGATACGAATGCTGGTCTGGAAATGGTGGGCTGAGTCTGAGGCTCATCAAATGTTTTTCTGTCTTATGCCATGCCTGTCCTGCCTCACATTGCTCAGCCACATTCGTAAAACAGTGAGTTGTATTCAGGTAAAACCAAAAAGGAGCTCAGATAATCTCAGGCGTAAAGCCTAGGGCCTCCTAAGAAGAACTGGGGCTTAATTAAGAGTGTGTCTCTACATGTTCTGTATGGGAAAGGGAGGAGAGTCGTGCTGGATATAGATTCCTCTCTAGTAACTGCTGGGGGAAACAATGGAAACAAGTGGTTTGGATTCATAGCAGCACAGCAATGAGAAAACTATCTTTTAGGTAGCAACGATCTTAAACTGGGGGCGGTAGCAAGCATATCGTGTTCCTGCACATTTCACATGTCGCAAAGATCACTGCATAAGTTAGCAAATTTAAACGGTTCTCTGAAATTCTCTCACAGCTCTCAGACATGTGAAGAAGTTCTGCATAAATAGGGAAGAGGTGAACAGACACTGGGTAGCCAAGGCAGAGGGTAAGAGATTAACGATACAAACAACACAGAGAGATTTCAGCCAAGAAGACTTTCTTCTGCACTTTCTACATGAGAAGGCAGTCCTCTCTCCCCTCTTTTCCACCTTGGCCCTGATTTGAAAACTCCCCTTACAGAGCACAGCACTTGCCTGGAGCGTCTTTCCTGAAGCCCGCTGAAGCCAGCGAAGGACTGGCTTCTAATAATCCCATTAGGACCTCCTGGAGAGAACGAATGTGATCCTATTGACATGATTTCAGGGAGCCTGGAAGATATTTCTGAAAAACAATAGAAGGCAGGTCAGTGACGATGGAGAGTAACAGGCAATCAGTGAGGCTGGGACTGGTTGGTGCCCACCAGGCATGGTTAGGGCTAACTGAACCCTATCAGGGGCTGTGAGACAGGTCAATAATCTCTTTGTATTGCAAAATTGTCCCATCTCAGAAATAAAATGGTCCTGGTTTTACTTCTGACTTACGGCCCAGGGTCTACTGAAAATGTGTTGAAGACACAAAGAGGGTCTGGATGTGGGATTAGAAACCACATGCTTCAGTGTGTTTATCACAATCCCATCCCCAGGTTCTGCACGCTCCTCTCCCAGCCTCATCATCCTCATCTGTTACATCGAAGTGTCTCAGAGATTATTTTGGGAGCGTGCAGAGCTCTTAGGGGGCACTCACCATGACTGTGAAGTGTTATTACATATATTAAAAATAAAAAAGAGAGGGTTCATTCAGCATGAATCAAGTCCTGCAGCTCCCCTTTGATCCTTGCTCATTTTCCCCGTGGCTGTTTCTGCCTGGCTGCTGAGAAGAAAGACACAGTGGACGTACACACAGCCGTGTCATGCTGTGATGAGAGGGATGCTCTCCACCACGTCAAGAGGTGAGTAAACAAGCTCCAGGCATCGTACACTCTGCATTTCATGTATTCAGCAAGGGTTGAACACCCCAAGAGGAAGCACTTGCTCTGTATGTAGTAATTTACACTGCCCAGCTTGGCGTATGCACCAAATTAAAGTGGTCTCAATCTGCCTGTAAAGAAATAGCAAGCAAATGCTGGTGCTCACAACAGCTCCTTCAGCTTGCTGCTGCCACAAGGGGAGAGGGGCATGTCTCCCTGTTCCATTCCTCCTTGCCCCACTGTTTTCCATGCCCCAACCCCAGCAATTGCTGCCCTCAGCAGACAACGATGCTGATTTTTATGCTGCCTTTGTTTTGTGTTGCTCTGGTGAGATGAATGACCTCACCTAAGCTGTCTGAGAAGCATCACACAGCCAGCTGAAGCCAGGCAAGACAGCAAGGAGCTGGTGGGGAATGGCGGATACTGGAGAAGAGGTCCTCAGGTGCTGCTGGGGACCGGACCAGCCCCTCTGTCCTACAGGACCTGTCTTCTCACCATTTCCTTCCTTCCCAGGTGCCAGCATGGCTGCTAATGCCATCTCACTGTGAAATGAATTGAGAAGCTAGGACAGCTTAAAAATAACTTCATAAAATATGAAAAACTTTTTTTTTTAAATTTTTTTTAAGAGCTCTACTTGGCCTGCCCCATGCCCCCAGTCCATTTCACTCCAACAGCTGAGATGAGGGGGGAGCTTGGTGCCAGCGCAGGATGGTGTGGTGAAGGTTGGAGCTTCCTGCAGGCAATGGAGCTAATGCTCTGTGAAATGGGAACCTAACAGGGTGACTGTGAGTTTAAATCACACTTTCATCCCCACAGATGAGGAACCATCACAAGTGCCCCAAAAAGCAGCTACTTGTGAAGGCCACAGATTTACAGTGTTAAGACTTCTCAACCAAATGTATTCATGAACAACAAGCACCACAGCTACATGGTGCCTGCATAGCAAACACTCAAGGGAGAAAGCACATACATGGGGAAACATTGTTTGCTATCCATTTATGTTTAATTTGTAGTGCTAAGCTGGGCAAATACTCTTTGTGGTGGCAGCAGATGTCATGGCAAGCTACTGCTTCTCTGTGGAGAGGAGCCCATTGCCTGAGGAGTTGCTTTGTCAGGAATATTTCTGCAAGAGGTCCACCAGAAATATTTCTTCCAGTTCCAGTGTTGCCAGTACTATTGGCAATGTGGAGTTTTCTCTATTGCATAACCAGAACAGTGTAAATCCGTTTGTTTCTGAAGTGAGAGCTGCCCCTGTGACTGGACAGCCCTCAGAGATACTGTACAGAATTAAGGGAAGCATTCTCCTCTGTTGTGGCCAGATAACAGTGCTCCACTATTCCCGTCCCCAGCTGAGCTTGGGTCTCCACTATTCCTGTTCAGCTAGAGGCTGTGCCAGTTTATTCACAGGGAAGATAAACCTTTGGAATAAAGAAGTTGCTCTTGGGCAGAGCGAGGCTGTGAGTATCCATCCTGGGCAAAAACCCACAGCCAGGAGGGATGGTGCAAAGAGAGAGAGTGGGATCAGGAGGGACTCGCGAGCAGCCACTCCTTGCAGGCTCAGGTGAAGCGCAGTAAGGATGTGCTTCAGCTAACTCACACAGGGATAAACATAGAATCATAGAATCATAGAATCACCAGGTTGGAAGAGACCCACACGATCATCAAGTCCAAACATTCCTATTGAACACTAAACCATGTCCCTCAGCCCCTCGTCCACCTGTCCTTTAAACACCTCCAGGGAAGGTGAATCAACCACCTCCCTGGGCAGCCTGTTCCACTGCCCAATGACCCTTTCTGTGAAAAATTTCTTTCTGATATCTAATCTGAACCTCCCCTGGTGGAGCTTGTGGCCGTTCCCCCTTGTCCTGTCCCCTGTCACTTGGGAGAAGAGGCCATCATTCTCCTCTCCACAACCTCCCCTCAGGTAGTTGTAGAGAGCAATGAGGTCTCCCCTCAGCCTCCTCTTCTCCAGGCTAAACACCCCCAGCTCTCTCAGCCGCTCCTCACAAGACCTGTTCTCCAGCCCCTTCACCAGCTTCGTTGCTCTTCTCTGGACTCGCTCCAGAGCCTCAACATCCTTCTTGTGGTGAGGGGCCCAGAACTGAACACAGGATTCGAGGAGCGATCTCACCAGTGCCGAGTCCAGAGGGAGAATAACCTCCCTGGACCTGCTGGTCACGCCGTTTCTGATCCAAGCCAAGATGCCATTGGCCTTCTTGGCCACCTGGGCCACTGCTGGCTCATGTTCAGTCGCTGTCAACCAACACCCCCAGGTCCTTCTCCTCCAGGCAGCTTTCTAGACAGACTTCTCCTAGTCTGTACATACTCCAGCCACAGGCACAGATACTTGAGTCTCCAGCCAATGAGAAACCAAATTTGGCCCTACATTCACCCCTAGCTCTTTAAGACTATTGGCAAACCTCATCAGGGATGAGCTCTGCTCAGGCTTGCCAATACCCAGCTCTTGGCAGAAGCCACTTTGCAGCTTCCAGGGTCAAGCCACACATCTCTGTAGACAGTACGGTGTCTGCTCACGCCAGCTAACAGTTCAAACACCACCAAGACCAGCTCCCAAGAGACAAAGTGGAAACCACCAGATCACAGTACCCCGGGGAGTTTGCACAGCAGGTTCCCTTTGGTTTTGCAAATAACCTTAAGATAGTTAGGCTGCGCGCTGTATGCTCCCATTCGAAAAGACGGATTTGCATTAAAAATTGGGTCCAGAGTCCCAAGGAGCAGACAATCCCTGGTTAACGGGATGATTAGCCTCTGGAGAGCTATGAGGGCAGAAGATAAAGAACACTGGCAGGCAGAGGAGATTTAACTGTATAAACATCAGCTGTTCCTCAGAAAATAAGGGGAATAAAATCAGACTTGAAGCTGGGTACTAGTCATGACCACACTGGCTATAAAAAAGTAATTTAGATGCCAAATTCTTGTCAAAATGCTAACATCTTCCACACAACGAATATATTCTCTATTAACATGAATGAAAAATGAATGGATTTTGCTTCAAACAAGATCTTTGTGTCCATCTATGACCTTGTGCACATGTACAGAAAGCATTTAGGTTTCCTTTTGCTTTGAGGGAATTTAAACAATACAGATTTTGGAAAATGAATGTTTTTATTTATTTTATTTAATTTTCTCAAGCACTCAAGGCTTTGCAATGCCTTACTAGCTAAGCCTTTCCCTCAAGATACCAGAAAGAGTGGAAGACTAGAGGATGTGCAATTGAAATGCAAATTGAAGACCTGCCTGGAGCTACTTCTGCTTTGCTTTTGCATAAAATGGTCAGAATTCAGAGCCCAGATAGGCTTGTCCTCTCTCTCGAGATTATATATAGTCTTGATAATTAATGTATGGTTTATTCCTGTACAGAAGACAACTGTGATAAAAGGAGGTAACAGAGTCAGAACAGATGAAATCTCCTAGTTCTGTTCAGTTATTTTTCAGTTTGTCAGGTTAGAGGTTGATTGTATTTCACAAACACAATCTGTTCTTATGATTTAAACTTATATTGCTGACATCTCAGATATTTCCAACTGACCTCACAAAATCGCACTGACTCTGCCCAGCAGCAGCAGCCCCTTAGCCCAGATTCACACAGACAGGGGGGCTGCATGCAGGCACCATGCTGATGGATTATTTATGATAACTACATCTAGCAAACACACTTCGAGCTATGAGTATTTGTCACATTGTTGTAACATACTTTGTAGAGGGGGATTTATTTTCCTTTCTCTTAAAACAGTCAAAGGCCTCTGTGCTATTGAGTAAAAATCCTATCTCTGAATTTAATAGTACAGTTGTATTCTGATCATACACGTAGATGCAGTCACTACAATGATTTCAGTAAGGCTCAGCCCTCAAGGACTTATCCATGTCTCTTGTTGACCTGACCAGTCAGATGAACCTATAGATAAACACTACACTTAAGGGGATGTTGGTGCTACTCCAATGCAGTGACCAAGTTTCCTGCATTTAATTGTCACCTGACATAATGCTGTTGTCTCCTAGACACAATATGCATTTTGTCCTCAATATAAAGCATATTGCATATATAAAACAGCATTAAATGCTTTTTGAGATCTGAGAGATCCATCTCAGCAGTGGATGCAACGAGCATGCTTACAGATAGCTAAGAACCACTAATGTTATAGAATCATAGAATCACCAGATTGGAAAAGACCCATCGGATCATCAAGTCCAACCATTATATTTTAGAAATCCTGCTTAATGCTAATATAAGCATGTGCTGTGCAGGATCATAATTAATATAATTAGTACTGCTCATGCTAAGTGCACGGCAGATGAATGATGAGCCCATCGGCAGAGTTGAGGAATAAGGTGAAATCCTATCAGTGCTCTTTCTCCGCCCTATTCGCTGACAGCTTGCAGCAGGGAATGGCAGATAATTGACGATGTCTCTGTCCCCAGGGAAATAAAAGTCCCCTCTCCCAGCTCTCTTTTCATTCTTGAAATGGGAAACAGCTGAGCCTGAGCTAATGAGAGGGGAAGGGACTGCTGAGCCCATCACTTGCACAGGGCTGACCTCTCATCATCACTCTCAGTGTGGACCTCCAACCCCCATAACGCTGAAAAATTTGATAGACAGTATGGACTTCAACCTAAGCTAAGAGAGGGGAAATTCGGTCAAAAACTTACTTGCTAAACCTAGACTGACTTCCACACAGTCCTTTTTTTGTTTGCTTCTTACCTGTCACCAATGTGGATACGACATTTTTTTGTTCACCACATGATGAAGGGAAGTTGTTTTTGCTACAGATGTGCTAGCTACCATGTAAAGCTGCAAAAAATACATCAGTGATGGTGGTGCCCTTGATACCTCCTACTCTCTCTTTGTTGCAGCTAGAGTTATGGCTCTACATTTAGGGTTTCCTGCAGGGTGTTATGGAGCCTTCTGCAGCTGAGGGTTTGTGGAATGTAGGCTTCAAGGACACTTTGGGATCATGTGTAGCCCTTGACTAAATGGGAATGGTGGGCACTCCATGACTGAAGGGTCCCTTGATAATCTTTCGCTCCTATCTCATTTTTTGTGTGACATGTTTCAAGGCTCATTTTGTATCTAAGGAGCTGCAATCCCTACAGTGAAGTGGTTTGCATGTTGTTGCCTTTTGTCAGCACCTGAGGTCTGCTGGCTGTCCAATCAAATTTGGTGATATTTAGACATAGAATCATAGAATGGTTTGGGTTGGAAGGGACCCTAAAATACTCTAATTCCAGCCCCCCTGCAATGGGGACACCTCCCACTGCATCAGGCTGCCCAAGGCCCCATCCAACCTGGCCTTGAACATCTTCAGGGATGGGGCAGCCACAGCTTCCCTGGGCAATGTGTGCCAGGGCCTCACCACCCTCATTATGAAGAAATTCCTCCTTACGTCTAATCTAAATCTCTTCCTCTCCAATTTACAGCCATTCCCTCTAGTCATATCAAAACACCCCTTTGTAAACAGTCCCTCCCCAGCTGTATTGTAGGCCCCCTTCAGGTACTGGAAGGTCACTATAAGGTCTCCTTGGAGCCTTCTCTTCTCCAGTCTGAACAAGCCCAACCCTCTCAGCCTGTCCTTGTATTGGAGGTTGCTCCAGCCCTCTGATCATCTCTGTAGCCTCCTCTGGGCCAGCTCCAACAGCTCCATATCCAGCTTATGTTGGAGATTCCAGAACTGGACACAATACTACAGATGAGGTCTCACAAGAGAGGAACAGAGGGGCAGAATCCCCTCCCTCACTCTGCTGGCCACTCTGCTTTTAATGCAGCCCAGGATACCTTTGGCCTTCTGGGCTGCGAGCGCACATTGCTGGCTCATGTCAAGCTTCTCATCGACCAGCACCCCCAAGTCCTTCCCTGCAGGGCAGCTCTCAATCACATCATCCCCCTATCCTGTATTAAAACTGCAGATTGCCCCAACCCAGGTGTAGGACCTTGCAGTTGGCCTTGTTAAACCTCATGAGGATCTTATAGGCCTACTTCTCCAGCTTGTCCAGGTCCCTCTGGATTACACCCCGTCCTTCCAGTGTGGCAACTGCACCCCTCAGCTTGGTGCCATCTGCAAACTTGCTGAGGGTGCACTCAATCTCGCTGTCTCTATCACAGATTAATATATTAAACAACACTGGTCCCAGTACGGACCCCTGAGGGACACCACTTGTCACAGATCTCCATGTGGACTTTGAGCCATTGACCACTACTCTCCGATTATGACCATCCAACCAATTCCCTCGCCACTGAACAGTCCACCCATCAAATCCATTTCTCTCCAACTGAGAGAGAAGGATGTTGTGGGGGACTGTCTCAAAGGCTTTACAGAAGTCCAGGTAGATCACATCTGTTCGTCTACTCATGTCCACTGCTGCGGTTACCCCACCATAGAAAGCCACTAGGTTGGTCAGGTAGGACTTGCCCCTGGTGAGGCCAAGCTGGCTGCCACTAGTCATCTCCATACCCTCCATGTGCTTTAGCTCAGCTTCTAGGAGGATCTGTTCCATGCAGCTACACTAAAGCACGTAGGATAAGATGTGCTGGTTCACTAAGCTGTTGCGACTGGACTGCTACAGAAGTCAGGTGATTCTGGTTTGCATGCTAGGAATCTTGCTTACCTGCAGACCTGGAATGTGTCCAACAAATGAACTGGTATCTTCCTGAACAATGAAAGAAGGGAATACATTCCTCTCTAGTAGTTGATAGGAATGGTTGGACTCAAAGATCCGATGAGTCTTTTCCAACCTGGTGATTCTATGATTCGTCTATGTCAATGTCTATGTTCTGCTTATCAGACTAGCTGACCAGCTCACAAAGGTAAAACCTTTCAATTGCAATAAGATCCCATTTAGGAACACGCATCTTCAAAAGAATAAATCCAATAAGAGAAGAAACTGTTTATACTCTAGAAGCCATGTCCTCTTCCCAGCCACCGAATTCTTTCTGCCTTGCACTCACAAACCCAAAGAGCACAATTTAATTCTAAACTTACTAAGGCTCATGCTAAGCTCACACAGTGCACCTTCAACTGCTGTCACTTCTTTTGTAGCCTAAAGTCTAGTAATTTTTAATATTCATTCGCAACTTCTTCTGAAGAAGGAAGCCATCATGGCCAGTAGCCCAAATTATCACCTGGAATTTATCGTTTCCATGTTCCCTAGACTCCTCAAAGGCACAGAGGAATGTGTCTTGGATGATAACACAGACATTCTTGTGAATGTTTTTTTGATACAAAAATTTGACAGTGATATATGGGTGAGAGCATTTGGAGGCACTATAAAGACGTCCACGAGAAACTTAATTCTTTCATACGCATTTTTATACTTTTAGGACAAAAATTCTTAGATATTAGTGAACAGTCTCACAATTACAGGTTCCAGGAACACGTCCATGGAACTGGATCTTCTAGAAGCACCTGTAGAAAGATGTCCTCTGTTGGTTGTTGAATTACATGAATTAAGACTTTAATGGCACATTTTACGTTCCCCAGTGATTGGGCTGCTATTTCTTGTGCAGGGTGGCATATGCCAGCATTGCACAGACGTGTGAGCTCCATCTGAAGAGCGATTCTTGGTTGCCAGAACAAAATCACGTGCATTTGCTCCATCAAAGTCCAAGGCTGTGGGATATTCCTAAATAGCAGCATATGGCTATACTGACAAACACACTACCCAAGGCTGTATCAGTCAGTGAAAGGACAGCAGAACTGTGACCTTCAAATGTTAATTTTAGTGTACAGAAAAAAAGCTTGGTCACCCAGAAATCCCTGCAAGCGAGCACAAGGCACCATTACCTGTTTCTAATAAATGAAAATGTTAGCTCTGGGTACTTCAGTACCAAATTTTAGCTTTCATTTCAAATCATATTTTTCCCAAGACTAGATACTAATAGCAAGACTTGCCACTTATGGTCTCATTTCCATAAAGAACATTTTTTATCTTGTATGTAAGGACGTTTTCAACTCAAATGCTAAGGTGTTTGCTACCTCATCACTAGCCACCCTAAGCAGAAACACAAGTTGTTTGCCATCTAGAGCAGCTCATGCTGTTTGTTCTGCTCCTCCTACCCAAACTGGATAAAGTACATACACCAAAAAGCAACAATAATAGTAAGAAGAAAGCTAACAGTCCGGGTTAATAGCAAAATAATAAAGAATTTCGCTGTAAATGTATAGGACCTCATGCTTGATGCTCCCACTGCAATATAGCTCCATAAGTTCAGTGAACATCAGTCATCTTTTATACCAGTCCAGATGCCAAAGTCAGCATAGGGACTTTCAACTTCATCTTTTATTTTACTTGAAAATGTGCCTTTGTTTTGAACTGTCATTGCCTCACTAGCACAGGAACACGGACTGATGGTGGCTGAAACTGTTCTTTCCTCTGTTTAACCTCCCCTCAGAGAAACACCTATAGCACCATTCCTTAACCTAGGTTCAGCATGCACCAAAATCATAAGAAAAGGGAAAGGCAAACAAGTCATTTCTATGTAATAAAACCAAGGAAAATAAATCTGATCATAAATGGCTCCTGTGCATGACAGATGGGTTCCTGGTAGCTGACCTCATTTTTTTCAGTTCTATCATGTGTTTGCCGCTGGAGCTGGAGCGAGTGTGTGCACGAACCCCACACAGTGCCCCCCCTAATGCCATCCCTTGTAGCACTAGGAATACAGAGCAATCATATCCAGCTGGCATTAGCACAGATAAGTAAAATTTGGTCTGTAAGAGTATGTGTTAATGCAGCTGAGTGATCAGAATCTTGCCAACTAATTGGATTTGACGCTCCTTCATTCCAAACCCACCTTGGTATGCAGAATTATATTTGATTAGAAGTCAACTCCAATTCTACTCATCATTGATTATTCCTTATGTCAGTTTAAGAATTAATTAACAACAAAGCCCCCCTCCCATTTGAGCTCTGGTAAATAATCAAAAGAAAAAGTGTTTCTGAAAATCAACCGAGAACAATTATCTTGTGCTTATAAACACACTGTGAACCAAATTCATAACAGCAGTTCAGCTGTCATTTCGGCAGCACTACGTAATAGTAAAGGTGGAAGGCTTTGTGCTGCTTTGCTATCTATCCCTATATTAGGAGATAAACTACAAGGAGCAACTGTGAGAAGCAGTAAGACCAGCAGGATCCAAAATGGGCCGTGCGAATCATTCTGGCTAGAAGCAGTAGCCTGCCTACTTCTCTACCTCTTCCAGCACGTGCCGCTCAACACTGCCCGGCTGTCCACACGCACTGAGTGGAATTTCAGTTTCTCAGCACAGATCAGAAAAAGTGATCAATCTAGTCTGCGCTTTTGCAAGTGTTAGCTTGGAAAGGAGAGGCTTAGCAAGGTGCTGTCTCTCGTCCCTTACTGACCAACAGTAGCATTTGGATTAGCCCATGAGTTAGATCGGAGAATGAGAAGGGTAAGTCGGCCCCGATGTCAAGAGATGCGACTCTGGTAGGAGCCTCTTGGAAAAATCCCTGCTGACTCTGAGCAGTGACCTAAATTTGCCTGTCAAGTGTAAGCCGTAGAGTGCCTTCACTTTCTCAGACTGCGTAAGCAACAATCATAAAAACCTTATCACTGTCAGGAGAGACAAATAATAAGCTAACCATTTTTAATACAAAATCATCCTGAGGAGTGCTGTTTTCTTTCATTACTTTGCCCCAGTATTTTTGCCGCTTACAACCCTCTTTTAAAGCAGACAGCAGCAGCGTGGCAAGGATGAGACCACTACCTCTTTCCAGCTGCAAGAAAGTAAATGCATCAAGTAAACACATGTAGGATGGTCTAGGGAAGCAGTGGGCTGCTCTAGAGATTATTTGGTTTTTTTAGGCAGTGAAGACAGACAAACTGTAGCTGTACTCAGTATCCACATCAGGTACGCTCTAATACAAGCATGAGCGAGCTAAATTAAACAAGTAAGACATGCTTTGCATCCTTGAAAGGAAAGTAAAACATCATTGTTGTCAAATCCTTTCAGTCGCTAATGAGATACAAATGCTTTGCTGCTCCTCTTTAAATACGTGGGATTAGTGTGACTTAAAATGCCTTGGATGTTTATATGATCATTCTATTTCAGAGGGTGTCTTAACAGCACCTCACTCACTAAAATATTGTTGAAGAGTCATCAGTATGTGTTTCAGAATAGAGCATCTTTACAGCTGGACGTTCTTGTCCTAGAAATGAGTACTGCAGCAATGGATTTATTTAATCTTTTTGACACCTCCCAAGTGCAGCCCTTTCGAGAGCATTGCCATAGAAGTCCTGTTTATATTTGGCTATAGCATGTGTCTAAAGCTCTCTTCTAGTACATTAAGTGGCTGAGCACCGTCCATGTACAACCAAAAGAGGCTGTGTGCTCTGATGTAAACCTTTTGTCTCTTGGCTCCAGTTCATTTAAATTCAAAACTTAAATCTTTTTCTAGAGAAGGTCTTACATTTATGACTTTTAAACCCTATATTTAAAATTATAGCAGACGTTATCATTCTTCTGGCTCAAATCTTTTCAACTTTGAAAACCTTCAAAGTCGTAGAAGATAAGTTACCCAGTATCACCACGTAGCCCCAACTTCCTCCAAACCACCATAATCTTCTCTAGCCGGGATCATTAAAGGAGCTGTAAAAAGCAGCTGAAAAAGATTTGATGAGGGATAAAGTGTTAAGTGGGGGTCTGTGCTAGGTAAAGAGTCCCTGTTGGGAAAACTTTGTTATAGATGCTGGTACTGGAGAAGAGATCTGACAGGCAATGGGGCAGCTGAGCAAAACCAGGGAGGTTGTTGCTATGTGCAGACATCCAGGAGGCACAGGTATTCCCAGCTCCCTATCTCCATGCTGCTGCTTCACATAAAGCAGTTACAGCCCAGCAGTGCAAAAAGCAGGACAGCTTTATAGATATAAAATCGTTTACAGAAACTGCTTGAAAAAAACATGCAGAATTTTTTCGAGGACTCCTGTCCTTGCTGCTGCTTTCTGAAATCACACTTCATTTCAGTAGCTACCAAGTTTCTCAGTATAGAAAAGCTGTTCCCCCTTGTGCATGCAAGGCTTTCTGCTCCTTGGGGCAAAGGAGGTTATGCTGTCTGAACAATTGCTGGCTCAGGTTTGGCTTGGGCCAGGTAGCACTTTCCCACATAGTCACCGGACCTGGTTTGGGAAGCAGTCAGGGCCAAGCACTATTCCCAAAGCAATTTTCATGTACCCCCCTCTTTTCAGGGACAAGGGAGTTTTATAGCAGGGATACAGGCTGCTCTGTGCCTGTTGCCAGTAGTACCTGAGAACAATTCCCAATGCTCATAGTCTACTGCCACAGACACAGCCAATGCAAACATGGTGAAACCCTTAAGATAAGTTAAGGAGACCTAGTGAGGTTAAATTGCTACATTTAATTTGTAGTGAACATTTTTAAAGAAAAAATCTTGGGTCTAAAACGTCATACACTCCAGCCATGCTATAGGATTAGTTACCATTTGAGTCTTTTAGACACAAAGACATTATGGATAAACTGAGCAAGGATTAAACAGATCTGACAGCTTTTATTGTTGCTGAACTACAAGGTAATTATCTTGAGTAACTTTTCATTGCACAAATTAAGGCTGCACGCATCTCAGAGCAGCTCTGCTTTCCTGCAGTCTGCCATTTAAAGGAAAAACCCATCAGGGACATTGCCGGCTAACGAACAGCTTATGGGAATGAACCTGCCATTTGTCCTCTGCTGCCCTCCCACTCTTTGCTCCTTTCCTTTTCGGTTGAAATTTGTGCTTTTTCCAATTCACATCATAGTAATGGACCATCATTCTGGGTATAGGAAAAGGAGGATATAATGGTTTTTTATGATGATGGAAAATTATTTTGTCCTGTTGCCAATGGAAGCAATTGTCTTCCTCACCTGGTGGCAGCATGACATGCCCACGAGAAATACAGCAGCTGGAGAAAGCATATGTACAGCACTTAGTTTATGCTCACATAGAAGCTGCTACACTGGATCCACCAGTGCTGCCTTCTCTACCAGTATGGAGGAGGATTATTTTCTTTTAAAGGTTAGATCTAGGGAAGAATGAGGAAAAAGCAACCCCTTGTTGGATAATTGCAGATGAAAAGCTATCTAACCTTCAGGGAGCTTCTCCTTCCAGCATACACTGTGGAAATCAAATAGATTGCAAGCACTTCCAGTCTAGCACCTGTGTGCATGGAAACAAGGCTTTGTGGTCCTGCTGCCATCTGGGGAGATGACGGCAACATCTCCCTCTGATTTCAAAGAAGGCAGAACCTTGGTCTATGCAGGCAGAATTTTCAGCTGATTATTCTCCAGCCTCAGCTGAAGTCTTAGCATTTTTAATATGGCTTCGGTTTGGTTTTGTGTAGCACAGATGCCTTAGTGAGCATTTCCAGCTCCTGGTTTTATTAATCTGAACATCTAATAAACTAAACATTCATCTCTGTTTACTTTAACAGATGTCTACTCCTATTAATAAGATTTTGTGTATATCTAAGTAGGTGCGGCCTGAGAGTGTTACACTGAATTCAGGAAAATGCCTCATGGCTCAAACAGCACCTCACAGCCCATTGCTTCCTATCCCACAGTCTGTGTGAAAACCCAAGTCCTCCTTTCAACTAACAAAATGGTATTTCGTGGATGTACCAAATGAGACAAGGAAAGGCAGTCAGTCATGCAGGACTCGACACATTATACACTTAATTGAGCAACGGCGTTTTTTCCACAGCATCATCCCCTACAGTCATGCCAGGGATAGCTGTTGCTATCACAGCCTAGTGATAATTGCAGGGGTGAGCGGAGAAAAAGCTGTCTCCATGCCCAAAGACTACTTGTGGAGACGTAACTGCACAAAGCTGTAATATTTGTCCCTACTTCTGCGCCACAATTAGTTTTAAACCCAAACATTTTTAAATTAAATAGCAACAGAGGATGTCAACTTGCTTAATTAAGGAAAATGCTCTTTTCCTCATGTTATATGATTAGAAAATGCCTGTCAGACTTTGAGCTACATGGACTACCCCATCTGTCTGCCTGAGGCAGTACCCCTGACCAGCGCCACCATGCCAGTCTCAAGCATTAGCACCTTTCCTCAAGACCTATGAGGCATCTTAAAGAGATGCGTTCCCCACAAACTGTATCTTCCCTCTGTTTTGTCTCAGTCTTCCAGCAGATGCAAGATCAATTTGACATAGAGGAAAGATACCTCACTGAAGGATAAACAGAGCTCTTTTGGCTACTCAGACGCAAGATGATAATTTGGGGAAAAGAGAAAGGAAGCTGTGGTGCTCAATCTTGCTGTTGAAACACAAACCTCCTGCAGCTATTTGCATGTGCTTATTTGCCTGTCTATCTCCAACATATTTCACTATAAATTAGTTCCTTCCTTTGGTGAGCTCAAATACTAAGGTTTAATTAGTAATAGATAGGGTCGGTCTAGCTTGGTCTTTTGTAGAGGTGAAGGTACAATGTAAAACCAGAACTTCAGTGATGACTAGATAGATGTTCTCTGTTGCAACTGCTTTTTGGATTTGATGGACAGCTTGAAGTTTTCCTGTTGGTGATGGTTTCAGGACAAAATCAAGTCTGACAAATCTCTGTCAGCTGCAGCTAAATGTTTTGTTTTTTTTTTTTAATTTTAAAAAAATAAATGGTTTCTTGCAGAAGGGATTATTTGAAACAGATCTCACGACACTGAAGGGCTAGCAGCAGGCTGCCTGACCTGGGAAGCTCTAAATGCTGCAGCTAATCGGGCTGTTTGAGGGCCGGGAGAGAGGGCAGGCTGTGAGCAGTGGGACAGCAGTAATGAGGTGGCTGGCTGTGTCAGCTTACTGGAGGCATCAGAGGCTGGAGAGCTAACGATGCTTTAAAAGGGCTGGAAGATAACATGTATTATTGTGACTACTTCATGTGTTGTGCTGCTTCCAGGGAACTGTCAGCTTCAATTTGTTCCTCCCATTGAAAAGAAGAAAGATGCTCACATACTTCTGTGCTAACCTTTCATTTCTTTTGTGCAGTTTGGGGGGTCAAAATTACAGGATACCCGCATAACATAAAAACACAGCAGCAAAAGACAACTTTAGAACCCCATATATGCACATTTAGAATACTGGCTTCTTATTGAGGCCACTGGATGCAGTGCTTGGGTGCAAAGCTTAAAGTATGGTCTATGCCTACGGCTGCCAAAAAGTAATTCAAGAGCACGAAGGAACCTGCTCTTCTCAGCATCTTCCAGGGAGCTGGGCAGCACGCACCGGAACCTGCTTTTTGATCACGGCTAGGATATAGACAGTTCATGGAGCCTCACTGCTGCTTCCTAATTAACTTAGCCCTACTTGGAGAGGGAGATCCCCTTTCCTCCCAATTAGCACCAGATCCAGCAGTAAAGATACTTCAAAGGTAGGTTTGAAGAGCCAAACCTCAGAGGACTGAATCTAAATCCCCTGAATGCAGGCCTGCAGCAGCAGGACAAGGGGTAATGGTTTCAAACTGAAAGAGCCAGCTCTTCAGACCAGACATAAGGAAGAAATATTTTATGATGAGGGTGGTGAAACGTTGGAACAGGTTGCCCAGAAAGGATGTAGATCCCCCACCCCTGGAAACATTCAAAGTCAGGTTGAACAGTGCCCTCAGCAACCCAAGTAGCTGAAGGCGTCCCTGCTCATTGCAAAGGGGCTGGACTGGGTGAGCTTTAAAGGTCCCTTCTAAGCCAAATCATTTTATGATTCTACAAAAACTGAGATAAAACTGCCGCTCACTTGCAATAAGCCAAGAGGACAGGATGCTCTTGGAGGAAGCAGCGCTTGCCTACAGGAGGATGCTCAGCCAGGTTTTGACATGGCAGCTGTCTCTAAGTTGCCAAATGGGTGTTAAATGAGCTTCACGAGATTACCCACTACCTGCCTCTTGCTTTCCCTTTGAAATACCTGCCTGAAGCAGCATCCAGAGCACCAGCTTTGCAGGACCTGAATGAGATTGAGCCAGCCCCAGTACAGCCACACAGCCCACTCAGGTGCAGGTAAACGAGGGCAAGAGCAACATTCGCATCAGGGAGCAGAAATAAAGCTGTTGAGCAGCTGTGGCCAGGAAAACAGGCAGCTTCTGCTCTGATTTGAGGTATGCAGAGAAGGATGGTTGTGGGGGCCAAAGTGATCTGACTGCTGTGCCTTGACTAAGTCATTTCTGACATTTGGCAGAGATTTATAACATGATCCTGTTTGTTGCATCCAGGGATGGCTCCCACTTCCACTTTCCTCCCCACCCTCTCATGAGGAACTGGCAAAGCCCATCCTTCCATTCCCTCTGGCCAATGGCTCCTCTGTCCACAGTCTGCCCTCCTACTTTAGAATCATAGAATCACCAGGTTGGAAGAGACCCACTGGATCATCGAGTCCAAGCATTCCTATCAATCTCTAAACCATGCCCCTCAGTACCTCATCCACCCGCACTTTGAACACCTCCAGGGAAAGCGAGTCAACCACCTCCCTGGGCAGACCGCTGCATTGCCTCTGCTCTGGCAAAACCAAATTCTGAAGGACAGCAAGGGAAAACAAAGACAAAGCTCTGCTGCAGGGGGGAAATTAAATTCTCATTTATATTGTTGCACGTTCAAAGTGGAGCCACCACAGTTTGTGAGGTCCCCCTGAGCAAAATGGCTTCTGCTGTCAAAAGACTGATTTTAAATTCACAGTGGGCCGAATTCTTTCTCTCTGCCTTCCAAAAGGTCAAGCACATCTTGGAGTCAGTGAGGCCTCATTGCTCTCTACAACTACCTAAAAGAAGGTTGGAGAGAGGAGGGTGCCGGCCTCTTCTCCCAAGTGACAGGGAACAGGATGACAGAGAATGGCCTCAAGCTCTGCCAGGGGAGATTTAGGCTGAACATAAGGAAAAAATTTTTCACAGGAAGGGTCATTGGGTACTGGCAGAGGCTGCCCAGGGAGGTGGTTGATTCACCTTCCCTGGAGGGGTTTAAGGGACAGGTGGACGAGGTGCTGAGGGGCATGGTTTAGTGTTTGATAGGAATGGTTGGACTCAATGATCCGGTGGGTCTTTTCCAACCTGGTGATTCTACGATTCTATAATATGGTCTATACAAACCTGGCAGTGTTGGGGGGGAAGCAGTCAGTGTATGCTCTTGCTCATTATTGCTTTGTAAATCTCTTACTGAGAAACATCTTTAACACATATACACACCCTCACACACCCCACTAGAAGAGCAGTGAGCACTGGAAGTTGAGGGAATGTCACAGTGACCTCTGAGCTCCTGCTAAGTGGGGAAATAACCAGGTTTCTTAGCATTTTGTTAACAGAGTCATCCAGGAACCGCATAGCTTGGAAGTGATGCGACAGGCCCCTATCCAATACTCACTCATATCCTGGTCCTCTCTAATAAGCCGATGCCAAAAGCACAGCTCAGGCACTTCTCTCCTCGCTTCCTTCCCTGTCTGCTCTCGGCTCATGCTCTGTGCTGGTCTAAAGGCCACAGACAAAAGCTGCCTATGCTCCCTCCCTGCTTGCAGCTTAGCTCCGCTGATGAAAACTACCCCAGTTAAGTGGATTGCCCATGAGCGGCTTGTCACTGCCACATGTATAGCATGAGGAAAAAAATAGAAGTCAGACCAGCCATCCCTTTTTTGGAAAAAGGCAATGCTGCCTTTAGTTTTCACTCCCACTTCTTCCCAGCAGGAAAGCAAGGCAGCGTCCTCCAGAAACGGACCTTATCCAGCCTTCCCCAGCAGTGTGCTTCGTCTGGAAGTTTATCTTTCTGCTTGCTTGGGTTTAAAAATATCAAAGAGCAAAAGGTAATCCTGCCTGGAGAATGAACGTGCTGCTGTGAGTTTTGAGGCTGTGCTCTGTACCACTCTTACCTTTAGTGTTTGTTCTGTGATACAGGTGAATAAAATGGTCATGTGCCTTGAGACCACAAGGAGGTAAAGCAACCTTCTCACTCAGGGATACTCCTTCAAAAACCACACAGTTCTTACCTTACACATTACCAAGTGTTTAAGAAATGTTAATTTTGCTACAGAAAAAAACCCTCGAACATATGACTCCACTGTCATCCTAGAGAACAGAGACCTGGAAAAATGAATTGCTTTGTTCCTTAGTCAGGATCCTGGAAAGACATTCAACCTGCTGTTTCCTAAGAAGAAAAATAAACAAAGAGACGAAGCTCCCAGAGCTCACGCTTTGTCAAGGAAGTGCTGCTTGGACATAAAAACTTAAATCAGCATTAGGTTATAGATGCCGGGATGTTAAAAGTCCACGTTGCACAAGTGCTCAGCTGCATTTGCAAGCAGCACAGACACCATCTTAAGTGGCTGTCCTAGTGATTTAGTTACGGACTGAGAAAATGCTGAATTTATGGAAGAAAAGATAGATTTTGCTGCCTTTAGACTCCCATGGTGTAACGCACACCCACTCACACTTACTGAAGTGTGGAGGTATCTGTCATGTTTGCACATTATGCTTATAAAGCAGGGCTGCTAATCTGTCCCAGTGGATACCTTCCTCGAGCCTGGCCACAACAAACTAGATGACATTATATCTCTTCCCAGAGTGTGAATTTCTTGGAAATGGCTAGGAAGCGAGTACAGAAACCTTCCAGGATAGACACCTTCCTCTTGCCTCCGTCCTCAAGCCCCTTGTTGGGTTATGCTCCCACTTTTGTTTATTCAGAAGGAGAGGGATGCTTGTGAAACCTAATTAGCCACTGGAGAAGATGATGTTTCTGTTTGGGAGTGTGTTCCCTGCCTGGGGGTCCAGCTGCGTGACAGCAGCTCAAACACATTAATTAAGGTGAGCGTGGCTGAACACACGGCCAGATTAACGAACGCAGAAATTATGCTGAAAATACATTCAGCTCTTCCCAGGGAGATGGATGAAAGGGTGAAAAGGCACAACGGCCACACACACACAAACAGCTTCCAGAAAGCTTTTTGAAACTTTGAGTGAGAGACAGCAAAAAGCTCGGTGGACACAGCAATAGAAAGACCAGTCACAGGATTAGGGTGACCTTTTGTAACCAGAGCATTCAAAGGTAAAGCGGAGTGCAATGCCAGTGTGTAATATGTTTGCATCAGTTCTTGGGAACATGCCAGAGACTGAAGGGAGAACTTAAGAGGGTTTAAGCTTTCCTCCAACCAGTAATACCATAAAAGCTCACTGGAAATAGAAAGACAAGACCTGAGGAAATGCTAAGGCTTTTTCTGTTTTTAGGGAAACCAGGTTAAGCACTTCCATACACTCTAAGAAAACATTAAACATTTTTCATAGAATCATAGAATAACCCAGTTGGAAGAGACCCACCGGATCATCGAGTCCAACCATTCCCATCAAACACTAAACCATGTCTCTCAGCACCTCGTCCACCCGTGTCTTAAACCCCTCCAGGGAAGGTGAATCAACCCCCTCCCTGGGCAGCCTCTGCCAGTGCCCACTGACCCTTTGCGTAAAATTTTTTTTCCTAATGTCCAGCCTAAACCTCCCCTGGAGGAGCTTGAGGCCATTCCCTCTTGTCCCCTGTCACTTGGGAGAAGAGCCCAGCTCCCTCCTCTCCACAACCTCCCCTCAGGTAGGTGTAGAGAGCAATGAGGTCTCTCCTCAGCCTCCTCTTCTCCAGGCTGAACACCCCCAGCTCTCTCAGCCGCTCCTCATAAGGCTCGTTCTCCAGTCCCCTCACCAGCTTCGTTGCTCTTCTCTGGACTCGCGCATCTTTTCACATCCCTGAGCGAACACCCACAACCAAGGCTACCTTCACACTGCCAGCCCAAAACCACCCCCAAGAAGCCCTACAGAAGCCCCTTTTTCCCTTCTCAAAATCCAGCCGAACCCTTAAACCCCCGCGACCGAGGACGGGGGGGGGGGGGGGTGGCCTCTGCCCCCCGGCTCCGCTCGGCCACGTCCCCGCTGGGCAGGAGGGAAGCCCCTCGCCCTTCCCACGCGTGTTTCTGCCCCGTCCCGAGCCCGGTCGGGTTACCTGGTGCCTGCGGAGCCGCTCACAGCCCGGCCCTGGGCGCCGCTCGCCCGCCGCCGCCGCTCAGCGCTGCCCGGGGACCGCGGGGACCCATCCCCGGCGGCAGCGGGGGAGCGAGCGAGAGCGAAGGGTTTAACGGTTAAAAAAATAAACCAAACTAAAATAAATAAATAAAGTAAAAAAAATTAAAAAGAAATAAAACAAAAAAAAAAAAAAAAAGAAAAGAGGGAAAGAAGCGGCGACACCTCTCGATCGCAGCGCCGCTCTGGCAGCGAGCGCAGCCCCCGCCGCTTTTCCTTACGGAGACGCGGGAGGAGGAGGAGGAGGCGGCGCTGGGCGCGGCCCGGCCCTGCGGGCGGTGCGGGACCCCCCCCCCCGCTCCGGTTCGTCTCCGAGGGGTGACAGACAGAGCCCGGCTCGCGCCCCGAGGGGTGCGGGAGCCCTCCCATCGCTCCCAGGGAGGTGCGGGTTCCCCCCAGCTCGCCCCGCAGGGGGAACCGGCGCTGGGATCCGCAGAGTTTGCACCCTTAGCAAGTTTGCGGACGATGCTAAGCTGGGTGGAAGCGTGGATCTGCTGGAGGGTCGGGAGGCTCCAAAGGGATCTGAACAGGCTGGACTGCTGGGCAGAGTCCAGTGGCATGAGGTTTAACAAGGCCAAATGCCGGGTCCTGCACTTGGGGCACAACAACCCTAAGCAGAGGTACAAACTAGGAGAAACCTGGCTGGAAAGCTGCCAGGAGGAGAAGGACCTGGGGGTGCTGGTTGACAGTGACTGAACATGAGCCAGCAGTGGCCCAGGTGGCCAAAAAGGCCAATGGCATCTTGGCTTGTATCAGGAACGGTGTGACCAGCAGGTCCAGGGAGGTTCTTCTCCCTCTGTACTCGGCACTGGTGAGACCGCACCTCGAATCCTGTGTTCAGTTCTGGGCCCCTCACCACAAGAAGGATGTTGAGGCTCTGGAGCGAGTCCAGAGAAGAGCAACGAAGCTGGTGAAGGGGCTGGAGAACAGGCCTGATGAGGAGCGGCTGAGAGAGCTGGGGGTGTTTAGCCTGGAGAAGAGGAGGCTGAGGGGAGACCTCATTGCTCTCTACAACTACCTGAGGGGAGGTTGTGGAGAGGAGGGAGCTGGGCTCTTCTCCCAAGTGACAGGGGACAGGACGAGAGGGAATGGCCTCAAGCTCCACCAGGGGAGGTTCAGATTAGATATCAGAATGAAATTTTTCACATATAAAGGGTCACTGAGCATTGGCAGAGGCTGCCCAGGGAGGGGGTTGATTCACCTTCCCTGCGGGGGTTTAAGGGATGAGTAGACGAGGTGCTGAGGGACATGGTTTAGTGTTTGATAGGAATGGTTGATCGTGTGGGTCTCTTCCAACCTGGTGATTCTATGATTCTATGAATGGTGCAGGTAACCAGTCAGCGATGCTCCCCTTCCCGGCGGCTGGCAGGCTGCTCAGTGCAGCCTCCATTACCTTCAGTAGTGTGTGCAAAAGTAGGCTCTAAATCTGGATGTTGGGAAGGCTGAAGACACCAGTTAAAGTTGCATGTAAATGAAAGAACATTGCAACGAATGGACCTTACGTGTTTCTATCTTTGAACATCTTTACTTTTACCCCAAGAAAGAAAAAAAGGCAGGGACGCTTTATTTTCCCAGATATTGTATTCCTTCCATAATGCATAGTCCTATCTACTATAAATACATGTCTCTAGAGAGGTAAGGATCCTGCATACGTTTATTGCTGCCCTTAGGACTTACTCGTTTCTCTTCTGCAGCTTTTTTTTTTCATAGTGGACTTTACATCAGGCATCACCGAACAGAAAGTACCAAATACCCATGCCATATTTTCTATATGATTTGTTATTTCCCTTCCAATATCTAAACCTGTTGCAAAGCCCTTCAACCACCTCTCCCTCATGCTTCTTAAACAGCGGGAAGTGCTTCTTTTAGGAAGGGGCAGAGGGAATCCCTGGCAAGTCTGTGGGTTGGTAAATAGACCCAATACGGAAGGTGACTTGAGGAGGCAATACTCAAGTACCCTCCTTATATGCCTGTAGCTTTTCCCATTTGGGTCAGGATAGGCAGACTCATCTTTTTAAATACACAGACCTGTCACACAGAGGGTGATAATTTACAGAGAAGTTTAAGAAATGGCAAAAGAACTGGGGTTTCACAGGGCATTGTGCATGGAAGAAAAATCTCATGGAACAAAAAAATCCAAGCAGACAATTCCATCTGACCTATCAACTGAAGCAATTTTCGGCAGTAATAATGAATGCGTTATTTATATTCCGTGCTGAAAATAATTTGTGTGCTGTAGCCTTAAGCAGTAGAAATGTGAGAAAACAACTCCAGATTCAGCAAAAGCAGGGATGGATGCTTTTCACACTGGCATGCAGACCTCTGGGGCCTGTGGGCTGTTTCCAAGGTTTCTGAGTTCAGCAATCACGGCAGTAGCATTTCCAGAGGCACACACCTCTTCACTGGGAAAAGTGTAGAGGCAGCTGCTGACATGATACCAGTGGTGTAGCTCCAAGGTGAAGCATTTAGGGTGACCTTTCCATGTCTCTGATTGAGTCGACTGTGCCCCCGTTTCATGTGTTTCACGTAGGACGTGAACCCTGAGGCCAAGGCGGAGAAGTTGCTTTTTGGAAAAAGCAGGTGTGCACTTTGGGCTGTGGAATGTCACGGGAAGAAGAGAGGGAATATTTGTGGCAATGCTGAAAGATATAAATGTCTCATCATGCATACTTAATATGCTTTTGAGTCCATTTCAGCCTTTTAGGGGGTGGCAGCTCTGTGGAAGCCTGGTTAATTTGTTAAAGGTTTTCAGTGCCATATACTAATTGCAGCATCTTGCTTCAAATGTGAGCCTCCTACAGTAGTTCTTGGCAATTAGGCTATTTGTAACCCATGTTACAATTTCCCTCTGGCCCTTTTGGTCTTAACTTGCAGAAGATTTTTTGAACTTAAAGTTGCAGATGCAAATACCTCATTCATTTGCAGCCTCTTCTTTCAAGGAAATATTCTTTATCCTATGCAAATACATACATTAGGGATGTATGAGCTGTTTCTCTTGATTTCTCAATATGGTTTTGCATAGCAAACACAGAAAGCTAATTTCCTTCTCTCTGTCACCCCCAACCCTACGCACATTCCCACTTTCCTGCTTCCAGTGCTGTAGCTTGCTGAAGCTCCTAGGAGACTGAGTAGATTTACCGATGCTCTAGATAAAATCTTTGTCCCACTTAGTCCTTCCTAACTATTCATCCTGACACACATGCTTTTGAAAGGCTCAGGTCCACGTGTGTCTTGTTTTGCTAATTCAGTGGAAAACACCAGAGAGCTCTGCCTCCCTCCATAATTACGCAGGAACTGAAGCTGCCGTTGTATTGTAGCTGTGATCATACTACTACTTCTATCAATTCTTCACTGTATTGCAGTGTAATCTGCTGTTATGTTAAAAATAGGTTAGCGTGAGTGTCTCCAGTGAAATTTCTAAGCGACAACAGCTAATTCTAGCTTTGTTTCCTGAAAACAGTGACCGCTCCAAACCAGTAATTGCCAATTATACTGCACTTCCATCTCCCTGCCAGCTCCAGTGCACCTGCACAAACACTAATTCCCAGCAGTAGTAACCCCACATTATACTTGAGAGAACTAAACCAGAGGTCCTAAATTACCTGCTGGGCTTTGCTGGAACACTTTGCTTTCTATTAGCCTTTGCTCCCAGGCCAAAGAGTAAATCAGGATTATCAGAGAAGAGATTATAGTCTGAGCATACCTAAATGCTCTGCTCCTCCCAGGCAGCTGGCAAGCTTCTTGCAATGGCTGAGCAGGATTTTCTCGCTGATATGCATCAGTTACACATCACTCGGGGGGGTGGATATAATGACAAGTACTTCAATTTTCCCATTGCCCCATGGGCTCCAGCCCACTGAATCTCCCAAATCAGCAGAGTAGGAGGGCTCCTGGGCTTTCAGTTCCATCGCAGATATGTCATTTAAAGAAACCTGTAACGGGGGAGTGGGACCCAGTAGTCTGGACAGAGGTCTGAGAGGAACCCTCTTTCCCCATAAAATACTCTGAAGGAGAACTCTGTGAGGACTGCCATGAAAATGTGGGATGTCACAGCAATTTTTCTGCTTACAGACGGGATGAGTTTCTGTTTTTCAGGTACAAAGACTTAGCCCAGTCCTAGGTAACTTCAGACACATAAAGGTGAGGGTTGTTTGTGGTAGACAGCTGGGTGGCAATGCTAAGCAGACCGTCCAGATGACAATTTGCATGGAGGTCTCTTGTTAACATGTTTCGATCAGCAAGAAGCCAGAGGAGGTGGGAGGATGATAACTTTGAGCTTTGGATGTCTGAGGTAGATAAGGCCTGCCCTAGTCTTTAAGGAAGATAATTTGCATATAGGCTTTTTTCTGCTGTTTCTGCTGAGGAGTTACATCTTCAATGTATTTCTGTGGAACTCCCTTGCTCAGAAGGGGTTGCCTGGAAAAACACAGCATCTTCATATTGCTGTCGGACACCCAATGAAACGTCTCCAGCAGGTATCACACCCAGGCAAGCCTCCTGTGGGAACACAGGTAGCAAATCTGAGTGCACTTACCTGGGGACTTTGGTCCAAAAAAAGAGGTGAATGATCAGACTGGAGAGTGGGGAGCACTGCAAGAGCCAGAACTATCAGTTGGACAGGCTTTCAGCGACGAGGTAAAGGACAAGACCCTGACTCCTGCCATAAGCAATCTGGACAAGATGCAAGCTTTAACTTGCTGGCCATACACAAGTTCACCATTACTCTTTCCAGCAAAACATATTAAAGTATTGCCACAACTCTCCTATTTGCTATACTACACCCTGCCCATGCTCCTCTTTGAGTTGACTCAGTTCCCATATATATACCTTCTATGTCAGACGAGCCTGCCCAGAACATCCGGCTTGCACGTATTTTCATCCTGTAACTCTTCTTGCCCTCCTTCTAGAAGCTTTTGGTACTCGCTTGTTTTTCACTGCTGACATCCTCTAACCCTGGTGCAACCATTTCCCCCCTTTTACTTCCCATCACTGTGTTGCTGCTCCACCCTCAAGTTCCTCATTTCTCTCAGTGTTGCTTTTGCTAAGCATTCCACCTGCAGCTCTCGGGGCACTTTGTGCGAAAAGAAGTTACTTCATAGAATCACCAGGTTGGAAAAGACCCACTGGATGATTGAGTCCAACCATTTCTATCAATCACTAAAACATGTCCCTCAGCACCTCACCCACCTGTCCCTTAAACACCTCCAGGGAAGGTGACTCAAGTGCTTAAGCTAATCTTTGCAGTGATTTAGAAACAGGTTCAATTTTCTGGGACTTCTAGCTGGAAGCTCAGGGGCACTGGATCTGTGGGAGTGACTGAAGTACAATGCAGTCATTATGTCCTTTAGCATGGTGGTCAAAACACACTTGGTATATCAAGGAACAGCTATGAGTGTGGAGAGAGAGGGCTAGGGACAGAAATGGGAGTTGCCTTTAGCTTTTAATGTACCACAAGAGAGAACACTTTCCATAGGTAATCCTTATTTTATCTCCACTTTGTCCCACCTTGCTGCTTTTGTGCTGGTCTGAGATAGCTGCCTTCAGAGAAAGAACACTTCTTACCGACAGCCTATGCCTCTGGCAGCATTTGCAGATAGCAGCTTCACTTGGGAGTATTATGCATAAGCATACACCCTACCTGTCCTCACATGTATAACTTGGGGGAGAAGAATGAAGGAGCCACCGACTGCAATTTCCCCCCACCCCTCCGAGCTGTCCCTGTTTCAAAATCAGCTCTGATGACTCTTCTGGGCAGGTTTTGGGTGGCAATGTTCATGGAGGGTTGGAAGGAGCAGCACATTCCAGTTTCTGAGACTCCTTGGCAACCAGGGGCGGCTGAGCTGCTCTTAAATGCATGCCAAGTGTGTGGATGGCATGTCTAGTACTGCAGCTCTAGCCTTACTTTTCTCTCTCTCTCTCTCTCTCATTTTTGAAAAGCATTCCTTGTTTTCTAATTAAGGTACCTGAAAAAATGCTGGAAACTTATTTTTGCTTTCCTGGACAGCTGGGAGTCAGGTATGCAATGCAATGATCAAAGCTATGGTAGAGATCAGAGATCTCAAGTGACAGGTACAGTGCTGTCAGCCTACTTTCTGGGACCGTGGCTGTCAGACAACCTCTTCCATGCTGCTGGCTTGAAGTCCTGCAACTGGACAGCATCAAAACCCTCTCTCTCACCTCACGTGCAGGAGTGCAGAGAGGAGGACGCAGTGCTTCCTTCAGATCTGTAGCGTGTGAGATAACTGCTTGGCGCTGCCCTTCCCTTTAGGCTGAACATAAGGAAAAAATTTTTCATGGAAAGGGCACTGGAACAGGCTGCCCAGGGAGGTGGTTGAGTCACCTTCCCTGGAGGGGCTTAAGGGACAGGTGGACGAGGTGCTGAGGGGCATGGTTTAGTGATTGATAGGAATGGTTGGACTTGATGATCCGGTGGGTCTCTTCCAACCTGGTGATTCTATGATTCTATGATTCCCAGTACAACCAACACGTATAAGATCCTCTCCAGGAGAGGATTCAGCTTTGTAGGCAGAAAGTTGATCTGATCCCAGCTTCCTTGTTGGGATCCTTTTGAATCTTTAGATCTCTCCTGTTCTTTTTGAATCTCTTAGATCTGTTTTTTGAATCTCTTAGATACTTCCTGTTTCTTGGCTCTCAGGTGCCCAGACCTAGCTCCCCGTCACAAACTTCATCTGCAATTACAACAGTAGGCTGGACTCCCTGCTGTGTTTTGGGGGTCTCTTAGAGACTGATGCCATCTCCACCCACATTACCAGGCAATAATGTCTGCTGCTGAAACTTGCTCACCACATCTGCAAAGGACTTCAGTTAAAATATGGATCTAGCACATTTTCACCTCCAGACTCCTCTTCCAGCCTCACCTGCACTTGAGAGGACATATTTTGGGCACAGAGGAGGAGAAAGCCTCTGTGCATGCTCTAGCGCACTCTGTTTAGCAGTACCAGGCATGGTCCACCCCATGCTATGAAGCAGGTCTTTGAAGGAGCGAGGATCACAAGGGACAGTTATTTAATAGGGTGAGACACTATGGGACATGTTAGCAACCACCAAAGGTGTCCTAGGTCAATGACTGGAAGAGTGGAAGACCTAGAGCCTTGGCCAGCCTCGCTGTGCCCTCCAGCAGCAGCCTCTGCCTTCTTCCTGCTGAACGTGTCCCACAGGTCACAGCAAGAAGAGGAGCTGCAGGAATGAAGAGCATGGTTTGGGGAAAATTATGGTCAGATAGGAGAAAGATGCAAAGACTGGGTAGAGGGGAAGGAGTAAATGATGCCAGACAAGTTTCAAAATGAAGCACCATGTATAAACCCTGCAGTGCTGGACACCTCTATTCCTTCGTTTTCCAGACATGGCCATTTCATAGTAGAAACCCAGGAAAATTCTTCTGAGACAAAGACTCCAGGCAATTTCCATCCTCAGTTACACTAGTATAAAACCAGAGTTGCCCTGAAATAATTTCCAGATGGACAGAGCTATGGGTGACCCAGCTGGGTCCTCAGAGTGGCCAGTGACCCAAGCTGACTGCATTTCTCTTTCCTCCTCGTGGGCCACAGTTCTGCAGAGAGGATTGCAGATTTGAGAATGATTTTAATTCCCTTCGTGCCTCCAAGAAACTGCCACAGCTCTATTTTCTTCATCAGCGCATATTTCTGTGGCTTAAATATAGCAAATATAAAACAAGTGCAGTGCGCATGAAATGCCATCCGGTGGAGTGCGATGAGTGTGCTGCCTCTGTAATGTAATGAGCCCCAAATGCATCTGCCAAATATTTGGAATGAGATTCCAAAGGAGAGGGGAGATCCACAGCACAAAGAAACTCATGACAAAACCCTCAGGCCAGTATCCCTATGCATCTTTTTGGGGGATACAGGTTGTTTGTCGGTCCAGCCTGCCTTCACCTGGAGGCGTTTTAACACTCGCAGCAGTTGTTTCCTCTAGGAAAGGTGAAGAACAGCTTTTTGTGCCGCATCACTGGGGCTGTGGGTGGATTTGAATATAAAAAACTCATATAATATGATATAATATGTAATGTAAGGCAAAGAAATAGTGTTTCATTAGGGGTGTGGTCTGGCTTTGTGGCTGAGGTTAAATGACACCAATTGAACCATGCCAGTTTTTTAACATCTGACCCTGGTTACTATTTTCAGCGCAGTGATTTTTGAAGTGATTAATGACAAGAGCTTGGCACTAATCAGTGACTGGTGTTGCTGATTAAGCTAACTCTTCCTTGGCTCACAACAAGCATCAGGAATGGAAAGGGCAGGAAACTCCCCGGAGTGACACAAGAGGCAGAGCAGATCAGGACCTCCCGAGCTGCCTGCTTTTCCACGGGGCAAATTAAAAAATGCTGTAACCATCCAACTCAAGAGCTGAGCTCAGCAGTGCTGGAGGCCTCTGCTCCTCCTGTGGCTTTGTTTTGCTTTAAGAATATTTTTATACAGACCCTTTTCAACATTCCTACCCGCTTCAATAAAAGCGTGCTTCACTTGTTAAACGTGTGGAAGTATTGCTAGTGTGGCACTCGGCATGTTTTTGTAGGAGAATCTCAGAGACGCTCTCTCACTTCAAATCTACCTACATCTATAAAATCTCTATTCTCTCCAAGGTGCTCAAGAGAAGGAAATCTGTTAGTTCAGTGTGAAGGCTGCACAGTATGGCCCAATCCTTCAGTCCCGATGTAACTTAAATTCCTCAAATCATTCAGTTTATAAATTAGACGGAGTCTTCAGATGCTGCTCCAGAACTCAGGGTTCCCTAGAGGAAGCAGGCTGTACTTGCTCTGCTCTTTACATCCCCACCACTAAGAAACTGCAGAGACCTCTGGTCTGCTGGTGATATTTGAGACAGAAAAAGATCTCATTTGCTCAGTGCTTTCTTGAATTACCAGAAGCAGAAACTGCCCTTAAGCAAGACAGAGGAATTTTAAATTCTGGAAAAAAAATAAAAAAGAGAAAAGATTGGGGAAAAGTGTTCATGCCTTTCAGAAAAGTAATCATATGACTTTTATTGTTATTTTCAGCTTTAGGCAGATGTTCCCTGAAGGTAGCCCAAGCAGACTGCAGCTCATGAGCTTTGACCAGCAGCTGAACAAGACCTAAATGTCTCAGTTTTGGGGTCTTTCACAGCCTGTTACACATATTTAAATCCCAGCTGTGAAGGACACTGTTTAGGATGAAGGAGAGTCACATAACAGCTCTCCCCTCTCTTCTGTGGAGCTCAGGGGACTTGCATACACAGCCAGTCAGGGAGGGAATCTACTCTGGTTTCTTTCCCATTACCTGTGGGTGGGATGGGTTGGAGCATCTTAGACTACACGGTCCTCTCAATCACAGCAGTTCATCCCAAGAGGAGATCAGGAGGACCATTTATCAGCCATACCTGAAAACACTAGGGATCTCAGAGCACATCTGGGATGTGTTATTGGCCACAATCACAAGTTCCCCTGGTGTACCAAAACTAGAGGATCGCCCCCACAGACATAAAGGCAATCAACCAACATGGTTGTTTCCTGGTATTTTATTCATCTGGCATAAACTGGCCTAAGCAGTGCCTAGCGCAACACGAATACTACCTACAGCTACCTGAAAGGAGGTTGTGGAGAGCAGGGAGCTGGCCTCTTCTCTCAAGTGACAGGGGACAGGATGAGAGGGAGCAGCCTCAAGCTCCACCAGGGGAGGTTTAGGCTGAACATTAGGAAAAAATTCTTCACAGAAAGCATCACTGGGCACTGGAACAGGCTGCCCAGGGAGGTGGTTAAGTCACCTTCCCTGGAGGTGTTTAAGGCATGAGTGGACGAGGCACTGAGGGACATGGTTTAGTGATGGATAGGAATGGTTGGACTCGATGATCCTGTGGGTCTCTTCCAACTTGGTGGTGATTCTGTGATTCCTCTGTTAGCTTTATGACATTTACCTGGGCCATGTCCTATCTTTTTTTTTTTTTCTTCCTTCTCAAGTGAGAAAACACAGTGGGTGGGACTCCAGAACTTAGAGGGAGCTCTCATTTGGCAGACTGCACTTCCACACGGCTACAGCCACCCTGCTAAAATGAACACGGTGCCTTGCAGGTCACACCCATAGAATCATAGAATCACCAGGTTGGAAGAGACCCACTGGATCATTGAGTCCAACCATTCCTATCAAACACTAAACCATGCCCCTCAGCACTTTGTCCACCCATCCCTTAAACACCTCCAGGGAAGGTGACTCAACCACCTCCCTGGGCAGCCTGTTCCAGTGCCCAACAGCAGTACTCTTCTACTGCCTTGAGCTAGCAAAAAGTAAGAAGGATGAGAATGAAGCTCCATTTATGCTGTAGAGCCTGAATGTTGGCCAGCCTCATTAGCCACTGGCATCTTAATCACAAACTCTAGAGAGCCGTAGGGCAAAGATGTATGATTTTATAAGCTAATCTCCAAGATGGACCTGCAGGAGTCCTTGAAAACTTAATATCTGTGGCAATGACAATATATTTAAAGAACTTTTAGCCATCCCCACTGAGCTTCTCAGAGAGACTGTCTCTATCTCTTCTGCCACAGGAGGCTCTGACACCCCTACAAGGAAGTTCCTGGATCCTGCTCAGCTGCTGTGTCTCCCAAACCATGGGCACGCTCCTCAGGGGAGCCTAGGGGGCTTTCCATTCTGGTATTGCATGGCATTTCACCATGGATTATGGCTTTGAATATTTATGGGCTCACGTGCTGCCGTGATGTGGGCAGTAAAGGCCAGACGTTGTTCTGGAATGGGTCTGGTGAGTGATGCTGCGTGAGTTTCTCGTGCACTGAGCTCTCCCACCACAGTGAATAGGGAAGCACCGAGTGCAAACTGTTTAGCCAGCAGTTAGAGGGAAAAAACTAAAAGCACTCTGTGCAACAGGGGAACCTAACCCTGAACCTGTGTAGGCAGTACTCTGGTTATTGAGTCCCATTTAGAGGCCAAGTACAAGTAGAGCATCTGTTTAATGGTAAGCAGTTGCTGCAGGGTTTCCTAGTTGGCTCCTGCTACCACAAAAATGAATCTACCTGGCTCCTGCAGTGGATCTGCCTCCTGTCACCCTGCCTGGGGACCAACCACCCCTATGAAGCTGCCTACTGCCCTGCAGGCACCAGCCACACTTGTGCCCACTGCTTCCAAGCAGCAAAGGGCTCCCGTGGGCAGGGAAAGAGCCAGGCTCCTCCAGCAGGTTGTTAAAGAAAGGATCCTCATTTCCATGCTCTGAATTGGCACCTGGAAGGGTTTCTTGTTTCCTTCTCTGCCCTCTCTCCTTCTCTCACACAACACATGCACTCAATATTGTCTGTAAGGGGAAATAAAGGAAGCCTGCTTGAAGACTTAGGATCCTAAATGCCAGAGAAGGCTGGAACAGAAGTGACTAGAACTGCTTCAAATGTGTTTATCTCCTACCATTTGGTCAGGCAGGAGCTGAGTTACAGTGGGACTTTTCCAAAAGTCCTACTTTCTCTCAGCCTCTCTCTCTCTGAGATTTCCTTTCTTGCTGCCTCGCATTTTGTATTTCCATTCTTTTATCAACTATTCAAACTCTAGGCATCACTGTTGAGCTCTGGGTCATCCCCTATCAGTTATGCAGTGTTATGCCTATTGTGCTCAGGATTTCCATAGTGTTTTTGCTCTCCTGTTATCCATTTTCTAAAGACACAGGAGCATCAGTGGCTCTTCACAGTGTAGATGATTTCCTGTACATTCCTCGCCCGATCTTTTTGGAGTGTGTGAATTTGTACACATACACCCAGCCCTTAGCAGGAGGTCTGTAGGGAGAACTGGGAATTTCAGCAGCGAGGAAGGGTTGCTTAGGTGACAGCCATAGTGAGCACCCTCTTCAAACCTTTTCCCTGCTTTTAGATGTCAGATCAAGACTTAAAATTCTGCAGGGCCTGACAACTTCCCTTACCCCTCAAGCGATGGTGAGATGTAGGAGAAATCCTACTATGGGTAATCATTCCACCATCAACATTTTAGTGCCTCTGTGACATTGTCAAAGCCTTGGTTGCTCTCCCCTTCCTCTCTAATTCGCATCCTCAGACTGTTTTCACCCCTTGCCTTTTAACTCTGCACTTCCTGACTCGGTTGTTTTGTGACAGTCACACCCTCGGTGACACCAACCACAAGGCGTTGGTTGCAGCATCCAGGCAGGTGGAAGCTCATTTCAGAAGCAGCTGAGCTGTGCCTCAAATTGTTAAAGGGGTGAATCTGTTTACACCACCAACTCACGCTAGTCAAGCCACATTTACTCTGTGACTTCAATGGTGGGGCTGGATGACAAAAATTTTGTGTTTCACAGAGCTTTCTAAACATACTGTCATAGAATCATAGAATAACCAGGTTGGAAGAGACCCACCGGATCATCGAGTCCAACCATTCCTATCAAACACTAAACCATGCCCCTCAGCACCTCGTCCACCTGTCCCTTAAACCCCTCCAGGGAAGGTGAATCAACCACCTCCCTGGGTAGCCTGTTCCAGTGAAAAATCTTTTCCTAATGTCCAGCCTAAATCTCCCCTGGCAGAGCTTGAGGCCATTCCCTCTCGTCCTGTCCCCTGTCACTTGGCAGAAGAGCCCAGCTCCCTCCTCTCCACAACCTCCCTTCAGGTAGTTGTAGAGAGCAATGAGGTCTCCCCTCAGCCTCCTCTGCTCCAGGCTGAACACCCCCAGCTCTCTCAGCCGCTCCTCATAAGGCCTGTAAGGCCTGTCCAAAATCAGAAGAGGAAAAAGGGTGCAAAGGAAGGCAGTTTTGCTTTAGACTTTGGTGAAACGCTTGTTTTGAAAGCCTAGAAGGTGACCCTAATCAGTGGTTTCTCTCTAGCTTGTACGTACCTTCCTCTTTTCTCTGAAGGCTGGTTAAATGCCACTTGTTTATTTGACCTGTTTTTTTTTCCTTCATCGCTGTTATTGTTACTAATGATCTAGAAATATTGTTGACAAATACAAACTTAACATATTACCTTCAAGGCACGAAGAAGGAAAAAACAAAAAGATCAAAGATCTTTAAAAAATAGAGAGACAACAAAGCAGAAAGTGTCTCTCATGTCAACCTTTTTTTATAGTTTCAAGCCTCATGGACTATCATTTCTGCTTCAACTGTGGAGCACCGTGCCCTATTAAAAATAGCTCTCCAACTGCCCAGGACAGCTGGAAGGGCTGGGAGGCTAGAGCACCGCGGGTGGGTCAGTGTGGGGGCGTGCAGGGTGGGGATGGGTGCCTTGCACTGCCTCCTCCAACCACAAAAATCTCTCACCCATCTGCATAACCCTATATACGCCTTTGGACCACAAGCAAAAAGAAGCAGCTGTGAGAAGCAAGTGAGCAAAGCATTAAGCATAAACTGGAACAAGCGAAAACACTCTGTAAGAGAACATCCTCTATTCCATGCTGTCCTGTCCAGCATGCTAACTGAGCCTGCCCACGCTCTTGGAGAAAGGTTCTTCAACCTGAGCTTATAGGCCAGACATCTCTTATTATGATCTCGTTGAAGCAGACACTGTTGCCTTGGTGATGAAGTAATGAGAATTCTCTTACTCTGGGCAGCAGTGAGCGTGACATATGCATTCTCTGTCTCTGGGAATGTGAGATAAGCTGAAAGGACAGGTAGGGCTGATGGACCTGTAAATGTTTTTAGGGCAGTGATACGCAGTCTCTCAGCAGTCAGGCAGGAGAAGCTCCCATGCTTAATATATTGCAAGGCTGCTCATCTTTACTACAGCCTTAGCAGACGTTAGACACTCATATGGTAGTGTAGTTAGACACTCATATGGTAGTAGACATGTCAAACTCTGTTTGGGGTGAAAACATAGGAAAAAAGGTATCTGTACATCCCTGAGGGACACATCTGCTAGAATACTGTACTGATATGTACACGTGAACATCCTCAGAAGATGTAATTTCCTTAAAGTTGCATCAGTTTGATGCGCTCTGTGGGGAGGGGACATACATGAGCTGGGTCTCACTGAAGTGGAGCTGGTGCCGATGGGTGAATGGCTAGCTAGCTATGGCATGGAGAAAAGGGAACTTCATGGGCAGAGAAAGAGCCAGGCTCTTTCAGCAGGTTAAAGAAAGGAATCCCAATTCCATGCTGGTCCAGTGGGTCACAGACATGCTGTGACACTGATCTCCCTGTGTGACCTTTAGACAAGTCACTGCAGCTGTATGTCCGAGGAAAGCCTAGTGTCTTCTACCGCTTTAGGGGAAAAGTAAGGTTGCTTAACTTAAGTTGTTGCTGAGTAAAAAAATGTCTTGACTTTAAGTTAACATCCAAGACTTTACCCTCATTTTTCTCTAACATCAGCAGTGATATTACAATACATCAAGCAGAGCACATAACCATGAACAGCAGCTACCTGTCATTTCAGCTAAGCCTCAAAGCTGATCCCAAACCCCAGAGCTAAAACTCTTTTCTCCCTTAAAATTAACAGGCAGGCTCTACGAAGGTATTGAGATATCTGGTACATTTTTGAAGCAGACCTTGAAAGTTTGATGTAATTACCGTACTGCTGGGAGCCTTGATGGGTGGCAGTGCTGGAGCATCCCTGTGCGCCCTAGCAGAATGTCAGTTCTGGGCAAGGAGAGGGCCCTGGGACTCTGACACTGTGAAATACACCATCTAAAGCAGTGCTCTGGTCTACCAAACTGGAGCACGCACTTATTTACTGAATGTTATGAAAAAGAAAGCTTTTCTTTTTTGACATACACTTTGGAAATGTCAGTGGGATTTTGTGTCAGCTTTGTCCTGAAGGGTGGGTCATGGTTACCACGAGTACAAACACAGGGTGCATAACAGGAGGTGGAATATGGAGATGTGAGGAGAAGTTAGTGTGGAGGAACGGTATGAAAAGATTTTCAGGGAAGCACAACTTAATTTCTATTTCTCGGTTTGGATATGTTAATCATTGGTACCAAAACGTCTGGACCCACATGCTCGCTGTATTTGCTGAGTGCTTGCAAACTCTGTGCATGGTTGTGTCTACACTGATCTAACAGCTCCTGCTGTGCCAAGCCCCTGGCCCCAGTCCAAGGCTGTGCCGGGGAAGTGGCATCATGCCTCCGTGTAAGTTCTCCTCCTTTGGGAAAGCAGGGTGTGCCAAGAGAACTGACCCATGCCCAACCTCCCTCCCTTGGACCTGGGAGCCACAGGAGCCTTCCTGGCTCCCTCTCAGCTTAGACAGACCCAAATAAAACCCATCCCTGCTTGACTGCAGGGATGAGAAGAAGCCTTGTGCCAGTAAAAGTGATTTTTCTTTTTAAAATGAAATACAACACAGCAATCTCAGGCACTAAAAATTAAAAAGCATTTTCCTAAAAGTAAGTGTTTTGACCTAACAAAGGTACAAGACTAACTGAAGTTACTTGACTTGAATTAATATGGTGCATAAGGCCATAAAAGAATCTAAACATATCACTCCTTGTACTTTCAAGAGGCTAAAATAGTTTCTTCTCTAAACTTTTGCATGCTACAGCTGTGCCCTTTTAAACAATGCCTGTGTCAGGGAGGAAGTTGCGCTTCACTAAACCTAAGCACAGTCATTTGAAAAGTCTCTGCTGATCCTTTGAAGGAGACAGCACAATGGAAGTGCAAGGCTATTATTAGAAAACAAGAAAATTAGCTATCAGATTTTCCTTGAGGATGAACATTTTCAAGCTTTGGATACCTATTGCAAGAGTTAGTCTGGTATTTCATGAAGATATGTATACTACTGCTTGTCACATCCAGCCCTATAACTTGGGTTTTCAATGTACAAAAAGGAAAAATGATGCTGTTGGAACATAAGTAAATGAAAATGGCAGAATTATCAATAATTATGTGGAAAATACAAAAGTTTTTGACAAAATATTTTGTTTGCATGTGGGAAAATATCAGTGCCAGCTCATGGTCTGTATCAATGGGAAAGCATAATACTTTTCCCATTTATTTTTCCCAAAGGAGGATTTTAAACCGTAGCTTTGAAAATAACTATCCAAGGATCTCTTTGTTAATTTTTTTCAAAAAACTTGAAGCACCAGAGGATTTCCAGAGAGCTGTGAGTGAATGTAGTGGTACTACTGGTGTGATAGCCTGACAGAGATCCTGGCCTCATTATGGAATAGATAATGTAGGAGTCATTTAGGCAGAATTAAAGGAGATGGAATGCAGTCACTCATTAATTTTAGTGAAAATAATTGTGTTGCTAGTGTACCTAGAGTTTGTTAGAAATAAAATATGGTACTGTATAAGACCTTGATTAAGAAACTTGAAACAGAGTAGATTTGGGACTCACTGAATGGATCTGAAACAAATCTGAGTGACAGACTAAACCTATCTGAAGAACTATCAGGAGTGCTAATTTCTTATGAGGACCTGTACAGGTTGGTTCCATCCCTATGGGATCTAACTCTCTTCATGATAGTGAGCTGAAAGAGAACTTTAAACAGTGACTGACTGAATGTGCAGATGGCACGGTGTCTGGGGAAGAGGCAAATCACTCTGAGAACAGGCTACTTGAGAAAGTGAGCTGATTCATCTGGATTTAGTGTGAATATAGCTAGGAGCAAAGGAGATAAGTCTTTACTTAAGATAATTACAGGATAGTGTTGACTCCATCCCAAGATATTTTGATGCTGAAAGACGTGTGGATTATAGAAGAAATCTGATGAAGAGAAGACCCTTAGGTGATGCTGGGACCTAAAAGGACCAAGAGGTCCTTGTACGTATTAGCTGATCCTTAAACTGATCCTGAGATTGATTGATTGATTGATTTAGTTAGTTAGTTATAAAGCATTAGTGAACAGATCTTGTAACTTCTGGATTTCTCCCTTGTAAGAGTTTTAAAGTGGTGGGCTCCATGCTGATGTCCACTCCACCAAGGGTATGCTTCCAAGAAAAGCTATGAAAATGCTTAAAAGATTAAAACTCACTCTTATGAGGAAACAGTCGTTGATAACTGCATGCTTGGCAAAGAGTAAGAGCAGTTTGAATACAGTCTGTGGGTAGTTATAAGAGATTCATGTGTACAAGTAACAGTGAGTCCTTTGCTCTCCTGGATAAGAGGACAACAAACTTCAAAAAAACCTAGACAAATTAACATTAGAAGAAATAAGATGTAGCTATCTTTAACTGTGACAGTAACTAAGCACTGGGACAAGTTAAAAAGGTGAATGGGAGATCTGCCAACACCACTTTCCAAATCAAGTTGGATGTGGAAAATAAAAAAAAAAAAGTAGCCCACACCCTAAGAGCTGTGGTCTGTGCTGAGCTGGGAGTCGGAGCTTAGCTCCTGACAAACGCCTCCATCTGGTCTAAAAATCTGGGACTATGTTTTGGCTGGCGCCTGCGTCTCTGCAGCATGAGCAGGGTGGAGGCTGCCCTCTGACCGAAAGAGGCTTTGCCTCTCCCTGCTCGGATCCCACCCAACTCCAAGGTGCCTGGTGGGTTGTCCAGGGTCAGCGGAACTCTAGCAAGAGCAGCCAAAAAGTTAATGTTTCCCTGCTAAGCCCTTCAAGAGAGAGGAGAGGGGGATGAAGGGGAAAGGAACTGTGTCTCAGTTGTTTGGGCTTTCCAGCTGGTAGGTTTGGAAGCCAACAGACCCTCTGGCTGAGTGAGCAGCTGAGGTAGATTTGTTCCCAGTTACATGCAGACGACTTGAAAAGGATGTCACCAACTTATAGGTTCACAGGATAACTCAGGTGGGAAGAGACCTCAGGATGTGATCTGGTCAGACCTTCTGCTCTATGCAGGGGCATGAAGAGATTTTTAAAATGTTCCTCCCTTTGAAAAGCCAGTCTCTTCTAGCTGTTGCTGGATCAGCCCTGCCAGAAACAATTTAGCTGAGAGGCTGGAAAGGATTTCTTAAGCACTGTATCTTTTCATTCAGATAACACAATATAAATGTCAAATAACCTGCACACATTCCTCTCCTTTCCATCTACGTTTCTGATTAAGAACATAGGCTAGAGATTTCAGAAGCAGCAATGAAACCTAAATTCTATTGGCTTTTCAGAGCACTTGAAAATGTCATATTGAGTCAGAGCATGTGGCTGGTTGTCCTAGGAAGCGGCATCCACCTGCATGAGGGTGCAGAGTATGCAACAAGGTAATTTGAATGGCAGTTGATTTGCCCAGTGGCATCAGGTCTTCCCTGGACTTTCAGGATTTTTTCCTGAATGCAAATGTTTTGACCTCTTCTCTCTGAAAATCTGTTGCCCTTCTCAGTCTGGACTGGGACACAGAGTGAGGTGTGGGGTCATATCTACATGGGAAATGTATTTGAGTACAGAAAATGCACCATTGAAACTGCTTTCTTTTCTGCATTGATGCCTTTCACTGAGGCTCAGATAACTTTACTTGGCACTATTCACTGCTAAGTTTTCCATACCAACCGCAGCTGAGCTTTGTTTAAATGAGGTTTGCTGAAGCTGTGCTGAAAGTGAGTTTAAAGGTTCACTGTCTTTGGACCAAATCCAGGCAGCTCTTTGTGCCTTCAACTCCCTTGGAAACTGAGGAGGGCTAGGGGCCAGGAGAAGATTTGCATGAGCAAATTCTAACCCCCATCCAGTCCCGTCCCCCCTAGCCTCCTCCCCCATCCCCCAGTGGAGTGCAAAAGGAAGAAACAAGCAGCGGCAGAAATTAGATACCATGGGCCAGATTCTCCATCCTTCTCTGGATTCTCTTACCTGCATCTCCGCTATTTTGACCTGCTAGCACTCAGTACACATGTAAGCAGCAGCTCAGGATGCAAGGAGTGAAGGGTCAAGCTCTAGCAGTAGCAGTTTTAGGGATAAGAAACTATGGCACCAGCCTTGTGGCTTGGGCTTTGGCAGCTGGAGAGGAGGAAGCTAATTTTGCTCAGATAATTTAAGTAGCAAGTCACCTTCAGCCCCTGTGTAAAGAGCTCCTTTAATGACAGCTGCACCTGCGATGTTGAATACCCAAAGTGCTCTATGCATAGTGCAGCCCTGTAGAAAACACACTTGGTGTCCCCAGCTTTCTTCTTCTGCAGAACCTCCTTGCTGGGGAAGCAGACTGCTGAACAAGTGTGGAAGTTATTCTTATTGTGTCTGGAGTGCTTTTGTTCTCCATTCTTTTAGGAGAAAAAGAAAGTCTGGTCATCCTGTGACCCTGAAGCCCATAGACAACTTCAGATTTACCCAAGGAAAAACACCCGAATTAGAAACAGGTCTCTAGTTTGTGTAGGAGAAGGGTTAGTTTAATAAAAGATGACTTTACCTTCCCCAAAGACATCGTCTTCTTCTCCAGGTGGAGTCTGATCTTCTTGGGTGTGCTGCATCGTGGCGAGGATGCAGCTCAGGGAGCAGCCAGAGCCAAATGCTTGAACTGGTTCCTATGCTACAGCTTAACTATTTCCTTTTACCGATTTCCTAAACATTTTGGTGGTAACAGCTTCCGCATCTGCACTTATGAAAACAGTCTCATTCATATGAATAACACTTCTTGTTTTCACAGAGGCAGCCTTTGAGATGGTTTTTGAGGTGGGGTGTCTTACTGCTGAGAGAGAAGTTGATTTTGAGAGCAGAGGCAGGCAGGACAGGCTCAAAATGCACCCTGCCCCGTTGCCGTAAATGCCACTGTGCAGTGCAGCTCTGGCAGCCCGGACTCTAGGGGTTTTGCATATGAATGTGAACCCTCTCTGGTGGCAGGGGTAGAGCCAGGGAAAAAAAATCTCCTGGCTTGGTCTGCAGAGCAGTTCACTTTCACATCAGGGTCGGTGACCGGTGAAAACCCTCAAGGCTCTCTCAGTGCCATGTGTTCATGAGATTCTATTTTTTATTTAGCACGGCAGCAGTGATGGCACATTCTGACCCACACTGGAGTGATCCATAGCAATGGACACGTAGACAAGCTGGAAATCCACAGATGACACCAGATGCACTTGCAGGGACCTGATTCTTGCAGTTAGGTTTTCCTGACTCACCACCTTTGGTGTGTTACCAAAACCTATGGACCTTCCTGATGATCAGATGAACAACAGGAGAACATGGAATCATAGAATTGTTTGGGTTGGGGGGGACCTTAAGTATCATCTAATTCCTACACTCCTGCCATGGGCAGGGACACCTCCCACTACATGAGGCTGCTCAAGGCACCATCCAACCTGCCTTGAACCCCTCCAGGGGTGGGGCAGCCACAGCTTCCCTGGGCAACCTGGGCCAGGGCCTCACCACTCTCATGGCGAAGAAATTCCTCCTTATGTCTAGTCTAAATCTGCCCCTCTCCAGTTTATACCCATTGCCCCTAGTCTTATCACTACAAGCCTTTTTAAAAAATCCCTCCTCAGGTTTATTGTAGGCTTTTCAGGTACTGGAAGGTCACTATAAGATATCCTTGGAGCCTCCTCTTCTTCAGGCTGAATAACCCCAACCCTCTCAGCCTGTCCTCATATGAGAGGTGCTCCAGTCCTCAGATCATCTTTGTAGCCTCCTTTGGACCAGTTCCAACAGCTCCATATCCAGCTTATTGTTGGGGATTCCAGAACTGGACACAGAATCACCTCCCTCACTCTGCTGGCCACGCTTCTTTTGATGCAGCCCAGGATACCTTTGGCCTTCTGGGCTGCGAGCGCACCTTGCTGGCTCATTCCAAGCTTCCCATTGACCAGCACCCCCAAGTCCTTCCCTGCAGGGCAGCTCTCAATCACATCATCCCCTATCCTGTATTGAAACCGCAGATTGCTCCAACCCAGGTATAGGACAAAAAGTAAAGTAAAGCTTTCTCTAAATTATACGCATATTATTTGAGTATCACAGTCACTACTAATTCCACATCACACTGATTTCTTCAGTGGAAGCATGTTCTAAATTTGATAAAGCAAGTTGACTCTCCTCTGCCAGGTTTCTCAGTTTATGAGAGGACCATACCTACAGACTAACTTACTCTGGACTTCCAGAAAGTCAGAGGCGCTGACAAAGAGGCACTGGCACAGGCTGCCCAGGGAAGCTGTGGATGCTCCATCCTTGGAGGTGTTCAAGGCCGGGCTGGATGGGGCCTTGAGCAACCTGATCTAGTAGGTGTCCCTGTCCATGTCAGGGAGGTAGGAAGTAGATGATCTTTAAGGTCCCTTCCAACCCAAACTATTCTGTGGTTCTATGAAAATCACATTTGGGCCCCAAGTAATGTCTAAGCCTTGCATAGTCCTGCTGACTTCATTGAATCTCTCAGGTGATACTTGTTTGCACATACAGGTGTTGGGCCTAATACCAGCAGTCCCTCACATCTCTGCTGCCAGAAGCTAGTGTGAAATGACAGTAAACCTGTACTGAGTTTTGATTACTCACTCTAGTAATTGCATGTGTCACCACACCCTTAAAAGTGAGACTTCCAGTACAGCAGCAGTGTTCACTACAGCAGATGAGTCCAAGAAGATATGAACTCATCTTTAATTATTATGGCTTTTTTTTTAATTGAGCTTCTGCAAGGCTGAACGTGGAGACACCTGGTCTCCTAGGCAGTGAGAGAGTTCATAACTTGAACTAGTCCAGCTGGAGAAGACAAGAGAGAAGACAGGGCTTGTGGCTTATATATTTGGATCCCCTGACCTAACTTCATCCCAGTCCTTAGAGCCATGTTCATAAGCTCCCGTAGCAAATCCTGTGGCATCACTTTGGTCATTGTAGGAAGACGAACAACCCCTTCCCAGCTCAAGCACAGCCTTTCCCTAGGAGCACAGTAAGGTGCCTCCTGGTCCCTGGAAAGTGGTGCTGTATCCCACAAAGCCCATGCCTCTCCCTTGTTGTCACACTGAGTATCTCAGCTGAGAACCCCAGGGGCTGCTGCCTTCTTGGAGGTGGGAAGCTGTGTTTTCCTGCCGGCTTTTAGGTCAAGCCAAGAGCCTCCTAGGACAGTGCGGGGCAGTGGGGCAGTGGGGCTCGATTGCCTGTTTTTACCTCTGCCACAGCAGCAAGCCTCCTTGAGGAGCTTCATTCCTAGGAGGCCCACCTTGTGCTTTGCTTTGCTTTAAACCTGCACTTGTTCAAGTCCTTGTGGAGGAAAGATGACAGTTAGGCCCAATGGGTTAGAGAGAGCACTTGTTTCTGGCCTTGCTGAACAGGCTTTGGGAAGTCATAGAATCATAGAATCACCAGGTTGGAAGAGACCCACCGGATCATCGAGTCCAACCATTCCCATCAAACACTAAACCATGTCCCTCAGCACCTCGTCCACCTGTCCCTTAAACACCTCCAGGGAAGGTGAATCAACCACCTCCCTGGGCAGCCTCTGCCAGTGCCCAATGACACTTTCCGTGAAAAATTTTTTCCTAATGTCCAGCCTGGACCTCCCCTGGCGGAGCTTGAGGCCATTCCCTCTCGTCCTGTCCCCTGTCACTTGGGAGAAGAGTCCAGCTCCCTCCTCTCCACAACCTCCTTTCAGGTAGTTGTAGAGAGCAATGAGGTCTCCCCTCAGCCTCCTCTTTTCCGAGTCACTTCTCCTCTGATTCTTTTTCCTGCCCTGCTTATTTGAAGCAATTTCTTTAGGCAAAGACCATCTCTGATTAGGTGGTAGCTGCACCCTATAGCACTCGCTGTGAGAGTCTCTCTGCCTCAGTCATGGTGGAGAGTAGATGAAGACAGCGGTAAAAAGAGAAAACCACCATTATGGGGTGTTCAGGAGAAACAGAGCAGAAGCAGGTATCAATAAGAAAAAAAAAAAGAGAGGTGCAAGAAGAGGGAAAACAGGATGGAGACATGAAAGCTGCAGAGGAAAAGCATCGCTGTGGAAGGAGGGGATGCTGCCGCAGGGGGGTGGAACCTCTCCAGGTGCTGTCCCCCAGAGCCAGAGCTGGAAACTTCTGATCTAGTGGAGATTGGCAGGGACAGCATGAGAGAAGATTGCTGGGGGTAAAGGAAAGGAGAAGTGCTGAAGGCAAGGCAGTCACAGGGTGTACCTGGCATGAAAGCTTCCAGGCAAGAGCCGTTCCTGGCAATGGGCAGCTACTGCCACATAATTTCTGTGAAATAGCAGGAGGCGAATGGGAGATCTTGACCCCTTGTAAAGTCAGTGGGTGCTGTGGAACATGTCAGTCTCAGAGCACTGGCATGGGCCAGGAGAGGCTTCACTGTTCCTGCTGAGGAGTTTTTTTTGTGCTTGATTTGAGTAAATTGCAAGATTAGCAATGTCACACATACAGAGATGAATGACCCCAACATACATGGCCACCCTAGCAGGACGAATCCTGGAGAAACTACCCGGCAACAGCAATGCCAACTTTCCTGTATTTCCCTGTAATTGGAGCTCATTGGTAAATTGAGCATGGGAAGTTTCAGCTGTTTACCACTTCCTTCAGAAACATGAAGGAGCAAGCCACATTTTCCTGGTAGTTGTGGCAGCTCCCTTTTGTGTTGCATTTCCCTGAGACCTGAAGTTATTTCCTTACCCACTGTTTTCAGTCAGCCTCTCCGGATGCCTGTTACCTTGACAGCCCTTTTTTTTCTTTTATTTTCAGGAATTAAAAGGCATCAAAAGCTGTCCTCTCTCCTGAAAACAACTGTCACCAGAATGAACACACCAGCCGGGCTGGTGATGAATGGTAATGACTCAGCCTCCATTGCAAATGCACAAAGAGGAGTCGCTTTGATTCGTTCCTGTTTGCCACGTCGTCCCTTGATGGCAGCCTCACCTTCATCGCCCACAGCATGAGATGTTTCTCCTGAAACCTGTTCCCCATGGGAGCACCGTGCTCTTTCCCTTGAGATGGGATGATTTAACATGGACAAACCAACCCACCTCGCTAGGATGCCTGGTCCCCTTTCTGCCTGCCCCGTCTTTGCATTAGGGGTGGCATAATTTTCTCCTGCCAGTCTGGATGCCCATGCCTTTGCTGTTTACTGATCTCAGACAATGAGCCTAACAAAGCAGCTTCCTCCCTGCTTTATTTTATAGCACCTCAGCTTTCCCCCTCCCCCCCCCCAAAACTTGCACACAAGAACTTTTATCTCAGTCTTGTGGAGCTATTAAAAAAAACCAGTAACTTTTCCCCTGTTGGCTAATGAAGCCCCACTCCATACCACCCCATCCTCCACCCTGAAACAATTTTGCAGTCACTGTAAAACTCTCACATGCTTATTTTTCATGTAACCACATCTGATGCTGCTCTCAGAAAAAGACACCACCCATCCTCAAAGAACCTGTCAATAAAAAGCAGGGGAGACCCGGGAAATGTCAAAAACAAGGGCAAATCGAGCAATAAATTCAGCTTTTAGGACAGCTCCTTTAAATCACCCTAACCTTACTCTTGTTCCCCTGGAACTTATTTTATAAGAATTTCTGATGCAGGAGAAAAATCAAGTGCTCTGGTGTTTTATCTTCAGATACAGGACTAAGAGTCAAGATATTCTTAATGAAAAAAAAGTGTTAAAACTTGTGTCATTTAGCAGTGTTGAATAGAGTCGTTTTAATTAATCTCTACATTAAATTACCAACATCCCTACAAGCAGCTGGAGAGACAAATCAGCCCTTTTCTGCAGGGCTGTGCTTTTGCAGAAAGGAGGTATCTTAGACACCTTCTGCTCTATTCATATCTCTTCCTGCTCCAGCACAAGGGTGATTCCCAAGATATAGCAAATTATGTCTCAAAGCCTTAGTTAGTCCCCTACTTTGCTCTGGAGCTATTTAGGGGGTGCAGATTGCATTATGGGGAATAACCTACATGGGAAAGAAGGACAAAAAAAAAAAAAGAATTTCAAAGGAAGGGCAAATGACCCTAAGGTGGAAACAGTATGAAGGAGAAGGTAGGAAAATGTGGTTGACACCAGTTACTGGTCAGTTTGGGAAAGGTAGTGTTCACATCAATTTAGACTACATGTAAATGTTTTGCTCTGGATATTGCTGCAGTTTCAATTCTTCCAGTAAACATCCTTCCTGGAAATCCAAAGAATGGAGTTCCAATAATAAGTTTTTAACTTATTTGCAAGTTATAAACTTGCTAGTGTCCAGGAACCTAGCTAATGTTTAGACAGGCTGTGTCAGTGCCTGACTGAGATTTGTAAAATTTTTCCTTTTCCAAACTCTTGAAACTTTTTGCACTTTTTTTCCCCAATAATGAGGCTCATACAGACCTTCAGTTCCAGGGAAAACTTGTGAGAAATTCTCCTTCTTACTGTCTGGGAGGAGAGTCAGCAGGCCAGGATGAAAGAAGACATGACTCACTCCACACAGCTTCACAGACCTTAGGAGACCTGTGCACAAATTTTGTGAGGCTATAAAATAGGCACTGTGTACTTTGGAGACCTGAACAAAAGGGCAGGCTCCAGGAACCATTCACCCAGAGGAGAGGACAGTGGTGCTTGAGGATCCCCACACTGCATTAGATGGTGGAGATGAGTTGGGTGTATGCGATGGCCTCTGGGAAAACTGAATCCTTGCACCAAGGGGGTTATGGTGTTGGATTGGGATGTATCTCTATGCATCTGAGCTATGTAAAAGCCATGGCGGCTGAAGAACCACAGGATGGTTCCCGTAGCTCAGCTGGTGTCCATGTCTGTCTTGGACACCTCAGTTTGGGGGACATAGGGGATGTCTATCCACAGCCTCATACTCAGTGACCCAGCAGACACACACATCACAGCAAGTAGGAACCACGACACATGCGTTGTTAGTGCTCTATTGTCTCCCTTCATGTTCATCATCATGTTGTCTGCAGTGCACCCATCACATGCCCCAGATGTGAGTTTTATGTGTGGCCGTTCAGGGTTGTCACTGCAATCCACACCACCTACCACATCCCACCAGGCCTATAAAAGATAACTTTCATAGAATCATTTGAAAAGACCCACCAGATCATTGAGTCCAACCATTCCTATCAAACACTAAACCGTGTCCCTCAGCACCTCATCCACCCATCCCTTAAACACCTCCAGGGAAGGTGACTCAACCACCTCCCTGGGCTTTCATCTTCTGCTCTCTTACCCTGTTTGTCATGCCAGTATCACTTGGCCAGTGAAAGTAAATCATTATCTTCTCACAGCAAAATGTTACTTCAATTCAAAGGGAGGAAGCAAACCAGCTTGCAGAATTAATATAGTCTGTAATATCGTCCTCAGAAAGTAGCTCGCAATGGTTCATGAACACAAGAAGAGAGCATGGTCGAGTGCGATTTTAGAGGACTCAGCCTTGGATCTGATATTATCCAATATATCCTTTGATATCCTAGATGGATATTAGCACACTTATTACATCTGCAGAAACCAGGCTGCACAGGAGCATCTGCACACTGGGGGACAGAATCAAAATTCAAGCTGATAGCGACAAACTGGAGATATGGTGTGGAAAAAGTTAAATGCAATTCAAGAGAGCAAGCTGTGAAGTGCCATGCTCAGGTAAGAACAGTTAACCTCTTAAATGCAGGCTGGGAAACAGCAGACAACGTGCCATCAGGTGTGGTCAAATGCAGAGACACAAGGTAATTCTCTCAATGTGATGGGGGACAGCAAGGCAAGGACATGGCTTTCAGGCATCTCAGTTCAAGGAGAATAGAAACCATTTGGTGTCACTCCTGAGAGGAGTGACCAGACTGCTCAGAGGGCTAGAAAACAGGTAGGAATCAGAACCACTATGTTTGAGGGAGAGAAAATTGAGACAGGAGATAAAAGCAGTTCTCAAGTCTTCTCCACATCTGTGGTGCACAAGGAGCCATGGGCATAGGATGCAGAACTGAGGAAACAGATTAGGAAGCAATTTAGGCAGCAGAGCAGCAGAAACGAGGAAGAAGCAAGTTAGAGAAAACTTTCTAACAGTCAAGACAGTGAAGCAGCAGAAGTGAGTTCTTAGAGGAGTCACTGCTGAGTGAATCAGAGTGCTGTTTTAACTTACAAAGAGTCCATAGAGCTTTTGAAGAACAGAGCAGGCAAGTAGCTTTTGGGAACAATACAAGAATAGATGATTCTGCCTTGGGGAAGGGCAGTGGGAGTAGGGCATCTCTTGAGGTTAGACTATTTCACTAGAGCAGCTATTGAGTAATGCTAGATTTTGACTTGTTGGGTTTCTCAGTGACAGCTGAGTGCTAAGCTGTCCTACAGCTTCAGGGGTTCAGCACATTCCAGTGGCTCTTGGCTGCGATGAGAATATCATTGCTGTTTCAATCAGTTTAAATATTTCTACCATCACTGTCCTGCTGTAAGAAATATTCACATCTGGTTGCTTTTTCCTTCATTCTTTCTTTCTAGTTATTTTCACACCTATTCTTCTGTGCTCCAGTGAGGTCTTTGTCACCAGCAAAGGATAGATGATGCATTTTTCATCCTTTGATGATTAAATCCCATGGATTTCCCTTAGAAACACTTCAGATTTTCTCCATAAATTGTTAAAGAGAAGCAGTCTGAATACCATACTAACATGCAAAATAGCTGATGCCATCCCCAGTACAGACAACAAATATTCTCAAGCCCATTAAGCATCAACAACTTTTTATGTCTTATTGAGGATTACACATGAATTATATAATCTTTTTACCTATTTGAAAATTGGCCAATGTTTTAGAATTTTTACAAATTCTGAAAGGTGTCTATTCAATATTCTAATGCCTATGCCAAAGCCACAAGACTTTCCCAATTTTCTTTACCATAGGATTTGTTAATTGAACAATTTTTTCTAATACCAGTTTTCTTGGGTGTTGGAAGAAATATATGGGAGAAATCAATCTCATTTTTCAGCTATGTGTCTTCCATACCAGGCAAAGTACATTGCAAGTTGATTCACAGCAATATTTCATTGGAATTTCCATAAAGACAGAAACTCCCTTTCTTACCCTTCAGGTAGACTATTAGAAATGGAGTGAAAGTTTTAGGTCATTTATTTTAGACTCCCAGGTCAGACTGTCAAACAAACGATGCCCATAGATGAATGACTTTCCTTCACATTAAATTAATTCTTTTTAAAGACTATTCAGTTTGGAGGCCTTTACCGCTCTTCACTGTGTACACACAGCTGTGTTTCCAGTTCCTCCAGCCACTGGAAAGAGTTCAGGAGTTGGCCTTCTCCCCTAGTTTTCTCTGCTTCTTCCAGATCCCACCAGCAGTATTTATTCTGCTGCTATGTGACGGTCTTGACAGTGCTGACCCCAGGCATTTTGCAAGACAATGTTTAGATATTTTTCAGCCAAAGGAATTTTTGAGGGTATTCTCCCATATTCCCACAAACTGTGGGTAAGATGGGCAGCTTCGGTTGTGAGATGCCTCAGAACCTCTTTGGAGGAGCTGCAATAGGGATGGGTGTGCATTTCTCTAAGGCAGCCTGACTTAGCTGCTTCCATCACCAGGACCCCATCAAGTCTGAGCATTTTCCCCTCACCCACAATGCATTCTTTTCATCAGTCCCCTAAAAAGCTGTAAATTACTGTTCAGCACAATTCTGCAGCTCTCTTGCAGAGAACCGCATAGCAGGGTCTGGCAGACATAAGGAATTCCTGCTGCAAATAATGTTCCAAGCAGAACTATGAAATTCAAGTTATGTGTCTACCTCCACTTTCCAAACTGAGTTGCAAAGAGGGTTTAAACACCTCCTCTCTGGCAGAGTTTCCTCTGCCAGGCTCTGTACTTTCAAGAAGTGGCACAGCTCTAAACCTTGAAACTCCTTTGCTCTGGAGGAAGGCATCACATAGGTAACTGCAGAGATGATGTGACACTGGTTTCACCACAGGCTAGAGACACCAGTGAGGTAGTTTGGTTTCTAGTCTAGTTTGGTTTCTCCAAAGCCTTTGCTGATGCTGGTCCTGAGTTAAGTGGTCCCTCCCAGGCCATGTTTCACTCCCAGCTGATACCAAGTTCTCAGAGATTCTGAGTGTTTAAGTCCAAACGTAGTGGCAAAGCCAGCACTTGTGTTTTGATCTTTTCCCAGTTGCTTGTTCCAGATTGTGCACTGCAGGTGACTATGGCACTGTTAATATTAAAATCAGAGCATCTTGGGTTTAGAAAAATGAACAAACATTTTGCTGCAAAATATGGGAAAGCTCTGTTCTATGGCCTATTTTGCATAACAGAGGAGAACTTTTTTGTTAACGATGCTGAGCTGAGATGGACCTATTCTCTTACTGCTTTCAGGCAGTTTTCTGAGAACTTTTTCTGTAAAATGTGCCCACTTTGCATTTGCAACCTCTTGGTACATTGGTACCACTCTGGGATCAAGTTCTCCAAATAGTTGCAACAGCAGAATTTACTTCTCCTTTTTCTGAAGCCCTAGAATAAAAGCATAGCTGAGAACGGAACCTGTGGTGAAGGAAATCTCACCGCAAGGGATCCCCACCCTGCCTGCCTTCCTCCTTGAGCAAGCGATATAGGGCATGTGCAGGGGCTGGATGTGTACAGGGCTGGTAAGAGCTCTCCTGGAGGGATTGCTTCATTTTTACTTCTATGAAGTAGGGCAGAATAGAGGATTTATATATTTTTTTTAGCACTACGTCTCACTTTTTGCAATTTGTTGAAGGGATTAGCTTCTCAGAAACAGTGTTGTGACCACAGGGGGCTGATTTGGCATCTGTGTTTTTGGTTGCTTTTAGCTCAAGAGCGACAGTTTTCCCTTCCCTGCAAAGAGAGGGGCAGAAGAAATGATGTGGATTTGGGGATCATCAAAAGAAAGAAGTGAAAAGCCATATCCATATCATCAAGAAAGGAATGCTGGCAGTGGGGTGGACAAACAATGATAGCATTTGTAGAGTATCATAAAATAAGAAACCCCCTGCAAACATTTACATGCCTCCACAATTCCATACCCAACAAAGGTATAGTGGTTTAAGAGAAAATGTGAAGAACTTTCCTGCCTTCAAATGATGATCAGCATGTGCGTAAACCACTGTTGGCCATGTTATCCTCAGCAAATTTCACTCGCAAAGTGTTCCTAAAGCCTTCCACTGGTCGTACATGGTGAGGATTTTGGTTCCCTCCTGCTGCATTGCTGCACTAATACTTAGCTGGCTCAGGAAAAATCACCAACCATTGCATTGATGTTTCTTCAGCAGCCTTGATTTTGTTAATCAGCCTGTCTTTCATCCTGGCCTTGTTTGCTGAGAGAGCTACTTTAGAGAGAGCCTAACAACACAGAAAAATGAAAATAGCAACAAGAGTTTCAGCAAAATGTGGCACTCTATACTATTACTTTATTTCCTGATTGCCTCTTGTGAATTTGGGTTTTTTTTAGCAAGCTTAACTCTTCTCTAGAGACATTCCTTCACACAAATATGAAGGCTAATGAGAGGCTTTCCTAAATACCAGTGGAACGGGCTGTTATCTTCTCAAAGTAAACAAAAAAATAGCCCAGTCTGAAGTACAGGTATTAATGGGCTTTTGTATTTTACACATCAAGCAGTTCAGAAATAATATTCATGGTTGATAGAGAGAAAATAACAAAAGCTGGCCTTGCCCTCCCACTGCACCCTGGACAGGTTGGGTTTGGGGATGGTACCCCTGCTCCTCTGCAGGGATTGGCCAGGATGGGGAAAAAAATACAAAGTCAAAAGAAAAAAGATTATATTTTTTTTTTCCACCATGCATCTTAGCAACAGCACCTACGCAAAGATCTAAGTATAAGATCTTTTACCCCCCACCTTTCAAAGCAATTAGCGTGCTGAAATACAGGCAAGAAACATTATGGCAGTGTCAAAACTGACACGTGGGAAGTCCGTTTCCTTTTTGCAAGGGTTTCACTGTGTAGATTGAGCTGGCTGAGAACAATTTCTGAACCTTTCTCCTCCCCATGGAGAATTGCTTCTGCAGCAGCTTTGATAACTTTCCAAAACTGCCTGCTTTTAGTGACTTGTGCTCTCTTGGTAGTTGATGCCCAGAAAGTCTCACATTTTCAAAGTAAGAAAACTCTTAACCCCATGGACTGCTCTCCAGTGAAACTAGGTTGCTCAAAAACATCTGAGAAAGGTGGAAAATGAAGGCTGCCTGTTTGAAGTCAACAGACTGTCTTTTGGAGCAGAGCACAGCAGAGAAGAAAGGCAGCTGGTGACATATTCAGTGCAGCGCTGGCTCCATCTAAGCCTTCTTTTGTCAGCCAAATTTTAAATTAATCTCAGTCTGGCCTCTGAATCTTGCTGGCAAGTTCTAGAGTAAATTTAAATCTTAGAAGAGGTTAAAGAAAGATGCAGACACATTCGTATTAGAGTTTCCAGGTGTGGCCAGCAGTGCTTGCAAAACCAGAGGCTTCTACGAGAAATGTGGGGTCATCCCCTCCAGCACTGCAGGCTTCCTGGGTGGGACTCATACCCAGGGTGAGCACGCCATGAACCAAACCAAGTTCCACTCATGAGTGAATTAATATTTAGGGCTTGCATCTCAAATAAAGAATTGAATGAGTCCAAGCCCTCTGCTTTTGCTTTTTCCTCCCCAAGAGCAAATGTTGGAGGTTTATTTTTCTCTTAGTATCCAACCAATGTTACTTGCAACCAAAAAATTTGCTGTTCTAACTCGCAGCTGATGAACAGAGCAGACAAGGTCAGGCATTGTATTGTGGGGAAGATGTCATTGAAGGGAACAGGGAAGCTGGAGGTGAGAAGGAAACAACCATGAGCCTCCTCACACAAGACGTGAGGAAACTGAAATCTGCATAGATTTTTTTCTCTTCAGTTCTTCATGTGCATTGAGATTTCCCTCATGTCGTGACAGGACAAGGAAGAATGGCTTTAAATTGGAAGGGAGAAGATTTCGATTAGACATTAAGAAGACATTCTTCACAATGAGAGTAGTGAGGCAGTGGAACAGGTTTCCCAGGGGAGCTGTGGCTGCCCCATCCCTGGGGGGGTTCAAAGCCAGGTTGGATGGTTCCTTGAGCAGCCTGGGCTGGTGGGAGGTGTCCCTGCCCATGGCAGAGGGGTTGGAACTAAATGATCTTAAGGCCCCTTCCAACCCAAACCATTCCATGATTCTATGATGGCTGGCCCAAACCTGTGAATTTGCTGGTTTTACTTTCTTAATTGCTTCTCTCAGGAGCTAATAGAACAGCAACGCACTGAACTTTTAGCCCCTGGTATCCTGTTCCTTCATCTCAGTCTCAACTTCAGCTGCAGCCAAGTGACTCCACCTGCCTCTAGTGAGCTTGAGCAAGCAAGGGTGAGCAAATCTTGCTTGCTCAAGCCCTCTTTTCTGAGAAGAGAGAAAGCAGAGCAAAACTGTGCAGGACAGTCTTACAGACCAGACTGTGGACAATCTTTCACCCCTTCATTGCTTGAAAATTCCAATGAGAAGAGTAAAAGCTGTCTGAGACAGAGACACATGTTCCTCAAGTTGCTGGCCAGTGCTGGTGGAGATGACTAATGCAAGAGCTGTCAAGCTTCCTCGATTCAGTCTTTGACTGAGTCCAAACTAGTCTTCGTTAGCTGACCTTTCCTAACACAGCCACAGCAGTATAACCACATTCATTAAGAAACCCCTCAACAGCCAGAAGAAAACAGGTCACCAAACCAAAACACTCCACTGCACACATTTCTCTCTGGGGACAGGAAAAGAGAATAAGGGAGCTATGGCATGTCATGCTGCCTGGTGCACCCCTGCAAGGGCATACTCATGGTGCTCATGAACCTCAGCAGAAACTGGAATACAGCTCCTTGCATGCTTGCACACTGTTCACTTATTCTGCTCTTAGGATAGCCCTTTGAACAAAGCACTTCACATAAGAGTCTCGGCCCATCCTGAACATCAGGGTTATCTTCCATTTCATAGCATATGGTTGGACTCAATGATCCAGTGGGTCTCTTCCAAGCTGGTGATTCTATGATTCTATGATTCTATGATTCTATGATTCTATAGCTGATGCTCAGAAGGCCTGGCGATTGGCACCATCAGTCAATAGCATTAGCTCCTGAACTACTTGCAGGAAAAGCATCACAAAGCAGAGCTGGGCACTTCTCTTGCCTGAGCTGTGTTTAAGATGATGCTTTCTGTGTTGTAAAAGACAGAGATCCCCAAAAGCACATAAATATCTTATAAAGCAGCAGAATGCTCAATAATTAATTTTCATCAAGGAGAAGATTTTATTTCAGCTGGAATGACATAAAAAGCCTTTTGGATTCTCCAATCTATAAGTGAAAAGTTGAGGTGATTCAATCTAAAAGCTATTGTGAAAGAGGCTCAGCCAACATGCAGTGACGTCCTAGCTCCATTTGGGTGCAAATGCAATTTTCTGTGCTATTTCTCAGTAACAGAAGTACAGACTTCACCAAGTAGCAGATCCTGTTTCAGTCCTTTCCTCTTATGTTTTGATTAGAAATGGTCTTCCAAACTGACAGAACTGCAACATCCCAGATGTTCATTGCACTCCTTTTCACCAGCAGTGAGACATCTGATCATTTGTGGTGTTGATTCCTTCTCGTATACAGCCAAATGGGAGTTGGGAAATTGAGAATTTAACGTGTATTAAGGCTGGAAGGGTTGATGTATTTTGTTGTTGTTACTTTGCTTGTATTGTGAATAGCTAAATAATTCCTTTGCTAAATTACTGAAATACACATAGGACCTCATGAAAGACTCAGGACAAATAATTCTAGCTGGGGACAAATAACAAGCGCTTTGAGTAGCACATGGCAGCTTGTGTCAGAAAGATGCTTATATGCTTTATACAGTTTAAAAGAAGAACCAACAAAAGAGGAAAGATTTGCTGAAGACACACAAAATCTTTATGACCAAGGAAAGTGCTACAAAGCTAGTTACTGTGAGTACCATTCTGCATACAAATATGTATAGGATTCTGACTGACTGAGTTACAAACCACCTATACTAAATGTTGCTCTTCATTTATTGTCTTTATTAATTTCACTCCTGAAAAGCCAACAGCGGATAAATGACTAAACTTGTGTAGTTCATTAATGCAGTTTTCTTATGTGACTGGATTTTATATTCCTTCCACGCTGTTACGTTGTTGTTGTTTATCATCCCTTGCAAATCCTGACAAGGCAGAAGCTCAGCAGGGGGTTAATAGTGGCAGCCTCTTTCCTTGCACAGGTAAGGTCACCTTGCAGCATTTTAATTCTTCCAGACCAAGTGTCAGCAGTACTTGAGAGAGTCAGAACCCTTTGTCGTTTAAGGGGCTGAGAAAGGCAAAAGAAAGCTCCAATGGCTGCATGGCCCCCGCTGCAATCTAAAAATACCAACAAAAGCAAAGTGCACCAGCTTCTGGTGCTACTGCTGAGGTGAAAGCTAGGAATATTTCACATGAGTTTGACACCTTCTCAGTGGTCTGTCCAGAGGGTGTGGAAATTAGAGATCAACAGGTTCCCCTTTGCTGAGAATATTGTAATTAAAATGTAGTAATAAAGGCCTAACTACTGCACAATTGATGACCAGCAGCAAGGACTGAAGCAACTGTAGGGATGAGTTGAACTCATGCGCATCGCCAGAAATCCACTCTCAACACCGAGAGTGAAGTGGCAGCCAAGGTGCTCTGGCATTACTGGTTGGCTCTGACTCTTGTTGTTGCTGTGATAAGCCTAAAAAAGCTATTATAATAGCTTTTTTCCACATTGCTAATAGCCCAATGATGTTTCTGGTGGGAAAAAGACATCTTTATTTCATACCAACCTTCTGTGATTTTTTATGGCAGCTATTTTGAACCCATTTCAATGAGTTTCCTCAGATTTCCCCAGTCTGAAATGCTACATGTTCCTTTAATAAGGATGCCACTCATAGCTAGGAGGCATTTTTCATACATTATTTATTCGTTATTCTATCTGATGAATGTGGGAGGTGTTGTGAATCACAGTATGAGACCTGGAGGTGGAGTCATTTGCTTTGAGTACTATGTGATTAAAAGGAAACTCTCTGCTTGGGTAGGCAATGAAGGTATTGAATTTATCTTATCACCAAGATGGTGAAAAACTGGATTTCTTTCATTTCCTCCATGCAGAAAGCAATGACTGCGAGTACAAGCATATAACATGATCTGTTCAGGAGATATACAGTTGCTAGACTAGATCTGTTTGCATCACGAGCAAAACAAAAAGCCAGGAAGTATGCATTTAAGGGATAAAATCAGATATTTAGGAGATAAAATCTGCATGGAGAGTAAAATGAAAGTTTTAATCTGTCCATTACCATAAAGACCTGGGTTTGTTTTCCTGTCTACTATCTACTGCCCAAATCCAAATGAAATATTAGAAGACATTATGTTCGGGTATTGGCAATGTTGAGTTCAAAATTGCTTGGTTCATGAGTGTTTTCACTCAGGATTTTGTTTCTACCTCTGACAGAAGTACAGACTTTCATGGCCTGGTGATATAGACAGACATTTGATTGAGGTTTAAAAGGAGACAAGTGTACATCCTTTTGGTTTATTTATAGTCCCACCGTTTCCCCTTCTCCTTAGTACGAAAGACCCCAAACCAAAATACCTTAAACCTCAGCCTTTAAAAAACAATAGCCAGCCCTTACTGAAGGCCAGCAGGCAGGTGGCATTCAGGAGTTGCAGGGTAGACATTTCATGAAAATGATGCTGGTATTCCTCATCAAGGATGGTGCCTGCAGCCAGTACCAAGAGTTTTAGCTGGATGTGAAATACAGAAAGAAAAAAGGCGGTTCTCAGAGCACCACTAGGACCTGCACAGTGGCTCAAAGACACAGGGATGGGCATGACCCGGAGAGCCAAGAGATGGTAACCAGCAGACAGTCCTTCTCCAGATGGCTGATGCATTCATGGTGACACATAAACAGTTGTGGTGGCCACGGAGACACTGCCTGCTGTCACCTGCCCAAGGCAGAAACAAGGTCCCAGGGCCAAGGACTCAGTGGTAGTTGGTTTTGCCTCAAGCTCTCCTCTGCTCTGCTTGCGTGATTTCACTTTTGATTGTGTTCTTAATATTTCCTTTAATGAATTGTTGCATGGTGAAGGGGCTGGAGAACAAATCTTACGAGGAGCGGCTAAGAGAGCTGGGGTTGTTTAGCCTGGAGAAGAGGAGGCTGAGGGGAGACCTTATTACTCTCTACAACTACCTGAAGGGAGGTTGTGGAGAGGAGGGAGCTGGCCTCTTCTCCCAAGTGACAGGGGACAGGACGAGAGGGAATGGCCTCAAGCTCCGCCAGGGGAGATTTAGGCTTGAGATTAGGAAGAAGTTCTTCACAGAGAGGGTGGTTAGGGATTGGAACAGTCTGCCAAGGGAGGTGGTTGAGTCACCGTCCCTGGAGGTGTTTAAGGTTAGGGTAGATGAGGTGCTTAGGAGCATGATTTAGGGAATGGTGGGAATGGTTGGACTCGACGATCCAGTGGGTCTCTTCCAACCTGGTCATTCTGTGATTCTGTGAAAATATTACCTGGACAGCTATTTTGCTGAGTATCTTAGTATTGAGGTAAGCTCTAATGGGGGAAGATCCAGGAGTATAACATGTCCTTTATTCCCAAATTGCATAGGAAGACCTGGTTTTAATGGGCTAACCCACTAAAAATCAGCACTGGCTGTTTAGGGGCTCTCCTCTGCTCCCAAGCTGCAGACAGACCAAGGAACCACCATACACAAAGCCCTGCAGACTGAAACGGAGCCTTGAGCAAACTCTAGTCCCACAAACAGAAATACACCATGCAGAGTTATCAGAATTTGGTTCTAGGTTAGACTCCTGAGTTATTCGGAGGACAAAGCAGCGGTTCTGGTCCCTCACCCACAGCTTTTGCCCCGAGTCCATTGCGGTGCTTACAGATGCTAGCCAGAGTGCAGCCTTCAAACAACTGCTCCGGCTAGATCTTGAGGTCCCAGTGACATCCCTCAGGACAGTCAAGCAGCGTTGACAGCCACAACAGCCACAGTGTCAAGCCTCACAGCCCGCAGTGGTGAGAAGCAGGAGAGGCTGCTGAGTGTCAAGGGAAGGATGATGGCTCCATTGATCTCAGCTGTTTCCATAGCATCTTGTGGAAAGCCACAGCATCACATATGCTCCTTGCCTGGAGCATCCACAGCCACTGGGTAGGAAACAGCCTCATGGTTGACAACAGACTGAAAGTGCTTGGAGAAATAGCCTTTCCTGTTATGGCTTTCATTATGGTAGGAAGGGAGGAGGGAGAGCACAAATACTTGAGATATGTGTATCTTTAATCATCCTGGAGTCACTGGGAAATGAACCCTGGTGACCACCCTATTAAAAGCAGTGAATGTTCAAACTATGTGAGAAATAAAAATATACTGCTATAACATTCTGAGCACATCTTCACCGGTATAAATTCCCTCCTCTACTATTCAAATAGTGGGAATTGTTTTTTTACTTCAGTGGCAGAAAATGGGCTCCAAAGAAAAATTTTCTATTGTTACATTTTAAAAGGATGCCAACAAAAAAAGCCCAACAAACAACAATAAATGAGAAATGCCAAGGTGGGAATTCAGAGCTGTGCATCTTTTTGGTCTACAGTTAATATTTTTGTCTAGGCACACAAAGCATATTTTTTCTTCAAAAAAACGTCAAGTAACTAAAACAAATCCACTACTCTGGACAGTGAATGCAAATCTCATGAAATCTCTGTGCTCTGCTCTCATGGTTGGTAGTTTGACAGAACTTTGCTAATGCCCTGGCTACGACACCCTATGAGCAACAACATCTCAGATGGGGGCTATGAGCACTGCCAACAGCTCTGGAAGGTTCATAGGCAAGTGGAGCATCCAAACAGAGTCCTGTGAGCATAGCTTCTTACATTAGCTTTCTCTTGTTAGCCTAACACCAGCTTGTACTGTCTATGGAATCACTTAATTTACTTATGGGCTGGAAATACGGCTGTCAAGAAAAGAAATTATAATTTGTAGAAAAGAGATTGGGCTAGAGAACTACACAAGGAGAGTTGGGAAAATCCATGACTACCCCAGCTAAGCCATGGGTACGTGTGTGCGATGTTTTTCACCTGAAGGAAAGGGAAAAGGGATAAGGAAGGAATTTGGAGAACTAGTAGCGTAGCATCATGTACACATAAAGCCTCTGGCACAGCTGAGAGCTGGCAGCTGTGCAGAGATCTCAGAGAGCCGCTTCCTGCCAGACAGAGATGCTTGTCACTTGTCAAAGGGATGGCGTGAGAGTAAAAATTGGTTCATGAAACAAAAAGATTCCTGCGTCCAAAAAGTTATGACTTTGAGCCTAACTTCCCCTTTCTGAAGTGAAATGAATGCTGTATGATGTTTCATATCATACCCTCAACTTTACAGCAATGGCTGTTGAGCAGGAAGAGCCAGGCGTCTGGCGAGAGGTGGATGTGATGGATTGGGTGAAGGGATTTGCTGAGGGGTGGCTGGCTTTGAGATCCCAGCTGGATAGGCAGCAGAATCCCTGTGGGTGAGTGAACCTTTTGCTGAAACCAAGGCACAGCTGCTCCCGATCTCCCAGCCTGCTGCTGCCTGGCACCCCACAAGCACCTCTCCCTGTCCCCAGCTCCTCCCTGTGCACTGCCAGGAGCTTAGAATCATAGAATCATAGAATCACTAAGTTGCAAAGGACCCAGTGGATCATTGAGTCCAACCATTCTGCTCCTCTAACTCCTGGGTTTGCACACAGAGGGAACAACCTTCTTTACTATTAAAGACTGAGGCAAAGAAGGCATTAAGTACCTCAGCCTTGTCCTTATCCCCTGTCATGTTGTTCCTTCTGCATCCAATAGGGACTGAATATTCTACCCAGTCCTGCTTTTATTGTTAATGTATTTAAAACCTTTTATTGTTAATGTATCTTTCACGGACTTAGCCAATTTGATTTCTAGTTAGGCCTTATCCCTCCTGATTTTTTCTCTGCACCATCTCACTTCGCTCCTGTAGTCCACCCAAGATGCCTGTCCCTTCTTCCAAAGCTCATAGATCCTCCTCTTCTTTTTGATGTCTCTCAAGATCTCCCTACTCAACCAAGCTGGCTTTTGCCCTCGTCGGCTCCATTTCCAGAACATGCGGACAGCTTGCTCCTGAGCTGCTAGGATTTCCTTTTGAAGAGCACCCAGCCCTCGTGGGATCCCTTCTCCCACACTGTCCTGCCCTGACCTCACAGCTGGGTTTGCATGAGAAAACCGAACTGCACCTGATACTTGTTGCTGCCAGAAGGGGAGGGTTTGGATGCTTAAGTGTTGCCACAAGCCTTGTGCTTGGCACTGGTTCAGCTCTGCTGTTTGCTGGCCACTCGTGCTAGCAAGCATCTGACCTCACACTCTACATGAGGTGTAACAGGTCTAAAAGCTGCTGGGAGGTACAGGGCAAGGCAGAGAGCAGCCGTGTCCGGGTGAAGTAGTTTTGATCTGGTCTTGATGAGGACAGGGTGTAAACGAGAGGATGCTCACTCAAGATTTCAAAGCATGATCCAGCAATCCCAGCAGCCCCCAGGGGAAAAATACTCTCCCAAATGAATGTTTTGCTTGCCTCCTCAGTACCACAGGGAGGTTTTGACACAGACTACCTGTGCATTCTCAAGTTGGTGGCTGATGCAAAATGTTTGCTAAAACTTTTTAAAAGTCACTCCTGGATGGCACTAAGAGGCAGAACTCAGAATGACTATGAGGAGATTCCTGCTGCTGTTGGCTTCACAAGGATACCATGCCCAGTTTTTCTGGGGGATGTGACTAGCTTTCCTCACTAGCGTGTGGTGTGGTGGACCTACAGATGTCCTACTGTGTATAAGTATTTTCTTTAGCCTCTTGTCCAGTGCCTGGTTGAGCATGCGGTGCTCACCTTGCCGTGGCCAACTATCATAAGTACTCAGGAGAAACGAGCTCAAAGGCTTCTGAGGTAAGTAAATAAAGCCCTCTGCTTTTACTGTGAGGTTTTATTTTGGACCTTAGGACCTCACATTCCAATCTGCTCCATGGGACGCTCAAAAGTGCCAAAGCTCTAAAGCCAGTTTTCTGTAGTTTTATCAGCTTATAGTTACTGCTTCCATCTACCTCAACATATCCACACAAGTGTACTTTGTGCATAATACATCTTTTTGGTGTGTGAAGTGTTTCATTGACTCAAGATAGGCTATGGATGTCCCTAAACAGCCATATTAGAATGTAAGCCTCCTCTCAGCTATGCTAATCCTTGAATTTAATACAAGTTGTTACAATAAGTCTTTGAGTGTGTGAGTTCAACTGAACCTCTGGGTTAAACCACCCAAGCCTCATTAGGACAAGAGTGACTTCCAGTGCCACACAATGCTCTGTGCAGCAACAGGAGACACCCTGGATGTCCAAGTAAGAGGTCAGAACAGCAGGCAATTCAGGAAATATGTTTAAAAAATAAATCATCAAGTATGAAATAATCCAAAAGTACACAAAGTTCTTTTCCATTAAAGAAGAACAACCCCAGGATCAGTATAAAAATTTGACTTCCCTGCTCATTGCAGGGGGTTGGGTTGGACTAGATGACCTTTAAATGTCCCTACCCATCCAAACTATTCTATGATTCTATCTATGATTCCATGATTTGGGTTGTTACATGCTGTTCTCTGGCTCTGAATTGATATGTGTGAGGAGCAAAGGCAGCATAGCTGTGCCAGAGCTGCTACTGGTGTTTCCAAGCCTTGCGGCTGGGAGGCACCAACGGGAGCTACTGTCTTTCTTTAGCAGCACAGATGATGACTGACAGGCAAGTTTGAATGAATGAAGGAAGCTCAAACCATCAACGCCCTTGCTGCGCATGGCAGGCATTTAAACAACTGCCAAAAGGCAGCTGCTGGGGGAATTGCTTCAGGACACCCTGCCTCTACAGAAAGCTTTAAGGAATCTGGAAGGAATCTGTTTGTGTTATTGTACCGTTTAAAGACATTTGGTTACAACTCAAAACCTCTTCATTTTTCTATACCTGTTTCAGCATGTCTCTATTGGCAAAACTTTGCAAGTTTTAGACTAGAAATAATCTTTAGTAAGATTTATACTCCAAACTAGCAGAAGCTAAGGGGGTCACCCAGAGGTACAAAGGTTTCTGTTGAAGTTATGTGAGCCAAATTCCAGGAGTTCAAACTGAAGCTAGAAAGTCTGTGCCTCTCCTCAAACTGAGTTACTGGAGTAGCCCTGATATCTTTCACTAAATGTGGGAGCTCCAGACTGCATGGCCTGTGTTTGTAGAGCCTGAGTGTAATTATATGTAATTTTTGACCGTGATAGAGAATCTCTGAAAACAAGATATATGAAGGAAACACAATGGAGAAAAGATTAAAATAACACAAAACTGGAACACTTGAAAACTTGGCAGAAAATTTGCTTAGGAAGTTTACATGGCAGGAAGGAGTATAATCCCCCAAATGCTGGGACTAAATGTCCAGAATTACAGTATAGATATGCTATAACGATTCTGAAATATTTTAATTGAGAAGGAAGCAAATAGCATACAGTGGGATGCTGCTGTCATAGTACACCGTTTGGCAACACCCTGGTTAAAGAAAGAGGAAAAAAAAAAAAGAAAAAAAAAAAGAAAAAATGGAGCAGGGAAGGAAATCTTCCCATTGCTTAAAGATACATAGAGGTAGAATTGAACACTCCAAAAAGGCATTTGCAGGCACTCCTTCCCTTATCACAATTTTGATCCCTGAAAACCATCACTCCACAATCTGTGTTTAGAAAAACCCCCTTGTAGCCAAGTAGAAAAACTTCTCTTCAAGACTCATCACAGACAGTGACTGTTCTTCAGTATCTAACTAGTCTAGCAGGTGTTCTTCTCTTGTTTTTATAAAAATAATTTGCTTTATTACTCATTCCTGGTCAATCCCATTAATTTAGCACACAATTTTCACTGCTCTAGGCTGTCAGACATTGGCATGCAGTGGCCTCTTAAAGTCTGGAGAGGACAATTTGTCTTTAATGATCAACTTCTAACAGTTTTGGAGTTAAGGACATTTGAGGCTGAGGTTCAAGTGAAGGTGTGGCAGGAATTGTTCTTTCTTTGTGGGCTGGCTTTTTCTCCAAACCAGGTTGCTGGGAGTTAAGTAGCGCTATCAGTTCCTCTCTCGTGAGTGCCCAACACGTCACCTAAAATAGAGAACTGTCCCAAACACCTTGTGTCTGCCCACGGTACAGAAGGAAGATGGTTTGTAATTCCAGCACTGCAATCTCAGCACTCTCTGCATTTGATTTCTGCTTTCATCCCTCAAGGACTTCCTTGCTGCATGTCAAGACACACCCTAAACCTAAAAAAAAAAATAAGATAGGCCCATAAAAATATTTCCAAAGTCTAGACTGGGAAGTAAAATTCATAATTCTACTCATATTAAAGAATAAAAACTAGAACAGAGAAATTGTTTTAATGGCACACAGTTATTCTCCCATGTCTTATCTCTGTTAATTCCTTAATGTAGTAACTACTGCTCTCTTGTCTGTATTTTCTGTCCAGCATTCATGATTACTCCACAGTTACAAACCACCTTTCTCTCTTGAGGTGTCTGATGCATTAGCATTGTTAGGATAAACTCAGCAGTCTTCTGAAGCTCTTACTTAACTCCAAGTACATGGCTTATTGTTAAAATTTGCTGCTTCCAACCTGCACGAGAGCTTCTGTGCCCAAAAACACGTCTTTGTGTTTTCAGTTGTATCTACTAGTTGAATAAAAGCAGGTTCCCTTCGATCTTATCTCACTGCAACTAGTCATTTGTTACTTCCTCTAATGACAGAGGGTTTTGAACCTCTTGATTAACATCACTGCAGGCACTGAATAGTTTTATTATGGAAACTGGTGAGTAAGTTTATGTCTATATATCCTGTGAAGTCTTATTAGAGGCAGAGCAACTACCTTGCAGTGAGAGACTTAGAAAATACTGAAATTCAGAACTGGGTTATACTCCTGACCCCTCTATTATACAGTTTATGTAACTAGATATAATGACAAAGTTAGTACTTTGTGTCTGGCATCCTGTCCTCCCACAGACACCTGTAATGTACTGCAACTTCATAGCTTTTCCACATTCCCTCCCCTACGTATTCCTGCTGCTAAATATTAAATGTCAGGAGTTAGCAAGTAAAACCACTCTCATATAAAGAATATTCCAGCAGGATGCCATCCAATCCAAAATAAATCTTAGGGCTTATTCTTGACACCTTAAAATTGCCTCAGCAATGAATTACGTACTTGTAGTAGGTCACTGAAAAATACATAGGTTACTCATTATACTATATTTATATCATCCTCCAAAGAGAAGGAGGCTCCAAAGTTAATTTTACCAATCTTGAAACCCTAATGACTAATGTTGCAATGCTAATGGAGTTGCAGAGGAAACAAAAAGGAAGGACAGTATTTTCCAGAATCACAGAGTTGTTACAAACATAACTTTAGACATGTTAAAGGATGATGACTGAAGCACAGTGGAAACCTAGTACAAATATCTCAGAAATTACTGCAAAGCCAGAAGTTCACTTGCTCTTCTGTGTGGTCTGTGTGTTCATGAATAGTGGACAGACTGAAAAAAAAAAACCCCCAAAAACCCCAAACAAACCAAACCCCAAACACAAACCAAAAAAGAACAAAGCATGTTTGCATCTGCAGTGCAACTTTGGTGGAACCTGGACACCTCAGTCCACTGGTGGCATTGATATGCAGGCTATCTAAAGCTCCTCTAAGGTCAAAGGCATCAAAATTGTCACCAGTAAGTACACTCAAACCAGGTACTGACTCCCAGGGAGGGTACCAAAGACCTTTCAGACCTTCAGTAGCCCAGTTTCCCCAGTCAGCAGGGAAAGGCTTCTTCACAAGGTAAAGGCATTTATGTGGGCGTTGTTGTAGTCCCATCCACCCTGCTCCTGTCATCTACTCCCATCATCAGCCCTTTAATAGAGCTCAGTCAGGAAAATCTAACCTACAAAACAATTCCCCAAAGCAGCTGGGTCTTCTGGCTGTGCTCATGGTGCTGCTCAAATACACACCAGCGTGTGGTTTGGCACAGCACAAAGCAACTGTGTCACTTTATTGTTCAACATTAATGAATGTCAGGGATGCTGGCCACTCTAAATCTTCTTGTAGCTGTGGGCTTTAATTAGCAACATGTTCAAAACTCTTCCAGTGCTTCTAGACCATAGCTATAGGTGCCTGCAGAAAATTCTGAGTGATGCTGACAGCCCCAGTCTGTCAAGGGAAATGTAGCTGGGTGTTAATGAGTGTCATGGGTACTTAGCATCACTCAAATACGCTAAAGAACTGATTTCTGTCAACATCTCTATTCATACCATCCTGGGGTATCTAACAAAGGAATAACAGTAGTAAGTAAATAACAAAAAAAGACAGAAAGAGGAGGTGTTTAGACCATTTAAAACTTAGAATCATAGAATCAGCAGGTTGGAAAAGACCCATTGGATCATTGAGTCCAATCATTCCTACCAAATGCTAGTGCAAAACTGTTGTGGCTACTTAGCGTGAAATCAGAAACTGAAGACAATGAGACCAAAGTTAGCTTCCTCCAGATCATGCCAAAGATTGACCACAGTAATAAGGAGGCACAAATTAAACAAATGTGGAGAGGCACCAGCACAAATAACCCTCCAGCTGCATACCTTGATGCATGCGCTTTCCACCTTTGTAGAAAGCTCTTCCCTGTGCAGGATCAGGCCAGTGCTAACAGGAGAGAAGTGACCCTTCCCCAGTACCCAGTGCTGTTCACTGCTGCAAGCAATCTGCTTTGCTTCCCTCATGCTTCTTCTCCTTTTCTGCCTCGTGGAAATGGGTATTGCCAGGACATGAGCAGTTCCTGGCTGGTGGGTACCTGCCTGGCTGTCTGCACGTGTACAGGGCCAGCTCAGAGCACGTGCCGTGCAGCAGACAGCAGTAGTCATGCTTCTGCTTCAGCAAAGAGCTGTTATCTTATAAAAATTACAGCGCTCAGAAAAAAATATGTCACGTGAAATGAAAACAGCCTTCTTTACAGGCTGCCATATTATCTGAATAAAAATCTATTCATTTATCTTGCATTTTAATTTTGCAAGCTGCAGCTTCTCAGCATGGCTTTTTCAGCTTCAGTTCATATTTGTGCTAATTTTTCCATCTAAATTAATCCACATCATGAGAGCTGTGAGGCACTGGTACAGGCTGCCCAGGGAAGCTGTGGCTGCCCCATCCCTGGAGGTGTCAAGCCCAGGTTGGAGGGGACCTTGGGCAGCCTGGTCTGGTGGGAGGTGTCCCTGCCCGTGGCAAGTGGGTTGGAACTGGATGATCTTTAAGGTCCCTTCCAACCCAAACCATTCTATGATTCTTTGTTAATGCTTAGGAGCAAAAAGCAGTCACATTATGATGGATATTACAGACATTTTGAATAAACACTATGAGGGAATCATTTTGTGATGAAGGTCAGCTGCCTATCGTGTAGTAAGAAAATATGAAGGCATCAGGAGCATGGCAGGATGTTTTTTCTCTGTAAAATCAGGAAACTTGAATGGAGGGTGTTGGAGTTGCTCTACCTAGACAGAGTAGCTTGGAGCATCATGTTTTGTAAGGCTGCTGAGGACTTGTCCTCTTGTTATCCTCAAACTTGTTTCTCTAGACCCAAGTAACGTCTCTGGAGGAGCACCACAGAGACAGTCGCATCCCTTTGAATTAATTGGTATGGGGGCACGCCATCTGTGGGGAGATGGGCACGTGTTTTGATCCCAACAGAGGATGAGCCAGTATTGAAAGTAGTTTCTGTAGAGATCTCACTTTGGTGATCTCTCTTAGAGACCTGTGGCTGAAAGGGAAGTCTATGTCAGTTTTGAGAGAAGAAATATTTCCTTTTAATTTCTTATTTTTTTGTGACTGCAGAGGAGATGCAACCAATGGAGTACAGAGACCTCAGCAATAACAGACTGCAGACAGGGCTTGACTTTTTCTTGGTGAAGATCTAGCTCTCCTGTTGGTGGTCTTGATGCATGGGTTCCCTCAAGGGGTTGACTGTGATCATTGCTTAGGAGGTCACAGAAAGCTTAACCTTAGTCAGTCAGAGCAGGATGTTTTAATCCTCACTCCTTTTATGGTCTCAGGAAGGGGAGAATTGTGTTGCTCTTCCTCAGCTTTACAGGATGGCTTGTTTGGTCTGGGATGTTTCTCTTTTGAAGACATAAATGCCTAACAAATTGTACCTAATTCCACATAATTTGGGGCAGCTGAGCATCAGATGTATGGTGGTGAAAGCCTCTGGGTCCAGAGTATCTTCTTCTCTTTGGGAGATCTAGAGGGGAAGCTTTCCCTTGGGAGATTTTAGGACTTTGTTCTGCCTCTTTGATGAGCTGATTGCGAGTCAGTGGCCCTCACTTCCAACACCTGTGAGAGCAGGCTTGGGGGTTGCACGGCTCTAGGATGGGCAGGAATGGATGCAGACATTTACCCTGCACCCCTTCTTGAGGAAAATAAACTGTCACAGTCTCTGGTGGGACCTGCAAGGTCTGAAAGGGAAACAAAGCAGGTTTATCTCACATAGCAGGGGGCATGAACCACTCAAACCTCTGATTAAGTATTTGGTGTATCAAAAATGTGCCATCGAGGAGCTGTGACCACTAGACTTGCTCTATATTGTGTTAATAATGCAAGTGGATCTAATAGCAGATATAGATTTATCAAGCATGCAATTTATTTTCATTTATTGAGACATACCCTGCCTCTAATAGTATATCTGCAATATCAACCTGGATACTTCTGATTCAACAGACTTTGTTTCTATGTGACTGAACGATCCTCATGAAGTAATGGAGAATAAAAATAATTCACCCTTTATTTTTGTCACTTTTTTATTATAGAGAGCTTGATTAGAGGAGGCTGGCATAATCAACTCAGAATGTCTGCTCCAGCCAAGTTGTAAGGTGACCATGCAAATGAAACCATAAGTTTGACACATATTTTCGCCTTCAAGGAATAAGTGCTCATCCCTACCCCTCCATGCCATCTGCTACCACAACAAAAGGGCTTTAAGCTTCTGCTTTCGAACAACAGCAAGAGGAAAACCTGCAAAAGAGGGAAATTGAGAGCAAAAGCCTTCCCCAGCTGCATACACTGCAGGATGAGCTAGTTTACAGAGTAGAGAGCAATTTCAGGATTCTTTGCACCCGCTGGACTATCCTGCCAGCTCCTCAGCACACACAGTGCCTGCAGCGAGCACATCCACCTCACTCCCTACACTGTTGTAAGTACACACCAAACCCATGCTGGAAGAAAAATTAAGCTTATAAGGCATACTTCTGTTCAGTTTTTTTTTTTTAAAGTAAATCACATTTAGTGAAAATACCTGAGATGAGAAGTACCTTCTTTTAATTTTGATTAGCAATTATAGTTGCTAATTAAAGCAATACCAAAATGATTGTATTCTGGTATGAAAGTAATGCACAAATTTCACTGTGACAGAAAAATAAGAATATGACCTCCAGCCACAGTTCTAGAAGAGAAAATGCTTTCCTAATAACTTTATAGGGCTTAATTTAACATATCTGTGAGAGAGAACTGTGTGCCTTTTTGTGTATGGTGCAGAACACTATATCACGTAAGGATTCAGAGAGAGTTCATAACAGTTCCTTTTCTTGGAGTTGCAGCATGGTTAGCCAAAGAAGCAGCCTCAAGTGGTCTCACATTCCCTGTTTCCTTTTGGTTTTCAAACCTTCTTTGTGTTTTAAAGTATAATCTGTAATTCCTTTGGTACAGGTTATCTTTGCCTAGCACCTTCATATAGATAAATCTTTGACCATTTAGTCAGGGGAACATCCATCAGACAAGACTGATTTCCTGCAACCAACTAAATAGTCTTTTTCTGAGGATAAAAGAAAGGCACATCCTCCACAAAAGCTAATTAATGCAGCATGACTTTTTGAATATACAGTCTAGCAATACACAAGTATTGGAAGTGGCACAGAAGATCCTCAAAAACACTTGTAATTGATTAATCCAGTAGGGCAGCACAGTGGAAATGATTGATATTAGTTTACCAGACCTCCCACTGACCTTTTCAGAGACTCTGTTGATCAGCACTTGAATGGACAAATTTGAATACAAATGGCAATAGAAGGATAGAACCCAAATTCTTTAAAGCTGTTTTCCCATCATTTTCATGTATTAAATTGACTTCAACAGGTTAAAGATGTCCCAAAGACCAAAGCATTGTTAAAATAATTTATCTTTCAAATAGTGACAACATTAATGTCAGTAATAACACCTGGAGGTGTTTAAGGGAAGGGTGGACAAGGCGCTGAGGGGCATGGTTTAGTGTTTGATAGGAGTGGTTGGACTCGATGATCCGGGGGGTCTCTTCCAACCTGGTGATTCTATGATTCTATAATGACAGGTCAAATGACTGATCTGATTGACAAATAACAGGTAATAGTGTTCTCCTTAGACAACGATGATGCATTTGTCTTTAACAATTTGTTTTCTGGAATCTCAGCTCTTATTTAGATATGTATTCAAAATCTCCTGCCCTAGTGATTGTAATGTAAACTATGAGAGTAATCAAAGGATGTAACCAAACAGAAACACCTGCCCAAGCTCTGAGCTGCTTGAGAGAGGCATCAGTACAAACATTCCTGGTGAGCACCAAGCAGTCCTGTCTCTACTGCCCTACAGCCTGCACAAATGCGTGGTGAAGGGGGGAGAATCACCTTACACGCACTTAAAAATATTTTGTAGCAAATGACCTAAGCAGATGGCATTTCACTTTGGAGGGAGGAGCAGAAAACATCAACTTTCCACTCCACCAGGTGGCTCAGCCCCCAGGAGGGAAGGGCAGCATGGCAGGCTCGCCCAGGACCGCTGTGGACTGCGAGCCAAGTATCTCCCACAGGGCATCCTCCCTCCACATCTGCTGCCTTTCCCTGTGGATATTGGCCACTGTGCAGGGTGGTCCACATAGCTGTAATGTTTTTCTCCTTATCCTCTACCCCCTGACAGCTTAAAGTTTTTTGGCTGCGTGTCAGAGGGAGCCCACTCTTGCTGGGCTGAGCTGATTGGCTCTGCATCCCAACTGTGTATCGCTCAGAAACGGCGTTTCTGTGCAGTCCTCCTCTAGGTGCCTCCTGCTAGGGCCACGGCAGCACAGCTCTCAGAATTCAGCATCTCTGAACTCTTGGGGATACAATAACGTCTCTTTTGTTCTTCCATTACAGGTGCATAGGAAGCACCACAAAAGCGTGACAAACTCCCAAGTGTAGCTAGTCCCTGTTAGTAAGCAGATATGTTCATGAAATTCCATGCAGGGTCATTGGAAATGGCTTAACCAAGCCTGCTATCACAAGCTGAGTGTTAATGAGCAATAATTAGATCACTGAAGAGCTGTGGGCTTACCTTGTGTGCTTAAAAAGGATTGAGTGTCTAATATAATGCTGATTTTCATTAGAGATATCATCAGCTAATGCCCATCTCAGCATCCAGAAGTTGCAGTTTTTCAGTTCCCTCTGAAAAAACTCACTGAGATACTTTGGTGTTTTCTAAAGAGCATCTGGGCATATTAGAAAGACCTCATATGCATAGGTAGGCAAAATATTAATTACTTTATTTTAAACTATAGTGGATTTATCCAGCACTGTTGCACTATGAAAGCAGAGGAAATACAAGCAATTACAGGAAAAATGAATTGCTCTGCTTACTTTCTTCTTAGAAGTTTTTTGTTCCGCTTCAAGGTGATTTGACATTTTGGGGTTAGACTTTAGGAACTCAGTGCAGGAGCTTGGCTTTGTACTGCCGCTCCAAACAAGACAGGATTCAATTAAAGCATCAGCCCACCCCTTCCCCAAAACTAAACCCTCTCAGATCCTCAACTCACTTCAGCACAAGTTTTAAATAGAAAGGATAAGTAGGGTAAAGCTTGTTGTGGGAGCTACTTTACCTTCCATATTTTCCATCAGACGATTCCTCTGAGCTAGCCAGGCTTTCAGGTGCCTGGCTGTGTTTTCTCCTGCCAGGAGATGCCAATCTCCTCATGCTCTGTCGATGATCAGGAGCAGGAAACAGAGACACCTGCATCGCAGAGTTCTCCTCTGTAACTGTGGGTCTATCCACCACTGTGCCAAGATTTGATGAAAGTAACAGATGCTATTTTAATATAAGGGTTCAAATGTTATCTCAGATTTTATATTAAATGAAAGGGCCAAGTTTCCTTGAAGCATGGCTGTTTAAAAGCATTCTAAGGCTGTTCATCTTATAAAAAAGTATATAAGATATACTCCTGCTAAGCAGTTTTGCAAACTTGATAACAAGCTTATTGCTATTATTTTACTGCACATTGCTTTCTTAATACTCAGTATATGTTTTTTTTTTCCAGTTTTGTCTGAGTGGTCTAAAATCTGGATGTTAAAAACAAAACTAAAAATTTTAACTTAATTTTTTGTTGGTTTTGAATACTCTAGTTTGCATCCAGAGAATTTACCCCAGCAATTTGACTCCTGTATCAAAGCAAGTGGTGAAATATTTTTGAGCATGGAGAGTTTTGCTTCCCAGGAGCATGAAAGCTCCTTTGGGTGGGTGTGGTGGAGATCAGCTGATGTGAAAATTTAAAAATGAAGAGCTCACTTCAAAAAATTAAGCAACTCTACGTAAAATGACAATTATTTTTCAAATGTAATAGCAAGAAGGTTCTGTTTCACAGGAGGTCTGTATTCCTCCCAGAACTTTTGTGTTGCATACTGATACACCCTATAGCTATCCATCCCTTAGAAAGTAGCTGCTTTCCATTATTCAATACTGACGTTTTACAAATACGTCTGTAATTCTGTTTCCTCTCAAGAGAAACACTTAGCTCTTGCATGGGCAATTACAGCCCACTCTGGCTTTTGAGGGTGACTTGCAAAGAGGTCTTCAGGATCTGGTGCCTTTGATGGGAAGCTGCCACCAGTACTCTGAAGCCTTGATAAACGCAACTGCAGCCTATAGTACAGAATCGTAATCCATGTGAGATTAAAAAACATTTCATCATAAAACCTGTGCCATAGTGTCCACCCCTATGACCTATTTATCTTACTTGTCTTTAAGTCTTCATCTGACAAGATATAAGTTTGATTCTTTCTCATGTTTTAAAATATAAGTTACAAGCTTTTATCTGGACTTCTCAACCTAGATGCTTAGGATAGTGACAAATCTGTACCTGGTGACTCTACTACTGCTTTTAAGGCCCTTATGTGTCTTTCACATTTCTTTAGCTGTGGTGTCCTCTACCCTGCACAGGCATAATCTTTGTTCCTTTTCATCACTTTCCCTTTGCCTTCCAGCTTAGTTTTCCAACATGTCACTCCTTACTCAGATCAAAAGGATTAATAGAGCTAAAAAGCTTAAGTAAAGCAGTCATTATATTTGGCAAAGGTTCATTAGTGCCTATGCTGTGGACACGGTAACCACTTTGTTTAAACAACCATCTTTGGACTAGCTCATTATTTTTTTAAGCTCACTGTTAAACACTTACCTATTTTGAAAAAAAAAAAAGGATGGAAACTCTTTAGAAGATCACTGCAAGGGGCATTTATCTTAACTAATTTTATCTGTATAAAAGTTCTGGGACTCTTCCAAGCCAATCTTGTTTCCCAAGAGAAGAGCAGAGAACGACGTGACCAGCAGATTCAGAGAGGTTCTTCTCCCTCTGTACTCGGCACTGGTGAGACGGCACCTCGAGTCCTGTGTTCAGTTCTGGGCCCCTCACCACAAGAAGGATGTTGAGGCTCTGGAGCGAGTCCAGAGAAGAGCAACGAAGCTGGTGAAGGGGCTGGAGAACAGGCCTGATGAGGAGTGACTGAGAGAGCTGGGGGTGTTTAGCCTGGAGAAGAGGAGGCTGAGGGGAGACCTCATTGCTCTCTACAACTACCTGAGGGGAGGTTGTGGAGAGGAGGGAGCTGGGCTCTTCTCCCAAGTGACAGGGGACAGGACGAGAGGGAATGGCCTCAAGCTCTGCCAGGGGAGGTTCAGGCTGAACATTAGGAAAAAAAAATTCACAGAAAGGGTCATTGGGCAGTGGAACAGGCTACCCAGGGATGTGGTTGATTCACCTTCCCTGGAGGTGTTTAAGGCACAGGTGGAAGAGGTGCTGAGAGACATGGTTTAGTGTGTGATAGGAATGGTTGGACTCAATGATCGTGTGGGTCTCTTCCAACCCTAGTTATTCTATGATTCTATGATTCTATGAACTGAGTAACTTATAGGGGTAATTCAGCAGGAGGCAGTTGTATAAGCATACAAAATGTCTAGATTGTTCCATTCTCGTCATCTTCAGAGCAGAAGCTGAGAGTGCTATGCTCAGACCTGGAGGCTGTGCTGCACCCTCCACTTGGGAGAAAATGCCTTGTGTAGCATGTGTCTCAACAGTGCAGTCCAAGTGGGATTTAAGTGAGATTGGCCCTAGGCCCACTTGGGAATTTAATCCCTCTGGATTTTATGTAAGTAGTTACCAAAGCTATTTAGCACAAGGCATTAGGTAATGTAGCCTGCTCTGAAGATGTGGGGCTTGTGGGTTTTCCAGATGTTCAGCAGAACAGTGAAGTCCTTGCTTTAAAAATGTAATATTTTTAATGTAAAAAAAAAAGAGGGGAGGGGGGAAATTTGGCTGCTGGACAGAGTTACTTCCTTACGCTGCCCTAGTTTTTGCCAAGTATTGTTTTATGACCAAATGAAACTTAGAATCATAGAATCATAGAATCACCACCAGGTTGGAAGAGACCCACCAGATCATCAAGTCCAACCATTCCTATCAATCACTAAACTATGCCCTTCAGCACCTCATCCACTCATCCCTTAAACACATCCAGGGAAGGTGACTCAACCCCTCCCCGGGCAGCCTGTTCCAGTGCCCAATGACCCTTTCCATGAAAAATTTTTTCCTAATGTTCAGCCTAAACCTCCCCTGGCGGAACTTGAGGCCATTCCCTCTTGTCCTGTCCCCTGCCACTTGGAAGAAGAGGCCAGCACCATCCTCTCCACAACCTCCTTTCAGGTAGTTGTAGAGAGCAATGAGGTCTCCCCTCAGCCTCTTCTTCTCCAGGCTAAACAACTTGTAAGTCCCAAAAGTGGTGGGAGAAGTTTAGTGACTGAACACCTTCCTTTCGTTCAGCAGTTGTCTCCCAAGGTCAAGGCATCTTTGGCAAGTTTTCACAGGACATCTGTAAGCTTTAGTTGTATAAGAGTGAGGAACAGTAGTGCCAGCACGAGAGCTATTGCAGCAGCACAATACTGTTTGACTGATTTTGAGCATTAGAGCACGATTGCTCTGTGTGAGAACTATCAGACTTGCTGATAATTCATCTGAGAACTGCTAAAATTTTGTTTTCTCTGAAAGGATGACATGGAGGGGAGTTCATATGGTAAATCTATAACTATGAAACAGAGTACAACCCTCCAAAGGAAGGGTACACGTGCAACACATACACAACATACATACACAGCAAACAAAATAACTATAGCTACTAGTTCAACTTTTAAAAGTCTGTCTTGCTCAGGCAATTGCAATCACCACCCATTTCCTAGGGAATCTTAATATTGGCATCTGTGAATTATTACATATTATACAAACATTATCTACTATATTTTGATCACCAAGTGCCCTGGCAGGGGTCTGCTGCAGCCTCACCATTAAGCTGTCAGGTTCCCTGGCTGTAATGAGCAATGACAAAAGCAGTTCCAGCTTCTCAGAAAAATGAATAGTGGGGGTGTGTGTGTGTGTGAAATTAAGAAAAACAAAACAAATCATGCAAATGTTCTTGAGGTTGTTTTCAAAGACTAATGGTGTGAAATTATCAGTGTTTTAACTGGTATTCCAAATGTATCTACACACTCATTATGATTTTCCAGTCACTGAAGGATCAAATTAAAGTATTGCTCAGGTACAGTGCTAGCAAAAGCTCAGTGGGAAGAGGTTTTGCACAGCAATAGGTTAACATTAGTCATACTCGCATATTCTTCCTTCCATACATTGTAAGTCTGAGTAGACAAAGAGCTGTGCCCTGGATCATTTTGAAATCCATCAGTCTCTGTCAGTCCTGAATGGACCCCTCTGAGTGGAAAAGCTTTCTGCCCACACAAGTATCACAGTGCTGCACAGGGTGTCGTGCTGCTGGGTACATTACAGTACATTTTCCAAAGAACATTTCCTTGAGGTAAGAAGTAAAATATAGCTCTTTGTATTTGATATTGCATAAAGTCTACTCCTCTGCAGGAAAGCAATCTCCTTCTCCCTTCCCAGAACAAAAACACCATTTAAAACTACATTATTACCAGGAATGAGCAGGACAAACAACACACTCATTTATTTAATTGCCATTTAAAAGTAGTTTAAAGCCTAGCTCATCTAACAGCTTATGTAAGATTATTTCCATTTACAAATATGAACAATATTTCTGTACTGATTTCCCTAACAACACTGACTTGTATACTTTTTTCCCCCTATGAATGAATTACACATATCGTGAAACCAGGTAGGTTTTGATATTGCGTGAGGATATGCAGTTCATGTACAAATTGAGGTTTTGCTGGTTTTCTTTTCCAGATGACATTTGTGCTTCTGGTTTCTTGCTTCTCCCTTAGTTTTGTTGGCAACTGCTTTTTTATTTTCTTTTTTTTTTCACTTACAATCAAATCAAAATATACAGCAGACATTATCCCGTCTAAATTGCACGGCCAGTTTGGAGCAGAAATAATAAAGGGTTATTCACAACATTACTCGACTAGGCCTTGCTAGGGAGTAGAAAAAGAGCCTAACAGTTAATACTTATTAAAATTTGATCAAAGCTTGCCATTGATTCTTTGTCCTAAAGGTTACAGATTGTGAAAGCTACTTTACCACCAGAAGGAAATAGCTTTTGAGGTCCACTCTTGCTGGGAAAAGGCTATGGCTAGACCCCTGATACCTAGCAATGCCCAAGGATGGGTTTGTGGTGGTGACAGGCAGTGCTGCCAAGTTCTGGACCATGAGCTGAATGTGAACCTGGACCCAGACCAAGGACAAGAACTAGATCCAACATAGCGCTGTGTGTGGCTGGGGCTCATGGGATGGAAGTGTGGAAGAGCTCTCCGTGTCTTGCCTCCCTGCCTGACCTGGGATTATGGCTCTAAGCAAGTCACTTAACGTTTCAGCTACAGCTACCCCACCTCTTCCATTTCATCAAAGGCTTACATGAAGTGGTACGGATGAGTCTGACCCAGAAGAATAACTGCAGAGACCATCCAGGACAGGGGACCTCACAATCTCTGAGCACTGGGCTGGCATGGCTAGCCAGCAAAAGCCATCCAAAATACCCTTCAGCCACGAAGCCACTAGAATTTCCCAGCTTGCCCTCCTGCATTAGAGACATACAATCCTTTTTGTCTGTGTGAAGTTTTCCATTTTTCTTGTACAAACCCCATCTGTTAAACTTCAGGAAAGCCCAGAGAAAACCCCTCCCCACAGTTCCCCAGGGCTCTAACATGTGTTGCTGGCCAGAAGCCAAGGATATTCCAGGGAGTAGCAGCAAACAGCTGCTTTTCAGATTCTTCCCAACACAGTTTTAAGACTTTCTCCATACAGTTATTACTAGCATGATTCAAAGTCGGCTTCCAATCTTGGTGGGAGCAGGACCTGTTAGCCTGCCTTCCTAAGGAAACACTGCACATGTAATGGTATTCCGATCGTTAACATTTTTTAACCTACTGGCCAGCTTCAATCAAACCTAGCAGCCAGGCAGCAGTCTTGGAGATCCCAAATTCCTACAAGGTTCATGAACCATATGTGACTAGGCCAAGGGAAATGAAAGAACAAGCAGGTCAACCTCTATAAAAACCCCTGAGAGCCCAGGGAGAGGAAGAAGCTGTAGATGCTCTTCTCCAGAAAAGGTTCATAACATTTTTCATCTGCATGGACACAGGAGCATCCAGCAGGAAAGCAGATTTCATTAGTTCCAGTATGGCATCTTACAGCAGTATCATGAACTTATGCTTCGTGTCCAACATCTCCTACAGTATTGGAACCAGCCCTCACTGAGAAATGAAACCAGAGAATCAGTTTTATGAATGTCAAAAGCTTCTCAGTGGGCTTCTCTGGCACGAGTTGCAATAGCTTTCACTCAGCCAGAGGGTGAGCTATATCCAGCAAGGAGGCAGAGAGGAAAGCATTGCTCTCCAGTTGAAAACGTGCCTTTGTTCAAAGCAGCATTTTTGCCATGAGCACACATGCCTGCACGGAGCTTCCTTCAGGAACTTGGTTGTAAAATGGGGCCACAAGGGCAGGCACAGAGGATTGCAAAGTCCTCCAGCTATTCCATTGAATAACTGCTTTAACAGGAAGGTAGAGTGACAGCCTGTGCTCACAGGGACTTTGGAAAGCAGCCAGCAGCATTTTCCTTGCTTTTTTTTTTTTTTTTTTTTTTTTTGTATTATTATTCTAAACTGCACATTTTTAAACAGCAAAGTGGCATGTCTCCTGAAATAGCAGTAGTTTTGCTGCAGTGCCTCAGCAGAAGGCAGCTAGGAAGGATAAGCTGAGTCTGGACTAGCAAGGAGCGGGCCCATAAGACTGGTCTCAGCATAGATGTGATTTGTATTTTTCAGACTCATTAAGAAATAATAATAAAAAAATCTTCATCCTTCTTTTTCTTTCTGTTCAGTGCTTCAGTGTTTCCCTGAGCCAGAGGCAAAATAAAAAGACTGGCTCTGAAAGGTGTGCCAAGATAGTACCATTGTAAACCAAAGAAACGTCCTTCAATTATTCAGAGTATCTGCCATTCTCAAATTTCCCATTCTTACATCTTGAGCTAGAGTGCTGCTGCATGCATTTCACAGCAGTTCTTATTAACTCAAAGGAAAGCCCAAAAAAGAACATATGTATTCACAGGGTAATTAATGTTTAAGGTGGATGTTGTGGTAAGAATTTTCCATATACATTCCAAGACTATCTGCCAAATATATATTTGTGAAGAATAGGGAACTTCAAATGCAAAAAGTAAATGTAATCCTAAGTAGACATGAAACAGACCTGCTTTTTCTTTTCCTCCTTCATTAACAAAAGGAAAATTGATCATAAAACACACTCACAAAGCTGCAAGCATTGAAAACCAGTGAGCAACTGAACACAGTCCACTGACAGCTAGGAAAATCTGTCATTCTGATCTCTACCAGTAATATTTTGAAACTGAAAGGCAAACTGGAGTTGAATTCATGACAAAACAATATTTAAGAAAGAAACTGTGAGATCCTCATGTCTATGCTGCAACACTATGAGTTACAAAAATGCAAATAGACCTTGGTATCTCCATGGATAAACTAGGATACAAGATGATGTGAGCTTGGGGCAGAAGTGTTGACAGACAGCATACTCTTTTTATCATATTTATCCTTTTGCAGTGCACTCCAAATGGCATTCTCTTTCCAAGACCCCTTTTACAATGTATTACCTGCTGATAGGAGAGATGCTTCAGTTTGCCAGCCAAAACAGATCATCCTACTGAGCTACTGCGCTGAATCTCCTCAACAGTGATTAGATGCTACCATTGCCTGCACCAAAGAAATTCCTTGTTTACTCAGTTTGCCATGGGTACATTACCCTTGCTAATTGTCTGCAGATCCACTGGCAGCATTGGTCTCCAAGATGCCAGCTGAAATGGAGCCTGAATAAATCAGCCAGAAGTGGATGGATTTCTGCATGGCGGCACCCGCTGCAGTATACAATGTGTGTCAAAGATGGTGAGTGAACTATCTCCAGTAAAACCATGGTAAAACGGCGCATAACATACCCTGCAACTTCCAGTAAGGCATGTAGCATATATAGTATATACATTAGCTCAGTGATGTGCATGGCTCCTACCAGCTGCAGAAGCAGGAAAGCTCATAACATTTTCTGCACTGTGACATATCGCAAGCCACTGATCTTTTTATGTTCCCTTCAATCAAAGATTTTTGTTTTGTGTGGTTGGCTAAAAAAAGAGGAATAGGTATTATTCTGCATTTTTCCATACTGTCCTTCCAGCACACAAACCATTCCCTCTCTTAAAGCTGTTTTAGAAAAGTGAAAAAGCAACCAAGTGTGTTAGGAAGGGACCATTTCAAACCAGCTTCTCCCAAACAGGGCTTTGCTAAGCAGAGCATCTCCATCTCAGGGCTGTAGGGGATGGACAGCTGTGCCTGTGCCCCAACTCTCATACCACGCAGCCAAGCAAAAAGCCCTGGACCCAGGGATGCAAATGTGCTCTGTGGGGTTGTGGGTTCCCCCGTTCATAGAATCATAGAATCACCAGGTTGGAAGAGACCCACCGGATCATCGAGTCCAACCATTCCTATCAATCAAACACCAAACCATGTCCCTCAGCACCTCGTCCACTCATTCCTTAAACACCTCCAGGGAAGGCGACTCAACCCCCTGCCTGGGCAGCCTGTTCCAGTGCCCAATGACATTTTCCGTGAAAATTTTTTACTAATGTTCAGCCTAAAACTCCCCTGGCTTGTCCCATCCACATGGCAGGGTGTGCGTGAGCTAGAGAGGGTGAAGGCGTGGGGATGAGAAAGGGGAAGAAGGCACAGAGGGATCGGGCGCAACACTTACTGCAGAATCGCCGCCGTCTGGCCCCAGGTCTCCAGAGCCGCGTCCGCACCCAGCGCAGGCACGGGGACAGGTCCATTGCTCGAGGGGCTGCCCGTTCCCGGGGCCACCCAGGCTGCCCTGCTCCCCGTGGGGCAAACCTGCGGCAGCCCCAGGCCAAGCCCCAGGCCGTGGGGAGGAAGCGACGGGCGGCTGCAGAGGCCCTGCCGTCTCTCCGTCGCCATGCCATGTTTTATGCATGACGGTGACGGCGCGTAATTTCATCCCGATTCTCTGCACCTGGTGTGTACGTGAGCTCCCGCGACATGAGGGAGACACGGCATTGGTCCCTGCAGAAAGCAAGCTCAGGGTGGGAGGCAAGGAGCATGCAGCACTTCTGGAGTGGGTGAAAGCACCCTTGGAGAAACGGGGCATTTTCCAGGCTCTGCGATATTGGCTGAAGTTCATTCATCTGCAGGTCTAAATGTGCTGCACTCTGCCTGGACCCCAGAGAGACAAGGGATTCAAGGATAAAATCATAGAATCATAGAATCACCAGGTTGGAAAAGATTCACTGGATCGTCGAGTCCAACCATTCCCACCAATCCCTAAATCATGCTCCTAAGTACCTCATCCACCCTCACCTTAAACACCTCCAGGGAAGGTGACTCAACCACCTCCCTGGGCAGACTGTTCCAGTGCCCAATGACCCTTTCTGTGAAAAATTTTTTCCTAATATTCAGCCTGAACCTCCCCTGGCAGAGCTTGAGGCCATGCCCTCTCGTCCTGTCCCCTGTCACTTGGGAGAAGAGGCCAGCTCCCTCCTCTCCACAACCTCCTTTCAGGTAGTTATAGAGAGCAATGAGGTCTCCCCTCAGCCTCCACTTCTCCAGGCTAAACACCCCCAGCTCTCTCAGCCGCTCCTCATCAGGCCTGTTCTCCAGCCCCTTCACCAGCTTCGTTGCTCTTCTCTGGACACTCTCCAGAGCCTCAACATCCTTCTTGTGGTGAGGGGCCCAGAACTGAACACAGGACTCGAGGTGCAGTCTCACCAGTGCTGAGTACAGAGGGAGAAGAACCTCCCTGGACCTGCTGGTCACACCGTTTCTGATACAGGCCAAGATGCCATTGGCCTTTTTGGCCACCTGGGCCACTGCTGGCTCATGTTCAGTCGCTGTCAACAACACCCCCAGGTCCTTCTCCTCCTGGCAGCTTTCTAGACAGGCTTCTCCTAGTCTGTAGCTGCACAGGGTTGTTGTGCCCCAAGTGCAGGACCCGGCATTTGGCCTTGTTAAACCTCATGCCGTTGGTCTCAGCCCAGCGGTCCAGCCTGTTCAGATCCCTTTGGAGCCTCCCAACCCTCCAGCAGATCCACACTTCCACCCAGCTTGGTGTCATCTGCAAACTTGCTAAGGGAGCACTCGATGCCTTCATCCAGGTCGTTGATAAAGACATTGAACAGGGCTGGACCCAGCACTGAGCCCTGGGGAACCCCACTTGTCACTGGCCTCCAGCTGGATTTAACTCCATTTCCCACCACTCTCTGGGCCCGGCCAGCCAACCAGTTTTCCAAGCAGGAGAGTGTGCGCCCATCCAGGCCAGAGGGCCGACAGTTTCCATAGCAGAATGCTGTGAGAAACTGTATCAAAGGCTTTACTGAAGTCCAGGAAGATACATCCACAGCCTTTCCCTCGTCCAGTACTCGAGTCGCTTTATCATAGAAGGTGATCAGGTTAGTTTGGCAAGACCTGCCTTTTGTGAACTCAGGATATCAGGATGCCCTAAAGAAACCCATGTGCACTCTGGTCAGAAAACTATGGCCTGTGTATGAAACCTCAGCCCTGTTACAGCAATGTGAGGCAGCGGGGGTGTGCTTGAGACTCTTTAAGCACAATAAAGCATTAGCAGATCCATGTTATCAGCACACCCATTTGCACTGGTAGGTGTGCTCACCATTTCTCACTTAAATTCTAATCTCACTTCTGATATTACTGTAATCCCCAGAGTGCCGCTCATCATCCTGTCACTGCTCTCTGAGGCAACTTTTTTGTTATGTAAACAAAATAGCCTTTCCACCAATGAGTTGATAATTTGGGCCCCTGATCTCAAACCTATAAGCTTTGCCTCAGCCAATACATTTTTTTTTCTACCTTGAATGTTCCCTAAATCATAAAAAATAAGTTATCGTACACACGCAAAAAAGCAAAGTTAAGAGGTGGGTCTGGAGCTCATAAGCTGTGTTGCAAATGCGTAAGTAGTGTCCTCCCCTGTAGAACCTCTGATGTGGTTTCAATACAGGATAGGGGATGGTGTGATTGAGAGCTGCCCTGCAGAGAAGGACTTGGGGTTGCTGACTGGTGAGCAGTTTGAAATGAGCCAGCAAGGTGCGCTCACAGCCCAGAAAGCCAACTGTGTCCTGGGCTGCATCAAAAGCAGAGTGGCCAGCAGAGTGAGGGAGGGGATTCTGCCCCTCTGTTCCTCTCTTGTGAGACCTCATCTGTAGTACTGTGTCCAGTTCTGGAATCCTCAACATAAGAAGGATATGGAGCTGTTGGAATGGGTCCAGAGGAGGCTACAGAGATGATCAGAGGGCTGGAGCACCTTCCATACAAGGATAGGATGAGAGGGTTGGGGTTGTTCAGCCTGGTGAAGTGAAGGCTCTGAGGAGACCTTACAGCAACCTTCCAGTACCTACAAGAAAGCTGGAGAGAGACTTTTTATAAAGGCGTGTTGTGATAGGACTAGGGGGAACGGCTATAAACAGGAGAGGGGCAGATTTAGATTAGACATAAGGAGGAAATTCTTCATGATGAAGGTAGTGAGACACTGGCACAGGTTGCCCAGGGAAGCTGTGGCTGCCCCATCCCTGGAGGTGTCCAAGGCCAGGCTGGATGAGGCCTTGAGCAGCCCGGGCTGGTGGGAAGTGTCCCTGCCAAGGGCAGGGAGTTGGAATTAGATGAACTTTAAGGTCCCGTCCAACTCATACCTTTCTGTAATTCTATAATTCTAGGATTCTATGCCTTTCCCTCTGTCAGATCCTCCTGTGAGACTGCTGAAGGCTGGACTGGAAGATGGCAAGCCCTGCCTCGTGCACCAGTGTAACTGGAGGGCAGTGGCTGGTGGGGTTTCAGGTTTCCTTACCACTTGAATCTTATAGTAGGGTCATCCAAAGGGCCATTGTAGTAGATTTTATAAATAAATCTTGTACTATCACTGTAATGATAGATAAAACATAGCAGATGAATTTGAGCTTCATTTTAAAGCTTATTGGATTCATCCTGGTCTGGACTAAAAGTGGTATTTTGAATCCCTATTGGGAATATGAAACACTTGGTGATATTTGCCCCTGAAGTTTATGAAAAAGCCCACATATAGCTCATCCATTCTGAGAATTCACACAGGATTCAGTATGAAAAACCCCATCTGGAAATTTAAAACTGAAATGATAAAACACTGTCAAGGGAAGATATAAAATTTCTCAGACTCCTGTTACATTTTGCCAGACAACAGTTATGTCAGATTATTCATTTGGAGTTCATCAGAAATGAAAGTAATGTGTGGTGCAGAAATACTTTGAAAAAGATTAAGAATTTACTTTAAGTCTTGAGTCATCTTTCAATTACTTTATTTTGAGACTGGTTGGGGTGAATTAGCCATATACGCTGCTGGCATAGGAGAGAGCAGCTCACCCAGGTTATTTTCTCCACTGACATGCTTATATTTCAATGGGCACCTTCACCTATTTCTGATCCTTTCAAGAAGGACTCATCACATGCTGAAAGCATTGCTGTACAAAACTGGAAGAGATTCTTGGGTCACCACATCCAATCTCCGGGTGCCCTGGCAATAGCAGCATATTTCCAGTCTTTAATAAATTTTATCTCAGAATTAGGCTTCCTACCCTGTTTTACTTAAGGAGTAAGGAAATAGGAGTTGATGGGACTTTAAATGGTGAAGAGTAACCTTTTAATGAGAATTCAGCACAGCTGACTGATCTGCATCATGTTACTTGCAGTGCCTCAGATGCACTTAATTTACAGCAATAAAGGAGTTATAACAGCAGGTATGTGTGGCCTAGAAATAGGAATTAGATCTGAAATGAGAAAGGTATGATGGCTTTGGTGTATTTTGTGCTTAAATAGTGCTTATAATCATCACTTTAGAATCATACAGACAAATGAGTAAGAATAATGTAAAAGACTGGCTACATAGCATTCAATTTTCCTTGTTTAAGGAAAAATACATTACAATGACAAGTTTATTTGTGCTGATGATGGCTTGTTTTCTTCAGTATTTGATGTTTGTCCTTCTCCTTTTTTTGTTCTTTTTTTAAACACGAGCACACGCACATCTAAGCTTTGAATAATGTATTTGTAGATATATTTTTATCTTAGAGTAGGCAGAAGTCATCATTTTTACACTTGATTGGTTTCAATTTATTATTCTTTTCTTTGTAACATCCTGGAAGATTTGCTTGCAATTATCTGGCACCAAAGTGCAAAGGAGACATTCAGAAAAAACTTAATTATTCACGTCATTTTTAACAACTCCCCCCCTTTCATTTTCCTCCAACTCACTTTCTGTAAATGTATGATGACAGGTCAGAGCCACAAGGCAGGGTACTCAGTACATGTGTCTTTCTACATTTTGCTTTAAAATCTTGGTGGAGAGAGAGACATGCAGTTGCACAGTAGAAATACGAACCGCGGAGCTAGTTTGCACCCAGGCCTGTTGTTCCTGTAACTCCAATCAGCAAGAAAAAACTTGGCAACATCCAACGAAGGCAACAGTTTTCAGTCATCACAGTTTCCAAAGATAAATATAACTGCTCAATGCTATGCTCGTCATTGGCATCCCAGAACAATGTGGTTTTCCAGAGGCTGCTGCCATTCCTCTAGAAAGAGACCTCCTGCAGATGGGATTGGCTCAAATTGATGCCTCAAGCCCTGACATATGGCTCTACTAGTTTTTCCCCTAACATGCTGCTCATAAACAAACACAATTAAAGAATCTTTTCTATCAGCAGAGGAAATCTGTTGTGGGGCTCTCTTCCCCCATGTCTCTTGAAAGATTTGAGATGCTGTGATTACAATACAAGCAACATTTTTTCAAATTTCAGCAAGCCACAAGCTGCCTGAATGCCAGAGCATTGTACTTCAGTACGTCGGGTGCCTATTTTGATGTACAGTGTAATTCAACTTTATTTAATTCTTGAAAGCAGTTGATAAGGTGTAGCGATGTTAGCAGTTGTCAAGAGCACACAGTGCACTCAGTGATGGAGTAGCTTGCTTTTCAAGGAGGATTTCCACTTAAGCCACTCACTCCATGTGCTTCAGCGCAATGATTCAGTTAGTTAAATCAACGAGTATGTGAGAGTTTACAAATACTGTAGGGGAAAAAAATAATTCAGTGCTGATGGCTGAGGATGCATCCCTGGTCATACTGCAGTGCAGTCCTGTGCTGTTCTTGTGCCACCTACTGACCAGTTGCTCCTAACTGTTAATTCACCATTTCCCTTAATGGAACAATTTACAGTTTATTTTTAGATGCAAATATTTGATGTGGGATTTTGCCCAAGCAGTTACTAGATAGTGAATACAGTTAGTCTTCATGACTTGATAATAAGCTCTAGTTTAGAGCTGCACCACTCTATCCTGCACTAGTTGGCTCAGTAGAAGAGGGATGGGATGGGATGGGATGGGATGGGATGGGATGATCTGTGTTATCCAGCATGTTGGATCTGACAGTGATTTCTGTCCTTAAATATATAATTCCCTGCTGAAATCATTGTGATTGCGCAGATATTCAAAACCAGAAGCTACCTAGAGTTTGCTGTCTGTCTATAGGTGCTTTTCCTGGCATTGCTGACCTACAGTGAAGAATTGACTTCTCGTTCCCATAACAGGGAGACTTATCAAAATGCAGGCTGTAGGTCCTCACCCACTGGGTGTACTAAGGGGGAAGTACTTCTCTTTTGGCTTACGAAGCCTCCAAAATCAGGAACTACTCTGCAGAACTAAGAAAATTCTTTCGACCTTGTTGTCAAAAATCGAGGCAATGGCTAAATGGATCTATGTCACCCACCTGGGATATTCCTGAAGTGCTTACAAGGTGGAAAACACATGCCATATTTGAGCTGTAAAGCTCTCTGCACCTATTTTGGGCAGATAAACCCCAGCTTGGCAGGCTGGCCTAACAGTTTGTGTTGCTCTGCCAGCTGGCTTTAACAATCATTAGTAGGCTGGATATTGATAGCTGCTTTCTTTCTCATTCTGAATTATTCTAATTAAAAAGAGCTATTCCAGCCCTCATCCCACAAGTGACTGAAACATGTAAATAGCAGCAACTTGAGGTGACAAGCCTGGGACTGAGGGTCTTAAATGACCATAGCATCAATCAAGAATTTCTCCAGAATAACAGCATCAATGGGCCGTGCAGGCTGCTGGCAGAGCAGATAGTCCTTCCAGAGCTTCTTGCAATGAAAAGGGTGATCAGAATGGCATTCTTTTCCACGTATAATTTTAAACAACCACTTTGTTCTGGGGCCCACACAACCTTGGCCTGGCCAGGGTGAGATACTGGAGAAGTTGCTTCCAGCTGCAGTTTCTGCCTCCCACTCATGTTGTCCTCCAGCTGCACATTTCAGTGGGGCCACGACCTCACTGTGTATTTTTAAAAATATGTGGAAAACAAGCTTTCAGCTTTCTTTGTTGCTAAATGGGCTGCCTCTTGCAATTTTTTATTCAGTAGGAAGGTAAAAAGGGGAAGATGGAATGACAGGCTTCCTCACCCTAATTTAAAGCATGGTGGAAATTTCATAGACTCTTTAAAAGGGATGAGAAAGGGATCATCCATAAATTTTGCATGATATTTTCATTTTATTTATTTAAAGTTCAGTATGTGATCTTAATTAATTTTTCCTTGCAGTTTACTAGTTGGCCTGTGGGCAATTTCTTCTGAAATTAATTGACTTAATCATCCCAGAAATCTCAGCTGGATGATCACATATTTATTAAATATTTTTAGAAAAAAAATCAGATATTAGCAAGCATTTGAATTACGCTACCAATAAACTTGGCATACAACTGTACTGGAAGAAAGTTTCTCAAGTAACTACGACGGCTTTCTTGTTCTGGGCTCAACTATCCCCCAGATACCCTTTCCAGATAGGACCAGCCTCAAAGTATCAAATATTTAGCATGTAGAAATAAACCAACATTTCCCACTTGTATACATAGATTTGAGTCAGAAACACTGCAGGAAGCCCACCTCTGAGCTTTCAGAACTGCTTGCTGACCCAGAATAACAGCAGGAGAGGTAGCAGTCATACCTCTTGAAATATTTATCTTAGCATTTTCCCAGCAAACATTAAAAATACAAGTGTACTACTTATGGGTCAATAAATAAATATTGTACTCAGGGCACAATGCTGCAGTTTCCTTAATCTTTTCCTAAACTTCCCTGTTTTCACTTTTGCAGTAAAGCCTGCTCAGTGAGCCAGGTTTTTAGGCTATCTAGACTTTCATAGGTGTGAGAGCCAAATCCTTCCAGATGGATAAACTCAGGGTGGATGAGGCTGTGTTTCTGTAAAGGAGGATGCCTAAAATGGGAGCTGCTGTGAAAGTTGAGCTCATATAGAAGTTCCCAGCATAATTTTACCATTGAATTCCTTCTTTAAAAGGCAAACAAAACACCAAAAAGTACACAGCAGATGTGTATCTGGTATGAACATTTTGACACTATTACAATGATATTGCAGGTATGCTTTACTTAGGTAAGAAGCAGGTTTCATTATAAAAGACTCTTGATCAAGAATAAGTACACATTTTAATTGATATCCATTCCCAAATTTACTGAGCTCCTTTCTGTCTTTTCCTTTGAAGCCTACTCCTTTACTTACCCATTTAAAGTACCATTTCTGATAGCCCATTTAATAATTCTTTCTATTAATTTTGTCTCATGTTCCAAGGTTTTAGGTTTACTCAGTAATTCTTCTAATTTCTTTTCCTCTTTTCTTCTTAATCTTTTAAAATATGTGCAGTTTGTTAATACACTGCTATTTTCTGAAGTCCTGACTATATTTTTTTTTTTTAAAATTATTCTGCATCTTTCTCTTGGAAGTTACTTTTTGGCATTTGTAACTCCAGCACCACACACACAGCACTCCAGGAGCTTCATGAAGACTATGCAGTCTGGAACTTTATGTCCTTTTGTGGAATGATGATTTTGCATGTGCCTTGGCCCATAGCCCCATTTCAGAAAGGGACCCTGATTGGTTTTCAGTCTTCATAACTGACCTTTTTTAAGTAAATTTATTTCTTAGGATTCTGATTTCATATTTATATATTAGTGATTCTTACTATGCTTCAAAAATTTTAATAATATTCCATAGAATAGGAATTGGTTAGATATCTTATATAACAGTAACATTAGGAAAAGAGGTAGCACTGAGACTACTACTAAGTTTTTAAAAGATGATTTATTATTTGCCTTCCACCACCCCTTACGATAAATTATCTCTTTTATTAAGCCTGCCAGAAGGTGCAGCTAATGGCTTGGAATGGATAAAAACACAGAATCCACATCTATTGTGGCTAGTATTATTTAGAGTCCCAGGGCAGTCATTTGCCTTTGTGATTTCTGACTTTGTAAAGCTGATACAGCCGTAACAGCATGATTCAAAGCCAAAGGAAAGCATAAACCTGTATTCTAGCCTATTGTGCTCTTAAACTGAAGTTGCACAAGAGAAAAATAGGTTCAAATTGCTCAATAGTTTGACACAAAATTTCCCTTCCACTTGCTCACGACTCGGATGCTTTTACCCACTGATTGCCTTAGAAAAGCACGCCTGATGAAACGTTTCTGGGCATTGTTTCTTACCTCCTCCAAAACAAATGACTGTATAAAAAGAACCTTTTAGGCTTATTCCGTGGACTACTGCATAAAATCAAAGACTTTAACTTGGTGTAGCACTGTGGAGGCACAATGGCCATCCAGAAAATACAAAATATATTTAAGTCTGTGAAGTCATGTTTCAAAAATGCTTTGCCTCGACCTCATAAGCATATGTATTTTCTCCTGATATTCTGAAGCTTCCTAGCTTCAAAAGCTGAAACTTGAAAATCGCATCCCAAATATTTGTGATGAAAACTGCAAATCGAGGTATCACAGTGAAGAAATAGCATTTCAATAATGATGTAAATTAAACTGTGAGTTAGACCTGAGCTTCTTTTCAAAGTGAAGACCCCAATCACAGTTTTACTGAAAACTTTTGCATCTCAGAGTTGGTTTGACATCTCACACAGCTTGCTGGGTTATCTATAGCTCATACAATGATAGAAAAACTGAGGTTGGAAGCAGCTTCTGGAGTCCACTCCATGCTCAGATCATAGTCAACTTCAGAATAAAATGAGGTTTCACAAGGTCCTCTCTATCTTCTCCTTTGACTTCAGCCAAGGCAAAGCCACTAATTCCACTGGGGTGGAGAAGTATCTCCTACACAGCAAGGCCTGTAAGGGAGAGTTTCTTAGGACAGGGGTTTGAGACACAGTTTTTGGTTCATGTTTCTTAGGACCGTATCAAATACTTCAAATCTTCATGAAGCAGTAAGACACTGTGTTGTCTAAAAGGATGTCCTAGAATCCAGGCAGGGTAACTCTATCCTGGCTGACTTGCTGGGAAGTCATGTGCCATTTCCAGGGCTCTGGTCGTGCAGCCCTGAATCCATCTGACACAGTCTTCATGGGTTGACAAAAATACCGTTCTGCATGCAAGCCACACAAATTTATGTTGACGTGAGATTCAGCGTATATGAAAGCATGACCCCTCCCACACAGTGTTAGAAATATCCAGTCCATTGCAGCTGAATCGTCCAGGACTGCGATCAGCCTTTCTCAGAGGCTCCGAAACGTTAAACAGATCCTGAGCAGAGGTAGCTCCAGCCAGGAGGACTGGCTTGGTTGATGTGATGGGTGAGTAGAGAAAGAGCTGCCATCACCTAACAGAGAGAAAATAAAGAGAATGACATGCAAGGTAATGCATGAGACCTAAAAGCAGAGCAGTTATTGCTACCAACCTGAGCTGTGGTTCATATGTACTGGGAGGACATGAGGTGTCCAGGAGGGATTCTGCATAAGCTACATGTTCATGCAAAACAAATTTTTCCCAACTGGAGCGTTCAGAACAGGCATTGCTGTTCACTTAGGGAAGAGGTTGGGATGAGTCTGCCAGCTCTTCTATTCATAAAGGTGCACACATGAGTGGTGTTACAGCCCATAGAGCAACAGAACTAGGAAACTGTAACATTCTGACTTCAATGTATTGTACAGCTTAAAACATCTTTAACTTAGTCACCATGAATAAATGGTCATTTGCATCACTGTAATGGTTACCTGTGAAAAAGTTAGTAATATTTTCTCCTGGGCATCTTCAGATGACTGTTGCTCTTCAGGGGAATTTGCACTCTGCATAAGCAAAACAGACTGATCTTGAGGAAGTTCATTGGCAGCCTCTGAAACAGCCCAAAGAACTTTTCAAGAAGAGAAGGTTGTTTCAAATTTTCTTACTTGCTAGTCTCCATTCTTAGGAAAAGCTTTCTGTCAAAATCCAAAGAACATCTGACAACATCTAAGATGGATGAGTGTGAATGTCTGGTCTTTTCCTCCTTTCACTCTATTGTCTTTTCTTCACAGCTCATGCCCCTGCCTTTAATTTGTTTCACCTAGCTGACGCTTCTTGTCGACTGTGTAGATAGTGAGGACATGAAGTGATGTCTAACTGTCCTTTGAGAACGTAGTGCAAACCCCAGTGCACTGGGTTCCTAGGAGTTATGATAATTTCAACAATAAATATAAATCACATAAGAAGTAATGCTGGGTGGGAGTGAGGGATGTTTCAAGATTGTTCCACTTCACTGAGCTAAAAAGATTTTCAGAGTGCTGGGATATGCGGAGGTTTTATGGCAGAAGCAGAAGCAACATCCTGAAGTAGCCAAAACTCCTCCTGTCCCCAGGTTATGGTGACTGTCTCATACATTTCTTCTGCTCCCTAGGCTAAGGTCTGTCCTGAAATGGGTGCATGAAGTGTGGGGACTGCAAGATCGTATAGGTGTTCGCTCAAGTCTTGCAAATGCTTCCAGTGAAGAAAAAATATTCTTCAAATTCCAGCAAAGGACTGGGACTGAAGCCTCATAGTGAGATAATCTTTGAGTTATCCTCTCACTAAAGGATAGTCTGGCTGGAGCAGGAATGCCCTACCTGGCAGCCAGAGGATCAAAGGCTTCAAAGGTATTTTCTCTCCCTGGAAGATGGGAAGTTTAATCATTCTTAACAATATAAAATCATAAGCGAAAGAGCACAAACCCACACTTGTGCTGATACTTCTGTGACTCTCTAAAAAGCTAAATGTATGATGGTTAAAAGAAAACTTAGCCTTAGACGTAATGGCTGGGTGATTCAAAATACAATAGTATAATTTTTTCTTTAGCACTTTCTGGCCACAAGGTGTCAATCCTTACTCACAAGAAATCCTAGTGGCTGATGCATTATTCTTAAGCAAAGTTGTAGCAGAATTTATGGCAGTGCCAGGGGCAGTAGCAGTTAGAGAAACAAAAAGTAAAAACACAGTAAATGCAAGGAATGAATCATAGAATCACAGAATAACCAGGTTGGAAGACACCCACTGGATCATCAGCTCCAACCATTCCTATCAAACACTAAACCATATTAAACAGCCAAGAACCAGCCTGCACCCTCATCCCTATAAATCCAGATTCAAGCAGAAAGGTGGGTCCAATTCTTGGATACAGGATCACAAAAGAAACTCAGCTGCTGCAAGTTTTGTTGGGAAAATGATAAAAGTTCTTTGATACAGAATGAACTTCCTATAGAAACGTTACTGCAGTTTCTAAACCAAGAGCAGAGTGCAAAATGTACAAAAATAACTGGAAGCCTCTGTTATTTTCCAGGAGGAAAGAGGAGAAAAGTACAAAAAGGCAGATTAAGATACAGTAAGAACCATCAAAGGCAAAAAAATCAAACAGAGCTATACGAGAAAAAGAGTAACGGAGATATGCGACCTACAGCTCTGGCAATTCATTCTGCACATCCTGGTTTTAGAGCATCACTTCATACCAGTATGAGGTTCCAAACAACTCCTCCACTTTTAAGGAAAATTTCGACTGTAAAGTCTTCTCCTTTCATCTTGTAAGAAGCTCACATGTATGCTTTGCAGTATCAGGTACATAGCCATGCTTGCTTGTTGATGGATTCAATCAAAACTCGATCCCATTATTATTTTTCTGCAGTATTTCAGTTTTGATATTAAAATGTTGTAATGTCTTCAACATATCCCCATTAAACAAAGATGTAAAAAGATCAGCAAATAAGAGAAAGCTCTAGAGGCACATCCCGAAACATTTGACACTTCTTAACAACAAGAAACAGAATTAAAAAGTGAGAAAAAAGAAAAAGGTGAGCTGGGCTTTCAGAAAACTCTGCACTATTTAAAAGTCAGATAAACAGCCAGGTTTTTCAACACTGCTTTAATAATGAGACTGATGCTGTATAAACAGAATTTTTGTCTTCAGGAATCCTAATAGAGCATTAATAGTCCGGCTGAAATATAGCAAAGACATTTTTCCCTTTCATCACAGCTAATGGATGTTGAATTCCCTCTGGGTTCCCTGGGTGCTTTGAGTGGCTATTCTGCGTTCAAGTATTCACCATGAGTGCTAGCAAGAGAGAATAGCACTGATTTGTTGAAGAGGAAATAAAAACTACGCAGTACATGTTATTTAATGGTATTCTGAATTGTCTCTTTCAGTTCTGCTATATATTTTTCCCTGTGAGCGAGATTGTGTATGAATATGCATGGATTTATGTTCTATGGTGTCCTATTATTTGCTGGAGGGAAAGAGAAACATTTTTGTCTCTCTATACAGATTCTTTCCTGGGTTCAAAAAAAAAAAAAACTGGAAAGGGAGGGAAACTATATCAGTCCACACCAAAATAGTCTCCTAGAGCCCCTATGCTGTGAAAATTGACTAAAGATGGTGTGGTTTTAATCACATAGGTATCTCCTGACCTGAGTTGGTGTGTCCTTGGTGCTTCTTACACCTGTTAGTACAACCACCATCTCCACTACCTGCATTGCAACAATATGCCACGTGCTACATTACCAGAGACAGCAAGCTGTTGATGATAATGTTAAGGGATAGCCACATCATCATGTAAGTGCAGCCAGGATCTGGAGATTGTTGGAAGGACCCTTGATTACTAGTGATGATGGAAAAAATCCAGCTCAGCTGCTGGAGACTTGACTGAGTTGGTAGCTCAGGAAAACACTCTCTCTTTCAAATGAAGCTTATTTCATAGGGAAACCATAGTCAGACTGTAAACATTAAAAGCTTTGTGGAGGGTCTCTGGGGAGAGCAGAGCTACACTTTAGCATGGGAATTAGCAAAAACTAGTGGGTCTTCTAAGGAAATGAGAAGAAAATCGTTATTTAGTGCTACTGGGAAAAAAGCAAGGAGGTTCTTAAGTCTGGTGAAGCAGGGAACTGCTTCAGCAGAGATTGCTTTGTGTGAGCGTTATAGGGAATGCAGAAAACTTCACCAAGCAGCTTCCACCTTCTGCCATTTCCCTCTGCCTTTTCCCTCTGCCCCTCTCTGGCTGCAGGATACAAACACTTGGGAGGGATGCCTGTCTCCTGCTGCCTCACAGCTCAGCAGCTTTGGCACACTTTGCACTCAGTCTTCTGGCACGTGGTTGCATTAAGTACACTGGCATGTATTGGATCTCCGCAAATTAAAGTATGTTTTGTGCTAGTGCCTGGGCTGGTCTCCGTTCTGTGTGCAGCAAGGACATCTGGCGCATTTTCCCCAATACAGAGGTGAAGGTTTTGTGGCTGAATGTTCTTGTTTTGGAAATATGGCATAACATGGACCTGATTCCTTTGCTGAGAAATGAAATGAGTCGTCTGGGTGTGTGCAACTGGGAAGAGCAAGAAGTGAAGTCTTTGTGTTTGTAGCAATTTTTCCTCTCATTTGGTTGCATCATGGGTAAATAAATAAACCAAACAATCCAGGACAGCCATGGGGCAATATCTGAAGAGTATTCTTAATGTGCAGGTAAAGCATAAACAAGTTCTGCCCAAAGTATAATTGTTTCTGTATTTACGCTGAGATGCTGACAACACACATTTTGCTGCTTATTAAAGAACATTAATTTCGGATGCCATCTGATGTTAAAATGAAAATGGATACAGCTACTCCCAAGGCAGCAACAATAAATGAAAGGTTCATGGAGCTCATAGCTTGCTGGGAAACATGCCTACAAGACCACCCTTGCAAAGATCTGCACAGAAGCCAACCCAGTTTGTGTCAGGCTGTTCCTGCTCAGCCAAGGGGAGGAGGTGCCTGTAGCCCCCAAGGACCCCCCAACACTCCCTGCAGAGGAGGCTGAAGCTTGGTTGTTTCCAGCTCTCATTCTCCACATTTTGGCTTTGAGTTATTGCAAGTTTTACCCTTTTCATTTAAATGTGCTACAGTTGAAAGAGAAGCAGGAAAAATCCAGGACCATCTGTCTGCTTGCAGCACAAGGAGCAGTACTGCCAGCTTCATGCTGCCTTGAATTGATCTGGTCAGCCTGGCTCTGCTCCAGTGCCTGGGGACCTTGGGGGGGCAAGTGCAGCCCCTTGCTCTCCACAGACTCTTCCATCTGCCACCAGGCACATATAAGATTGTATTTGTAATCTGCCTGCACACACATGAGAAACACAACTGCACTCACCAAAAAATTTGAAGCAAATTTCTAACAAAAAGATTCTAGGCTTCTGTTACACTGAGTAAATGAGCTTATGTGTAACACTGACTGAGGTTTCTTATTACAAAGCTGCCTGTGGACAAAAGAACTCATTTGTCTACCTAGATAAGCTCATACAGAAAACTGAATAAAACCATGTCAAGTAACAGTGCAGGTACTTATCTTTTTTCCTACTGAGGTACATAATATGTTATAGTTTTTTACTGGCCACATGTAGGTGTATTAAGTCTACAACTAGCTAAAAGGAGGTTGTGGAGAGGAGGGAGCTGGCCTCTTCTCCCAAGTGACAGGGGACAGGATGAGAGGGAATGGCCTCAAGCTCCGCCAGGGGAGGTTCAGGCTGTGGAAAAAAAATTTTCACAGAAAGGGTCACTGGGCACTGGCAGAGGCTGCCCAGGGATGTGGTTGATTCACTTTCCCTGGTGGTGTTTAAGGGATGGGTGGATGAGGCGCTAAGGGACATGGTTTAGTATTTGATGGGAATGGTTGGACTCGATGATCCAGTGGGTTTTTTCCAACCTGGTGATTCTATGATTCTATGATTCTAAATCAGCATGGACAACTCATGGAAGTTACAGAGGTGGCTTTTACTATTTTCATCAAGTCTGGCAAGTCTTCTTTGTCAATATTTTACACAGTTTTGACTGGTAAAATGTAAAATGTACCCTTTTGCACTTCAAAAACTGCACACAGCAACATTTAGCTCATCCTTTTTTATAGCCAGTGAAACAATGCTGGGAGCCTCTGTGTGCAGACTTAAATAAAGAGGCTTTCTTAAGAGTAGGCAAAATAAAAGAGTGTGCAAGTAATCAGCCAGGCAAGGCTGCTGGTTGACTGTGGTCCTGTCTAGGAAATAGCCCTGGCTGCCTGCATCACTTGGTATCTTACAACAAACCCTCTCTTCCCTCTGTATGCCAGCTGAGGAAACGCCCTAGGTATTTGACATCATAGAGCAATGGAATTTTCTAAAGCACAAAATTTAACGGATTGTTACAAAACAAAAAATAATTTGGGACCTCTCGCTGAAGAATGGGGAGCTAACACAGAGAGCTGTTAATGTGTTGAAAAGATGATGCTGATTCCTTGAAGGCCGAGCAAATTAATTAGAATCAGGGAAGGAAAATCGTCATCTTGTACTAAGCACCTCATAATTTTGCCATCAGTTGAAGAGCTGAGATTACTGCTAGCAGCAGAAAATACAAAGTGAAAGGAACCAAAAGCATCAAGTTGCAGACAAAAAAAAAAAAAGACTAGCATGTGTGCAGTGAGGCAGAGAAGGAAGAAAGTGTAATAAAACCCTGTTCTGAACAGTAAATTAACTACTTAGGGTCAGAGTGAAGACTGCTAAATGCATCTGGATCCTTTCTGTTGGAGTGAAGATGAAAAAAAGGTTAAATATGACCTCACCCTTGACACTGCTTTGTTTTACTGCACATAATCATAATAAACTGATATATTTGTGCTTTGAGAAATTGTATTACAGAAAATGACAGCCAGGGATGACTACTGGGGAAAATGCTTCCAAAAATCTGTAATCAAATTCATGAGTAGATTTTTGCATCCACCGTGGGAGTAACCATTTCATAATTGTTTTCAGAGATCATTTGAGCACTTGAACTTGATGAGAACTGGTGCTCATATGCTAAAAGCAAACTTCAGGCTGATTGTGAAATGTACTGTTCTTGTCGTGCTAGTTTATTATGTAAATAATCTAGAAGTGGAACAGAAATAATACCATTTGACCTATATCACTGACTGAAAAGTTTTGCTTGCAAATTGTGAGTGTTACAGTCAGCCATATAGTTCCCTATTTGCCATCTTTATGTCCTGACCTAAATAATGCAGTCTTGTTTCTGCTCTCCTAGCTGGGAGGCACCTGTAACTGAGATCAAAATGTAGCTGGAGATTAGAAACTACAAATAGTTATACATAAAATTATGCTTTGCAGATAGCTGATTATTTTCTGAATAAGTATGTGGGTAATTCTTCTCTAATAACAAATACATTCAGAGAGTGTGTGGTCTTTTCTATAGGGATTTGAGATTAGAGAAATGGAAGCGCAGTCTAAAGCATTCACAGCAAGTTAAAAGATCAGCTGTGATTTTTCTGGAGCATCTCCCCTTTATGAGTGTGATCTCAATATTGTGATAATCTGATTTGGTTTTCCCTTGGATTTGCTCAACTAGTTTACAGCACAGCCCTGTAAAGTGTTGTAACAGCACAGTGTTGTGGGTTAACCCCAGCAGTTAGCTCAGCCCCACACAGCTGCTTGCTCACTCCCATGCTGAGGATGGAGGAAAAAATAAGGCAAAAGGGAAAAAAATCATGGGTTGAGGTAAACACAGTTTAATAAGAAGAGCAAGTGATGCAAAACCTCCAATTGCTCTCCACTAGCCAAATATTGCCCAAATAACAGGAGCTCTGGAAAACTCCTCTTGCCCCTTCTTGGTTTTATTGCACAGCATCATACAGCCTGGAATTTCTCTTTTGTCATTTGGGGTGAGCTGTCCTTGCTCTGTCCCCTCCAAACCTCTTGCACACCCCCAGCTCAGTTGGTGGGACATCGTGAGAAGCAGAGAAGGCTCAGCAATAGCTGACACATCCCCATGTAATTATCAACACTGTTTTCATCAAAACACAGCACCGTGCAGGCTACTCTGTCCCAGCCAAAGCTAGTACACCCATTCAAGTGACTGTGAAATGTGGCAACAGGCTGAGCAGAAACTTAGGCTGGTATTGCTGATGGCATTCCATGGAACTGCAAGGCAGGCTTTCCTGCTGCGACCTCATACTTGTGGCTTATCTCAGGAATTTCATAAGTGTTTTTCCATCTACTCAAAATGCTCCTCTGGCACTGCTGGCTTGAGTCGATTGACTGTGCAGCAAAACATCCAGTAATTTTATTGTACAGGACAATTCCTCTGAGCACCCTTCATCAATCAGAGGAGCAGAGACAGAGCATGCTTAGGCTAAGTCTATACTCCAGAAATTAACTGTGCCAGGAAACATACCCAGCCCCTGGGCAGAAAACATCTGCACTAAAAAGCAGTTCCCTGATTTGAGATTTCCAAGTGCTACCTGGCAAACAACTCTCCATCACTGCATAGCGACAAAGTTTCTCCATGAACCCCTTTGAATGCTACGGAGAAGAGGAGGCTGAGAGGAGACCTCATTACTCTCTACAACTACCTGAAAGGAGGTTGTGGAGAGGAGGGTGCTGGCCTCTTCTTCCAAGTGACAGGGGACAGGATGAAAAGTGAATGGCCTTAAGTTCCGCCAGGGGAGATTTAGGCTGAACATTAGGAAAAAATTTTTCACAGAAAGGGTCATTGGGGACTGGCAAAGGCTGCTCAGGGAGGGGGTTGAGTCACCTTCCCTGGAGGTGTTCAAGGGATGGGTGGACGAGGTGCTGAGGGACATGGTTTAGTGTTTGATAGGAATGGTTGGACTCAATGATCCGGTGGGTCTCTTCCAACCTGATGATTCTATGATTCTGCGATTAGGACAGATACTAGCCACCCCATGCTCATCATCCTCAGCACCCAGCAAAATCACTGGGCCATTAAATTTACTTATATAAATACACTGTTTCTCTTCACATATGTGATGTGGTGGTGTTTCTCCTGCTTTTTGAAAGCTACAGATGTGAATTTTACCTCTCCTTTGCTGAGGGGTAGAACATTCAACTGGAGTGTGAAGTGAGGCTGGTCAGTTGTTAATGGGCTTCCCTGCAGTTGCCTGTTCAGCAGACCAGAACCTCTCTCCACGTTTGGTTCAGTGGTGGCATTTGCTCCCGAGTACCTGTCCCTTTAGGAATTAAAAATAGGGCTTGGCATTAATAGCTTACTACTAGTAGTAGTGATTATAATTTTCAGCAAGACTGAGGCCAAACCTGGAGGCAAAACTGTTCAGAGGAACATATGCATGTACACTGGTGAAAGGAGCTTGTGTCCATTGCTGGGAATCCGATTGCATAAGATTTTTTTTCTGATCTGAAAAGCAATGATTTGAACAATAAAACTAGCACTTTTTAAAATTATTTGCTCCAAATTGCTGGCGACATATATGCATCCAGAAAAACTGATGTAACCTCAGTTTTGCTGTGGTAGTCAACCCATATGTTAACTTACTGTTATGGCCAGCCCTAACAATGGCAATCTCGTTTTGCAAGTAAATTCCTATTAAATTGTAATTTCACAGCTGATGCTGGTTTATATTAGGGATATGCAGTTAGGATGTTCTTCCTGTTTGCTCACACTGCATTCTCTGCTTGCTAAGTAACTCCTGTATATGTTATTTGTAAAACTTCCATAAGTTATTAAGGGATGACTGAAGTTCCTTACCTTATTTTACGAAACATCCAGGACAACTCTGCATACTACGAAAATGGTGAGGAGATCTCTCCTGAAGCCAGAGGCAACCATGGATTTTGGAAGGTGGGTACAAGCGAGATTCCCAAGGGAGGTGGTTGAGTCACCTTCCCTGGAGGTGTTTAAGGGACGGGTGGACGAGGCGCTGAGGGACTTGGTTTAGTATTTGATAGGGATGGTTGGACTTGATGATCCGGTGGGTCTTTTCCAACCTGGTGATTCTAAGATTCTAAGCCTGAGTGCAAAAAAGTGAGTACCCCAAAATAGTACGGAACCAAGTCTAACTACTCCAGTCTATAGAAAAAAGACCAATACGCTGTTGATCCTCATCCCCATTCAGCCAAAGCTCTGTAAATGTTTTACCAACTTAAATGGGTGCAGATTCTCTAACTGTATTATGCAGGAGAAAGATTGTTCAAAGGGGGCAGAAATGCCATAGAAAATATAACTGCCATAGCTCCTCTCAGAGTTTCTATCTTCTGTGTTAAAGGAGACTCCTGCAATTATATCCTCTAGCCACATCCCAGTCTTCTTCTAAAGACAGCTGTAAATTCAAAAGCCAAGTAGCAAAATGTAGCTACAAAGCTGTTTGGCATTTAAAATTCACCGATAACTGTGAAAAAAAGGAAAAATAAATTAGAAAAAAAGCTGCTAGTCTTTTCTTTATTCACCATATATTTCCCCTTTTCTGCTCCCAAAGCAGATAACTTTTCATCCAAGTCCAATATAACTTTTCATCCACACTTCTCGCTCCCTGTCTCTTAAGCTATCACATTATGAGCTGGCAGGTCATGTATCTTGACATTTAGGATTAGCATGCTCTCTTGAAGACTCTTGTTGACAAACCACATATTCACTGACCTCTCCAGAATGTGCTGCTTTTGAGAAAGCTTTTTGAGATCTAAAGAACATATATTTTTGTAGGAGAGGCTGCTAGGTTGAATGAAAGATATTGGTATTGATGGAAGAGCTGTTAGAAGTTTTTGTGAGAGAAGGAGTAAGAATAATAAAGGCTGAGACAGAAACTTGAACTTTTAAGAAGGAGAAAGAGAATCATGTTCAGTTTGAAATTCAGGTCAAAAGTGCTTCAGATTTATTTTTGTACGGGTTCATTTCATCTGCTTCACTGGCCATGAAGAAAATCTGTCCTCTTCTTTTAGGTATTTCAGACAGTAAAAATAATGTCTATGGAGCATGTTTTCACGGTCTCAGTTTCAAGGAATAGTCAGTCTCACAGGGCTGATGGAAACCAAATCAAAGCATTTTGTTTTATTAAGCTGGAGTGTTAATAGTAAGAAAAAAGAGGCTTGCTGAGACATCTGACAGAATGAAAGTCTCTCGTAGAGAAGAAATGGGATTTCACAGACCATAAAAATGGTGCAGCTTGACATAGTGACAGGTAAGCTGCAATACTCGCATACCTGCTTTAAAAGCTTTATAAAGTTGCATTTCCATTCAGTATCTTGCTAAGTCTATTCCATGTGTAACTAGTAATGTCTGGTGCGGGACAGAGAAAAACAGGATGTCAGCTTAGGTTGTGCATTTAGGAATTGTCTGCTTTTGGTCTCTAGTTCCACATCTGAAGTCACAGAAATTATAACAGTTTCCAACTAGATGTGATGGGATATGCAAAGGATTATGTTTTCACGTGAGAGGTAAGTAGCAGAAGCAGATGAGCTCTTAAGAAACAATGATCCTGGCTTTATGCAAATATGCCTGCTAAAAAGGAATTAGGGAAGAGGAATATGGAAATAGATTATATAATAATACAGTAGAGTAATGAGAATTACTCTGAATAGATTTCTCTTATTAAGATTTTCATGAGGCATCAACTGCTCTTAATTCTTTTCTTAGCACTAACATCAAAGTATGCCTTATCAAAATATACATCTTTGCTGCTGAATTTATATTCACCCTGTTTAAAATCAAGACAAAATACAGGATTTTTTTTGTTCAGGGTACTGAAATACTCATAAGAGTATACAGCGACCCAGAATAAAGTATTGTAAAAGATTCAGTGGTGGATAACAACAGGTAACTCCTTGCAAGTGTGCTGTTCCCTTTGCCAAGCTAGCAATTGATGGAGGATGTGCACGTTTCCCTATTAATTTTGTCTCAAGTGATGAAATCCAAAGCAGGCATCCAACCTTTCAGCAACATCAGACACAGTTACGATTGTGTAATTAGCTGGCTACTCGTTTTCTTCTCTTTTTCCAACTAATGTTTCATGTCAAAACTTCTCTAAGTCCTGGAACACCTACAGGTGTCTGAACAGATATGAACTATGTGAGGGGCCCAAATTTTATCACCACACATTCAATAAACACAAAATATTAATCGGGTAAAGACTAAAACAAAAAGCTGGAGAGAGCCTAAAACTGGAAGTGTTATAAGTTATTTTTAAGCTGAGTGGAAACAAAGCTGGTATGGATGAGTAGGCTTCACGAACTTCTGAGCTCAGGCATCATTTGATGTATGTATCTGAACTGTACTTCCCATACTTCCACAGAGTGGAAGGTTAGCTACCTCTTGTTCTTTAAAATACCCCTAATAACTGCAGGGATTGAAGAGTAATACTTCTTTAAACCATACTGCTCTTGGAAATGCCTGACTGGCTGGTATTATGGCATGTAAGACATATAAGACTTGTTCTGAGTGTATTCAACCAGGGCAATAAACGATATCTATGGGGTTGCAAAGGCATAGCTGAGGAAGAATGCAAACCTTTGAATTTATTCTTAGAAATGCAGCTGGCAAGGTTGGGTCACTTGTATTGAGAGCTGCCTTCTGTCCTACCTTTCACGAGACATTCTGAACTTTTGCTGCACACTGCAAGGCAGCTTTGCAAATCAGATTAGACCTTCTGATTCCTCCCACCATGATGCTGCTCTGCAGCAAGATGACTCCAGGGTGTGGCTTGAATGATGGTCTGACACCTGCTGTTGGCAACCAAAATCTTTACAGTGGCTTCAGCAGGACCATGATTGCACTGTTGATCACATCATAACATTGATGACATTGTACTACCACTTCTAAGGATAAAAAAGACAGATTCTTTCATGCTAAAGCCATAATCCCAGTTGCAGAAAAGTTGGCAGGGAGGACATGCAGCCACTGAGAGTACAAATAACCCACCTTATAACAACGTGCATGGCTTGGCACCAACTCATATTGACACCTGCCTTAGAGGGATGTTGAGGCTCTGGAGCGAGTCCAGAGAAGAGCAACAAAGCTGGTGAAGGGGCTGGAGAACAGGCCTTACGAGGAGTGACTGAGAGAGCTGGGGGTGTTTAGCCTGGAGAAGAGGAGGTTGAGGGGAGACCTCATTGCTCTCTACAACTACCTGAAGGGAGGTTGTGGAGAGGAGGGTGCTGGCCTCTTCTCCCAAGTGACAGGGGACAGGACGAGAGGGAATGGCCTCAAGCTCCGCCAGGGGAGGTTTAGGCTTGAGATTAGGAAAAAGTTCTTCACGGAGAGGGTGGTTAGGCATTGGAACGGTCTGCCAAGGGAGGTGGTTGAGTCACCGTCCCTGGAGGTGTTTAAGGTGAGGGTAGATGAGGTGCTTAGGAGCATGATTTAGGGATTGGTCGGAATGGTTGGACTCGACGATCCAGTGGGTTTCTTCCAACCTGGTTATTCTGTGATTCTGTGTGATTCTGTGATTTAGGCTGAGAAGGAGGACAAGGGCGACAGACAGGCTGAAAAACAGGAATATGTTATACCATATATCAATGCAGGGTGTGAGGTGGCATGATAATACACACCTGCAAGAGGTCAGAAGTTCCTCAAAAGTTACTTCATGCAATTAATGGTTAATCTGATGCATGATGAGTGCAATTTTTAGGACATTTCCCCCATCACATCACTTTCTGTGCCAAATGTCTCCCTGACCAATGACTTATGAAGTTCCTGGTTCCTCTTTGCTTTGTTACTGTCAGTTAAATATAAGCTATGGATGCTGCAATACTCCCTGCAACCAACTAACTCACACATGATCCATCCCACTACTCTCATCAGCATTTCTGTCGCACCAGGAACTACAACAACTTGAGCAGTCTTTAGAGAAAAATACATCTCCAACAAAACCACACAGATCCCATTCCCGTGGCAGGCAAATCTGTTACCCTTTGAATGACTTTTAAAATGACTTCACAGATCTTTTGCTCTGGTAGAAGACAACATAGCTTCTAACCATTCTCCACATGCCTGCTACATGCCTGTGACTGGGGTGTGATCTGAGCTAGGGCAGCCAGGTTGCGATTATTTGCACTGGTACAGGTAACATGAGGTTAGGAGGCCCTGCTAACAGAGCAAGGATTACTCAGGAGCAGCTCAGGCCATGGTTGGACTCGATGATCCAATGGGTCTTTTCTAACCTGGTGATTGTATGATTCTATGACAGTTACAGGAATGCTGTGAGATCAGGCAGGAAAAACAGCTGAGCCTGCTCCAGTTGTCCCAGTTTAACTTAAGCACCTCTGTGCCTCTATCGGTGGGTGAGGAAAGGTAAAAGGTGATTATAATTCAGTTACTGAAGTGACAAAACTCCTCTTTCTGATCACCTTATGGCCTCAAGCTCTGCCAGGGGAGATTTAGGCTTGAGATTAGGAAAAAATTCTTCATGGAAAGGGTCGTTAGGCATTGGAACGGTCTGCCAAGGGAGGTGGTTGAGTCACTGTCCCTGGAGGTGTTTAAGGTGAGGGTGGATGAGGTACTTAGGGGCATGATTTAGGGATTGGTGGGAATGGTTGGACTCGACGATCCAGTGGGTCTCTCCCAACCTGGTTATTCTGTGATTCTGTGACCTTCGCTGATTCAGGTTACAACACAATGTCACAATTTCTCACACTGGCACAACATGGAAAGTGGTAAACAACCAGCAGCAGGTAAGGATGACTTGCTGTAAGGAGCTGAACTTGACTTCAAAGTGTCCTTGCTGCTGGGGAAGATGTCTTTGGTAACTGCTGAACTGACCAGTGGAGCGTGAAGGTCAACAGGAAAGGACAAAAATCACACCTCCTTCCAAAGCCAGCAAACTCTCCATGGTGCAGCTTTACCTCTACCCTGTGGAGAAGAGTCTCCATTTAGGAGAGAGTGGGAGTTGATTGTCTGGGACTTCCTGGAAGGTGGTTCAGTCCTCTCTGTGCTGGGGAGTAGACTCTTGGGATTGGAAACATCCTTCTCCTCACAGGCCAGACTGATGTTGTGATAGTGCCAATATCTAGGCATTACTGTAGCCTGCCTGGGCAATCATGTCTTGCTTCCTTTCCAGGGAAGAAGGAATTGGAAACAACGTGTTTTGCTGATTCAGTTTGGCCGTGGCGGCACAAATCCACCTTAGTTTAGCCTGTACCTGTTCTACCTTGATCCAGGTCCAGTCTTTTGGCCTTCAAACCAGGAATTATACAGATGTCTACTTCACTACAGTGCTACCTCGCTACCCGGTAGTGATGGTGAATAAAAACCCAAAGCAAACCAAAAAAAAACCCCTGTCTGCTACCATCATTCATTCTGTTTGCTTTTTCCTTCACATACCCTTGCCTCACTGCTGAGTAGACCTTATTGTGTCCCTCCAGTACCTAAAAGAGGCCTACAAGAAAGTTGGAGAGGGCCTTTTTACAAGGGCATATAGTGACAGGACAAGGGTTATTGGCTTTGAACTGAAAGAGGGTAGATTTAATTAGATCTAAAGAAAAAATTCTTTATTATGAGGGTGGTGAGGCACTGGAACAGGTCGTCCAGAGAAGCTGCCCCATCCCTGGAAGTATTCAAGGCCAGGTTAGATGGGGCTTTGAGCAACCTGATCTAGTGGAAGGTCCCTGCCCATGGGGGTGGGGATGATTTCTGAGGTCCCTTCTAACCAAAATCATTCTACCATTAATCCTATGATTCATTCTATTAGTGGTCACAAATGAATAAATGTACACTTTTTTTTTTTTTTTTTTTTTTGCAGAGCAAGTGGAAAACGGTGGAAGAGAAGATATATTTCTGGAAGTTTTAGCTGAACACAAGGTAGCAGACTCCACACAGAACTGCATGAAATGACACAGCCTTTCTTACGCAGACTTAGTGATCTGATTTTTCTCCCCAGTGCATTAGAAAAGATGTGAATGTCTCGATTTCTTTCTCATTTCCTGCAAAAGATATCGGTTTGGTGGAAGTAAGCTTGAGAGTATACAGCAAGAAATGCAGTTTTCTGCTGAGCTGTGAGGAAAGATTGTCAGGAAGGAAGGAAAGAGGTCAGCAAGTACTCTGCGCAGATCAAAAAATGATGCAGATACAGTGAGGAAAAAAGAGCAGAAGACCTCCAATGGAAAAGGAATACAGTACATTCGGTTTAAATACACACACGTTCATATCCAGATAAGATTTGATTGACACTGCTAAATATTGAAAGCACAGAGCTTCTTTACTATATTAGTTTACTAATATATTCTACTATATACTAATATAGTATACTAGCTTACTAATATAGTCAATTTTTGTTAATTTTCTCTAAAGGACGCCCTTGCTCCTTACACGTAAACAGCAACTGGAAAGAGATCAAATTGTAGCCATTTCTGCAGTAATCCTGTCTGTATTAGTAAAATCACCTCTGAGCTTATTTAGAGAGCTGGTTAGTGCCACGGGGAATCATAATTAAATTGTTTGACAAGTCACGCCAATGTCAGACTGCTAGTCATGTTTCTTCTGAAGATCAGAGTGTGCAGTAGCCCCTGACAAAACACAGTGCAGCAGTATATATTGTACCAGCAAAATAATTCTTCTTGGATTTATGCTGTTGCTCTCACTGAATGCATTTCAGGTTTCTTAATGAGCTATAAATGACTTGGATCTCCCAGATCCATCACTCAACTGTTGTAGAGTGCTTGAAATACGAGGTTTATGCAGTAATCCACCCCTCCAGAATGGAGGGCGACCAATCACAGTCCCGCTGCAGTGAAAATGATCCTTTCACTGAAACCGTGCACGGCTACCAGAAGCGAGCCGAAGGATTCCCCGAGCTGCCAAACCTCTTCTTCTGCTCGCATCCAATAAGCCTCTTCTTGTCCTTATTTTTATAGGCACTAACTGTGGCTGTTAGGCACGACAAAAAATCTCAGCAGTAAAGCACAACAAGGAAAACGCCGCCGTTTTTTGTGGATTTTATTTTGGCCCTGGGAAAGGAGGCATGTTTGGTTCCCTTCCACCTAGCACAAGCTCAGACATTTGCCTTTCCCTGCACAGGGAATTTTCAGGCAATCTCCACAGCAAGGGTGTTATCTCAGAACATGTGCTGAAGTGGCTGCTGTCCCTATGGAGATAAGGTGGGGGAGTGCGGGAGAGGCAGACACGTTGTGGATCAAAGGTTATCCTCGTAGAATCGTAGAATGGTTTGGGTAGGAAGGGACCAGAAAAGAGACACTAAGATGATCAGAGGATTAGGAAACCTACTATACAAAGAAAGGCTGAGAGAACTGGGTTTGTTCAGCGTTGAAAGGGGAAGGCTTAGGGGACACCAATAAACGTGTAGCAGTAGATAAACTTTGTCTACCAAGACGGTGGAGACTACCGTTTTACAAAGAGTCACATGGAAAAGAAAAGGGGTAATAGGTATAAGTTGCTCCTGGAGAGATTCCAGAATTGGATTCCAGAAAAAAAAAAATTCACCATGAGCACAGTAAAACATTGGAATAGTCTCTCCAGGGAAGTGGTAGATTCCTCCACACTGGACATTTTTAGGGCTTAGCTTGACAGGGTGCCAGAGAATCTCATTTGAACTATACATGGTATTGTGTCCAGTTCTGGAATCCCCCCCAAAAAGGAGGATATGGAACTGTTGGAACAGGTTCAGAGGAAGGATATGAAGATGATCAGAGGAATGGAGCACCTCTGCTGTGAGGACAGGCTGAAAGAATTGAGGTTGCTCAGCTTGGAGAGACTTTAGAGCAGCCTCCTAGTACCTGAAAGGGGCCTACTGGAAAGCTGGGGAGGGACTTTTTACGAGGGCATGGACTGATAGGGTGAGGGGGGATGGCTTTAAATCGGAGGGAAGATTTAGATTAGACACTAGGAAGAAATTCTTCACCATGAGGCTGGTGAGGCCCTGGCACAGGTAGCCCAGCGGAGCTGTGGCTGCCCCCTCCCTGGGGGTGTTCAGGGCCAGGCTGGATGGTCCGTGTGCAGCCTGGGCTGGGGGGAGGCGTCCCTGCCCAGGGCAAGTGGGTTGGAACTCGATGATCTTTGAGGTCCCTTCCAACCCAACTCACTCTATGATTCCATGTATCACCTCAAAAGGTTGGACGAGATGATCCTAGAGGACCCTTCCTCACTGGCCCTCTACGATTCTCAAAGATCAGCCACTTCCACCCCCCCTTGCTGCGGGCAGGTTGCTCAAAGCCTCCTCCAACCCGTCCTCGAGCACCTCCGGGAACGGGGCAGCCGCGACCGCTCGGGGCAACCCTCTTCCAGGTGGCGACGCCTCAGCTTGGCGACAACAGCCTTTCCCACCCTATCACTTTATTCTGAAGGACCGCAGGGAGCCCGCTGGACGCTGCGGGAAGGCTCGGTGCGGCGGGGCTGAGCCGGCAGGTGGCCCCCGCCGCCCTCCGGGGGCTGCGAGGGCGAAGGAGGAGGAGGAGGAGGAAGGAGAGCCGGTCCCAGGGCGCTGGATTTCCCAGCCCGAGGAGGGGATGCTCCCACGCTCGGGGCTCCCGGCGGCTCTCGCGAGGTGAGCAGCTCAGCCCTCCCGGGGCGGGGGCGCCTCCCCCATCTCCTCCTCCTCCTCCTCCTCCTCCCGCCCGAGCCTCTGCCGCCGGTGCCGGGCGGGAGGAGCCGGAGCGGGGGCTGCCGTGATCCCAGCCCGTTCCTCCGCTGGCAATGCCCCTCCTGGCCGCGCCGGCAGCCGGGGGCGGCTCGTAGCCCCGCGGCGTGGGAAGAAACCCCGCTTCGTTTCTCCGTGCAGCCCGCGCACACGCATCTTCCCACGGCCAGGCGCGGGGCTGGCCTTTCTCCTCCTCCTCCTCCTCCTCCTCCTTCTCCTCCTCCTCCTCCTCCCCAGCCCCAGCGGAGGGTCGCAGCGCCGCTGAAGCATCCCGGGCGCCCCCGGGCAGCGCCGCCATGGCCGAGGAGAGCTCCGATGTCCCCAGAGAGTTAATCGGTGAGGCGCGGAAAGGGGTTGGGGGGGGGACCTGGGTGGGGGGGGGGGGACGCATAGCGAGACGTGTGTGTCCCAGGGGAAGGCGTTGCGGGGAGCTGGGGAGCCCCAGGGGGTGCGAGTTTGGAGGCGCGGCGCCGGGATGCAGCGTTGCGGGGTGGGAGCGGCGGAGGGATGCGCGGGGAGCCGCGGCCGTGGCGGGGGAGGGAGGGAGGGAGGGAGGGAGGGCGACGTTGCCGGTGTTTGCTTGGCTGGGAGAGCCGAGAGAGGTTAGGGGGGTTCCCCCTGGAGCGGGGGGGGCGCTCCGAGGAGCTTGGAGGGACGGGGTGCGAGGCCGCGCCGGCAGCGCTCGTCCCCGCTGCTGCGTGTGGAGGGGAAGCTGCGGGCATGGCTGGACCGGTCCCCGGGTCCCCCTAACCCTGTGACGGGGGGTTTACCCGTCCCGGGGGTCTTAGGGGGTCTGGGGGGTCTGCGTCTGCCCCCCCCACCCGACTGCACGAGCTTGGGCGGTGGGCGCCGCAGCATCTTCTGTTTTTCTTCTAGTTCAAGGCGCTGCCCTGCGCCTTCAGGAGAGAGCGAGGCCACTGTAATTAAAGTTTTATGGCCACAGGCACGGAACCCCCCGTGTGGCATTCTGGTGGTCCCCGAAAATGCTGTCGGTGCCATAGGGGAGCGTTCGATAAACGGATCATTTGCACCTCATGTTGGTAACTGGTGTCCAAGAGTTCTTGCATCCTTCTATGTGCATAATAGTTTTGGGTTGGAAGAGACCTTAAACTTATCATCCTGTTCCAACACCTCCCACTAGCCCAGGCTGCCTAAAGCTCCATCCAGCCTGGCCGTGGACACCTCCAGGGATGGGGCAGCCACAGCTTCCCTGGGAAACCTGTGCCAGCACCTCACTACTCTCATGGAGAAGAAATCCTTCCTTATGCCTAGTCTAAATCTGCCCCTCTCCAATTATACCCATTGACCCTAGTCCTGTCACTACAAGCCTTTGTAAACAAGCCTTTTCCCCCCCTTTTCTTTTCACAAACTCCTTAGTTCTAATGATACCCTCATTCCATGGAGGAGGGAGGTGATTTTTGTCAGATTCTTGTTTTTCCCTGCAATATGTTGTGTGCTTAACCAGGCGAAGTGATGGAGTCACCATTGCTGGAGACGTTTAAAGAATGTGTCGTGTGATGCTTAGGTTTGCAGTAGAACTCAATGATCTTAAAAGTCTTTTCAGGCCTGAGAAGCTGCCAAGAGAGCTGGGGGTGTTCAGCCTGGAGAAGAGGAGGCTGAGGGGAGACCTCATTGCTCTCTACAACTACCTGAAAGGAGGTTGTGGAGAGGAGGGAGCTGGGCTCTTCTCCCAAGTGACAGGGGACAGGACGAGAGGGAATGGCCTCAAGCTCCGCCAGGGGAGGTCCAGGCTGGACATTAGGAAAAAAAAAATTCACAGAAAGGGTCATTGGGCACTGGCAGAGGCTGCCCAGGGAGGTGGTTGATTCACCTTCCCTGAAGGTGTCTAAGGGACGGGTGGACGAAGTGCTTAGGGACATGGTTTAGTGTTTGATAGGAATAGTTGGACTCGATGATCCAATGGGTCTTTTCTAACCTGTGATTCTATGGTTCTAAATTGTCCTGTGATTCCAGGGTAACAGGACTGATGCTCTGGGCCTGGTCCTCGGCTGCCTTCCACAGGCTGAACCTCTTTTCGTTTTAGTTGCACTTTTGCCTGTTGAAGAGAGATCCAAGGATCTCCCCAACATTAGAATAATTTGAAGTGTTGCCCTAATGGCAGCTTGGAACAGAAATTTGTCAGGCAACAAGATAAATGTTGAATTGAATGCAGTCCTTTAGACCTTACCTAGTTCATTTACCTTGTGACATTTCTTTCAGTTTGGTCAGTCAGTACTGTTGGTGAGAACTGGTTTTGACTTTTATAAAATATTGGTAAAATTCTAGATGGGAAGTTGCTGATGTCACAGATTATTTTTCTTTATAGACAAAATAGCTGTTTTGCAGTCCTTTTAATTTGCAAGCCATGGGGTTGCTAACCTAATGTCCATAGCTTACTGCTAGGAAGTGATGAGCTGGGAAGTGCACTAGGAGTAGCCGTGGTCAAAACCATGAATTTTTTCCTTTGTAAAATGGTCAGGTGTGTTTTAAGTGCTAAATACGCGGAACTACTTACTGTGGATGTACACTGAACTCCAATATCTCATAACTGAGGTGATGTACATATCAGAGGAAAGAGCAAAGCTGAGTATCTTCGTGCATCCCATCATCTTGTGTCTTTGGACAGTTTTAAGAGTTGCTCCCCCAGTCCTGGTGCCCTGCACCTAACCAGGTTTCTTTGTCAAGGGCTCTTCTGTGGCATGTGGATCTGTTCATGTGGATTGGTTTGATTTCTACTAGTATTTTAGTGCCTATATGTTAAAATTTGACCTTTTAAATAGACTTTTTGTAGTGACCCTGTGTTTTCAGATCAGGATGGAAGGATGTGCCTTAATGCTTAGTGATGTGCCTTAACGCTTAGTGATGGGAATGTGGAGATGAAGCTGGGTGTAGGAGTGTTTGAGCTGCATTTTTTCTTCTATTACTCACTTCCCATGTGACCTTTGTCAGGTCTCTTAGGTCACAGACTTCAAAACCCCCTCTCTTACTGTTGGCTTACCTGAATCTGCTCCTCTGAGGTGCAGATGTCTGAAGTCTCCAGCACTAGAAATTGATGAGTTCTTTAAATTATGAGCCTTAATGTTATGCTTCTGTCTCTCAAGTCTAAAACTACTTTGCAAGTCCGCTTGCCACCCAGTGTGTTAGGAAGCATCATCAGTCAAACAGGGAATACCTATGAAAACTGTATCTTAACTCTTTAAAGAAGTGTTTCTAACCCTTTCTGGCAGTTGGAGCCTTGGAGGGAGATGACATCCTGACGCTCTGCAGAGTCTGCAGTGCAGGGCCCTTTCTCTCCCTATCGCTTGTTGAAGTGTGAGTGCTGGAGCTGAGGTCTTGCAGTCGCTCCCACTGCTGCTGTGTGGGACAGTGGAGGGAAGCAGGTCTCCCCCAGGCCAGCGCCTCGGGAGGGAAGTCCTTTTCTAGAAAGAGGCACTTGGAGCTGTTTGTGGGAGAGGAGAAACCGAAAGGCAAGGGCTGGGGTGGAAGTAAAGTAGCAGAGACAGCAGCAATACCTTTCATTCTGCAAAGGAGGCAGAACTCAGTCAAAAAGACCGTGTGGTCAGCTTGCTTTTGGTTTCTGAGCAGGAACAGAAAGACCGGAATCGGGCATTGCCCATGGGAGTGGAAGCCTCAAGAAAACTGTTTGCATTGGGAGGATGGGGCTGGACTTTCCCATTGGCTTTGCTTACCTGGGCTGCTCTGGGAGCTTGCAGCCTGGCTCCTGATCAAGCAGTTGCCTGGGAAGCCGGCCGCGCTGGCTGCTGGCCATGGGGCTGCTGGGGCTTGGGGCAGGCTTCTCGCTGGGCAAGCCCGCTGCTACCGAGCAGCTTTTGTTTCCTTATAGGAAAAATTAAAATTCCTGGGGAAAACACGCCAATTCTGCAGAAAGAGCTCTTTCTGGTGGAGAGTTGCTCCTCTGTCCAGGCGCGTTTCTGACTTGCACACCCTCCTGCCCTGCAGGCAGAATGCTGTGCCCTGCACTAACCGTCTAGGCTTAATAAATGGTGTGTTGTTTGTGCTAATGCATGCTGGCTACTGGATGAAAATGGTGCAGAAAAGTGCTATACAGAGTGCCATAATTACAAGCCTTAGGAAGAGCCCATTATCTTCGATTTTAGCCTTTACACTTTAGTGTGCACGAGGGCAAAGTGTGTCTGGGGAGGGTGGAGACTTGCCTTTTACAGGTGCCAATTGTAGTGCTGGAAATAGATTAATGTATTTGAAAGATTTTTTCTCTCTTTCCTTTTCTGTGGAGGCTGGGGAGTGAAATTTGCAGAAGGTGCCAAATTGGCTCTTCTAGATGAACTCCTCTGTTTATCTCTCAGTCACATCAGTTTCAGTAGCTGTGTAAACCTTCTGACTGGGTTCCCTGTGTATGTTTTCCTTTTTAAGAACAGGGTGCAAACCTTTAGGGGAGAGGCAAGTTCATTTGGTACCTAGCTGCATATGTGCATACATATGAGTATTGAAGCATCGTGGCAATTAATTTAGCTTTGGTACTGGCTGGCACCATGAGGTGGCTGTGTTATTGTTGAGACTTGGACCCTGACCATTGTTGCCTTCCATAACATCCAGCTGTCAGGTGTTAGTATCTGAAGTCTGCTCGATTTGCTTTGCAACTTAAACGCAGGGTGCAAAATGTGTGAACAGTGGCTTTTCCGTTACCTGACCAATTTAGGCTACCTGATATTAACAACGGGCTAAAATTTTTGCGAGGCAAAAGGCTAATTGGCTTTAGGAAGCTTTCAGGTACAAATAATAGAAGTGAGGAATTTGTTGTGATTTCCCAGGGTAGAGCTAAGCAGTGCCGGGGCTTGTCTTGGGAATGTTTTTGATGTGTGAGCAAAGAACTATCAAATTATGTTTAGAAACCTGGTGTATGAAATCAAGAATCCTAGCACAGTAGACGTAAAATATTATGTAGGTGACACACTTAGAAAAGTTTTACTTGTGTTAGGTTATGTTTAGTACTGGTGCTTGTGCACGAGGCTTCCATGAGTGCAAGTGATTGAACATCACTCTGAGACTTGCTGAAAACTTGACAGTGGTGTCTGTTTCCTTCCCATGTTGACACTGAAGGTATTTAATTAAGATATTTTCTTTTATTTCAGAAAGTGTCAGGGATGTTATTGGGAGGAAAATCAAAATTTCGGTCAAGAAGAGAGTAAAGCTGGAAACCAAGGGCGACAAAGTGGATAACAAAATACTGGTAAGTGCGATAGAATAACTCTGGTAATATATGTGAAGGAAAAGCCAGTATCTTTTCAGAAGGCATTACTTCTTCTCTGGAAGGGTTCTTTGAACTTTGTGTGCCATGAGAAACATGAATCACTTATTTTGAGCGGACAAGAAATGCGAAATGTAGCAGGTAGAATTACTTACCTTTTGAGAATCTTCTGAAGCTGTTCAAACTGTTATGCTTGAAGAGGATGAGTAAAATTTGTCATTTTTGAGCGAAAATGACTATTTGAATTTTTACGATGCTCTGTTAAGTCATACATCTGCATTCTAAAAGAAATGCTGAATATGTGGGATCTTCCATTGTAATTCCTGAAACTGTAGTGGAGGAAAGTGTCAAATTAATCTCACTTAAGTCTGCTTTCCTGTTTTCTCAAAAATTGTCTTGCTGGCCTCTCTTGATAAGAAGCAAGCTGTGGTAATGGGCTGGTATGCTTGCATACATCATTAGGCAAAAAGAGAAGGAACTTTTTCTTCATTCTTTTGATGCCTCTTTATCAGGAGAATTAGTGACAAACACAAGTAACTACAGTGCTGCTAAAATGTTTTGCAAGTTATTTGAGATATGGTATTTGTGTCAATAAAAATGCTGTTGCATAATTGAAAGTTTCCTTGCCAAAACTGGATTTACAGTTATTGGATACTCTGTTTTGTCTTTAAAAACTGCAACTCAGTCCTGAATTGCTTCTGTCAAGTACATGTTGCTTATCCCTGGGCAGTAAGACAGTTGATAATGGTCTACTTTTCAGCAAAGAGCAGCTATTTAAGGAATTTGAAGTATTTTCTGCATAGTGTTTGCCCATGTGATATGTAGCTCCTGAGTTTGTTTCTATTTTTGTTCTAGAAAGAGGTTGAGTGTGTGAATGTTGATTGATTGTCTCTGTTTATTTAAAAGGCATGTTTATAGGGAGGCTGACAGTTTCACTGAAGCAGTAACGCTTGATTGTCTTTTTTGACTTACACAGAATCATTACTGTTATCAATAGTGAAATGTATTGTGGAAATACTTAAATACTGTTCCAATCTGATGGGACCAAAAAATATCAAGCTTTGAATTGTTAGTGAAGTCCAAGGGATGTACTACTCAGTAGTAAAATGCCTAAATATGATGAGTTGGATGTTTTTTCTCTCTTTAATCTACTACGCTTTCAGGTGGGGGGCTTTAACCTTTTATGACTGAAAAAGTACTGAAAGTGGGGAGGCTTTTTAAGGTGTTCACAAGTTAGTGAGCACTTCTTGTGTGCATGCGTGTTGTGTTCAGTGCACAGCTTAAATCTTTCCAGGGTGTGAATTGCTGACAGGTGTTGTTGAGTAGAATCATTTGTTCTTTGATACAAAAGTCATGGCTAGAGAAATTGAGTGTTGACTGCTGGGGTTGGATTTTGTGTGTTCTTCTGCCACTGAAGAAAACTGCTGCCCTGTGTGAAGCTGTACAAATCACTAATGACGATTTTTTTATAGTGTTTCTCTAACTGCGTGTGCATATCCTTACTTTACATGGTTTTGGGTTTTTTTTTTGGTTTTTATTGCAGAAGTGCACAGTGTTGTCTGCTGTGGTAGAGGCCAGTTAAATCTGTGGTTCCTTATGAGCATGCAAAGTTCTCGGAAATGAAGTGTGCTCTGGAAAAAAAAAAGTCACCAGTGACGCCTTAAGCTGAGTGCCTCAAATTATTGGAGAACTTTTGGCCTTACTGTGTCCACACAGTCTCACATTTACTTGTGAAGCAGAGGACATATATCCTCTTCTTATCAAAAGAATGATGCTGAAAATAAATAAATAACCGTGCTTCAGAGATATGGAGGTGCTTAATGCTAAACACTATAGGAAAGCTGCCAACACAATTAAGAATTTTTGTACTCCAGCCTGGGACTGAACAGACGAGGGCAGGTAGAACTAAATACTGAATTGTTATACCTTGTTTGAGCATATCAAACTGAATGAAGTGTTCAGTACAAGCAATTCACTAATTAAAGATGGTATCCTTAAGTGCATGCACCAGAGGGCTCAAATGTGACTCCTTGGGCAACCTTTATGCCAGCGCTCCTGGACTCCCGAGAGCTTAGGTTTGAAATGTTAATCTTCTGAATGGGGTCTCTTGAGTGCATGTGCGGCAATGAATTATTTTGAGTGGTTTTGGTTTGAATTTTATTAGTAGTTGGGTATTTACAAGCAAATTAGGTAGCATGCATTGGGTCCAGCCCTTAATGAGTTGAAAATGCCAGCTGCAGTCTAGTTAACCCCAGAGCTGTGGTGGAATATGCTCAAGGTGTTGATTGCAAAGATTGGCACTGAGCCTTGGCACCCAAACCTCTGCCAATTTATTGATCTCTCATCCTTCCTAGGAATATCCAGCAAGATAAGTACCACTTTGAGAAAGGGATATTGTCTAAAAATGACTTCATTTTGCAGATGACTATAGAGACACTTGACCTCTGGCCCTGTTGTTCACACCGTATTCAAGGTGCAGAGTACTAGAATATAGATATGAGCACCCACTTAAGTGACTCTGCTCTAGGAAATTCCTCTGATAATTCAGATTGAAATTGGAGTCTGGGACTAAAGTAAAAACTGCAAAAAACTTTGTGTTGCTTGAAATAAAATCCCAATGTTGAAGTGGTGAAATTGGTGGGTAAAGTCCATGCTTGCCATACAGTGCTTTAGAATCTCAGCTCTGGGTGCCAGAGTTTGGAAATTATGACTGGGTTTTGATGCAAGGCTGATATTTTTTTTTTTGGTGGGCACAATGAGCTTGTTGCCTCAGTAATCTCAATTTGCAGTAGCTTAGTTTTTCAATTAGTCATAATACAACGAGTAAACATGGTGAGGTGCTCAACTGCTCCTGCTCTGCTGGTGCCAGGTGTACAGGTAGCAAACTAGTGTCCAGCTCTGAAAAGCCAATAACCAGCTTGAGTGGGCAGAAGATCGGTCCTTTAGTAATTAGAGCCAAACCCTACCTCCTCTTCTTTATATTCTAGTACAGTAAAGCTGCCATTAGGGAGGGTGAGGGAAGCAGCTGTGGGGCAAGGTGCCCTAGCTGGCTCCATGTGGCTCTGAGCCAGAGTACTGCTGCAGGAATAGACCTGCTGTGTTTGGCTTCAATATGGTTCTCAGAACGGTAGTCTCACTGGTTTAAAATAGGTAAGAACAACACCGTTTTGAAATTGGGTTGATGGTTGCTTTGCTTTTGTGGGGTCGTTTTGTTTAAACCTAATTTCTTACGCGGACAAGGCTTCAGGCATCGTGCTGAGGTAGCTGCTGTGTTCCTCCTCACGTTGACAACTTCTGACCGTCTCTCTAGTTTCAGCTTAAGCTGATGGATATGTAGCGGTTTCAGTTGTAATGATAATAGTGTTGGGTTTCTGTGTGTCTGTGTTGCCCAAGCAGTTGGGAAGAGAAGAGAAATTCTACACCTACTCCCTCCTCTCAGAGCCCCACTTTTTTGCGCCGTAAGGGATCAGGCAGAATGATGTGTCCATAAGAGACATTTCAGTGTACCGGGCTTCTTAATTTCAGTATTTGTGGTGCTGCTTTCTGCCTCCAAAAATAGACCAAAGTATCTGTGTTGTGTTTTTCTGAATAGTTGCCATTGCAATTTCTTCTGGTCATCAGTAGCAATCACTGAGAAGTTGAAGCTGTAAGATAAAGGGAATTTGTTAAATGCATCTGACTAGCTCATTATGAAATACTGGTGTTTTCAGGAGTGTTGGAGCAGAACTCAAGACTCCTCTTACTTTTTGTTTCTTTACTGTTAATAAAAGAGAGTACTTATAGTCTAGTTGCCTTTGAGATTAGTGTTCCTTTCCAAAATAATATTATTTAAACATTAAAAGGTGAGGACGTAGTGGCATTGCATACTTGCTGCAAATCACTATGCTCTCTTTATAGCTAGTCTTAGATTTTTTTTTTTGCTTTGTTGATGGCTAATTTTTTTTTGCTTGTTTTCCTAACCTTAAGGTCCTAGAGTAGTGTGATGTGATTTAGTGGCCATGAGCACTTTAAGGAATTTCTGCGAACGCTGTTCCCCTAGGGCATTGGCTTTGTTTTAGTTAAAATATCACAGTGCTACTTCTAGAACTGGGACAGTTGCTTTGGCAGGTGGCTCTCCTTAGAATGTGCTGTATGCCCAATGTGGATTCACTGTGAGTAATTTGTATGTCATCGTCACTTCCTTCGCGACGTATGTTTCCATGGGCTTTTAAAATGCAATGTTTAGTTGGCTCCTGTCAAATAGGTTTATATTTGTTCTGCACACATAGTCTTAGATATCATGTCCTGCTTCTAAAGACTCACTTATAAAGGCTCAAATTAAATTAGAGTAGTAATTGTCACTGTCTTGTGCACCATTGGTGTGGCTTCTGAATAACTGCTTGAACAACCTGACCTTGAACAACCAAGGCTGTTGAGAAAAGTGTGTGTGAGCTGCTGTGCCTGTTCAGCTATAAGGATGGCAGTCTCTGGGTAGAGGCAGTACTGTTTTGCACTGCCAAAACTATTTTGGGATTGAAAGCTTTGGCACTTGTTTTCCATTGCTCATCTTTTGTCATGATCCATTCGTGATGCTCTGTTCAAATAGAGATGAGTTTCTCTATCTATCTAGTTGCAAATGTCTTGCCTTTAAAAATATACGCTTACAGTAAATCACTAAGAGCATGAAGCTCATAGGGTTGTCCAAAGTTAATTTTACATAAAATGAGTGCAATCTCGCACGTTATATCATGACAGCTGGTGTGTGATAGTGGTGTTAAATATGGACATTTCTTTTAAAAGTAATGGTGTTTCCTCTTCTTTGCCCAGAACACCGAGTGTTATGACATGTATCTTAAGCCTGTGTTTATGAAGATGAAAAGCAGTAGGTGTCGGTACATCCCTCATGTCAAGAAATCTAAATGAAGTGAGGTAGAGTAATCAAAAATACTTGTATGTGAAAATGTATTTTAATACATTTACAAGGTGCCTCTTAGAAAGCAGTTGAACTATTGCAAGTAAGATCACTACAGAAAGTGGAAATAGTAAGGCTACTGCTGGAAAGAGAATTTATTATTCCAGTCATGCAGTTGTATATCGTCCCAAAATAGGAGCTGTTTAAAAATAATACTCATTTATGTGCAGGTTTTACTGAAATTCTTGTTTATGTCGTATTCTGATCTATAATGTTACTTTTTAACCAGTGGGAGGATTTAGAGATTTGCCGTTCTGATGCTGTGATGGTGCATGCAGATGTTGGAATCCTATTTGTCGAAATGTTTCCACTTCTAGGAGGGGAACCTGGCCATCAGGGGCATTAACCAAGCTGAGAGGAATGTTTCCTTTTTATTTGGGTTGGTGGGGTTGGGAACTGCTTTTCTTCCCTCAATTTCCTCTTACAATTTTCCTCTTAAAATTTTCCTCTTCCCTTTCCTTATTTCTATTTTCTCCTGAACCCAAAGCATCCATTGCAGTCAGAACCCTGTTTTGTGTTTAAATTTGTGTTGACACACTTTTTAGCATAATAATAATACGAATAAACCGAGGCTCTCTTGCCCTCTGGTTTGTTTGCATTAAGGGAAAGATCTTATCTACTCCCTTTATTAAATTGGCCTTTGACCAAACTGAAACAGTCCTTTTTCTCTGGCTACCCAGGTGAAATGTGGATTTTCCTCTTCTGTGTTCGAGTGCAGCTCTGCTCATTGTTGTATGTTTACTTTGACACTTGGTTGACACACAGACGATTTCTTGCATGTTGAGAGTACGGCGTATTCTTTGCTTGCTTTGGAAGGGTAGTACCACCATTACATCGAAAGAGCAGCTTGCTTGCTCTCCCTTTCTTTAGCTTTGGGCAACTGTACATGTAGGGGAAGGTAAGAAAGGGGAACTCATCTTTCAGTGCCCTGACAGTACCTGCCTTTGTTCTGTCTCATGCATTTTGCATGTTCACACTCACCTGCACCCATATATATTCTTATCTCTGTTCTGGAAGGAGGAAATTCAAACGTTATCTCGCTCTTAGCGGCTTCTGGTTTTCTGTTCACAGCTCTAACAGCTGCCAGTGAAAATGGAGTGGTGGGGGGCAGGAATCCACTATAGCTCTGAATAGTTCTTGGGATCTTTCCTTCTGTCAGTTTTTCATAATCCAGATTAAAAACCAAATATTTTTTGAAAACTATCCCACTCTACTTTTTTTTTTTTTTTTGCTGAATGTACAACGTGCCAAAGTGTTTTGCTACTGTACTTTGTTTCTAGAGGGCCTGACTCCCTGCCACCATTATTAGTGAAATGAAGGCTTCCTGAGAAAGGATTTGCTGTGAAATCTCTGCATAAAAGCTGGTAGAAGGCAGAATAGGTATAATTTCCCAAGAGCTGGAAATAAAAAATGAGCATTGGCTTCAACTTCTTATCTCAGTCCCTCTTCTCCACTGATGGTTTTTTTTTTTAATTTTTAATTTTTTTTTTTTTTACAAGAAAGAGAAGGCTTGGATGGGGACAAAATGTGTTATTTGGTATATCAGCATAAATGTGAAAACCTTGATAGTTTTCAGCTTTTCTCTTTCTTTTTTTTTTTTCTCTCATGGCTTGTTTTGTCTGCCTGAGGATAATTACGCTACGAAAAGATTTCTCGTGCAGGGATTGTAGTTTACTTTACTGTAAGTAGTGTGGAGGATGCAGTAAGCTTGAGAAAGAAAGGCCATGAGGGCTGATTATTGTAAAAGTTAACACAGTGTGCTGTGAAAAATACTTTTTGTTGCGGACAGCCCCCTCTCTTCAACCATTGTTGTGGTGGAAAAATCGGTGAACATCAGTTTGTCTGCTTATTAAAATACTTTGGATCACTTACAATTCTGCTTAAGTTTTTTTTTTTTTTTTTTCTCATGGTGGTGGTAATTTAATTCTATGTAAAGTAATTACAGGCCCAGGATGTTAAATTATTCTTTAAATATAACTGCTGCTTAACTGGATTTCATACTAGTACCAGAGTCCCCGGGCTGATTTCTGCCCTTGTTACTGTTTCGTCTCTCTCTCTTTCTGGAACAACTGTGGCAACTCACGAGTGATACGTTTTGTTAATGAGAGCTTCCCTAATTTGAACATTTAAGATGACAAACTGTTATAATGGAAATGTGATTATAAGAACAGGATTATAAGAACAGGAGTCTGAAAACCTAGCACTGCTGGAACAGACCATACCAAATTAAGTGACCTGCTGAGTGATGGAAGAGCTACCCTGCCTTAGGGTGTTGGAGTTGCAGAATAATGTCCAACCAGCTGTGGATGGTTTTGGTTTGCTAACACTAAAATCGTAAGCTCTTGCTGGCTGGTAGAGTTTGAAGTTGCATCACTGGTGGTGAGTGTGGGAGAGGGGCTTGTCTGTCCCCACAGGGGCTGGGAGAGGGATGAGTAGATGGGGTTTAGCTAAGGGGAAGGCTCCTCCCCTCAGCCAAATGGGACTTGCTGATTGTTATATTGCTGTTGTCCTTCAAAGGGCCTTGCAAGTGAATCCTGACAACCCTCACCCCTCTGAACAAATACAAGTTAAAAGGTTCCATGTGTCCTGAGTGGCCACTGCAAAGGTGCTTGCAGGATAGAAACCATGAGCAAGCAAGGAACAGCTCTTGGACAGGTTATGTCTCTGCATCTTCACAGAATCATAGAATCACCAGGTTGGAAGAGACTCACCGGATCATCGAGTCCAGCCATTCCTATCAAACACTAACCCATGTCCCTCAGCACCTCGTCCACCCGTCCCTTAAACCCCTCCAGGGAAGGTGAATCAACCCCCTCCCTGGGCAGCCTGTTCCAGTTTACAAGGCAACCTTTGTTAAAAAACCTGAGGCTCGTGGGCCAGGCTTGTGGGTGCTAAATGTTGTGCAGGTTATTCCTGAGTGACCGTGGGATGGACTTCAGAAAGGGTGGGTGTGGGCATGGAAAGCAGGAGGAGAGAAGCTGTACCTGGGCCTGTTTTCCCCATAGGGTTTCTGTCCTGTATTTTGCTTTTTCAGGTGGGGTTTGTTTCTGTGCTTTTTAGATAGGTTGACAACTGCATTTAAATGTTTCCCCTGTCTGCAGTTGAAGTGGAGGTTTGCAGGGTGCTGCCTGGGAGGCAGCCAATGCTGTGACTGGGGTGTTTGGAAAATCTAATAACCAGGATTTAGGAGGCTGAGGTCACTGGGAGCAAGACATTTTCATTTTACACTCGTGAGTGCTTGAAAGAAGCTTGCTGGAGGCACGTCTTTGTGGAGTAAGCACTTCAGGTTTTGTCTCTTTCTTTCTCTGAACGCATCCTCAGTTCCTCAATTGAGCAGCGTCTGCCTCTTGTACCTAAAACTTTGTCAAATCGCTGCATTTATAGAGCTTAATGAAATTTTCAAGATCTGAACTAAGTTGCAGGTACCTACTTATTCTTGGGGCCTGGAGGGAGGGAAACAAGGAGGTGGCTTGGCTGATGCAGAGCAGTTTTGACTCAGATCTGATTAGGGGAGGTGAATGACTGTTGACCCTCATCTCAGTCAGGGGAGAGGGAACTGGTGTGTTTGTTCAGGGTTGAGCTTTGAATAAAAAAACTTCATTCTTTCTGGATTTGAGGTCATTAGGAAGACTGAAACTATTCATACAAAACTATTGATAGAGAGGAAGCCTTTCAGAGGCTCATCTCTCAAGAAGCATTTGAGCCTGCTGCTTAAGAATGATGCCACTTTACAGCTGTGCATGTGAGCTTGTACTCCAGTGCAGAGCTTGAGAAGCCTTAGATGTGGGGCGGTGAATGCAGGTCGATACAGATGTTTGGATTTTTACTACAGCCAGCTTTAACTGAAGATCTTTGCTTTTGGGATTTACAAAGTTGCCAGGAAATATTTGCAGAAATACTAGCTTTGTTAGGTACTGATGCATTGATGAGTAATAGTTTCTGCAGTAGTTTGTATTATTATTATTACTTTAAGAAGTGTAACATGGAAAATGTATTTTAAATATAACAAGCAATTTTCTTGACTGCATTGCTGTTCACATTTGCACCTTGCAAGTGTCAGAAAAAGGCCAGTGTTTGGTCTTTGGGCTTTCTGGTCTCTCATCTCAAGATGCTGGAGTGCCTGCAATTTCTGTAGAAGCATATCAGTACACTTGTTGCATACACTGTGGGTATCTTATACTCCCTTTCCTACCTTTCCCTCTGCGTCTTTGGTCTTCTGCCAACTTCTGTGCTTCAGCAAGTCCTTGGAAACTTTCCTATGTGTAATTACCGCTAGGAATTGTTTTTGCTTTTTAGTTTACTGTTTCTCTTACATCAATATGCCTGTTTCCCCATCAGTGTATTTCTCTGCTTCTGTTTCCTTTCCTTACAGAGATAATAAAAACATCCCCAAGGACCTTAGCATGCCTTCAAATATGGGCATGATGGACAGAGCATAATGTTTCCAGGCTAAAAAATATTAATGGCTGCCATACTTTTCTTCTTTGCTCTGTACATGATTGTAGCTGATCCTGCTAGTCAAATTCTCTGCTTCCTTATTTTCTCTGATTTCACCAAAATCTGTTAGATCTGTTATTTGCTTCATGGAGGCAGTTTGGTTCATGCGGAACATTACGGGGCTGTTAGTATAACTAGGCTTTAGTGTCTTTCCACCTTTGATGAGGCATGTTTTTTTAAATGAAAAAAAAAATATTGCTAACATCTCAAGCAAGTACTGCACAAATTACGGTTGCCCTGGGGGGAAGCAAGATAGTAGGATGGACGCAGCTTATCTCTAGCATTGCTCTCTGCATCCCTCTGTTGAGTTGAAAAACGTAAAACTAAAACAATATAACAGGTAAAGAACTGTGGCGTAATATGACAATTTAAATGCAATTGGCTGATAGTGGTAGTGCCAGAGCAGTCTAAAATATTGTAAAATAGTTCTGAAATTGTTTAGTCTGTGAACACAATGTTGTGTTGACCAATTTTTATATTTTTTGCTTTGGGAAGACATCTTCCAAGAGATTTGTCTGTAGGTGAATTTATCTGTATCTTATATAATCTGTACTATTTTCCTCACAGAGGATTTCATAGCCACTTTTCTACCGTTTACCTGCTCAGCTACACCATATAGGCAAACTGCTGGAGAAGCTAAATGCTGACTCTTCTTAGACATGTGTGTAAGTATGGCAACCAAAGCTTGGAAAAGCAAGTGATCTGGAGAAGAGTGCATGTTCCATCTTTAGCCAAATGCTGAGAAAAACCTTCAGGAGTGGCCTAATAGAGCAGGAAGGTATGTTTTATTGTAAACAGTTCCTTTTTTTTTTTACCTGCACTGAATACTACTAAAAATGGTAAGATGTGCAAGTCTAAACTCTTATAAGCTGTGTATTTTAATTGGAAAGATTAAGCTGCAGGATTAATGCTGATCTTAAACACACATTCCTTTTTTTGCCCTCTCATTGTTAAACTAATTTTTTTGTCAGCTGGTGAAGGTTTGTTAAACTTAAGGCTTACAATAAGTATTTATTAAATAGGTTTTTTTCTCTGTTAAATATTTTGAGAACATTTAGCAAAAAATACAGACCTGAAGATGAGTTGGTTTCATATGATGTTTCCAGTGGAGTGCTATTCTTACAAAGTATTTTGTGTAACACTATTAGATGGATCCGCTGTTGCTTATATGTGCGTGAAATTGTGTGAAATTAAAATCCTGCCTGTTTTTTGTGGTACTAATTTGTCACAATGTTGCCTTAATGCAATTTTAGTAGGTCTTTGTTCAGCTTGAGTGGTTAAGTCCGCCCAAAATAGATTATTCTTCCATTTTATTTTTTCATTTTTTTTTCTGCCCCCCCCTCTTATTTTTTATCTTCCATTGTTGAGTTTGGAATATTCCTTATGGTTTTTTTTTTTACTTTTTTGAAGGGTGTGTTTACTTTCACCATAAAGAAAACACTTTACTGACTGAACATAAGCCAGCAGTGGGCACAGGTGCCAACAACATCCTGGCTTTTATCAGAAATGGTGTGGCCAGTAGGAGTAGAGAAGTGATCATCCCACTTTACTTGGCACTGGTGAGACCCCTTCTCGAATACTGTGTTCAGTTTTGGGCTCCTCAGTACAAGAAGGACATTGAATTGCTGGAACGTGTCTTGAGAAGGGCAATGAAGCTGGTGAATGGTCTGAAGCACAAGTCTTTAGGAGAAATGGCCGAGGGAGTTGGGGGGAGACCTTGTTGCTCTCTGCAACTACCTGAAAGGATGTTGCAGTGAGGTGGGTCAACATTAGTCTCTTCTCCCATGTAACAAGTGATAGGATGAGAGGAAATGGCCTCAAATTGTGCCGACGGAGGTTTAGACTGGGTCTTAGGAAAGATGTCTTTACTGAAAAGAGCAGTGAGGCATTGGAACAGGCTGCCCAGGGAAGTGGTGGAGTCACCATCTCTGGAGGCGTTCAGAAAGTGTATAGGCGTGGCGCTTAGGGACATGGCTTGGTAGGCACGGTGGTGTTGGGCTGATGATTGGACTTGACCTTAGAGTTCTTTTCCAACCTTAAAGATTCTGTGATTGCAGACAATGTTTGAAGTCAAGGCTGACCTTAAGGTTGATGGCATCATTGCAGGAAATGATGGCAAGTGAGCTTCTCAGCCTCTCCTTTTGCCTCTTTTAAGCACTTCAGTCTTATGCTGCTCTTGGGGTACAATTCGCCTGGTGCTGATGGTGCCTCTCCCTTGTGCCAGGAGCAGCATTAAGTTTGCATGGAAGGAGTTAGTGAATTGTGCTTGATGGAGAGCACTAAGGACCTCTTTTCCTCTGCTTTTCCAGGTGCTGCCTGCTTGGGAGCCAGAGCTGCCTGGTGCTGATGCTCTCTGAGTAAATGCAGTGTAGTGTCAGGAGGAATGATCTCACACGTGTACCTTGAGATGTGCTGCAAGAAAGCTTTGCTGTGGAGTAGCCCCTGCGTTGCGAGTTCACAGTGGTTGCCGTTCTTCTGTAACCTTCATTGTACCATAGCCTGGAGAAGAGGAGGCTGAGACCTCATTGCTCTCTATAACTACCTGAAAGGAGGTTGTGGAGAGGAGGGAGCTGGGCTCTTCTCCCAAGTGACAGGGGACAGGACGAGAGGGAATGGCCTCAAGCTCTGCCAGGGGAGGTTCAGGCCGAACATTAGGAAAAAGAACTTCATGGAAAGGGTCATTGGGCACTGGAACAGGTGCCCAGGGAGGGGGTTGAATCGTCTTCCCTGGAAGTGTTTAAGGGACAGGCGGACGAGGCGCTGAGGGATGTGGTTTAGTGTTTGATAGGAACGGTTGGACTCGATGATCCAGTGGGTCTTTTCCAAACTGGTGATCCTATCATTCTCTGATTCAGGGAGCTGGAAGAGTTTGAGCTGTACTGAAGGAGAAGGTATGTGCTTGCACAGTTCCTTGTGTAATGCTAGACCTCTCTCTTGCCAGGTGCATGCATCTGCATGGTGCTGCTGGATTTCAGAACTTGATGGGAGGAAGAGGTTCACTGGCTGTGCTACTTCTTTCAGTGTACTGAAGAATGAGAATCAGGGAGTTGTTATCCAAGGAGCTGCTTGCTTTCGCCAGCTGTTTCACTGTACACATTCTGTTAGGGGCCAGCCCGGGAAATGTTTTCCGAAGTCATCTTCATCTGCAAATTTTTTAAATATATTGATAATACTGCTAAAAAAACTCAGCTTGTGCAAAAGGGGCTATACAGCCTGACAGAAGTGTCAAAAAGAAGAGGAATAACTTCCTCTACCTCCCTCTGTCACTGTTTCTCAAGTGGTGATAGCAGCTTCTCCTGGAACGTAAAGAGGAAGAGCTGGCAGAGACATGAGACTCTCAGTCAGAAGCCTGGCATGAATTAAGCAAGCTGCCTTAGTTGTTCTTGTGGTTTTTGTGTTCTCTTGAAGTGTGTTTTCCATAAACCAGGCAAAGGGACTATGAATGCTACATCAATCTCACTGGGCTTTCATTTTCAGTGAAGTAATTTGAGATGTTACGGTAAAAGGTGTTATTTCCATTTATTTACTTATTTATGCAGTTGCAGTTACCTTTGAAAGAAAAGTTTTTGTATTGCAGGTTTTATATGTTTTGTTTCAGTAGGAATACACTTGTGGTAAATGCAACAAATACAGCCTGTTACAGAAGTGTTTTAAAATACACAAGAGACTTCCTACAGTGCATAGACCTAGCTCCCCTCTCCCCCAAAAACCGTTTCAAGCTCTGTATTAGCCTTGAGGTGCAGTTTGCTGAATTAAGATTTAATATACTAAAATATGCTGAGAAAATCCGTAAACGTGCAGGCTCCAGATGATCTTTGGGAAGCCGTCCAAGTTGTTTCTTACCACCTAGTGTCTTGAAGGACACTGAGTAAATCAGGTAGTGAACTTTACATTGGTGGATATTGGATGACCCTCCCCTGGGGAGCAGAGAGGTTTTCATAATTGACCATTGGCTAGTCTGATGACACAAACTAAATATGTGGTCTGGTAGAATTTGTCTTGGTACATGGTTTAAATTTTGGTGGTGGAAATCCATTAAACACTGATCTGTTACATTTTTAGGCCTTTTGAATAACCCATCTATTCAGTTATGTTGAACTGAATGTTTAAGAGGTCACCAAAACATGATTTTGGTTTCTTAGCTGTGATCTCTCATGGTCTAAGTATGGAGCACTCCCAGGTGGCTTTTGGACCTCACACTTGCAGGGAGGGGTGTGGATTGGATTGCGCTGTTCAGAGTTTTGTGCACAGCCTGAGGATTAGTGGATCTGTCAGTGTGTGGTGGAGCCAGGCCAGTTGGACTGGGCATCAGGTTAATGCTTGGGGCATTGTGGATGCATTGACATGAGGAAATTTAGTAGCTGGGTTACAGTAGCCTCTGGCAGTAGTGTTAAGCTGGTGCTGTAAGAAAAATACTCCTTTTCTAATTTTTTTTTTTCATTCCTCTGCAGTGGAAAATCTGTCCTGAGCTGATTTTAGCATTACACGGAGGTAAAAATTCCTAGCTGTTTGCAGTTATCACTGTACCGCTCGCTGTGCGGTAAGGTTGCTTTCAGGCATCTGTAATGGAGATATTGATGTTTTTTCTCTCTTGTAGGCGCAGTTCATGTGTAAAATGAATGTTGAGCTTTTAAGTGTGTTTAATAATCACCCCTCCCATGAATGTATGCCAGTGCATAAATGTTGCACATACTGATGCTGTTAGGTCTGTGGCTTAAAGAGCCAATTTGTCGTGTATTGCCTAATATATTACACGTAGATATATACATTTCAAAGATTATTATGTTATACCTTTAAGGTCAGTAGAGTAACTGAAACAAGAGGAAATAAAATCAAATCTTCCAAGCCCAGCATGCTGCCTCATGCATCAAGATGATGTTCAGTTGCTAAATGTGTTTTCCCCCAGACAGTGAGTGCATCTGCAGATTTTGCAGTGCCCATTTGTTTCAACTTGAGCATACTCCTTTGTCGACACTTGCTGTGAAATACCATAGCCTGGTTCACCTTCTGTGCTGCTGAGTTCTTGTAGCTTTATCTGCTTCCTTTATTCATTATTAAATGCATACTTTCTGCTTGACAAGTGCTATAAAATCCCTTTTGCTGTGGCTGAACCCAGGAACCTCCACTGAGAGTCTGTAAGGGTTATTAATTTTTTTTTTTTTAATGCAGATACTGCACATTTCTACATTCCACTGAAGCACTCTTCAGACCTGACTACTTAACAGACTGGTAGATTCTCTCCACCCTGTTCTTTAAGCCATGTAGCCACATACTAAAAATAAGTGCTATTTTTTTCCAGATTTCTACTAAAAACAGAAACAAGGATATTTCATGTATTTGAAAATGTTTCTAGAAGTCTTATATGTTAGGACTACATAAAAATGAATGTTCATACTGTGTAGCATGTGTTATTATTTGTACTCCTATATTACTGTAGCTGGTATGCAGGCTGCATAAAGAACACATGCAGGGAGCATAAAACTGAAAGGTGTGCTTTTCTGACATGACCTACAAGGGGTCAAGCTTTCTGAAGTGTTAATTATTTTAAAATAACTCAGTTTAGACATCCAGTATTGAAGTTTTGTGATTAATTTTAACTTTTGTGAGCATTTGAGAACAACTAACAAATCAAGGCTTTGTGTTTCCTTCCTAAACTCCGTCTTGTGTAAGCACTGGCCTGCCTTTCAGGTCTTAAGCGTGTTCCAACTGGTTTTTATAACATTTATTTATTCTTTTTTAGATGAGCATTTCCAGTATTTGGAAGCTATAAACATACCTGATATTAATCCAGGACATCAGCTTTTCCTCTATGGGGAGAACAACAGAGTTAACTACTAGATCTTGGTTTGATAAGAACATATCTTTCCCAATACAGGCTTGTTGATTCTGTTTCTTCTTAGAATGTGTAGCTATGGTAGATTTTAGCTGTCTTCACCTCTATGTGTGTGTGTGTATGTGTATGTGTGTATATATATATATATATATATGTAAGTGTGTATGTGTATATATATATAAAATATGTATTTGCTTTGAAAAGAACCGATTTGGGACTGTAAGGTTCTTTTTCTGTAAGATTCACTTCTTGGGTCAAGAGAGGTAGCCTCCAGACTTCTCATGCTGTTGGATGCAACACCAGCAGTGACCTAAGACAGCAGTTTTGCAGTCAAGATAGCTAACTGTGGAAGAGCTGACTTATTTGTTTCCCTAGAAAAGAACAAAAGCAGATGGGGGGTTGTCTGAAGAATATTTCAAGGAAAGGCCAGGGAGAGTGAGATGAAGGCCAGAGGAATTAGTCAAACTGAGTGAACCTCCCTCTTGCTTTCTGTACTTGGCAGGCTGCAGCTGTGAACCTCGTCCTCCTCCACACAGCATAAGGCCTGGAAGGAAGGGCACAGTTTTTTTCTCGGACTAGGGGTCAGCTAATGTTTTCCTGTAACTGGCTGAACAGAAGCTGAAAAAGTGATGGAGCTCAAGTGGTTTTGGGGAACTTCATCAGTCGACATGCTAAATGTTTGTATTGCAGTTATTTGTAAAGAAGTCCAAGGAACTGAGCCTTCCCATGCCTCAAACTCATGGGTTTTATCTGGTCTCAACTGTGACTGTTTCAGCTGTTGTACAGGTTTACTCTTACCTGGGACAGTTGCACATCTGTCCCAAGCCCTGCAGCTGGTAAAATAGCTGAAGAGTAGGTCATAAGCATGACAAGGGTGCATGGATTTCTTCAAAATGCTGTAAACCAAGCTGGACACCAGAAAACAGTTTATTCTGACTAGGAGTCTTTGGTCCCCCACCCAGTGTTGAAATGGTTGGATAATTCCTTCTGGGTCATAGTATCTCCTCAGAGGGAAAATACTGGATTCCAGGATAAGTGTGTAGCTGAGAATCCTGACCCTTGGTGAACAATGCAGTCAGTAAGGGTTTAGTCCCAGGTTTACCACTACTCCTTTCTGCTGAGGAAAGTTGTTTCTTTAGTAAGTGCCGTAAGTGTGATTATCAAGTGCAAGCTCTTCCTTTCCAGTAACACTGGGTCTGCTGATATACTTCATTTCCAAGCATAGGATCAAACTTTCCTTTTTCTCTTAGTGCTGTAAAGCACATGGAAGTTGTGGGAGTGCTAATCGGAACCAAGTGTGTCATCTGTGATAAATAAATAATTGAATAAATTTGTATTCTTACCTCCTCTGTCTGGTTATGTGTTTACAAAAATGCCATGGTGTTAGTTTTCTAGGTGGATTTAACACCACTCCTTGGAAATCACAGACAGATGTGCAGAACTCGCTGTTCAGAGCTTACTGAATGTTTGTTTGAATGCAGTGCCCACACCCTAACTTCTGGCTGTTGGAAGCATTTCTGGTGTGAATTACTGTTTGCCTCCTGTGAGGACTCATAGGGGTGAAGCCTCCCTGTCATTTGTGTGGGTGCTTCTTCAGTAAATTTGTTTCTCAAATATTTGTGGAAGAAATGAGCACTTGTGTGTGAACGTTAGCCTACAGCTGTTGGTGCTTTAAGAGAGCGGGGTGTCCTTGTTGGTTTAGCCTTGCTCTCTCAAAACTGTGCTTTACTGAAGTTTCTACTGGTTTTCTTCTTTTCTTTCTGCCTTTTGTAGGCTTTTTTTTTTTGGAAGGTGGGGGTGGAAATGACTGTGAATAAATCTAAACTTGAAAGTGAGACCTTTTTTCTAGGGAGTGATTTTTTAGTTTGGTTATTTGTGTTTTGGTGCTTCTGTGTATAACCACAAAAGATATCAGTGTACATGAAGATGGCTTTAGCTCTGAATTACACTGCACTTTAGCCATTCTGTTTATGGGTGATGAGTTAGAAAGTTGGGACCTGTCACACAAGCATTGGGAATGGCAGTTTCTAGTGATAGGAAGGCTGAGGGGAAATCTGTTGCCTCAGGTCATATTGACACTGGTGTCTGCTGTCACACTCGTTTCTTAGGATTTAATGGTAATAAAAATGTCCCCACATAAGCTTCAAGCAGTACATCGATAACTAAATGAATGATAAGTATGGTTATTTAATAGCATTGTATACTTAGGTGCAGTTGTATAAAAACCTCTAGCCAGCAGCAGCCAATAATCAAGTGGGGTTGTCAATTTACTGTAACCATCACATAAATCATCTGAAACCTGTTTATGCTGATTGTGCACCTTGGGTCTTCATCCACACTCACATCCCCAAACCAAGACAAATCCGATCAATGTTGCCCCCATTCCCCCCTCCGGAAGATTCAAAAGGTGATTGTCTGCATGGAGGGAGGGAGGTGATTTAATGACAGGAGGATAAGATCTTGAATCCTGGAGTCGTAAATTATATTGGGAGCTTTCAGCAGCTGTCTGTTTTCATAAGAAGACTCCTTTTGGAAAGGCTCCACTTTGCAGCTGGGAAAACACTTATCAAGCAAAAATGCACTTGGGCTTGACAAATCAACTTTTTTTTTCCTCTCCTCCAATATTTTTCTTATGTTATCAGAGCACAGAGATAATGTTGTAAGTGATTTCAGTGTAGTTTGGTGCTTCCCAGTTGTGCTTCCCCACTGAAGTCCATGGGATAAGCTTTTCTGGTCAGGTGTTGTCTATTTTTTTGTAAGTGTCCTTGAACCATATGGTGAGCTGTGATATCCTGGGAAGTTCAGGGCAGACATAGCCACTAACTTAGACAAATAACAATCTATAGGTACATAATTTTCTTTTTTACACTAATGTAGGCTAGTCCTCTGTTTTGATAATGCTGTGTTTTTTTAATGAGATCTGTTGAATTTACTTGCACATTATAGCAAGATATGGAATTGCAGTATATTTGTTATTAAAGGGAAAAACAACCAGAAGGGAGTTTTCTTGGAGTCTCTTACTCTAGGGAATATCACCTGTAACCAAGATGTGAAGTTCTTCCCTGAAGTGAGACTCCATGCAGGCAGATTTATTGTTAGTATGTAGGTAAAAACACATTGTGGGGTAACACAAATATTTACTAGATTTTAATAAATGCATAGGATGCAAGGACAAGAAGAAATATTTATAGTCTTACAGGTCTGCTAATTTTTCAATTGACCTTGACAATATGTAAGTGAAGCTGTTCTTGTTAAATTAATGTGAAAGGATGTTTCTTAGGAAAAATGTGAACCTGGTGGGGGCTGGGTGAGATCTTTGCAATTAAAAATCTGGAAGATAATGACTAGTGACATTAGCATCTGTTTTAACTGACTTGGAAATATCTAGGATTTGAGGCAGACATTAGTAAGCACTAGGATTTGGGAACCATCCCCAAGTATTTTTCTGGTTTTGACTGATCAGACTGGCAAGAAACTAGCTTGAAGGCAGTGTTGCAGCTTTTAAAGAAGAGCTATTGCTTTTTCTGTGGTTAAGTAATGGATATGAGCTACTCAAACTACTGGAGATACAGGAGGTTTTCTAACCTCTTAGACCCAGTTTGGTTTTAGAATTGATTCCTAGATTGCTGGAGGTCTAGGATGGAGACTACCGACTTGTTTTGTGTAATTCAGTAGAAAGAAAAGACAATGTTCATAATATCCCTTTGAAAGAAGAAACCCATAGCAATAACTTTGAACCCTGTCCCCAATCTGGAATTTCCTTTGTTGTTTGTTACGCTAGCCATCGTTGAGACACCACGCTCTTTGTGTTGGCTTCCATGTTTCATTTGAGGCTGGAAGAGAGCAGAGGAAAAGGCTTTCCAGTTAGAAAGCAGCTGCCTATTATGTGTTTTCCTGAGCAAACCTCTGAGATGAGCAGAGTGGCAGACAGTGAGTAAGCTGAGCAGGCTTGGGCTGCTGTAGGGCAGTTTTACCTGCTAGTGTAGACAGTAGCCAGGTATCAAATCAAAGCTCAGTGGAACAGCTCTTGCAAGCTGTAGCTAGCAGGCTTTACTGCGCCAAGAAGGAAAAAGCAGATGGAAATGTTCAAATGCATTTCCTCCTTTCTCTTCCCTGCCTCTTGGATCTTTTATTTCAGTCAGTAATGGAAATCTGTGCTCTGAGTTTTGAATGAATGGCTTACATTGCGCTAGTGTTAAGTACTTAATGAGCCTCATTTCTCAAAGATCTTGCAGTCTGCCTCAGTTAACCCAGCTGCTTTATTTTAAGAGTACTTGTTTTGGCAGAGGCTTTTCTATGTGTATGAAGAATGCACAAATAAACTGTTGTGCAATTAGCAATTAAAAATGAGGTTGTAGGGAACGGGAGGTTTTTAAACGAGATCAGAGGCTGCAGAGTAAACAGTTGCTCAGCATCACTTTCTAGACCCCTGTCTGGACAAGAACTGTCTGTCTGCATTGCCTGCTGAAGAGAATGGAAAGGTGAGTCCATGCTGGGGGAGTCCTGCAATGTGTCAGGATCAGGCCCCAGCAAACACATGTAGAAGTAACCTGGGAGGGCCAGGAATTGAGTTGTGGATTTGGGGTGGTTTTTTTGTTTGGTTTTTTTTTTTCTTTCTCCAGAAGATAATTGCAATGTGGCAGAATTCTGCAGAGCGTTTGCCATGATAACGGTCAGGATTATTGTTGTTAAAATGAGTGAAACTAGCAACCTGGGAAGCATGTACTTTTCAAAGAGTGTTTGAAAGGGCACAAATACATAAATGTAGAACTTGCCCACAGCTATGGAGTTGTTTCAATTCATAGACACCAGTGATTTGTCTCAAGAGTAGCTGTGTTAAGTTTTATCCTTATGCTAAACTCAAATTTTTACACTGATTAGGTTAGCTTTAAGGAGGACTGGTTTGATCTGATCTAAATTTAATTTGAGATAAAAAGAGAGGAGGGCTGTTGCCTGGGTAATTGCATCACAGTGGCAGTTCTAGTGGTGGCTTTCTGTTGGCTAAAATTCCAATTATAAGTGAAGTTTCTAAAGATGGACCTGTGTTTTTCTTCTTCCTTTCATACAGTAGTCTTGAACAGCTTTTAGATGTGCTGCTTTAAAAATCTTTTACCTTTCAGAAGTATCAGGACTATCAAGGCAGGTGTAGCTGTGGAGGTTAAAAATAACAGCTGTGGGCTACATAAACAATTGCCTAAATTGCTGGAGGTCAGATGTCTCATATATTTGCTACAGCTGGTGTTTGCCTGAGTGCCTGCCCTTATTCTGTGAGAAGTCCTGGGTAAACTGCTGCTCTCGTGTAGTGGTCAGCTTTCCCTGCCAAGATGCACTGCTGAGCAAGGAACATGAGCAAGGAGCATCCAGGTTCTCCTGATGGTGTTTTAAACTTATTTCTCCATCTTTCTTAGGAGACTGCAGCTCTGTTCTTTGCTAGTCATCCAGGCAAGATAGAACCTGCTGCGTGTTTAGCTGGCTCAGAGCAAAGGGCTTGTTATTTGAGCTGGTTAAGTCATTGGAGAGCAATTCTGAAACAGGTGAGGTGAATCACCCTCTGTGAGTAGAGAAGAGGGAGCAAAGGAGGCACCTTAGACTTCAGCTAAATGTCTGTCTTTTAAGTGGTTCAAGTTAAACAATGTCTTTTAGCCTTACTCCTCTGCACTTTGCTTTCATCTTTGTGAGATGGAAATAGTATTCTACGCTGCCTCATGGAATAACCATCGATTTGCCTGAACGGCGTATCCTGCTCATGCATAAGGGTGTCCTTACTGTGAAGGGTTTCTATGAGTGCTTGGTACTTGTTTGTGCTTTGGATCCCTCCATTTGCCTTGATCTAGCATGCTGTAATTGCGGCTTCTGGTCTTCTGCTGAAGCCTGTAAGGGTGTATGTGTGTATGCCTGTTGTGGGCTGTGGTGATGCATTTAGCAAATGTTTTGTGGATTCTACTGGACACCCTTTCTGTAATACATCCTTGTGGTCTTTAAAGTGTGTCCAGTGCTCATTTCCTCTCTCCATTGCTTAGAGGCAAACAGAACTGGAATATGTTGGTCGCACGCAAGATAAACACATTCAGAAGAGCAGCATAGTACTATTGTACGCTAGTGATGCGTTATATCCTAGTTGTGAGGAAAAGAAGCTGTTGGGAAGTATGTTCAGAGATGTTGTAAAGGAAACCTGAACAACCATGGGTTTGATCAAGAACAGCTTGCTTTGGTTGCAGCTGAAGAGGGTGTCCTTTGCCATCTCGATGGAGACCTTTGATACTGTCCTGCCCTGGTCTGGTGCACGTGGGAAATGCATTGAGAGTTTTGGCAATCCCCTACCTGCAGCTAGGGTGGGTGCCTCTTCTATGGTCCAGGCACGGTTGGTGTCCCACTATGTGCTGGAAGAGGGAGATTTGCCTTTCCCTTTGAGATAAACGCCTCTCATCAGTTTTCTCCAAATGCCTTTGTTCTAACCATAATACCAGAAGTTTTCCCTTTGTTTCTGACAAGAAATTTTCCCCCAAAAGCAAAAGATCAGGATTATTTTAAACCCAAATTATTTAGAACTAAGACAAATGCTCTTAAATCATAGATGAACAGAATAAAGTGTTGTCTAGTCCGTCACTGAACCCCAATTTAACTAGATTGCATCAGTCTTGAGGGGACAGTCTAGCAGGACCGGTGTAGTCAGTTCAGAGAATAACATAGAAGTTAGTCTTCCTCTCCCAATGCAGGAGTTTCTTGTTACAGTGCTGGTTAACAGGGCTTTCAAAATGCAGCCTCTGAACTTGTGACTTGCTTTACTCTCTTGGCAGTTTTTGAAATTCCAGCTGTGAGTCTACTTTATTATATTAACCATGGGATCCTATTTTGTATTCATAGAATGTTTGCTTAAACACAATATCCTGGGAAGGTTAATAATCCATTGTAAATATGATATAGCCACTAAATGCCTTATTTTTTCGAGCTCTAGTCTTTCTCCCTTCCCCCAAGAACTCTTAATTATTTTCCAAGGCTATTCATGCAGTGACTCTCTGTAAACATGTGGATTTATTTCCATCTTCCCTACCTGCTTTCCTCCTGCTGTTTGTTGCACCCTAGTGTCCAGTTTTAAATATTAAAAGCTTTGAGGGACAATGTCTCTGTTCAAGCAGGACAGCAGACTCTTGGTTCCAAAAGGGTTTGTAGGTGCTGCTTGAGCAGAAATAATGAAGCATGAAGTGTTTGTGGTGATATGTTTAGTTTGGGATATAAAAAAAAAAAAAAAGAGAAGCTTAATGTCTAACTATTAAAAAATCCTAACCTACTCTTGCAAAAACTCAAAGTGTCTGAAATCCAGAGCATTTTTTTCTTGTGGGCAACATTTCTGGCTTATGTTTCATGAACATAAAAAAAAAAAAAAACGGGGCTTGAGCTTTACTGTTGTCCAAGGTGGGTGACAAACATGACAATAACAACCAGAATGTCATAGTCTTCTGGTGAATGAGCAACCTGAGTGGTTCCAGGTGGTCAGGAGGTCTGGGCGACTAGATGCCTCTGCTAAGCTAAGTAAGCTAGGCTGTTACGAATATATATAGTGCCAGGGTGCTTAGGATGATCAGAGTGATGAGAAGAAATGGAGAGACTGGTGTTTAGGGTTTTGCTTACTGGCTATGAGAGGCATCTGAACAAAGATGCTTCTCTCCATGGACAGATGTGATCTGCAAGGCTGCCACATACTTATGAAATTTATACAGCTATTGATCAGCTCTTCCGAGTGACTTAAGTAATTGTCTCTTCCTATAGAAATACTAATAACCAACTTGAAAAAGTCGTCTTGTGTCTGTGCCCTGGTCACAATAAAACTTATGCTAAGACTTTTCTTGTTTGCTTTGTGATTACACTCAAATGAGAGGTGTCTTTTTCATTCTCAGCAATTTTATACTACTTGTGTCTCAAATATAACATTCCAGCAAATGATTTTCTGGTATTTCATTTGACTTCCCAGAGGATTTGGGTTAGAATCAGCAGGTATTAGAAAACACCCAAATCCTACAAAACTCTCTGAACCCTCTAACCCTTGCAGAAGAAAAGAACTTGCAGCAGTTTGTGTGAAGGATTCTTGGCTGCTTCTGCCTGAACTCTGACCTAACAGGATTGCGGTCCGATGGAAAAGCTATTGCTTGTTTGACTTCCTTTCTTTTGGAGAACATCTTCCCAAAGGTAGGTTTGTGATGGCCTGTGTGCTCCCTCTCTTGAAGCTGCCTAGGGTTATTTGAGCTTTAGATGACATCCTTACCATGGGAAACAAAACGTTTTTCTTTGTTCTCAGGATTTCTTGTATGTCTTGTGTCATTTGGAACAGATAGAAAACTGCAAGTGGTGCCTGATGCTGTTTAGTAGAAACTGTAGCCCGTTGCAAACTGAAATAATGACAAACTTTTCTTCATACTCCAAGTGCAAAGTGTAAACACACCGGAGGATAACTAACTCCATAGGAATGAGCCCTGAGGTCTGTTCCTTCAATGTGACTGCAGGCGTACCTGTCTCTTTGTGTATATGTCAGGGATCACAGAATGATTTGGACTGGAAGTAATCTTAAAGATCATCTAGTGTTCCATGCCTGCTGCCATTGACAGGGACAACTTCTGTTAGGTCAAGTTGCTCAAAGCCTCATCCAACCTGGCCTTGAAAACCTCCAGGGATGGGGCATCCACAGCTTCTCTGGGCAACCTATGCATCACCGCTCTCACAAGAAAAAGTATCTAATTTTAATATATCCTCTTTCAGTTTAAAACTGCTTCCCCTCATCCTGTCACTGCAATCCCTGATAAGAGTCTCTTGTCAATTTTCGCCTAGCCCCCTTTAAATACTGGAAGGCTGCTGTAAGGTCTCCCTGGAGGCTTCTCTTCTCCAGACTGAACAACCCCAGCTTTCTCAGTGTGCTCTCATATGGGAGGTGCTCTGGATCATCTTTGTGGCCCTCCTCTGGACTCACTCTAACAGATCCTTGTCCTTCCTGCACTGAAGATTCCAGAACTGAATGCAGAGCTCCAGGAAGTGGCGCATAAGGGGGAGAATCCCCTTCCTTGACTTGCTGGTCACACTTCTTTTGATGCAGCCCAGGGTATGGTTGGCTTTCTAGGCTGATGGTTTGTAATCCAGTGTTTGTGCTCCTGTTATATGTTAACATAGCCCTAAGAGAACAAGTGTTGAGTAAGTGTCTGAGCATGGTGGGGTGAGAGACAGTGGCTTTTATATTAACCTCTTTCAGTCTGTGAATGACTTGGAAGTTAAAAATTATGTCAGAAAATTTTGTTCCTTCTGTACTGAAGTCCTCCTGCGTGGCTCCTGTCTTCTGTCCCTGCTCTACAGTGACGTTCTTGGAAGGGGAGCTCAGGAGTGGCTCCTGTCTTCTGTCCCTGCTCTACAGTGACGTTCTTGGAAGGGGAGCTCAGGAGTGGCTCCTGTCTTCTGTCCCTGCTCTACAGTGACGTTCTTGGAAGGGGAGCTCAGGTGTGCTGAAGCTCCAGGCAGGGTCCCTGAGAGAAGACACACACCAGGCACAGCACCTTAGCAGAACTGAATGAGCTTAACTAAGCCTGCATTGTGCTGTTTCACACCAAGACTGCAAATTAATTTGGGGGGAAGAGGCCACCCTGGCAGGCATGTGGGAAGTAGAAGCGTTACAAACTGTGGCAAATGGGGACCGCAAGAATTCCATCAGAAACTAGAGTCCAGCAGTTCTGTTAAGCTGAGCTTAACGTGGCCTGAGCAAGCTGGGGTTTATTGGTACAGGAGAGGAACTGAGCACAAGGATTGAGGCTGTTATGCAATATACTATTGTTTTGGGGTTTTGTGGTTTGTTTTTTTTAAATTATTTTTTTTAATTAATAAAAATTAAGAGCCTGTATGGACTGCTAGTAGGTCTCATGTCTGTTCTAGAATGTGGAGCTACATAGTCACAGTATCATAGAATCATAGAATAACCGGGGTGGAAGAGACCCACCGGATCATCGAGTCCAACCATTCCTATCAAACACTGAACCATGCCCCTTAGCACCTCGTCTACCCGTGCCTTAAACCCCTCCAGGGAAGGGGAATCAACCTCCTCCCTGGGCAGCCTCTGCCAGTGCCCAGTGACCCTTTCTGTGAAAAATTCTTTCCTGATGTCCAGCCTGAACCTCCCCGGCGGAGCTTGTGGCCATTCCCTCTCGTCCTGTCACTTGGGAGAAGAGGCCAGCACCCTCCTCTCTACAACCTCCTCTCTACAGTAGAAGTAGTGGCCAACTCTTATTGGTTTCTGTCATAGAAAACTTCATCTTTCAGAGTTCTATATAGAGGTGTTTTTAAACCTGAGGTAGAAATGTAGTACTCATCTCCCATGTTGTTTTAAAACCTGGGACGCGTCAAAGGAAGAAGACTGTTAGGAAGAGAAGGCATTTGTATCCTCAGAAAGGTGTAGTTAGGAATGAATGATGGACAAAGCATTTATCATCCCATCTTCCATTAATTTGTCAATATTCGCCCCACAGGAAGACCTTGAAGTGTTTCTGAGTGCTGGTTAAATCCTGCTTTTCTAATTTATTGATGTACTGTTTTCAAGAGGTAGAACTATTAGATTTACTGTATACCCTGCTGGAGCAATCAAAGACGATTACTTTCTCTTCCATAGAAGTGGTTCCTGTATAAAACAAAGGGTGACTAATTAAGCAATGATACTAACTAGGTGTGGCAACATGTGTGAATAGACCTGTGATAGCAATTCCACATGGTTCTTGCAGCTTTAATTATTTTTTAATATAAGGTAAGAATTTTCAGACTTTTAAAGCACAGAACGTTCTGGACCTAACTTTCCAAGACCTTTGGAAAATCCAGCTTGTTTTATGGCTGCATTTATAAGCCTCTGAATATCTTTGATAACCTGCCTAACAGCTGCTTGCTACTGGAAAATGAGAGAAGAAATTCTGTGAAGTTGTAGTCTTTGGGATTCTTTGGGGAAAGAGCATTTTCTGAAGTATGTTTACTATGAAATATTGTAGGGTATCCATGGAAGGATGTTGCATTAATAGTTTTGTAGACATTTCAGTGGAATGGATTCTTGCAAACAAACACTTTTTATTACTAGTTACTTGCTTTTTTTTTTTTTTTTTTTTTTTTTTTTGACTTCAAAGCTATTTTAGACCTCTCATACATCTTTCTGAAAAAAATTCTTGTGTGTGTGGTAATTAGAACCAGGAAAGAAAATGAATGTGTTTGTGATAGAAGGCTACAGCAGGGAGGGTAAATGAAGCCACTCAGCTCTGGGCTGGTGAGGCTCCCTGTGTTATCAGTGCATAGGCACAGGAGCTTCTCCAGACAGTGATGGGTGAATCCAGATTAAGCTGATTTTCTGGACCTTTTTGTGGAAACTGCTGTATCTTCCTGTTGATTACAATGTACTTCTGAATTCGGGTATTTAGTTACCTGGCTGCACTAATCAATATGAGTATTCTCTGCTGCCATGAACCTGAGGTACGTGATTTGGAAGGGGTGAGGTTGTTTGGGAAGGAATAAAAAAAGAGAGCTCAGAATTTCAGTATACAATAAGTGTGAGGAGTAGGTGTAAAAAACAAAAAAAAAATCTTATAGTGTCAAGTGCAGGAGCTTTAAACTTTTCTTGGAATGTTTTGCCTTGACAGTTCATTAGTTTTATTGCTCCAGTTTTGGCAGGAACCCAGACGCAGCAGTATTATGTCTGCATGGATAATGAAGATTCCATTTATAACTGTTAGAATAAAAATCTATCAGTGTAAGTTAAATGATGGGCTCTAATGCTAAGTGCAGTTCTCCGTCTCTGAAAGTGCTTGGTGGATCTACGTTAGTCTGTCCATCAAGTCTTTCTAGAAGCATGTCTTTTGCATATCACTCTGTGTTGCTTCCAGAAGGTATCTGTTCTTCTAAATCTGTGCTACAGTATAGGTCCTCTATAGAAAATGTTGTGAGGGGCTGTACGTGTTTGGTTTTGGGACTCGTTGCATTCACAGTAGTCGAAAGGGTCACTTGTCACTTTATTGCTGTATGACCGCATCAGAGAGGAATGCCACTGCAGGGGTGGGGGAAGGATGTTCACTAGCCAGTAGTGGCACAAGTGTAGGATTTTCAGAATTGAAGAGAAATGGGCTAGTCCAGTGTGCCCATTTCATGTTTATCATATTATGAATTGAATTACTAGACTGCAAACACTGTAGATTGTGTGAAATATCTTTCCAGTGTAGTGAATATTGTTTATTCCTCCCTCTTCCTTTCTTCTTCTTCCCTTTTTTTTTTTTTTTAAATTAAAGAAAAAAGTAAATTGCGTTGACTGGCTCAGTGGGTTTGTAATAAAAAAATGAATAGCTAGATAGGCCCTTGTTTAATATTCATAGCATAGTGTTTTCTAGGAAATGAGATTAAGCTGTTAAAGCATACAAAGAGGCACTAGTTTTTTTTAATTTTTTTTCCCTGGGACTTGCATTTACTTTTAAATATCTATTTTTATTCTTACCACTAAGCATGTCATGCATCTACGGCGTTGAACAGTATCACATGAATGATTAGTTGTTATTTCCTGGCTGATGAAACCAGCAGAGGCAGATTATCTCCGGCTGCAGAACACTGGTGATGCTCCCAGCCTTGTGTAAGCCAAGGAGACTGACCAAATGATCACTCATCAAGCTTTGTAACGACACAATGTTGTGTGTCCTGAAATCTGAAGTTTGCATCTGGACTGGGTTACTCATGGAGGACGCTGTGGCGTTCTTTTCCTCTCCCAGGCTTTGCCCAGGAAAGCATCACACTGCGTTGCTACAGCGGATGTGGTAGAGAAATGTTATCTTCTTTTGCAGCTGAGATGCTAGTTTTAATTCAGGTGTGGCAGCTGTTATTTACATCTAATAAGGGCTGTCTGGAATGGAAGGGATTGCAGCTTGTTTGCGAGTAATGCTTCTAGTTATTTTTTCTTTCCATATTTAGTTAGGCATAGGTAGTTCTTGAAACAATGCCTGCTTCTAGAGCAAAAACTCAGTAAAGATGGGGGGGCAGGAGGGAAACACTGTAAAAGAGAACAAAAGAAATGCTTTTAGAGGGTGGAACAGGTTCTCTGGGATGGCTTTGAGATAGCAGCGTGTTACTGTCTGGTGGGCATGGTTGAAACCAGCAAGGATGACTGCAGTTATCTAAAAGGATGGGGTGATGCGAGATGAACAGGTGAAATAAAGTTTTGCAGGACAGCACCTTGTGTGGTCTCTGACCACAACTCTCCTATCTGCCCAGGGAGAAGAAACATGGTGCTTGTTTAATTTCTTTTCCCATTGATATGTATATTTATCCAACTGGAAAAAAAGGTTAGCGAATGCTCTTCTAAAGGAATATGATGTGATTGTCACTGGTTCCCAAGGCTTTGACTTTCCTTATTCATACGAATATCTGTTTAACCAGCCAGCTTCCTGGCAGACATTCAGTTCTGCATTTAATAGTGCATTTTTCAGTTTGCTGCAGTAATAATAAAGGTTTTAAGGCTTTGTTTGCCACGGGTTTGCAAAAAAGTGTCATGCTGCAAGGGCTATTTCTTATCCTGATGATACGTCGCAAGGCAAAGCTTTACTATCAATGAATTGATTTCAAGGCCAACGCTGATGCTGAACACTGGAGGCTTCGCATGGCTCCCTTCCCACAAAATGGGAGTGTTTCATGTGACTCTTCTCTTAAAAGATTGTCCCTTGCATTTTGTAGGGTTACTGCCTTCTGTTTAGTGTGTGGGGAGGCATTTTTGCACTATATAAAACATTTTTGCTATAAAACTTCTGGATAAAGATGTTTGTTCAGAATTTTGTGGGGGCTGTGTTGGTACCGTGAGTTTGGGTCCCAGAGGCCAGCTGGCATTTGGTATGTTATGATCACATGCATGCAATCATGTGAGAGGAAAAAAAAAGAAACATCCCCCGGATCATATCTGCTCCTGTGCTGTTCCACCTCCCCTGGCAGTCGGATCCAGAAACGCTGCCCACGTTTTGGTGGTGGGTGTTTGACTAGGAAGTGATGCGTTCCGGTGATTAACACAGGGCAGCCAGAACAGGATGTTCAGATCGTGAAGGAACATGAACATTCCTATTTTTTTAATTTTTTTTTTTTTTTTTTTGTCTGCTATTGTTTAGAACTGACCTGTTGCTTTCTTAGCTGGTGTTGCTTTTCTAGAGGAATGTGAATTAGCAAAGAGGTCAGTAATTGTAGCAATTTCATAAAGATTAGGAATCAAAACATACTTGCTAAGAGGAGGAACTTTACTACAACAGAAGGTGAAATGTATCAGGATGGTAGACAGTAATAATGTATTTACTGTCAGGTAACTTTACTGAAAGCAAGTTTCTGTTCATGTTTTTGGTTTTTTTCCTATTTTCTGGACTGACTTGGGATTTTCTACCTTTCACTCATTAGCGTGTTTTGCCAAGTGAGTAAACTCTGGCAGTTAACTCCTTGCTTTCTGTCTCATTGGAATATGCATGTTCATAGTGCTCTTAGAAGAAGCCTATTTAAAGGAAGTATTTCCCCATTCTTTATTAACTTTGTAGTGAAAATCATTACTTATTTGCAGCTGCAAATAAGTAGATACTAGCATCAGTAGATACTACTTTCCTCTTAGAAAAGAATGCATATATGTATGGCTTTTCACATTGTATCTTTGCAGGTGCCTCACCATTAAATGTTTCTTTTGGAATGCATTTAAAAATCTGAGAGTGAGAAGAAACTTGTATTTGTTTTATAATGATCCCTGGCTTTACATTTAAAATGTAGCTCACACTGAGCAGTTAATTGTTACTATTTTTGGTCAGTAACAGGGCCATTTTTATATAGCATGAATACAGTAGGACTAAAGTGATAGCATTGCTGTAGTTTAGTCATTGGACAATGAGGTTGTAAAATGAAGTTGTGGTTATGAACTTCACAGTTTCTGCTCTAAGGTGTGATTTAAAGTAGTGTAAACTGCCCCTTCTTCTTCCCTCTGCATGGTAGGTGGTGTTCCTATCTCATTTTGCGAGGAAATCTTACCCGTGCAGTGATATAGCTGCTGCTCCTTTTAATCAAATCAGATAGTGCAATATATTATAGAATCACAGAATTGTTTAGGTTGGAAAAGACCTTTAAGATCACTGAGTCCAACCATAAAAGCAACACTGCCAAGTCCACCACTAAGCTGTGTCCCTAAACTCCATGTCTATACACATCTTTTAAATAGTTCCAGGGGTGATGCCTCCACCACTTCCCTGGATAGCCTGTTGCAGTGCTTGTCAACCCTCTCAGTAAAGAAATTCTCCCTAATACCCAATCTAAACCTCCCCAGCACAATTTTAGACAATTTTCTCTTGTTCTCTCGCTTATTACTAGGAAGAAGAGATACACACCTCACTACAACCTCCTTTCAGGTTGTTGTAGAGAGGAATAAGGTCTCCCCTCAGCCTCCTTTTTTCCAGGCTAAACAATTCCAGTTCCCTCAGCTGCTCCTCATAAGACCCTTCACCACCTTCATTGCCCTTCTCTGGACTCACTCTAGCAGCAAAATTCCTTCTTGTAGTGAGGGGCCCAGAACTGAACACAGGATTCAAGGAGTGGCCTCACCAGCACCGAGTACACGGGCAAAATCTCTTCCCTGCCCCTGCTGGCTGCACCGCTTCTGATACAAGCCAGGATGCTGTTGGCTTTCTTGGCCACCTGGGCACACTGCTGGTTTTTGTATTTCCCAGGAGGGAATGTTTTCTTCATACTGTTGGGAGGTAAACAAAGACTGTAAGGTTGAATGACTTTCTGAGGAATGTGCTGGCAGGGGAGAATGCAGGCACCAAGGGCTGCTCAACAGCAGAAGAATTCATTTGTGCCTTGGAACAGGATAAACTGCTGTGAGATGAGGAAAGATGAATGTCTGTCTCAGAGGTGAGACCTGTGGCACAAGCTTAAGTGACTCATCTCAAGTTACAAAGGAGGAAACCTGGGACAGTTCCATATTTTGAACTAATATCTTCATTCCTGGCATCTGGGACTCCTGACTTGGATCCATCAGTTAAGCAATATTTTACCTGATTGTTTCATTTTGTAAGATATTATTTACTGGCGAGTATTGCAGGCATACAAAACCAGGGTCATGACTGCTTGTCAGCACTGGCTATTGTTACAGGAAGAGAGTGATGCTGGTTGTTATTGGAGGGAAGAATCTCAAGCTCTGCCAGGGGAGAAGGTTTAGGCTGAACATTAGGAAAAAATTTTTCACAGAAAGGGTCATTGGGCACTGGCAGAGGCTGCCCAGGGAGGGGGTTGAGTCACCTTCCCTGAAGGGTTTTAAGGCACGGGTGGATGAGATGCTGAGGGACATGGTTTAGTGTTTGATAGGAATGGTTGGACTCGATGATCCGGTGGGTCTCTTCTAACCTGGTGATTCTATGATTCTGTGTATAGTAGCAACCAGTGTGTGAGGTGGGCTGACTGAAGGTGATCCTGGTTCTCTTGGATCTTACGAGAGTGGCTTGCAAGAGCAAGGCACTCTTGGGTGTTGGCAGCCAGCATTGCCTCTCCGAGCTTTGCAAGCTGGGTGTTAATGAAGAGTCCCCTCTACAGTGCGGTGCCCATGCTGAGGCTCTGCCAGCCTCTGCTGCCGGGGTCTGGATTGTTGCTCCCTGACTCAAGAGGCAGCTTCGGCTTCTTTGTCCAGTGCTCTGTGCTCAGCCAAAACACACCTCTTAACCTTGCAGGAAGGCTTCCCAAGGAGGATGGCGCTGTCTCATTGTTAACATAACAAACTCATATTTATTCAGATGAGAGGCTGGATTATAATCAACGCTAAGAGTTCAGCAGAAATGCTGTTGACTCAAAAGCAGCAGGAAGAGCTGATTGCTTATGGGCAACTACTATATCTATGGCATAAATTATTTACAGTGTGCTTTAATTGTTCAAGCTCTTGAAAGAGAATAGGAAGCTAGTTGTGTCCTGCAGTGGGGGTGGCGTGCTCAGCCTTGCAGGGAGAAAGGTAGAGGTAAATGCAGCAAACAGGATTCCTTTGAACAAAATGACTCTGGGCACTCTCTCCTAATACATGTCGAGTTCCTGCTGTCATACTCTGGCTGTTCACAGCCATTCTGACTTCACAGGTCAGTTGGTAGGTTTTGCTGGAGCAGCAGTGCCCAATTCCCTTGCTTAACTCTGGTGGTGAGCTGCTGTGAAAAGTGGTGTGTTTTCAGAGGAGGCTGGATGTCCATGGAAAAGCACAATTTCATGTGTTTGAGTCCTGAATATGCACAGACATGACTGCCTGGACTAAGAATATATTGAGCTCAGTGGAACTGTGTGTGCATGTGGTGTTTACATGTGCATGCTATATGTAAAATAAAGCCTGCACTTAAATGTCTTCTAGGATTTGGTTTATAAGCTGTTAATCAGTTGTAAAGCGCTTGGTAAATGTACAGAGCATTGTGGTTTTGCAGAAGACTGTGTGGTTATACTGTGAGACAGGGTAATGACAAGGTCATTCATTGAAAATCAAGGTGCTTAAGCATCCTGCCTGGATGCTACATTTGTAACTGGTTGAGGTAGAGAACTTGGAAGACTGTTCGTAGGTCTGTGGGATGATTTGAGAAGCTACAACACTGGAGAGTTTTAAATCTGTACAGGAGAGAAATTGCTTTTATGAACACACTTCAACTAGTTCTGAAGTATTCAGGAAAAATATGGTGACTTACTTTTTTCCTACATTTGACAAGGTGTAGCTATTAGTGTCATACACAAATGTTTTCAGGTTGTTCTTAGTCTGGAAAGCATAACTAAGCAATTAATATTGTATTTTCTGACATGAATATTACTGTAATAGGAACCGCAACATCTCGTTAACTGCTTAGCTAATCTAGAGTATTTCCTAGAGAGGAAAGATTTGCAAGTGTAAGTATTTTCCTAACTGCGCAAAGCACAGAGACATCCATAAAGAAAGCAAATGCCATGAACATATGGTCAAAACTTGAACGTTCATGCAAGTTATTTTAAGGTTAAGACAGCCAAATACTGTCCAGAAATGGGGCTCACATGAGAATTTTATGAAGCACCTCTTACTTGAAGTGCTTTGACATTCCTTCTTAGGGTGCTTCTGCCTCTCTCTTGAGGGCCTGGATATCTGTCGTGTTTCTACTCCTTCTTGAAAGCATAACACCTTGTGGATTGAATATAGAGACATATTCTTTGGAGGCCCATTCAATGAAGGTTTGAAGATTTAATCCAGAGCACAGAATGCTGTATACTATAGGGCAAGGGGCAACATCAAGGGATCCAGGGTTTTCGTGGATTATGCGGCTGGTAGTATTGCTCACTGAAACTTTAATCTCCTCTTTTGAAGCTGGAATAAAGCAATGCAACAAAAAGCTTACACTAATGACTTTTTTTAGTTCTCTCTTTTTGGCATTGAGAAGGTGCTGTGGAAATTATATGCAGCACTATGGTTAGGGTGTTTTTGAACAGAAGAATACATACAGCAAGGTTAAATAAAGCTTGCTATTGAAACAAGACAGTTGTAATATTACAACTTTGGCGAGAAATTTCTGCTATGATGAGCTATGCCAGTAATAGGTTTTGTTCCTTACATTAATCTTTGACTTGTGTGACAGAACTGAACCTAGTTCTTAAAATAATAAAGTTGCTTTTGCAGCAGTAATGCTTCAGACAAGATGGAGAGGGGTCAAATATTGATAGAGAAGGCAAGAGAGTGAGAGCGGGCATCCCAAAAGTCTGGAAGAGTGGTTATATGACATAATAGCTGCATGTGCTTAATACAAGCTAAAGTATAGGTTGGGATAGTCTTCCCAGTGCCATTCTTACAGTAATGAGCCCGATGCTTCAATCTTGCTTCCTCTCTGTTCTGTGAAAATCTGCAGATTGGCTGGAAGAAATTAGCATAGTCTAGGAGGCTAGCTCCAGGAGCAAGGGCTAAGAAGGATGAAAGGAGGAAAACTGATGAACCCACATGCTCCAGCTAGCATGGAGAAATTGGTTTGGAAGTTCCCACCGAGCTTACTGTTTGAGCTTATGTCCTGTGTCTATGGGGGTGCCGATCCAGCAAACTCGGGCGGCTGCTTGAGAAAGTCCACTCAGCTGCAGAAATGTTTGGGGACTGGCTGTGGGAAGCAGGTACTGGCTTTTGCCGTCCCTCTGCGCCAGAGGTTACTGGGCAGCAAGGACCGTGCCTCTCAGGCAACGCATGAAGCCTGCTGGACTCGCTTCTGCTTCACCCCTTGCTGCTTTCCTGCTGATGTGCTGCCCGGGAGCTGGTGATTTCCTTTAACCTGGTTTAAATGTGTCCTGCTTTCTGTTTGCCTGAGCTCTCGCGCATCGTCTGAACAAACTCCATCGTGCAGCCCAGCGGGAAAAGTCTGGCCTCCGATGTGGCAATTACGTATTTTACTGGCTTCAGCGAAGTCTTTGAATACCTCCCTGAGCAAACCCAAGATAAGCATTCTCATAATAAAGTGAGTGGAAATTCACTTAGTTACCTCCTCTGCTGTGTTTTCTGAAAGTGTAAAATAAACCTTGTAAAGATACACAGCGTAATAACCCCTAGATCCCTATTGCCCCTCATCTCTCCTGCAATTTCTCTGGTGTCTGTAACATTTGATGATATATTCTGAAAACCTGGGATAGCAAAAAAATGAGCTTTTGGTGGTTTGCTGTGAATGTACATCATGACATTTGCTAGTCATAGTTAGCTGCCATTAATCACCTACTTTTCCTTTTCTTTAGCATCTCATTCGCAAATCTGACATCGAGTTGTTAGTTTTGAGAACCACCCTCTTCTGGTTTGTACATAATATATCCAATTATACTTAGCATTGATTAAAAAGCCAAAATGAAATATTTTGGTGAAGTACTTGTAAGCTATATGTGATAGATATCTATGTAACTAATCATTGCTAAACTATTTAAAGTAATCTTGTGCTTAAATTTGTGCTCTGCTGACTTTTTCATAGTTATTGCTACATTATTAGTCATTGCTATGAAGTCTTAAATATCAGATTAATGTTTTTTTCATTACAGAAAGCTTTTGTCAGAGTTTCAATTAATTTATGCCTTACAGAGGGCACAGAATGAGATTAAAAAAATGTCTCTGGAGGTATTGGTGTATATTTGGTGCTTAGGGGACGTGGTTTAGTGATGGACTTCAGTGTGTTTGATTTGCAGTTGAACTCAATGATTTTAAAGGGCTTTTCCTACCTGAATGATTCTATGAGTCAACGATTATAATGCTTAGTAATTACATTAACTTAATTTAAATTTAGTTAATTATCATTGGTAATTAGGAAAAGATAAAAGGATCCATGATGATTCTGGATGTTCCCCCTTCTCTCTTCTTTTTAAATACAGTCTTTATGATGCAGCTGTGCTGAACATGTTTAATGTGCAGCAGAGCTTTCTGTGCAAAGTTGTCCAGCCACACGGCTCGGTGTCAATCTGCAGCAGATCCCAGACTTGTGCTGCCCTCCAGCAGTCTCGCCTTCTGCCTGAAGCTGATGCGTCAGCAGTGTTATGCTTGGTTTTTGAATTAATTAGGTATCCAGCTACTTGGCTTGTGGGCCTAGTTGAATTCATGAATTAATAATGTGATTTCCATGGAGGAAGGAAGGTGATATGTTTGCTGTCCAGCAGGTTTTTTTGTTTGCTTTATTTATTTATTTATTTATTTATTTCTTGCAAGTCTAACTTACTGGAAGAGTGGTGATAAAAGCAGTGTTGTTGGATATAATTATGATTATTTTTCTGAATTAAATTGTTCCTTGCATCTCTTTTCCCTTTCTATAGTGGTATTTATTTTAGAGAGAGGTTTTTGGTGCCTGTTATAGTGAAGGTTTGATTTACATGTTTTAATTCAGTTGGGAATAAACTTTGATACTAAGAAAAAGCCTGAGGTTTTTTTTGTAGCTCTTTCTGTTTTTTTGGGGTTTTTTGGTTTTTTTTTTCCCTCTCTTTACAGTAGCATCCAGCATCTACTTTTTTGAAAACTGCAAGAAGAAAAGAAACAAGTAGGGCTTAGGGCATGTTCAGCCTGGCAGGCTTCAGGGTGGCAAGGAAGAGATGCAGAGGTGACAGCGAAGGACTTGCTGGTGGGACAGCAGGTTTCTCATTGCTGTGTCTCATGGACATTGCACTGCAGGTGCTGGATGTGACCATGGGTCTTCTACTGTGGGACCTCATGTTCATGTTGTTTTCTGAAGAGAGAAATGGTTGCAGACACAGGATAATAAAAATTAAATCCTACTGCACGCTTGCGGACCTATTTGAAATGTGTATATGCCTCTACAGAGCTAAGGAAAACAGGGAGGGACTGTGCAATGCTGTGATATACAATTGTTAGTTTATTTTCACAGAATCACAGAATAACCAGGTTGGAAGAGACCCACTGGATTGTTGAGTCCAACCATTCCCACCAATCCCTAAATCATGCTCCTAAGCACCTCATCTACCCTCACCTTAAACACCTCCTTTTTTTGGAAAGTGTGTATCTCTTGCGTGAAACGTATCAAGTAGACTTTCAGTTAAGTTCACTCACTAAATTTCTTCCATGCTTCTAGTTCCTAGCAGATTGCCCACTCTTAAGAATAAGAGCCAATAAGCCAAGTTTGAATCGCTCCGCATAAAATCAGCCCTTTTAAGTGGACCTGTATGGCAGCTGCATTTGCTGAGGATCACCGTACCCCTCCAGTAAGGCTGCATGTTGAAGAGAAAATGATGATTGTACTTTATATCTTCAGGTTTGGATAGTTTCTCTTTTTTCCTGCCAGTCAGCTGACCTGAGGCGAACTGCCTGACTTTGTATGGAGAGACCGTAGTCTTCTAGATTGGACCTCTATTACAGAGGTTATACAGGGAGAAGTAAAACCAGGTTCAAACCCTTGGGAATGGAGTGGAAGAGAGGATGATGAAGGAAACTGTTTCTGAAAGAATGTACTGAGTAGCGAGAAGTGTATAATTTCCCTGACTGGGCAGGACTGGGATGTAAATCACCTTACTTGTCTTCCCTTACTACCGTTTTGTATGTTGAGTGGCGAACTGTTAGAGCTAATGGAGAAACCATGCTGGCAGGTTGAAAATAATCAGGAAATGTGTTACTAGATATGCTGGGAGTTTATTGAAATGGTGGTTTATTTATGTAGAAATCATTACTGAGATCAGCGATTTTTAAACTTCTTTTGCTGCTCTTCAGGTGCGTTTTTTGAGTCAGGAGTGTGACTTTTTCAAGCTCAGAATTCAAAGCCTACGTCTCAAACACTGTATTTTTGCTAAGGGTTGTGGCCTTTTCTTGGCAACGGTGGCATTGGATTGAAGTGGGTTTTTTTAACTGACTTTTTTTCTGTATGGTCTAGGTTATCTTTCCATTTCTGCTTTTCTAAGAAAGCAGCAGTGCTGAGTCATTATTTAGGAAAGCTGGAAAACCAGGTGGACTGGCTGAATAAAACATTAAACTAGACCTGTAAGGTATTTATTTGGTTTTCATGCCTGGTGCCTGTTATTGCCACCAATGGTTAAATGGCCTTTAGCTGACCTCCTTTATTTCTTTGAAGGTTGTTTTTGACTGATTTCTGTACCTATATGAGAGGAAATTCCTAAACGAGCTTATATGTTTTACATTGTGATACTTATCCCTCCTTGTTTCTTTTCCCCAAACCCCTGACTAAAGTATGTGACCTCACGAGGTGCAAATAACTTGCAGACCTTGTAAGTTAAATGTATGCTAATGTTTCTTAAAGAAATGCAGATACTTCTTTAAGGTCTAAACTTTGAAAACTTGGGTGTCTAATGAAGTACATGACTTTTATGCCAGGCAGTTGTTTATAGAATACAGTATAAAAATTTTAGAAGTTATGTGGGCACCGTTTCAGCAAAGTAGGTTAGCACATGCCAAAATCCAGCTATTCAAGCGGTACCTGTACTTCAGTATAGTGTTCAAGGAACTTCTGAGTAAAGAGCTCAAGAATTTTGATTTATTTTTATTTTATTTTTAATTTGAAAAGAGTCAGTGTGACTAGAGAGTTGTGCTGTATGAATTGTTTTGCATTTATTCTTGATGTCTTCATACTCTGGGGTATTTTTTTTTTCTGTGCACTTATTATCTAAACGTTACCAGTGTTAAGTCTTAGTTAATAATTAATATTTTGTCATTGAGTGAACTTGTGTCTTTCCAACTGCCCAGACACCATTTGTTCTCTGAAGTGATAGAAGCCACTTGAACTTGTCTTTTTAATTACTTTTGAATGAAAAGAAAAGGTGTCTAGTGATCCTGCAGTGGTGCTCCTCTATGGATTGCGTGACACTAGGAAACACCAAATACTGCTTAAAGTCTACTGAAGTATGTTTCCCTCTATTCTGGGCTTTTGATGGTGGTGAAACTCAGAATACAAACAGGTTTCCTTTCTGATTCTGTATCAGAGGATATTGGTGATTTTCAGATCTATGAATTGGCACAAAGCTGCTTTTTCTCAGGGAAAATGTTTCTGAGTCAGAAACCCAGTGAAAAATAGGCGTCCTGGGGTTTCCCCAGGTAACTTGTAAAGAGCCGAACTCCAGAGGACTTTGCCCGATAGTGCTGCGGTCTGGCAGGAGTCAGATAGCTCTTGTTTTTGGCGAGCCTGGAAAAGAAGCTCTGAGGAAGGGAAGAACTGCCCCAGCCTGGGATATACTGGTGGATACTCTAGAGTGAAATGGCTTCTTTTGAGCATTTGTGTCTGGAGTAGTTTCACAGCGGCATTGGAGCTGCTCGGATACTTAGAGCATCTGTGGTGTTTGTCCTTGTCCCATTTGTTGCATATCTGCAACACTGGGCCTGATAGAGCTGTGTTTCACCCTAAATGCCCCATGTGGCTATTTCAATAGCACAAAGTTTTTCTTGTTTTATGCACGTGCATAGCCACTGGCTTTGCACCTTTTTTCCCCTGACGTGTTAATATCTCATTTTGTAAACAAGCTGTACGAAGAAGGAAGGTTGTGCTTTACCATCAAAAACTGTAACGGGAGCTGCTGTCTTATGGAGATGTGTGCAGCAGGAATGGCAGCTACCTGGAAAGGTGCTGCAGGGCAGGAAAAGTAACAGGAGATCCTAGTGGGTTTATTCTGGCTGTGACACATGCAGTCAGGCACTGAATCTTGCATCCTTCAGTAGAGCAACCGTTCATGAGGTAGGAGGCCATGTTCACCCAAATCCGAAATCTGAAAGCTGTTAACAGCTGTTTTATTAATTGCATTGCATTTAAAACCAGTTGCCTTTAATTCTCAGCAAATTGGCTAGGATTTCTTGCACAGTCGTCTCTCCCATGTGTGCCTTCTCTGATGGCCAAGACCTCCGAGATGTCATGTTGAATTCTGCCAAGAAAAGTTGTAGTCCTTTCTGTTTGCAAATTTGTGAGGTACTAGATATGATTCTTCACTTTCTTAGCTGGTGGATTCTTTTTTGTACTGCTAGTTTTTCAGTAGACAGAAGACCTGAAGGATTTATTGAATAATCCTATACGAAGATTCACTTCTGCAGTTGTATTTTGAGTATTTCAGGTTGAATTCTCACTTCTGTACAAGTAATCTTTCCCTGTGATAGGAGAGAACCTTGTCTAATCATCTGTTTGTTCAAATTTCTCATTGAAACAATTAGTGTGACAAAATATGAAGCAAATGACTCTTGCAAGAAGAGCGCAAAGATGTAACTAAACCAGATCTGTATTGAGAACTTCCTGAGGTAAAATTTTGGAAGTTAACTTAGTCTGTAGGGAAAGTTTCTTTTAAAGACCTTAGTAAAGCCTCTCATTTTTGTAAGAAATTTGAATGGAAAATGCTTGCAGGAAGCCATGGTGTCATATCTATAATGTATGTTATAGTGAACTAATAGGAGGTGAAGAGGTTTTAAGTTCTGTTTCTGTCTTAGTGATGTTGAAGTTTATACGAGTATGCAGAAAAGCCATCAGAGGATAAAGTTAATATTATCCTCTGAAGCCAGAAGTAGTAATTTTCATTTTGCTTCATCAAACAAAGCACTAAATAGATACAGTATTGAAAAAGTCATGATTCTTCTATTCTCATGGTAGCTTTTTGTTTCTTTTAACACCAACTATATACTTGAGTTGATTACAGTAGGGCAAGAGCAGCTACGCTAGTACTAATCATATCTTACTACTTTTAAACTGAATAGTACTCGCATGACAGCATTTATTCAGTCTGCTTCCTGAAGGTTTAGTTCACAGAACGAATGGTAATGTTTACCCAGTGAAGTATGACAGCTTGAAACATACAGCTCCAAAATAAAATGAATCCCTCCCTCCAGGCTCATTCTGGCTATTCTGTTCCTGTTTACTGATTCGCTAGTACGGAATTCATAGGAAAGAAATTGTTTCAAACACCTGTCTTAAAACGTTGTATGTTCCAGATGTTCTGATAATCCAAGTGACATGGAAAAAATAACGTGCAAAACCAAAAAGTGAAAATGCAATTTTTTTTGTATTAAAAAAAACTATCTTGTCTTTCCAGAAAGTAAACAGTAAACCTAAAGTTGTAAAGTCATTGCTTTAGCAGGAGAAAGGGAAGACTCGGTGAGACAGTTTTAAAATACATTAGAAGATGGAGTTTTTGAAAAATAAGGAATGGAGGTTAGACAGTTTTGAACTTTCTGTAATCCTTTGATTGGGGGTTACTTTGGTATTTGAAGTTGACAGTAGTGTCTCTGGGATGAGCAGACAGTTTTTAAAGGGATTAACTTATGTGACAAGCGCTAATATTGAAGATTGGTTCTATGCATTTGTCGATGTATTAATTCTGACAACTCTTAAACAAAACCACTAACCAACTAAAAAGCTTTTCATCCTTATTTAAACTTCTAGAGACTTTGAGGTGGCTTTCTCAGTGAGGGGCTGCACAACATGTAAAGGCAAAACAGTCTGCTAAGAAAGAAGTAGTTTTTAGTGTTAAAAGAAGATTCAAATTAAAAAAAGAATAAACAAAGCAAACCAAACCCTCAATCTACAGGCATTATTAAATTGTCCAATTGTAGGCCTGGCCAGCCACAACCAAGTTTTAAATTCCTTAAGTTAAAAAATATTTATGATGAGAGTGCTGACGTTCAACAAACTCAACAGCTCTTCTGTAGCACTGCAGGGCTTTCTTTAGGATAGAGCTGAGTAAGCTAAAAAATATTCCCTCCATCTTCTACAGGATAGGCCTGCACAGATCCTGCCCTCTTAGGTTTTTCAAACTGTGCTATTTTATTTTCAGCACGCTTGCTGATGTTCAGCTGGCTACAAGTGACTAATTATTGTGATTATATGCATGCAGACTTCATCACTTTTTTTTTTTTCTAATGGAGCTGGCAGTGCAGGAGAAGCCTGGCATTTTATCTGCTGTATAATTTGCTTGTTTTTATGCTTAGTGTAACAGCTTGGTGAATGAGTGCCGAAGTGAGATGTAGATAAAAAACAAAGGGAGGGTGGACACCCAGGCACAGGGGTCGTGAGCGGTCATTGCAGGTATACAAAAGCATCTATCAAATGGGCATTGGGGAGGCCAAAAATGTGAGAGCAAGTTGAGGATTAACTTGTCCTGCTTGTGGAGACAGACCTGTTGACACCAATATCTTCAGTTTTTATTCTTGGGAGGCAATTTCTCTGTGAGTGAATGACATCTGCTTCTTGATGGGGGCTCCTGTGATGGCCAGGGATGTGCTCCGCTGTTGGTTTTTCTTTGTGGGTACAGTGATTCCTGGCATTGGCTCCTTAGGATGTGTAGGGGTGTATGTGGAGAACATCTGTTACTGGGGCTCACATGCCGCCATCGTTTCTGGACAGGAGGCAGACAGGGATGCTGACGTTGCTCTGTGAGGAGGACCTGGCTGCTAGCCTGCTAGGAAGGCCACTGCAGGCTGGTTTGCCAAGAGAGAGGTGGTTATCACCAGCTCTCTGAGAATCTAAAATGACTTCAGTTCAAAAAGAAATGGGTAAATTGGAGTTCTTCATCCTAGAGAAGACTCTGGGGAGATAGCATAGCAGCCTTCTAGTACTTAAAGGGAGGCTACAGGAAAGCTTGGGAGGAGCTTGCCCCATCCCTGGAGGTGCTCATGGCCAGGGTGGATGGGGCTTTGAGCAACCTGGTCTAGTGCGAGGTGTTGGGGTTGGAACTGGGTGATCTTTAAGGTCCCTTCCAACTGAAACCCTTCTATGATAAAGAAAGTCTTGCCTATCCCTCTAGGGCAGGGTGGAGGCAGAAGCACCTGAAGGATAATCTGCTCCCAGGATATGGTGTTGGTGGCTCCTTGCTCATCCTCTGGTTGCACCGCGGGAAGGGGCTGTGTGGAAGCTTGACCTGGCCCAGCTGAGCGACGGGTGGGAGCCCTGGCAGTCCTTGCTGCTTCCATGGACTGCAGCTCTGCAGCAGCCCCCACCCCTTCTACAGCCTCGCTGCCTGTCACAGCTTGTACGCCTGACCTGACTTCTCCGTTTGCTTCCTTGGGTATCTGCACATGGTTTATGGTTTATCTAGAGTTATCTATCGGAGGCCACTGCTAATTGTTAGTTTTAACGTCTTGCTTCTCTCACAGATATCAGAGGATAGGTAAACACCAGGTGCCAGTGGCTCTAGTTTTGATTCCTAGCCCCACAGACAGCTTGTGACCTGTCAGTGTTGATAGATGAGGTCATGCTAGAAGAGCTCGGGTCAGACCAGGTGCTAATTCCAGCCAGAACTCAAATATGTGTGAAGGCTCTCCATGGCCCTGCTTGCTGCTGCTTCAGGGAGCCTTCCTGCTGCTTCTCTGCTAATTGGACATCTCATTCAACTTCCCTCTGCTTTGCATAAGCCAAGGTTGCGTGATGATGGTTGGACTCGATGATCCGGAGGGTCTCTTCCAACCGGATGATTCTATGATGCAGCGAGACCGGGGTTGTCTCAAGACTTGGTCAAGCTCTTTCCTGCCCAAATTGTGACAGGGAAGGACTCTGCCTGGATCAACTTAGTCGTCGAGATGCCGGCTTAGCTGCCTGGCCTGGAGTCTGCAGCAGGCCCAGGAGGCAACTTGCATGACCCACGCTAAATGCTTCCATATGCTTCCTGAGTGGTTCAGTATTGCTTGAGTTTTTCTGTACTGGACCATGGTCTAAAGCAGCCTGCCAAGGGCTATTACAGTCTAGTGATAGAGTATGTTACGAAAACAGCACATTTCACCTGCTCCTTTGGGCATGTCCCTCAGCAGTGTAGATCAAGCTGTGCTAGGAGCCACCTTTCTTTCAGCAAAGAAAAGTGAAAATTTTAAACCCATGTAGCAGGACCGCCTCAATCTGCTTTTCCACTTTACTTTTTTCAGTGTTTTGTGTTGAAAAGCTTGTGATGTTTGTGATTGTTCAGAAAGGAGAGGCTCGTTTTCCTTTATGTTCTGGTTTTGTAGCTTTTAGACTGAACTTTGGTAGCATATCCAGGTTTTTCTTTGCAAGCCTGAGGGCCATGCTTGAGTGATTTTGAGGAATGAAATGGGCTCTTTTATTACTCTGATATTGACATCAGGATGTGGAGTTTACAAAACCCTTTAGATATTATGAGACTTAACAGTAAAATAGTGAAATGTAGTTAAACATCCTTTCACAATTCTGCCTGAAGTGAGCTCATGGAAAGTCTCAGTTACCTCTAAATGGTAACTTGGTTGCAGTAGGAGCTGTTGGCTTGCAGTGATATTGCAGTTTATTTATATGTTGCTCTTTTGGAAATCCTAGCATTGCAACAGGAAATTAACAATTTCTTATCTAAAATTGAAAAAAGAAAAGCAAACCCTCAATGTTTTGGAATGTAATCTTAAAATAAGAACTCTGAAATGCTATTTGGGGGGACACTGTAGTGTTGAATTTCAGTAATGATGCGATTTTTTTCTTTTAAAAATTCATTGTTTAAGGTATTAAATAGAACTAAGGCACATGTCCACTCTTGTGAATAAAGAGATTGAGGGCAAAACAATTGACATATAAATGTCAATGTCTTTTTAGTTTGAAATGCTTGTATGCCTCTTATGTGTTTCCATGAAATGATGAAATGAAATGCTGAGCTCATGACAAAGTAATTTTGTTTGTTTGCTTGTTGTTTTTTTTTTTTTCTGTAAAGTATTAATTTGAAATATTTTTAAAAGTCAGTCTCTCTCTGCCCCTCTCCTCCTCCCTTTTTTCTTTTTCATCTGCCATATGCTGCATGTCTTCTTGCAAGATCACTGAGGGTGGGTGATATCTAAATATACCTTTTTTCTTAGATTTAGCACAATGTGACTCTGATCCTCATTGGGATTTGAATGTTCTTCAGGATAAAAATGTTAAGGAATATGATGCACTTTGTGAAGGGGGCCCTTTCAGAATATGAGAGGTACTTTGAGCCTTCAGCAGAATCAGCATTTCTCAAAAATGTCCCAGTGTTTTAGCTGAATATGGTATCAGCCCAAACCATGGGATAGTAAGTAATATGAATAAAACCCAAGTGTTCCTGCTTTTTAAGCAGATTTCACGTGTATGGTATGTTCTCATATTCTGCTATGAGTTTTACAATCCCTAAAGAAGGATTTCAAGACAAACAGATGTATTTGGACTGCATTTTAAAGTCTAAAGTTGAAATAAGGAGAAGAAAATCTAAAGAAATAAACCAAACATGCCTAAGCTGCCTTTTAAACTTTCTTCCATACTAATCAAAGCAGTCCCTCCAATTTTGTATGTTTTCTAAGCATCTGGTACATTTCAGCGCTGGCACATTGTAGGAGCCATGCCTGGAAATGTCTGGTTTAGTGGAGACTGCTCCACGTGTTTGTGCTGTGCTCTGCTTTGATCTCAAACAGTACTTGTGGCTGCCATGGGTCACTGAAAGCAGGTGAGCAGGAATCATAAACCGAGGCAGTTGCCGTAATTTGCTGGGTGAAATCAGAGCAGCACATGTGTGCCGCCTCAGTATTTCCTATGTAGATAAGAGTAAGCGGGATGCTTGACTGAACTTTGTTCTGTCCCTGTCTGAAATAACCCAGATTTCCTGATACGATGTGTTCTTCTGTTGTTTTTTAATTATAATGGGGTCTGGGAATCCAAAAGCAATCACTCACAGTATTCAGTGTAATAGAGATTCTTGAGCAAGCCCAGACCACTCCAGCTTGGATACTAGAAGCTGTGTAGTACAGAAAGGAGGAGGTGATAGCAGCAAATAGTGGTTTCATAGTACTGTAGCTGGGCTGCTTCCTGAGCTAGTTCAGATGTTCCTATAATTTGTGCTATATGCCATCTAGACTTAACTACATATTCCCCAAGGCACTGTCCCTTTCAAAAGCTTTAAAATAGTAAAGTAAAGAAAGATCATGAGAAGAAGACACTATGAAGTAAGGGAACTTACTTGGATTTACTGGCAAGGTCCTGAACAGATTGAGGTCTTGTTCGTCTCCATCAGATTCCTATGTGTTAGATAATACAGCACTTCTGTAGCTTGTTGCTTAACCATTCACTAAGAATGAAGAACAGGGGCGTAAATAAAGTAATGCAGAAAACTATAAGCATCTTGACAGAATAGTGCAGATAGTAATTTGAAGAATGGCAAGCAAGTTTCCTTTTTCTTCTTGTTTTTTTGGGGTGTACTGCAAATCATAACATTATGGAGAAGAGAGCTTTCTCTCTGAGATCCCAAATGCAGACAAAAATGATTGAAAGTCTAGACTACGTTCATCGCAGCAGGATGGAGGGAAGTACAGTAAGAACCTAGTCTTATAGCTAATTTTTTTGTATTTCTATATATTTAGAAACACTGAACATCTAGCAATTGTGTGTTGTTTGAGAATGCATGGTAACCTTTCTTTATCAGGACTAAGAAGAAATAGAAATTTACTTGGACTTATTAGTTCAGCATGATTTTTCCCTCCTTCACCATCTTCTCTTTTTACTTCCTCTGTTAGTGCACATGAACTATTTTGCATTTGTAGGTGTTAGTTTCATTGTGTTACAGATTCCTGGCAGGAGTTTGTTGTTTTTTTTTTTTTTTCTCTGCAACAGAGGAATCTAGAAGTGTAGCAAGATTTTATTTTAAATATTAGTGGTGCATAAATAAATAGAAATCATTAATTTCTTTTAAAGTACACATTATTTCCATGTAGGATTCTGGACTTAGTATTTATATAAAGTAAACAAAAACTTCCAACTTGGGAGTGGTATTGTTCTTGTAATTGGAAATTACTGGAAGGAATAAAATCAGATTTACTGACTCATTGTAAGTATATTTTGATTTCCCTAAGTTGAGCAACTGTTGTGTTTTTTGTTCCTGGTGTTGTTGATTATCTTCTTTTACTACTCAAATCTTACTTGGCAGCTAATTCTGTGTCCCTGATGTACCATGCTGTTCAAGATCCGTTCCTTGTGGGTGGATATTTTTTGCTAGCCATTTTTTCAAGGCTCGTGTTAAATCCTTTTTCCATTGTTGTATCTCCTGTTCCTCATCTCTCCAATGAGATGCGTTAGTGGGAACGCTCTTGTATAACTGTATAAAGGGAGAGTAGCTTGCTTTTTATATGTATCTGACATGAGTTCTGTAGCTTCAGGAGGCCATCTGTGAGAAGGGAATGCTTTTCTGGACCTGCTTGCGTTAAGCTGAGGCTAGCTACACCTGCAGACCTGTGGAGTCTCAGGTCTCTGAGGATTACATAAGAAGTTAACAGCCTAATTTCTGCTGGACTACTTCTGGCTAGTTGTAAGAAAGACAGCCAGAGCGCAATAGGAAAAGACAGTCTGTAGGGAGTAATAACTATGAGCATATAAGTAGAATTTAGGTCTCTGAGTCTGGATTTTATCTTGCAAGAAAATCCAGGCCTTATAATGTCATTATTCAAGTTAGCTTTTACTAATTCTTATTAAACTTTACCTGATTTCTCAGTGAAGCCTGCAATTGCTGCATTTCAACTGTATAATGTATTAGCTGGACTAGTGCTACATATCCTTTTTGTCCCAACACTTTGAAGAGAAGATATGCTGATGTTGCTTCCCTGATTCCACTCCCTGAACTTGTTCCCACAGAGATTCATAGTGCCAGTGCCTTCAGGAATTACTTGGAGTGAGGAGATGTAATATAGTTTAAATCAAACAAAGCAACTCTCCTTCCCCTTCAAGAAGTGGAGCTTTTCTGGTATTGTCACAGAGTAGGATATTTAACAGAATAGTTAGTGCAACTGCAGTCTTGAAGTCTTCTGGCAAGCGTTACTGTATCATTACCCTTTTCAGGAAGGTCTTTGTGAAAGCAGAGACAACTGTGTTAAAATCTGCTAAAATATTGATGAATGACTGGCTGACTGAGCTCAGTCCCTGCTGCTACAGGCACCCCACGTCACAGAAGAGCTCCCCGGTATCAATGGAGATCTACTTGGAGGGTTCTCGCCTCCGCTGCTCCCATCTGATGTCTTGCTTTCCTGATGGTGAGGAACCTTGAGTTTCTTACAGTTGGTTTAGCTGTAGTTCTTGTGCCATTTAAACTCCTTGTAAATTTAAGTAGCTCTTCTCCTTTTCAAGAGTTAATGAATAAATAAGAGAGGCACTTATAGTCACCTCAGAATATGAACACACCGAGCTCTCTCTGGTGTCCTGTCACATGAGTAGTTGACTCTCCCCTTGATTGTTTATTGATGAGGCCTTTAGTCTTAATGTTGAGGATTTTTGTCTTGGTGTAGTAGGTGAAATTTTGAGTTCTATAGTAGTCTGGTTTTGTAGAGCCCTCACTTTATCCTATGCAACAAGTTTTCTACCCTCCTCGACGTCATTCCCACCTCCAGTGTGCTAAGCAATACTGGTGCACGCTGTAGGGTACGTCACTCACATATTTCCTTCACCTACGAAATGAGCTGCTGTGTTGAGAAAGAATGTCAAGTTGGTGTGGTGTTTTTCTTTTTGGTGCTAGCAAACTATTGTTGTTTTGTTCTGTTTTATTAGGCCTTTTTCTTTAACTATGGCTCCCTTTATAGTGAGTTCCAATGCCATATGTTTCTACTGAGGTGATTTTTATGAGCAGTAAAACTTGGATAAGTTGTTTTTGTTTGCCACTTCCTCTACCTTTTTGGTTTTTTAAACTGTGTTTATTGAATGTTTTCAGAACATACTATTAAAAATACTATAAAGTACTATTAAAGTCCTAGTTGTTCTTATTTGCCAGTTCTTTATAAATCCACAGATAGTGATTATTAAGGTTTTTCTAGTTTTGAGTGGATTAAAATCTGAGTTTTGCTGCTGTTTTCATGCTGTCTGCCTCATGGGCATCTTGGATTTCCCAGGCTGTAAAATAAGAAATCTAATTCCATTTGGAGACTGTTGAAAATTTTCTGTAGGGTATGTTGAAGTCAGATGCTCTGCACAAGTATTGCGGGGTGCCTAAATGAATTTTTTTTTTTTAAGTAAGGATAGCGATACCATGAAAAAGCCTAAAACTGTGTGTGTCTTGATTTCTTTTTTTTCAACTCAATGGAGAAGGTATACTGCTCCTCCTCTACACCCCTCTGTGTGCTTGTTCATGCTGAGTTGGAGTGGCAGTAATGCCTCTTTTCAGTGCTTGCTCCATCGTTCAGTACCACCCGACAGGCATCCCTTCCAGCCACCTCATTGTTTTGCCCAGGAGGAAGGTTGTATTTGTTCTGCTGTTGTGCTGAACTCAATAAAGGAAGCAATTTCTCTGCTACCTCTCAGAATTTTGCAAGGACAAAAGAGGTAGAAGCACATGGCTGGTTAATGAAATGTGGTATTTTCCAACAGCTGATAGACCCCAAATGATGCTCTCTGAACGTGTGCAGTAAATCTAGGAGTGGGAAAGATGTGAATGATGTAAAGAAACTGACTCAGTCTGGGAAGTTTAAGTGGCTTGTGCAGTTTCCAGTTCACGATGTGTTAAAATCCATTCAGAGTTATAAACGGCTTTTCCCCAGCTGATGATGTGAGTGAACCCAGCTCGTCTCTGATTTCATTGGGGAACTACAGACCAGGTAAGGACAGGTAAGAAGAAAAGGCCACCATCAAAAAAGTGGATTTGAGGAAGGGTTGTGACTGTGTGTGGTGACTCCTTCACTGACGACTCCTCTTAAAATAAAAACATTTTGAAAAATTGAAGCTCAGCAGATGGCCACATAATCTGTTGTTGAGACTATGAAGATGGAGGCTTGAGGGGACTTCTGGAACAACTTGACGTACTCTGACAGAGGCACAGTAGAGTGCATTTATCATTTCCTCTAGTCCTTCCTTCCATTCCATCTGCCTTCCTCAAACCCTAGAGAGCAGATATAAACCCCATTAAATTCAGGCTACTGGTTACAGAGGGAGGCTGAAGGGCTTAGAGGAAGTACTATTTTTGAAGCCGATGAAGCATCAGCTCTCTAGCAATGGTGTTTTCCTTTTTTCTCCTGAACCTTAAAAAGGACCTTTCTAGGACTGAACCTTAAAAACTTTACTATTTTAGAATTAAAGATTTAAAATTTAGAGTTTCAGAATCAGTAGACATGAGGAGGCAAGGGCTGTCATTTTGAACAGAGGACTTTAAGCAGTAGGGTTGATGCTATTGCTTAAGCAACTGCCTGCCCCTAGACCTTTCTGTTTGGATTGCCATTGGAGCGGCTTGCTTGACTCTAATGGTTTTTGTCATTGCCAAGCCAACTTCTTTTAGCCTTTCATAAAGCAGAAAGGGAAAGCCTTGCTTGTGTTTTGAGGAGTATTTGAAACCTACTGTTGCCTCAAGCTTTAGCTTGCTGTGCTGTGCGGTAGAGTGTCTGTTAATGAAAGATGAAAGCTTTCTATTTTTGTCTTGTGAATGTAGTTCATGTTTCATGGGCCAGATTGGTTGTTTTTTTGTGTGTTCCTTTGCAGTGCTGCCTTTATCTTGGGGAAGAAGGGAATAGCAACTTCACTGAGATGCTAAATTTAGAGTGGTTAGAAAAAGTGAGGATGTGTATCTGGAGCCTTTCTAGCTTTTCAGACTGAAGGCGCCTGAAGAGGTGGATGTGTGACCAAGCACGTCAAGTTGAAAGGATAGTGGCTAGGCACCAGAAAGCCCCTTGCCCTTCAACCCATTGAATATCACAGGTGGCAGGTCTATAAACCCTGTCACACATGAAGAAAATCCTTATTGCTTTGTCATTTGAAGTATATGTTGTAGTGATAGCTATTGGTGCTGTGTTCTGATGTAGACAAGCTTAAAATACACATTATTAAAATATGATTCTGGGACTGCTTTAAGTTGTGGTCTAGTACACTAAAGAGTTTGATACAATAAGTTTTACTTACATATGATATTGTCAAACGTGAGGGACAGCAGATTTGTTGAATTTTTTTTTAGCAATGCAAAATACAGAGGTGATGTTAAAATGGAAATGGAGCAATGCAAAAGATGCAATGATGTTCTCTGCCTTGGTTATCACATATTTTCTACCTTAGATTTATTGGGGAAACTTGCTTATCTGAACTATAGTTATCCAAGTGCTTTTACTTTATGCATATAAAAGCAAAACATGATTTGTATTTTCTTTCTCTAAGACCAATAGCCTAGTTGCAGAATTGATATTTTTATAGTTGTTTGTATTGTACAACTATTTTATAGTTGTACGTTCTCCCACCTTACTTTGCTCTCACATGTTGGTGTTTCCACATTCTTTTTTAGGCTGATGGATACTTTTCATTAAAAACATTTCTGTGCAAGTATTGCACAATAAAATACCATGTCTATTCACAGTATCTTTGTGCTGCTGCAATTTCTCTGCGGAGGCAAAGGCCTGCATACTTGTGTGTCCAGTCGGAAATGCTCCACAGCAGATGCCACCCATGTCCTGCAGGAGGCCGTAGTCCAAGAGACAGTTTTGTCTGCAACCCCTTTCCTGCTGAGAGCAGTGGTGTTCGATGGAAAAAAAGCCATTTTTCACATGAAAGCATTTGGAAAGGCTTTATTCACCACCTTATTTTCTAGAAAGCAAGAGCTGCACTAGGGCACATGCAGTCATCAGAAGTTTTCTTGCTTTGAGCGAGAAGATCTGCAGTGATTTTTGTTTTCTTCCCCCACTTTTTCCATGACAAACTCACAGACGAGGAATGTGAGACTAGAGTACAAATGATGAACACTGGTGCTTTGCATGAGAGCTAACTTCATATTTGTTCTGCAATATGAGCTCAGTGTTTGGTTTTACCTGGTTATGAAAACATGAAGATTCTTATCTTGTGCTATTTCATACTTTTAGCAAAGGACATCTTACAGGGTATTATGTTGATCCTGATAATTCAAGCTACAGTATTCAGAAGACATTTGAAAGTACATTTTAATCCAAATCAAAATGACAAACAGGAATATATGTTAGAGAGCTGTATTTGGAGTATACTTATGGTGAGATGCTGCTTTGTTGTCTGAGTGCTCTGAGACAGAACAGGCTGTAAAAGGAAACCTTTGTACACTAGTCTCCCTCTTCTCCCCTGTGCCTTCAGAAGCTCACGTACCCTGGTATGATACACACTTGAACTGGCATTTTGGTAAGCAAAAGAGGTTACATTGAAGTTGGTGCTGGGAGCCAGGCAGGGAGCGTCAAGAGTGGAGGGTACCCTACTCTGGAGAGGCTGTATTCACGACTAATTGTGTGTGCACGTGTGGATGTTCACAAATAGTCATCCCTGTGAAAGGAATTGCAGAGAGCTGACTAGGTGTCTGGCTAAACAGTTACTGAATCTGGTTAAGCTATTGCACGTGGATCATTCACAAAAATAATTGGTTGTTTTCAGAGAGTGGGTTGTGTCTGCCCTGCTTGTTTAGCATGAGGCAGGGAGTTATTTTGCAGTGCATTGCAGACTGGTTTTGTTCTGCTTCATTCCTGCTGATGTTATTTTTCCACATGTGCAATTTTTTTTTTTTTCAACATTGCTAGAACTGAAAGTTTTTCCTCTTAAATGAAATATATCCACAATTAAAAAAAAAAATTAAATCCTTCTGGAAGCTCGTTTCCTGGTGGCTAGGAGGTTGCTGGAGGATGGCGAGTGGGTCTCGCTGATTGAAGATAAGGAATGGAAAGTGGCAGCATGCGAGTCTAGAAATGGGAACTACTGGTATTTGGCCACACACAGCTCGTACCACTTTGTGAGTGGAGTCTGAAAGCCATAGAATAGCCAGTCACACATCTCGGTATGAAAGGTGGTTTTGGCTTAAAATCCACAATCGTGCTCCCAGAGTGACAGAGCAAACTTCAATTAATGTTTGCGTTTATTTGGTTTGGTAGGCAGCTCTTTTTCAATGTTTCTTATGCTAATTTGTCCTTTTCTTGTCTTCATTCATGGAATCACAGAATTACGAGGTTGGAAAAGACCTACAGGATCATCGAGCCCAACCATTCCTACCTACCTTCCCTCTTATAGTATACAATGCAGTAATTTCTTTGCAGTCTTTACTGTTTTCTCTTGGCTTTTTTCTGGTTCACATTGCTTGCTGCTGGGGGTTATAGGGAAGAGGATTCAGTTCCTCCACCTGTGTGCTGCATTAGTAACTGAAGCTGCCTCTTTGGAGCAGAGCAAAAGGAGGTGATGGTATCTATAAACTCATAACTCGGCAAGATCCTATGCTGCATCAGTGTGACAATTCCATTGTTAAAATGAGTTTCCCAGAGTGGGGAAGAGCCCTGTGTAGGTTTAGAAGCAAAAAAATGTGTAAAGTCACAGGGGGTTCTTTGTAGTCAGTGCCTGTTTGTTAGGGATTCCATAATTATGACAAGTTAGAGTTGTGGAGAGAGAAATGGATGTAGGAATCATCTGAGAAGGCAATAATAAAGAACAACAGTACTTCTAATATTGGCTAGAGATTCTAAACAAAGGCAAAAAAACATCCTGCAGTAAATTACTGTGCTTGTTTGTTGTGTGTTGTGGATTTTTTGTTTGGTTGTTTGGGTTTTTCTGTTAGTCTTTTTTTTTTTAGTGGCACCCCTAATCCTGTTTGGTATTTCACATCTCCATTACTATTTTAGATACATTTGTGTAGAAGTGCTGGTGGAATCATAACAGTTCAGCAAAAATGAAAGCATGAAAAAATGGAAATGTGGATTTAATATAAAACCAGTAGAAGCACATGCAGATGGAGACATGTTGCTTCCTGAAATACTGGTGCTGTCTTTGTGGGAGGGAGATTTCATTGCTGCCCTACTGAGGAGTAAAATTTTCTAGAAGTCATTAAGGTTGTGAGGTACATTTTGTGTTCCGTAATGCACAGTGGCGGAAAGCTGAAACATTCCAATGATAACTTTTTATAGTTTGTAGAGATGCTTTATTTAATATCCTTTCTTAGCAAATGTAATTGTTGCTGATGAAAATTTGAAGTTAATACTTACACGACCCAAGGCAAACAACTTTGAAACAAGCCTGTTCCTGAAGTTTTCAGTTTCAGCAGATGCCTGATTTTAGACAAAACGTGGAATACCCATGACTCACGGCCACTGATTAAAAGTGTTTTATTGTTCCTAATGGTACAAGACAATTTCTTTAGTTTTGAGCAGCAGTCATGGCTGAAAAGCATATCAGTAGTGGTCTAAAGGCAGATGGGATAAAGTAATCCTGTGGTACCACCTGGAGTTCATGCACTGTTTGTTATTTGTGGAGATGGACTTTGGTTTGATGCTGGAGCTGTTGTGGATTATTTGTAATAAATGACCAAGTGGTTCATAAAGTTTGTTCTGCCGATGTCTTTGACTGACCTCCCCTGGAGTCATTGGTGACAAAGAATGGTGAGCTTCCAGTGTGATGCTTGTTAGGGACAGATAAAGAGTGCTGGTGAATATGATTTAATTGGAGATGAGGCACAGGATTGTGCAATGAACTGATCAGATCTTGCTTGACTCAGCATGCTCTCCTGTTGCGCACGTACCAGGATTTGCAAAACATGCAGGCTGCTGTTGCTTCCACTTGACTCCTCAAGCTGGGTTGACTCTGCTGTGTCATATGGTCCTGTGGGGTCAGTGGGGTATCCAGCCTCTCCATTAGACTGGCTCAGCATCAATTAGTGTCCATGTGATTTCTGACTTCTCATTGCATTTAGGGTAAAATGAAAATGCCTTGCCTTCCCTGTGAGCTAGCTTGAGAACAGCTCAGCCTCCTGAAGTTACAAGTGTTCTTAAAAAATAAAAGACCTATTTCCCTGACAGTAAAGAAGGGGGTAGCAGCACTTACTCTAGAGCCATAGATGTGGGATGGAAGCTCCTTCAGGTGAAACACTACTGCCTGTGTGTAGTTGGCAGCGGCAGTCATTGATTCAAGTTACCTTGCCTGTCTGCAGGTCTGAAGTTGTTTCTTCCTGTATTGGATGGATTTTTAAGCTTAGGGTTAGGTATTCCGACTGTCTCTCTGTGCTATCCTCCAGTAGAGGTGAGTAGGGCATTTGTGCTTCTCAGCTGCTGCGCCTGAGGTTTCTCTTGTTCTGGTAGCATCTAGATGCAAATGTGTGTGGATTCACACAGCTTATTCCACGTTAGGGATGTAAGAGTATAGCTGATAGCTGGCATTTCTTTGTAACTTCTCTCTCAGGAGGCAGATCTTTTTTTTATTCAGGCAATCATCACCATTTTTACTCATCAAGCAACCAGAAAGGCAGAAGTTACCTGGCCTCTGTAGTCCAAATATTTCAAGTTTATGGGGCAGCTGGGCAAATGACTTGAGTTCCCTGGTGACGTCCTCCTCGGAGGCATGGATTTGATATTGTGAAGGGTGTGGACCGCAGCTGACTTCCCCAGTGACTCTGCTCATCTGCTGACAGCATTGTAGATGGAAGATAAATTGCTCATCATTGCAGTCTGACAGCTGCCTAGAGAACAGACTAGGATTAATACCTGAAGTTCTTCCTTAACTATTTCATTTACCTGTGTGGGTGAATAGTAGTATAATTATCTGGCTTGTTCATTTCTTGTACACTTAGCATCCTACATAACGCAGATAGTATATTGTTATTTATGTTTTTAGGAAAAAATCTAGCTTATTAAAATAAGCTGGTAATGCATTTTCACTGTATTTGAGTCTGTTGCCTTGGGGTATGGTTTATCTCATTAGCTAGCCATGAAAACCTTGCAGTTTCCCATCTCTGCTCTTCATCAGGTTTATTACCATTCATATTATGTATCTACAGTTTGTTCAGGGCGGTAGTGGATATTTGTGTTTTTCTGGTGTGTTTACACAAGGCTGCTCTGTGATGATTGCAAACCCTAGACTTGGGTCTTTTAATGCGTGTGTAGATGTACAGCTGCTCTGTAATTAAGTAAGAAGATGCCCTATTCATTCAGCAGGGACATTTGAATCATAGAATCACCAGGTTGGAAAAGACCCACTGGATCATCGAGTCCAACCATTCCTATGAACTACTAAACCATGTCCCTCAGCACCTCATCCACCCATCCCTTAAACCCCTCCAGGGAAGGTGACTCAACCCCCTCCCTGGGCAGCCTCTGCCAGTGCCCAGTGACACTTTCTGTGAAAAATTTTTTCCTAATGTTCAGCCTAAACCTCCCCTGGTGGAGCTTGTGGCCATTCCCTCTCGTCCTGTCCCCTGTCACTTGGGAGAAGAGCCCAGCACCCTCCTCTCCACAACCTCCCCTCAAGTAGTTGTAGTTGTTTGCTCACCTTGTATTGTAGCATTCACTCACCTGTTGAGGTGTTACCCTGAGAATGTGCTGTAATAATGTGAGCCTGTTGGGAAAGCAGGTAGCAAAACCATAGCCTGAACTAAGATACTTTCTGGAGGTACCTCAAGGGTGGTTAATAAACAATTCCTTAGCTTTTAGCTGTTATGATGTCTTGTCTAAGCTCCAGCCAGGTTACAAAACATGTTTTGTCTGGCAGTAGTATGGATCAGTGAGCCAAGGGGTTATGAACAGTTTAAAAAAAAAAAATCTTTCCTGACCTAGAGTTCAGGCTCTTATGTGGGAAAAGCTGTTGTGAGAGCATGAAGGAGGTAGGCTTTCTCCTGGGTCTTCAGCACAGGAGTTTGATAATTACTTAGGTAAGCGGGGTTTACGGAATGTATTTGTTGTTTCATAGCTATATTCCTCTAAATCTTTTTTCCACTGTTAACCACTGTATTGGTTGGAGAAGACTTCTTACCCAATTTATTGGGTAAGGGGCACGGCCACAGCCTTCCAGGAAGGAGAAGACTTCAGCACAGGGTCCCTGGAAGGGGGTTAGGCAGCTGTGGGCACCACAGGTTGGGGCTGGGTCTGAGTGGGAGCAGGCAAGGACCCAGTCTGGAGTTCAGAGGGGTGGACTGGCAAGGCTGGAGTGCGACCCAAATGTGCAGGCTCTGAACAGTGGCACTCTGGCCACCTTTTCTGTTTTTATTAAAGCAATAAGTAGTGTTTTGTGAATGCATTAAAACGAATAATCCTCTAGAATGTTGTGTATTAAAATGCCTGGTTTTAAGTTGTAAGTTGTTAGAGTATTTTCCCAAAGAGAAGGGAGTTGGCTTTTTTGGCATGTTTGGTTTTTGTCCTTGAAAGAGAACATTCTTCTGTAAAAATGAAACCTTATAACTGTGTGCAGTTCTGGGGCAGAGGCTGTATGTTGTCATGTTGCTCTCATTGGAAAGCCAACATAAATATAGCTACAGCAATGTTGAATACTGTGACTAACCTAAGATGCTCTATTACGTAGTGTTTAACACCTTATGCAGCAAAGCATATTATCTTCCACTGAAAAGACGTTTGCTACAATTTTATTTTAGTAATCTGTAAGGGGTTTGTATGTGTATGCGACAAATTGATTGTTACTTGCAGTATTGTGAAGGATATTGTAAAGAAAATCTTGATGTTTTCTACTCCTTTGTTACTAAATGAGCCCTGTGGAAAAATTCTCATGTGCCCTTTCGGTGTATTTTCTCCCTCCACTCTATATCTTTATGCATGTGTATCTATGTATGTGGGGGGATGACCCAACAGAAAAATGTCTTTATTTGTTTTTCTCCTATTTAATCACTGATTACCGGAGAAGTAAGAGGACTATCACGTCTCATGTTTTCATGTTTTTCACTTTCTATTTCACAAGCTCGATAGTTAATCTGTACTTTTTTTTACATTAGATCGTGTCTTCTCAGAGTAAAGGAAGGAAAAAACACTGTCTTCTTCCATGGTGCTGTGGAGGCTACTGTGTAGGTGACCTGATTTTTAATTTGCAAGGAAAACAAAGTTTCTGTGAGCGTTGTCAAGCTCAAGCTTTTCTTATTATGGTTGCTTTTCTTTGAAAAACAGCACGACACTTTTAGAAAACTGCCTTAAATATGAATGTACTTATCTTGGCTGATGTGATAACTAAATGGAAGCTAAAAGGGCTCTTTGAAAACCACTTGGGTATCTGTACATAGCAGCAGTGCCAGAATTACAGCCAACTTGACCAAAATGACATGGTTTATGTATGTAAGGGCATGCAAATGAAACATGCTGCCAGGTAAATTTTCCCAAACTGGGAGGTGATTTTACTATCAGTTCATTCCATTTCTCCAGTCTTCTTGAGTCTGCTTTTAATTCTGTCAATTAGCATCAATACACGTGGGAGGACATTTTCTTTGGATTCCACGCTAAATTATTCTGAACCATGTAGAAGCTCTGATGGTGAGAGGAGTTGAATGACTGTCTGTTCATCTATCTTGTCAATGAGCTTTGTCACTGAGTATTTTTGCACCTATTTGAAGCAGTAGTATTAGTCTTCCAATTACTGTTCAAGCTCTTTGTGCCAGTGAGTGGTTATGCAACATGTCTGAGTTGCTTCCTTTTCCCCAAGAGTGACAGGACAAGTATTCGCTTCTATGTGCAAGTTAACCTTGAACTGAAATTCAGAGCTCAGGCTACAGGTTCTCTGACCAGGTCCTTGAGAAATGAGGGTAATAGGCTGCCAGCTATTCAAGAGTGTGTGTTGTGTTGCTTAGCACAGCATGAAGAGAGCTGGAATTTGGCTTAGTGCTTCTGAAATGTTGTGTGTAAATTCATGCAGTGTTTTCATCTCTCCTCCGTTGTAGGAAGTGGTTACTTTTTGTATTTACTTAAGCTTAATCAGCCCAAATGACACTGATCGTTCTAGTGTAGTCGTTAAATATATGAACCCTCATGTGTGGGCTTGTTACTGTGCTGTTTGGTGCCCTGGTGACCTGCCATGCCAGCTTCCAGAGTAATTTTTCTCCTTCAGAGACCTCCACCATGACTGTGCTACTGCCATTTAAATGAGGAGCAGCTTTGCCAGATTCATCGGCAGAAGCACCTCCAGATGAGGTGTCTGTGTCTGGTAGGATGCTTAGGGGTTAACTGCCAGGTCATAGTTATCGGAACAGAGCGCTGCCAGGGCTCGGTCTGTACACCCGAATCCCAGAATGACTCAAACTCATCCATCTGTGGTGCATCACTGGCTTGTTTAGATGCTTAATTGTGTTGCCTTCCCTCTTCTGCTCTTTCCTACACTAACAGCACCCGTCTCATGTCTGGTCCTTTCTAAATGAAAGTTAAGCTGTGATTCTTTTATCTTTTTGGGGGTTTGTCCTGTTGACAAAAAGTGAAAGCGGCAATAAAAATCATGGAACTTGTCCAGTGTTGAAGGAGGGCCCTTCCAATATGAGATGATTATGGTAGGACTCGATGATCCAGTGAGTCTTTTCCAACCTGATGATTCTATGACCAGCAAGCTCTGGCTGAGCCAGCTGTGCCAATTCTAGGAAGTTTTTATTTCCATTTGCCATGTGCCCCTTTGGTGAAGGTAACCGCTCCTTTGGCTGGTTTGGCAGCACGGACATGGGCTGCTGAGGCTGATTTGATGTTCCTAACACTGCAAGCAGTTTTGTGCATTGTTACTGGGTACAAATTTAGTTCCTTTTTTTTGTCTTTTAATTAGGAGTTTTTTCGTGGTTGAGTGATTTAGACTTCTTGCTGCTTATCAGTGGTTTAGTGGATGTAGTCAGATATTGGAAGAGACCAGCCTGTTCACATAGGCAGAGAAGAAAGAGCAGGTGGATCCTGCTTCTAGTGCTGGTGGACCATCTTCAAATATTTCTTCATGACTACGTGGTTAGAAAAAAGGCATCGTGTATTTGTGTGATGGTTGTAAAGCTTACTGTCTTTAGTATCCCAAACTGTGAGTAGCTATTGCACACCCCTTTCCCTGTCTGCTTTACTTCATAACTAGAGTAAGACAAAGATGATTTCAGCTGTAGACATTTTGGTGTTTTGATGTTAAATATATTTGCTGGCTGTATTTTGATAACCAAAGTGACATTTGAAGCTATACTAGAAACATACCAGTTCTATGGATTGATGAGATAGCATTGACTGTAATTTGTAGTTTGTTTGTTTGTTGTTTTTTTAAAAAATAGATTAGATTTGAAGTCTTATTCTTGCCTTCATAGTGTTCAGACACCCTCATTTGTTCATAGTTCCAAAGGAATCCTCTGGTCTCTAGGAATCAGCAGTTTAAACACAAAAGGAAACAGTATGGTTTTATTTGCTTTCTCTGCTTGAGATTAGGAAAAAGTTCTTCACGGAGAGGGTGGTTAGGCATTGGAACAGTCTGCCCAGGGAGGTGGTTGAGTCACCGTCCCTGGAGGTGTTTAAGGTGAGGGTGGATGAGGTACTTAGGAGCATGATTTAGGGATTGGTGGGAATGGTTGGACTCGACGATCCAGTGGGTCTCTTACAACCTGGTTATTCTGTGATTCTGTGATTTGGTTGGACTTGGTGATCCGATGGGTCTTTTCCAACCTGGTGATTCTATGATTTCTTTGAAGTTGTTGGTTACCTTGTATCTGTAGTCTCTCTGCATTTATTTATATAAAATGAAACAAAAAATAATGCTTGAATTAGTACTGTTTTTGTAATGGAGCATTAATTTAAACATACATAAATCACAGGAGTATATGCATTGCATAGGATGATATTTTTAACTAATAATCTGGAATAGAACAGCACTGACTTATTTAAAGGAACTTTGGTTCTGTAACCATCTATGCATTTGCTGCTGAAAAGGAGTATGTTTATAACATTAACAGAGTAGGCTCAGAGGATCAAAATGTGTTCCTCTCTAAAAGTTACCTGGATAGAATCATATTCATACAGGTTTTTGTTGTCACTGTCTTTCATTCATTAAACACACCTACACATATATCCCTGGCTGAGATATTATTATTATTATTATTATTATTATTATTATTATTATTATTATTATTATTATTATTATTATTATTATTATTATTATTACAGAATCACAGAATAACCAGGTTGGAAGAGACCCACTGGATCATCGAGTCCAACCATTATTATTATTATTATTATTATTATTATTATTATTATTATTATTATTATTATTATTATTATTATTATTATTATTATTATTATTATTATTATTATTATTATTATTATTATTATTATTATTATTATTTCTTGTTCGTGGGTTTCAGAAGCTTCTTGACTTTTCTGTGAGAATTATTTGGTGTCCCAGATCTGCCAGTTATGAGCTTCTCAAGCTTCTGGGCACAGGAGCAGGGAAGCAAACCTCCAGGCAGAAAGCTGGTGCAAATAGCAGTGAAGCAGCTGCAGACAGAAGGGCAGGCTGTGCATTTTATAACAGAAGAATTGAGTACACTGGGGTTGGAATGTAGGCATATGAAAGGTGACAAATTTAGCCCAGAGTAAACTTGCCTTTGGGAGAGAGGCATCCCTAGTGGGTGTCAGGTATTCACAGCTTGACTTGTCAGATTAACCCTTTAGTGAACCCCTATCCTTGGTCTCTGCAACCCATACACATTTGGGTTTCTCTGGTCGCGTTATCCATTTCCACTTCGGGGAAAAAAAACCAAAATTGGGTGAAATGTGAAATGTTGAAGGTATGGTGCATTTCTCCTGGATTTCTAGGCCTGTGGTGGTCCAGATGAAACCATGGCTTTGAAGAGGACAGGAAGGTGCTGGAGTCGCTATCCCTAGAGGTGTTAAGAAAACGTGCACACATAGCACTTTGGGACATGGTTTAAAAAACATGATGGTGTTGGGCTGATGGTTGGACTTGGTCTTTTACAACCTTAATGATTCTGCAATTCCATGATTTTTCAATATCTGCATGTTGCTAACAAGTAGCAAATTTGGACAGCATAAAATTTGGAGATGTTTAAGGGATGGGTGGATGAGATGCTGAGGGGCATGTTTAGTATTTGATAGGAATGGTTGGACTTGATGATCCAGTGGGTCTTTTCCAACCTGGTGATTCTATGATTCTGTGAAGCAAAAATCACTGTCCTTACTGATGGGGTGTTGTAGTCTATGAACTGAAAATGCTGCTTTCCAGAAGCAAAAAGATGACAAAGGCTGGACATTGAATGAAGAGAAAAAAATTGTATTAGTCCTTGAAATGTGATTAACTTGACATTTGTCACTTCTGCAGTTTTTTTGCTTTGCATAAAAACGTCCGGTTTGATTGCAGGGAAATATTTATTTTGTGTTTCCCTCAGCAGGAATGATACCCAAATGATGAGAACCGAGGCTTGGCCCTGTCTGGTTGTGTCTTACATCACGTTTCTGTTTGACCTCGCTTTTTCAAGGTTGCTAAGCCTGTTCTTTTATGGTCGTCCTGCCAGGCTGTTGCAGCACTGGCCCTGTGCAGGGCGCCTGGAAACCTGTGGTCTACAGGCTTTGACCCCTTTGGAGGGAACATTATTGAGGACCAGAGTTGCCAGGCAGTTGTGATTTATTCAGCATGTGCTTATAGTGACAAGATCGTTACAACCAGGGTCAGGTCATAAATTGTGACCCTTGAGGAGGAGGAAACGGTTGTGTTTCCCTAGCTAATTTACTGGGATTCAGAAACTTCGTAGAATTAATTGATTTGTGCCACAAGTGGGTCAATGATGTACTTTAAAAGCTCTTACAGGTTTTCATGTGGCTGCAGGAAAAAAGAAACTGCTGCCCCTACCACTGCTGCATTTTTTGTTGCAACCACAACAGACACTCAGCTTCTGAAACTGTTCTAAGGCATCAGACTGAGGAGCTGAAGTTACAGGCTCTGTGCTGATACTGTTGGATGAAGCACTGTGGTCTTTGTTGTACAAAGCGTGCGCATAAGGATATATTAATTAAACCCCCTGGCATTTGGCATATTTTCTTTAAAGGGTTATACATACTTAACTTCTGTCATCTGCATTTTTAAATTAAGGCCTTCATCACGTCCCTGTGTATGGTAATAGCTTCTAGGGTGGGAGTGGCCTCATAAAAAATTTATAATGTGATCATGATAATGTGAAGTTCATTTGAGGTGAAAAGACGTTTTTTTTTTTTTCTTTCAGATGCATTGGGTAGCGAGTGACCTTGCATTTTTAGCTTGAGCAAAGTCATGTGTCTTGGAGCTTCTTTATTCAGCCTGGAGTAGATGTCAATAGGGAATCCCAATGTTTCTGTCTCCCTTGACCACTACTTTAGTAGAAATCTCTAATTGAGGAAAGAGTCTCTCTTAATTTCTTGTCTAATTTATGACCAAGGAGGAAATACTGGCCCTTTCAGAATTAGGGGGAGCCTTGCAATGCAACTGAATTTGAAAAGTCAAAATTTCACGACGAACACATTAACGTGGGTCTTGTCTTGGTGCACTTGCTGTGCAAAAAATGCTGGGATTTAGGAAAGGGAAAGACGGGACATCTGTATCCACTCTGCAAGAAAATAAAAAATATAGCGTAGACAAAATAAGCGATCACAGAACCCTGACAGAGAAGAAACTGAAGACAAAACAAGGGTGGAAGGGAGGGGCTCCAGCTGCAGTTTTGGTGGGAGGTTTGGGGTTTTGATGACTGTGCTTTATTGACATCATTAATGGTCTCAACTGAATAATGCAGTAAATAGTCCAATAATACGAGTGTTTGTGTATGGGCAGAGTTCAGCTCTTCAATGTGTCTGATGTTCTTTTGGGTGCAATTTTCTGCTAACAAGACTGTGATCATTAATTTGTGGTATGTTTGGGAATTTAACAGTGCAATTCAAAAACTTTGCAGTGATTTTTTGGGGTTTTTTTGTTAAGAATTAATATTACTTGTATGAAACTTCTGTGCTGATATAAGTATCAAAGCTCAACAAAAGGAATGGAAAACACATTTAGAACTCTAAGTGAAAAAAGATCCTGAGAAGAGATAATAGGCAGTGAGTGGATTGAAAAGTTGTGAATTATGTACATTGATCAGCCATTTTGGCAGTTGAATTGCCAATATTTTCCTTTATGACTTGTGGGAAAAGGGCAGCAGCAATGGCTCAATGCAGGTGAGTTTAAGTAGTTGACAGATTATGTACAACTCCAGCAATAGTTAATCAATGTCATGGTGAACTTAATTAGGCCAAGGCTGACAGTAGTACCATACTTTAAAAATGCCATAAAATTAAAATTGCGTTTGTAATGCTTACTCTTACAAATGAAACTTAAAGGGACTGTCTTTTAACCAACCCAAAACTTCACTTGTGAGATCTTGCACTATGTAAATTAAGTATTAAAACCCCGCATGAAGTTAATAGGTGACAGGGAAAGGCAGCAGTAGCAACTGGATGGAGTCTACCCCAGAATCTGAACACTTGTAATAGTTATTTGAAGGATAAGCACTTGTACATCATTGTGAAAACTGGTTACCAACATTTTGTTTTGTTTCAGTAAAAAAAACCCAACCCGTTTACCATCACTAAGAATCAAGTAGACCACAGCTTAGAAAATGGAAAAAAACAGCAATACTTCTTTAAATCATAGAATCTCCAGGCTGGAAAAGACCTCTTGGATCAGAGTCCAACCATTCCTGTCTGCCACTAAACCATGTCCCTGAGCACCTCATCCACCCGTCTTTCAAATATCTCCAAGGAAGGTGACTCAACCACCTCTCTGGGCAGCCTGTTCCAGTGCCCAATGACCCTTTCCATGAAAAATTTTTCACTGAAAACCAGAAAATCTAGTTAGCTTTTTGCTTCTGTAGCTTGTGCTCACAAGCCGAGTCAGTTTTCAAGTTTTAAGTAGTGAAGTAGCCTTTTAAAAGCTTTTTTCTCGGAGTCTCTTGTGCCCCAGTTTTTAAATAAACAATGATTAAGCGGCAGCAAGCATGTGGCTCAGGGCTTACAAAATGAAAATTCATCCACTAAGTTGTTCTGAGAAACAGATTGACTTAGAAGACCTTGTCATCTGAATCATTTTTGGGGGAAACAGGCTGAATTTTTTTTCTGGTTTGTCAGGGGCAAATGTGGTTTATGAACTGTTGGAGTCTTCTACGTAGCTAAGAACTGGTCCTTCATAACAGTTGTACTTGACTTCAGAGTTTGAAGAGCAGAATTACTTGCTTTTGCATTCAGTGGATTGTACTTTCTGTTTATTTTAATGTGCTTTCTGCCATTTTTTGTAAGTTTAGTTTCCATTTGGCTGTTAGAAACTGATGTTCTTGTCAGCTAAATAAGGATATTTTGTTATTACACGCCTTTTGTCAAGGTAATAAACTATATACGAAACTGTACAAGTAAAACAAAGGCAACATTACTGTGAAACATTTAAATAACAATCCTCAGAAAACCAGAAGTATTAAAATAGCTTTTATATTGGACAGAACCATATTATTTTGTAATAATGAACAGCATTAGATAATTAACATCATATGACTTATAAAAATCAGCACAAAGAAGAATAACTCTCTTTCAACAGTTACTTAGTGCTTTTTTCCCAGCTGGCAGACAAGCAAGATGTGTTTTGGGAGTGGGGTGAAACTGCAAGTATTTTTTTTTGCAGGATGTTAGAGGCAAAATTGATTTCCTGGAATGTGGCAATTCCTGAATTTCTCTCTAAGGGGAAACCAGATGCAATCGGCTGTGTCACTGCCCAAAGCTGGACTCGCCTCCGGCTTTCCTGCCTGCAGCTCTCGCTGTGCTCAGATGGAGTGGGAGCAGGGGGAGAGACAGTGAACTGGGATTTATCATCTGTTGCAGAATTTCGTAAGAAAGCAATTCATCCAGCATTATGCACCTGCATGCTGGGGGAGTGAGAATGTTATTCACACCTCTGGTATTTGGCTGCCCTGGCTGTAATTCTGATGTGCCTGACAGAAGCTTTTGTGTGTTGTCCGGGGAGATGCTAGCTACTAATCAACTAAGCTGGTGAGTGAGTGGTTGGCACTGGGTAAACCAACAGAGGACACCTCAGCCATTCTCAGCTCCCATCACTTAAATAATGAAGTATGGGAGCTATGGGAAAGGAATTGTGTGTGGGGATGGCAGTAGGCAGTGAAAGGGAGATCCTTTTCAGCACTGTCTTCCTGTGCAGGGACAAGGGGAGTAGTTTGTTTTCTTCTTCCCACTTCTGGAAAGCCTTTTAAAGCTCTGGAAGAAAATATTTCTTTAGCTGAGGGGAAACGTGATACACCAGGAATAAAATAGCTGTAAAAGAGATCATTTTATAAAATATAAAACAGTATAACAAAAAAATTCAAGTTTGGGGGTTGGGAGTATAGTGGTGACTTTTAAGGATTTTTAGCAACCAGGTGGCTGGTTCCAGTGCTTAAGAACCATTACTCTCTTGAAAGCTTGATGGTCTTAAGATATCAAAATATAAAAGGTTGAAGGCTTGCGGCATGCCTTAGGTGATTAAGGATGAAGTGACTGTCACAGTCATGTTAGTTCCAGTGGGTATTTTGTGTTTTATAGTTGATAGAGATGGAAAAAGGGTTCTGTGGGGAAGCAAAGGGTGAAAAAGGAAATCTTGAGTGCATCTGAGGAGTGCAGTGGGACTTCTGAAGTGATGTAGAGGTGTAGATATTGAGTAATCCCCTCTGGGACTAATGGAGAAAAGGGTTTTGTCTTGCTCCTGTAACAGTGGTTTCTTTGGGAAACCACTGATTTGGAGGTTTTCATAACCTATCAGTTTGATTTTTTTGTTTGTTTGTTTGGTTTGTTTTGTTTCAATCTGTATATGCCATGAGGAGGATAAAGACTTAATTCTGCAGATTTATTAAGCTGGTGTCCCTTAGCTCTCGAGGCAATCCAAGCTCATTGTTATTGGGACTGTGGTTTATGAAAGCGGGTATTGAGGAGAATTATTTTACCATGCTTATTTATTTTATTTTAATATTAAGTGGAGCCAAGTGCATTGCACTTTACTAACTGAATCTTTGTTTAATTGTTGATAACTAAAGGCGAATAGGAATGGTTGTATTAAAGATTCTTATAAAATGCTTGCATTATGGATCAAATTGTGGTCTTGCTCTGTCCCTAAGTTTTTTGTTTTGTTTCCTAGTCTTTAAAATTTTGCATTATAGTGGCGTCTGACATATTTACAAAGAGAGCGACTCTGTCACTAAGGAATGCTGCAAAATATTTAATCTGTTGTGTCTAAGTGATGAAATTAAAGAAGATAAGAATGAAAGCACTGCAATAGCAAAATTTATTTCAGCAGCTTCTGCGTAGAAACAACACTCTATGCTACATGCCAAAATGCTTCTAGTCTTACCTGCTGTCTGTAAACACAGGAGGAGGCTCTGTGTGGAGAGATGGAAGATGTATGGATGTTTCTTCTCCTAACATCAGGGAGAGGTAGTGGGAGGGTTTTCTAAAGGGCGCCTGTATGCTCTTTCTATGATGGAGAGAAGTAATGTGAGAGCATGAAAAATTGTGACACGGAAGTTGCTGGAGCCAGGGCCTTTCAAATTAGGAGTCAACTGAATGTTTTCAACCTATTATTTAGCCACACATCAAGGGCTAGAACATCTTAAAAGGCTGCTATGTGGGGAAGGTGTCCTGCCGTGGTGCTTTGTATCCTGAATTGGGGCAGTGAATCTGTGTAATGGCTGTGTGCAGAGGAGAGTGAAAGTGGGAAAAAGTCTGAAATAAAGGTATTTGAGCACTAATGTGCTAGTGACCTATTTATGTATAACGCAGATGCAGAGAAGGAAGAAGATCCTTTGGGGTACGTGCTTCATGGATGAGTTACAGATGGATGTGGTTCAGCCTGCACCCCCTCCTGCTCCTCTGCTCTGCCCCGCTGGGGTCAGCCCAGGCTGGGTACAGGGCCACGGAGAGGACTGTTATCAGTGAAACACTGCTGCTCTCTTTCCTATCTTTACGGCTCAAGGCAGGCCTAAATGACATGGTAGGCTAGGTCTTTAGTATTTAGTGCTTTAGAGCCCTAGAGTGTTTTGTTGTTGGGAATTGTGTGGTGGTGAGGTGATAGGTGAGGGAATTTGACAGTCTGCAGAGGGTTACCTTGGCTTGAGTGCGAGTCCAGAGAAGAGCAACGAAGCTGGTGAAGGGGCTGGAGAGCAAATCTTATGAGGAGCGGCTGGGAGTGTTTAGCCTGGAGAAGAGGAGGCTGAGGGGAGACCTTATTACTCTCTACAACTACCTGAAAGGAGGTTGTGGAGAGGAGGGAGCTGGCCTCTTCTCCCAAGTGACAGGGGACAGGATGAGGGGGAACAGCCTCAAGCTCCGCCAGGGGAGATTCAGGCTTGAGATTAGAAAAAAATTCTTCACAGAGAGGGTGGTTAGGCATTGGAACAGTCTGCCCAGGGAGGTGGTTGAGTCGCCGTCCCTGGAGGTGTTTAAGGTGAGGGTGGATGAGGTACTTAGGGGCATGATTTAGGGATTGGTGGGAATGGTTGGACTCGACGATCCGGTGGGTCTCTTCCAACCTGGTTATTCTGTGATTCTGTGTGATTCTGTGTTGGGCATGTCTCACAATGGCATGGAAATGAGTTTCATAACTGATGGGGTAGAAGAACAAGGGAGCTGTGTGTGTGCATACGTGGTAGATAACTGCTCCTCCACAAGCAGCTCTGTGGTTAATGGAAATGATAGATGATGATACAAAATTGTTGAGTGTGAGTACAGTTTCCGAATCAGGGCAGTCCCAGTCTGCACCGCTAGCGACTACACCACGAGCTCCCTAAAGTGTCAGGATGTGGCAGCTGAGGTGCCCAAGGCTCCTCTTGCTGCCATCGGTGCTGTCTGGCTAAAGATGACCCCCCGGTCTCGGCATCTTCTGAAATCCCACCTTGCCTGGAGTAGCTGGGTCATTTGCACGTTGCAGACAGGGTTGTAGCGTGTGTCTGTATTTATTTATGCTTCAGGGGTTAGAGAAGCACAATTCAATTCATGTTTCCTTTACAAATGGTTGCCAGGGCCAGGACACTGCCTGCAGGTAAGAGTAGTAGCTGTTGGAGGAGCCAACTAACAAATTTCATTTAGGCAGAAGTTTTTGTTTTAATGTGCTGATAAAGTCCAAGCTACGTAGTTTCCTCTCTTACTCCAGGATTAGGAATTATTAAGTCCAAGCTTCACTTTGACCCTTGCCACTTTGTTTTATTGTTTTGTTTCACACAAATCTCTTTACGTGCCCATGTCTCGATTTTTGTCAGTTTTAAAATGAAGATACTTTTCTTAACAACTTATCCCTGGATGGTAGTTAATTTTTGCCTTTTAAGGAGAATCTTTTCTGAGTATTGGAACAGCTCTCCGATAGCTAAATAGTGTTTCTATTGCGAGGGTCCTCTCTAACTTAGGCAGAAAGGGTAATTTCAATGAAGGACTCTGTTGTGCCATCTTGTGGTGTCCCCTGTCTTATTCAGTAGATTAATTTGAAATGTGCTTCTCTTCTCCTCTTTTCTTGAAACTCAGAAGACTTATTGCCAGCAGTTCTGATATCTGACTCCACTTTTTTTGTAAAAACCCATTTCAGTAAAAGCTGTTCCCCCTACTATCCCTTGCCACACAGAAAATATGGAAAATGATCACTCATAACAGATGAGGCTTGAGTTTTTAGTGCAGTACAATGGCAGGGCAGGCGGGCAGGTTCTCTGTCCGCGGCTCCAGTGATGAGACCTTGTTGAGGAAGGTGTGCTTGCATTCAGGATTGATTGTAGAGAAATGTACAGCACAGCGGTCCTTCACTGGGATGGCCAGGGTTGTTGCTTGTGCTGCAGAGCTTACTCCTGTCTTGGGAAGGAGAGAATTGTACAGATACAAGTAACAGCTTCCCTTACTGCTAAAGGTCTGCTCTGCGGTGTGTTTTGTATAGGTGTTTGGCTGGCTGAACAAGCACCAGTGACTTAGACAAGTCTGGGAATGTGTTCAACTCAGCTAAGGTCAGCTCAGGGAGGCAAAATTATGGGGTTTTTGTGTGAGTGCCAAGAACTGAATTGCACTGACATTTCCTAGAGGATCTTCCCCAGCTTCAAAAAGCTGCTTTAGTGTTGGTGTATAAGTAAGCAGGCATTTGGAACAGGAGTCAATAAGGTTAATCAATTGGTCCATCACAGATGACACTTCAAAAGTAACTGAGACCAAATGATCAGAGTCAAATTCAACCTCGGACAGCTGAGAGTGTAGGTGAAGGTGGTGGTGCTGCGAGCCTTTAGACTGGGGCTGAACTGGACTGCTTTGCTGTTGTCTGTGCTTTGTGGAGAAACTCACCATATGTCAAGTGATATCAACTTGTCAGAAGCAGCATATATGCAGCATATATCGTGCTTAGTATTTGATAGGAATGGTTGGACTCGATGATCCCGTGGGTCTTTTCCAACCTGGTGATTCTATGATTCGATGTTGTGCCTGAGCTAATTAGCCCTCGAGAAAGCCCTCCAGGATGCCAAATAGCCTCTTTGTGTGGGGAGGTTCACTGCTTTTAGCAGAGACCGCCTCACTTGAAACCAGCTCTAGTATCTGTAACATGGTGCTGAAAGGGGCCTTTTATCTCATCAAACTCCAGGCACTGCAGGATGGAGCATTTGCAACATCACTCATGCAACCCAGGAAATGAACTGTCAGTCCTATAGGGACAGAGACACTGGATGCTCTAACAGGTATTGATTCATCCGTATCTTAACAAACCAAAACCTGTATTAGTACTGCTGCTTTACCTCATGTTATTACATGTACATTAGATATTGAATCAGTATTAACAAAGGAAAGGTTATGGTGGAAAGCATAAAACACCTAGTAAGTGTGGAAGCTTGAAAAATGATGATTTTTGGGGTATTTGGTAATGAATAATGATAAAAATAGGGATGGTGTAACGAAGAGGTGTATAAAGAAAAGTAATTCTGTTCTGGACTTCAAGGAATATTCAAGATTGTGGCTATGTAAATGAAAAAAAAACTGTCATAAATGCTTCTTTCCTCAAGTAAATTATAATGGAAGAGACTGAAGTAGTTTTGAGGCTGGCAAAATGGCATGTGACTGGGGGAAAAGAAACTCAGAGGAAGGAAAGGACCAGAGAGTGTGTTTTAAGAAGTAAAATTGCAACAATCGATCAAATATGTACTATGCCTTTTTTTTTTTAATCTGTGTCCAGCAAGAGAAAAACATTTGGCTGATCCATCATTTTATTGAGGAGAGGCAAATTTCAAGACATCTGTGCTAGTGAATGGAGCGATCATCAGGCAACTTCCCAGGGCCCATGAAGTACAAGGGTGGTTTCATTTTTTTTCCTGTTTCATCATGATGCTGTGTATGCTTACTTTTTCCCAGAACTCCTTTTATTCCTGGGCATTTTAGAAGGCGTATTAGTGATTTTTAAAAGATTTCTTTCATTTGCTTCTGAATTTGAAACCATTTTTAATATAGATAAGGTGGATCGAGATGCTGTGGTCTTTCTGGCAAAACAGATGCAGTTAGCACTGAGCTGTGCTGTAAGGATCTTCTCAAGAGTGACTGCCAGGTAGGGTGCCTGGGTTAACCCACTGCAACCCTGTTAATTTAACTTCCAGTGCTAAACTGGATAATAAGGCTAGGATTTGACAATAAATCACAAAATGCATCTGCATGTTTATGTGTTGTTAATATAATCGCTGAGGATCTGTGTTCAAATTAATTTTGCTTACTGAAACAAATTTTTTATTCTGGTAAATAGAAGATGACCTTGTAGGCTATGAGCCTCTGGAGAATTAATTTGCAGGATATGTTTCTGGTGAGTGTTTCCAAAATAATTTCCAAGATTTGACTTGTGTTGTGTATTGTGAGAAGTGTAGGGAGCGTTAAGGAATCTGGAGTGATAAAAACATTAAGAAATCATCAACCTGGGGATCTGTGTGAGAGTAAGAGTCATTTAACATTCAAATGATAATCCTATTTTGTGCTTGAGAAAAGGCAGAGTAGGAAGACAGAATGAAACTACTGTAACCTAAATATAATTCTCTTTTATTGTCCCTTCTATGTAGCATGAGCCAGGTTATGTACCCTGTATAAAACTGAAATGTTCTTGCTGCTGTCACATGAGTCACTTGCAAACCTTTTGGCTTTCACATGTGTTAATGCATTAACCCACTCCTGAGTCTCTTTATCTTACCCTACATTTATCTCGTGATGGGATCTTTTAACTTTATTAATGATTGAAGACTACTTGTGACCAAACAGGGTGATTATGGAGGAATGGGGCTGCAACTTGTTGAGCTGAACAAGTGATTATTTTCTTATCAGAAGATAAGGTAGGGTATACACCATACCCACCTGACATTCCTGATGGGTCGTGAGTGTGGGAACGCTTTATTAAGAGTTGCCCCGGAACAGAGATCTGCTCCACAGAGTCTCTGGTTTTCAGTGTGATTGACTTTAGAATCATAGAATGTGTTGGAAGGGACCTTAAAGACTTATCTAGTTCCAACCTCTTTGCCGTGGGCAGAGACACCTTCCAGTAGATGAGGTTGCTCAAAGCCCCATCCGACGTGGCCTTGAACACCTCCAGGGATGGGGCAGCCACAACTTCTCTGAGCAACCGTTCCAATGTCTCGCCACCTTCATAGCAGAAAACTTCTTCCTAATATCTAGTCTAAATCTCTCCTCTTTCAGCTTAAAACCATTAGCACTTGTCCTATCCCTGCACTCCCCGATAAAGAGTCCCTTTCCCAGCTTTCCCGTAGGCCCCCTTTAAGTACTGGAAGGCTCCTATAAGGTCTCCCTGGAGCCTTCTCCAGGCTGAACAGACCCGACTCTCTCAACCCATTGACCACTGCCATTACACTCCTCCTGTACTCAAGGTCCTTGGGTGCAAAAGAAGTATGTCGGTATCAGAATTTTCTCTGTAAGATGCCTGAGAGCTTCTAGAGGGTAACTGGTGGCTACTTTTGCATTTTAGGTTTTCTGTATGAAGAAATTAAAAACTCTAGGAAATCTAGAACCCGTCTATTCATAAAACCCAGCACTCCTGGATACTTCTGAAAGCCCTAGAGGGTTGAGCAATTAAGCACATACTTGTTATTCACATCGGATGAATGCACAGAGACCTGGGACTTCCTTCACAAAAGTAGCTTCATGCTTAAAAGGGAACTTGAACTGTCAGTGAGAAAACATCTCTGGTGCCTTTGCCTTTGGTGCCAGCATCCTATATTGCAGGGGAAGGAGTAAGGTGATATATTGTTTTAAGTAGCCTGCAATATGTTCTCTTGCCCTTGCAAGTGCTAACAACCATGCAGAATCTTATTGACAGAGCCGTGGGTGAGCTGGTATCTTAATAGCCACTATTTGTTTATGCACTGCAGCTTTATGGAGGAGGAGGAGGTAAATGAAAACTGTTCCTGTTTCACAGCTTATCCAACAATTCTCAAGTTGCTTTGGGGTAGAGGCTGCTGTTCTAAACATGAAAAATACTGGTGATGCAGATATCACATAAAATTTTGAAATTATTAAAAAAAAAGCAGAAAGCAGTAAACTAAAGCTGATCCTGGCAAAGGTCACCATGCGTCCTTGTGGATTTTAGCAGCTGAAATTGTGGTAAACGCCAAGCTTCCTTCTGGCCAATTCTGCCACTGTCCCAAAAAGGAATTTAGTCCTACTATTGTCAAGATGGGGCATTAATTTTTCAATAATAGTTGACCTTGTCTTCAATTGACTTCATGTAAAAATCAGACTCTTGTTTGTGGCAGTCTGTAGAAACTGTGGAAACCTCAGTGTTACTGAGTTAGAGGGCTCAGGCTTTTTTGTACCATCTTATTGCCAAAGAGTCATTTCTTGCTGGCTGAGCTTTCTTTACAGCAGTCTTCTTTATATGGAAGTACATCTTCTTAAGGTGAGTGGATACTTCAGCTTTGTTGGTTTTAGCAAGATCACTTTGAGAGCCTCGGTAGAGCTACCATGGGAGGACACAGACGTGTGCTCTTTGGGAGCATCCTTTTCTACCACAATTGTGTTATAGCTTTCTGGTTACCTGGTTTGCATTTAACAAAGATATTTGAACTGCTCATGGGTACTGTAATAATGTTAAAGGGACCCTCTCAATGCTCATAAAGTTGCTTGAACCTGTATATGCAGGCAGATGTTTTGTAACAGGACTGTGGCATGATTTCCTTTGGTCACAACAACCCTGTACAATGCTACAAGCTTGGGGAAGTGTGGCTGGAAAGCTGTCTGGTGGAAAAGGACCTAGGGCTGCTAAGTAGACATCTGGCTGAAAGTAAGCCAGCAGTGTGCCCACGTGACCAAGAAGGCCAATGGCATCGTGTCTTGTATCAAAAAATGGTGTAGCCAGCAGGAGCAGAGAAGTGATCGTTCCCCTGTACTCAGCACTGGTGAGGCTGCACCTCGAATATTATGCTCAGTTTTGGGCCCCGCAATACAAGAGGAACATGGAGCTGCTGGAAGATGTCCAGAGGGGGGCAACAAAACTCATGAAGGGGCTGGAGCACAAGACTTATGAGGAACAGCTGAGGGAACTGGGGTGGTTCAATCTGGAGAAGAGGAGCCTGACAAATACTCAAAGGAAGGTTATAATGAGGTATGTGTTGTTATTTCCCTCCCAAGTAATAAGTGATACGAGGAGAGGAAATAGCCTCAAGTTGCACCAGGGAAGCTTTAGACTGGATATAAGGAAAAATTTCTTTACTGAAAGAGTGGTGAAGCATTGGAACAGGCTGCCCAGGGAAGCAGATAGTCAGCCATCCCTGGAGATGTTACAAAAACATGTAGATGTGGCACTTAGGAACATGGTTTAGTAGGCATGGTGGTGTTGGTCTGAGAGTTGTACTGGATAATTTTACAGGACTTTTCCAGCCTCAGTGATCCTATTATTTTCCTGTAACCCGACATCCTGTTATGGAGGCAATACACAAACACTTATGCCTCTAATATTGTAGACTAGTACCTAGAAGGTAAATAAGGAAAGCAGCTCTTCAAAAGCTGTCCTTTCCCCTGACTATCTGACTTCCACATCTGAGATGTGGTCATCCAAAGCAGATCAGGAGAAGCTGTTGCAGCGGCTTTGCCTGCTGCTCTGAAGGTATTTTGCTGGTGGTGCTTGAGCAGGGAGGATGTCTCATAATCTGTCCCTCTTCAGAGCTGGGCAGCTTGTTTGTGGGTGCAAGCATGGGTGAGGGGGCACTCTCACTGATAGCAAAGCTTTTCTTGTGAGCACACAGGGGTGTGACTGAAGGTGTGATCCTCCCCAGAGGCTCACAGGAGAGTTATGTGCACCTGCTGGGGGTGGCTGCTCTGAGGATGTGTGCAATGGAAGTGAAAAAGATGAAGGTTTTATCACTGAGAGAGAGAGAGAGCGCTGCTGTTGGACTGGGGAAACTGCGATTGTGCAGTGGCAAAACCTCCTTGACCCTTCCCCTTTCTCTGTGTGTCGATTGTGGAAGACCCACTAGTGCTAGGCACAGCTGGGAGGAAAGCAAGAAAGACCATTTCTCCCCCATGTGTGAGTGCGAGGGGACAAGGCAAGTCTGCCTGGCAAGTCTTGGAGGTACCAGTCGAGCAGAAGCATAATGCACCTTCAGTGAAGAAGCGTAGGAGGCAATGATTACTATTCCACAGCAGTTTGGCTCTTTGGTAGTGATAACTGGAGTGCTAGGTCTAATCACATCAGCTCTGAAGCAGTCTGCTAAGATCCAATACAAGTACAGCATTTGCACTTTTAGATTTTAGCAAGATGTGCTTCAGCTGAGATTCCGAAGCTGAAATCCAGTCTCCACTGGACTGGAGGCTGGTTCCACTGGACTGGAGGCTGGCTGATGTCATGCCCATCTATAAGAAGGGGCGCAGGGAAGATCTGGGGAACTACAGGCCTGTCAGCCTGACCTCGGTACCGGGGAAAGTCATGGAGCGAGTGATCTTGAGTGCTGTCAAGAAGCACTTGCAAGAGAACCGGGTGATCAGGCTCAGTCAACACGGGTTCATGAAAGGCAGGTCTTGCCAGAGTAACCTGATCACCTTCTATGACCGAGTGACTAAACTCTTGGACGAGGGAAAGGCTGTGGATGTGGTCTTCCTGGACTTTAGTAAAGCCTTTGATACAGTTTCTCATAGCATTCTGCTTCGGAAACTGTCACCTCTGGCCTGGACGGGCGCACACTCTCCTGGGTGAGAAACTGGTTGGCTGGCCGGGCCCAGAGGTTGGTGGGAAATGGAGTTAAATCCAGCTGGAGGCCAGTGACAAGTGGGGTTCCCCAGGGCTCAGTCCTGGGTCCAGTCCTGTTTAATGTCTTTATCAACGACCTGGATGAAGGCATCGAGTGCTCCCTTAGCAAGTTTGCAGATGACACCAAGCTGGGTGGAAGTGTGGATCTGCTGGAGGGTCGGGAGGCTCCAAAGGGATCTGAACAGGCTGGACCGCTGGGCTGAGACCAACGGCATGAGGTTTAACAAGGCCAAATGCCGGGTCCTGCACTTGGGGCACAACAACCCTAAGCAGAGGTACAGACTAGGAGAAGTCTGGCTGGAAAGCTGCCTGGAGGAGAAGGACCTGGGGGTGTTGGTTGACAGCGACTGAACATGAGCCAGCAGTGGCCCAGGTGGCCAAGAAGGCCAATGGCATCTTGGCTTGGATCAGAAATGGCGTGACCAGCAGGTCCAGGGAGGTTCTTCTCCCTCTGTACTCGGCACTGGTGAGACCGCACCTCGAGTCCTGTGTTCAGTTCTGGGCCCCTCACCACAAGAAGGATGTTGTGGCTCTGGAGCGAGTCCAGAGAAGAGCAACGAAGCTGGTGAAGGGGCTGGAGAACAAATCTTATGAGGAGCGACTGGGAGAGCTGGGGGTGTTCAGCCTGGAGAAGAGGAGGCTGAGAGGAGACCTTATTACTCTCTAGAACTACCTGAAGGGAGGTTGTGGAGAGGAGGGTGCTGGCCTCTTCTGCCAAGTGACAGGGGACAGGAGGAGAGGGAATGGCCTCAAGCTCCGCCAGGGGAGATTTAGGCTTGAGATAGGAAAAAATTCTTCACGGAGAGGGTGGTTAGGCATTGGAACAGTCTGCCCAGGGAGGTGTTTAAGGTGAGGGTGGATGAGGTACTTAGGGGCATGATTTAGGGATTGGTGGGAATGGTTGGACTCGACGATCCAGTGAGTCTCTTCCAGCCTGGTTATTCTGTGATTCTGTGTGTGAAAGCACTTGAACAGCATTCGGAGCTGGGTGCTGGGTTGCCTTCTCAGGCTTATTGTCCTTCTCCAAGTGAGAAACATGTTTTGTGCCAACCTGCTTACCTGGAGAAGAATACTTACTGAGCAGAACATGGAATTCAGGAGGTCCCAGCTGTGTAAAAGCTCTGCATTTGCTGTGGTGGGCTTTTCACCCAGATGTTCGATTTAAGTTCATTTCATTTTTTGTTTGGGAAAAGATTAGCCAACAGTAGCTGCTTCTGTAGGCAGGTAAATCAAAAGCCATTACTGTAGTTTTGTGAAGCGAGTCATCGCTTTTGCAAAGCATAAAATCCATGAGTGGAACATGCTTCTGGAGATTGGTGTGCTACTTTTATAGATAATGGTATTTTGATAGGCAGTAACTTCTGACGTATTTGTTTGGTTGTGTTTTCTCCCCAGAGCTGCTGATCTAACTAATCTAATCATGGGGGTTTTGTTGTCCTTGCTTGAGAAGAAATGCAGGGGGTGTTGATGAGAAATCTTTGCATTGTTGCTCTAGAAATGCACTGTGTCCAAAAAGAAAATGCTTATGCTTTCTTATATTACGAACAATATCATGTTTATCATGCCTATTTTTGTTGTATTGAAATACGTAATATGTTCCTGGTAGGACTTACCATCCTTGCTTCTTTTTAAAATGTCACTAAGATTTCTATTGGATGTTCTTAAGAGGTTAATTGAAAATGTCTTCAGTTCAATGCTTTGTTAATTCACTACAGCTGATGAGATTGCAGCACTCACTTCACTGTGCTCTACTGGATCTGAGCCCCATTTGTCTTCCCTTAGCACATGACAGCAAAGGGAATTGACACTCACTCTGGTAGAGACTTTTCCCTCTGATTTCACGGTTTTCCTGGAAAAAAATAATGTTAATATTATTTCTGAAAAGAATTTCTTGGAGACTGTTGTTTTTTTTTTTTTTCAATAGGTGCTGGCATCATGTCGGGCATTTCTTTTAACATCTCGGATTCCCACCAAGGTAAAGTCACCATTTCCATAAATATTCTGTTTTTTTTAGATAAAAATATAGAGTTGCATCAACTAAATTGTAGGAACTTAGTATATGTTAATTTTACTTGTGCATCTGTTTAAAAAATATAATTGAGGAGCGTTATGTTGTATGTTGTTGAGTTAGAATGGTGCTTCTATTAATATCTGACTTAAATAGATATGTCAATTTATATACAGTCTTTCAGAGGAATTTTAGCTCCTATTAGTGCACGTGGATGAAGAGTTATGTTGGAAACACCAACTCAAAGAACTGTGAGATAAGCCTGATTGTCTTTGTGGTGGGACAGCTTATATTCAAACAAGCTGATGGTGTTATTCCCTCTAGTGCTTGTAGTGTCAAATAGGATTATATTTTATTTGAAGGCAGAAAATACATTGACTTTTATTAAATTCAGCTCTTTTCTGATGATTTCTGTGATTCATTTGAAAAGCATCTGGAAAACCTGCCTTGGCCATGCCGATGAATTATGTTTTTTATTCTTGTGACAATTCATAATGATTGCTGTAGCAGAGAAAGATAATTTCCAGGTGAATGAAAATTACTGATCTGGAAGAACATCCCTTGTCCAGCTTGGAATCAGTGAATGGAAATTTGGCACATGTTCTGTTTTGTTGCGTTTTATACATGCGTATGTGTGTGGGTGTTTGTGTTTTATAGAAATAAACAGAATGACTGAGCCCAGATTTTCAGTTATGGTCACTGGCAAATGGGACTGTCCTTACCTATATAATTTGAAGAAGCTGACTTGACAGGTTGAATGACGGTAGCTTGAATTTCTGCAGAAATTTACTTTCCTCAGTTGATTGCTGCCAGCGGCACAGATATCTCCAGCTGGTTGTCTGTTGGTTTTTGGGTCATTGCAGTTTTCAGCCAGGTTTTTTAAGTCAGGATTTGGTGACTGGTTGCATGGAAACATAGAGCTAGTTGATGAACAGCTCAGACATCAGTGTAGTGGCAGTGTGATGGACAGATGGCAGTAGTCATCTTGCTAAATAATAGCAAAACTGTTGTAATTTATCAAAAACCTCTTGAAGGCTAGGGCTTGGATTATTAAGGAATAGCTTGTGCTTCCTACTTTAGCTTTACAGATACCTCTCATAAATCCTTTTATCAAATGGATTTAATCAGCTGAAAATTTTGCTTCTGTTTTCATGGAATCTGGAGTCTTTAAGCTGTGCTAACAGACGTGTGATGTTAGTGATAACAAACAGAAGAAAGTTGATCAGAAGAAACTATATCTGCTCATGATTCATATCAAAATTAAACTTGGTGTATCTGAACAGTTGTTGGTATGGTTGAAAATACTTATCTTTCCCAGCAGGGTTAGTGAAACTTAGTTTTCTAAAGTCTATAGTATTTTCGGAACCTACCCAGAAGCTTTCTGAGCCTGAGAGCTTCCATATGAGTGGCATGTAGTAACTCCTAGCAAGACAGCTGAGAACACGCAGCAAAGACACTTTATTCCTCTCACAAAATCAAGCATGCTGAGAGATAGCCAGCTCTGAGTGACTGTTATTACTATATCTGATTCCAAGTTTCATTTTTTGTTAAACAGTGCTGTTAAGATGTATCTACTAAACAGGGATCAAAGTTAAAAGGAATGAAAGTTCATTAAATATAATAGCACATAGTTATCCAGGGATATTACAATGGCCACCTCCTAGCTTTACTTTATGTCCAATCAGTTTATTTCCACTAATCTAGATGGATTGATAGGAAAGGAAGTGCAAGACTTAGTCTACTAATTCTTGCTTCAGTCTATATAAAATGTATTTGTAACATTAGTAAATGTTGGATGAGTCATCCAGCCCACAGATAAGCATATGAAATACTTGTGGGAGTGTAATTCAGGTTTGTGAACGTATTTCTAGTGCCAGCTTTCATTGAGTTTTGGGTGAAAATATTGGAAACTCTGAAATTAGCTGTCTTGGTAACTGAAGGATCCCTAACTATGTGGGTCTCATAGGCTTTTAAGAGCATTTAAAAGGTTATATAATTTTAGGTAATAAATGAGATTATGCTTTTTAAAACATCATAAAAGTTATTGAGGTAGATGATAATTAGAATGCGTTCTATATTTTTGCTGCAAAGCAAGGGAAGGCTGTAAATCCACGTTTTTAAGCAGAAAAATTAACGAAAGATTAACTATAGAGATACGACCACTTTTCCTGGTATTTGTTAATTCTAGTCAAGAGACTTTTTGCAGGCTGAATTTTTGAGTCTGGATCTGTGCCTCTCAGGGACCGAAAAGTATTTTTGATCGTGTGTACATATATATGTGCGTGTGTGTGTTTGCACATGCACAGTACATTAGCAAAAGCAGAAACTTCAATCTGGTAGGCAAATAATTTGGAAAATAGGAAGGATTTCAATCATAGAAACTTTTCCCTGGAATTTCATTCTAATTTAGGTAAACAGATGTTAGATAGACTAATATGTTTAACTTCTTTGTTTAACTTGAGTAGCATTGGACAAAAAGAACCTTTCAGTTCTGTATGTGCAGTCTGGCTTAGTCAGCAACAAGAGCTGCTACGGGATTTTTTTTTAAGTTCTGTCCTGAATAAACTTTATGGGGCTATGTCCTGTCACCACAAAAGATGACTTAGCTTAGAAATGAGACACTGAAGAGGCCTGAGGAGAAGTGAATGTACTACCACTCAAAAAAGGCAAGTTGTCAGTGTGGGTGCTGGGAAAATGCTTGTGCAGGTTCTGCCTCTTCTGCCTCGGTTCCTTGTGCACGATCACTATGTAGGTGGCCGTGGTGGCACCTCTGTGGTCTGAGACTGCCCCTGCAGCAGGGTATGTGAAACAAAGCACGTCAAGGTTCTTCAAAAACCTGAGAGTAAATTTTGTTCACTAAGGTTAGGTCTTTGGAGGAAGGTGGACTTCACACTAAAATGGCTGAGGGATACTTGTATCTCCTGATGTTGCCGAATCACAAGGGCAACTGAAAGCAAAAGGTTCAGAAAATAGACAATGAAGAAGAAACAGACATAATAACTTCTTCAGTCTCTGCAGCTACGAGTGGATAAGGTAGCTGAGTGCTTTAGAAAGGTTTTCTATCTCATTAAATCCTTCTAAATTTCAGTAAATAAATCAGAACTATTTGATCTGGGATTGTTTGGGCAGCTTCATCATGCAGTAGCACTGTGTTCATGGCTACGTAACAAGTTTGCCAGTGAGGCCTTGGCATTTAAGAGCTCTTCCTACTATCTTGTTTTTTCTAGAAAACTTTTAGCTGGTTCTTATGGTTGGAAGTTAGTACATTCCTGACTTCCGTGCTGTTGCAGCCTCTGCAGAGAAGGAGTCTTGAGAGCTGCATCTGGGTTCTGAGCACCCCAGGAGTTGTTCAAGGTCATCTTTTAAAAAGATTCTCACAAATACAGAAGTAGAATAACGTGATGTTTGCCACTTACCGTGGGAGCACCCTGACTGTGAACCTAGGATAAGATAAAGTACAGGAAACTCTGTGCAGTTCAAACAGCCTGCTCAGTTACAATGACTTTAGCATGGTCATTTCCTTTTATTTATCATTAATTTCTTGGGCTGTAGTTATGATTCAGCCCAAAAGGTTTGTTTCTTTCGGCATATCTCAGCTGTCAAGATGTTTTTCTACGTAGTTTCAAATTCAGATCTTGGCACACTCCCTGTAGCCCTGGATTTGTCCTTGGAGACAGGGACTTTCCTGCCTTCTTCTAAGCTTCCACTTGGATTCAGTACATTCACCTTTCTTCCCTGCCTATCGTGACTGTCATCCAGATAACTCAGTTGGGCAAAGCTAACATGTTATTTCCTCTCGTACCTTTAGACATGCTAGAGCAGTCTTGTGTATCTGTGTATCTATGTCTGTATCTATATATGGTATTCTCATTTATGTAAGTATATATAAAAGATTTTGTGTGCATGTCTCTTCAGCTTCTGTGTAGTAAAATTTTCCACATGTATGATCAGTTTAACTGATGAAAGAGTAACACATGATGCTGTAAGTAGTGTAACTAATGATTATTCAGTCACAAGAGTACACATTAGCAGGGTCTTGTATAAATGATGATTTTTATTGTAAAATTTTGTTGTAGATTTTGTTAAAGCTTCCAGGAAAATGTCCAGAGTGGTATTCCTATAACTTCTAATAATCATTCGAACCTGTAACAAGTCAGTGTAATTGTTCTTTTAGTATAAAATGCAATCAGATAAAATTTTAACAAATAATTAGTCAGTTACAGAAATGGGTGTAAAAATAACAGTAGTTGAGGTTTTCTTAACCTCATTGAAAAGAATAAGTACTTTTTTAGAATAAGAGGATGTTTGCACTAATATGGCATTTTCTTTTTTAACTATAGTTAGAACTAACTTTCAGCTACTTGGAAATCCAAGGAGTAACTTCCAGTAAACCAGGTCAGGTGAGTATATTCAAGATAAAAGGTACTTGTTTGCTCATTGCTGATTCTGTTCCAGTCAAGGAGATAATGCTCTAACATGTCCCCATCCAGTCAGCACACTGTATGTTTGCATTCTTACACTCATGATGTTTTGAAGTCTTAATTATAAGAATTTAAAGGGGCAGTTTTAGGAATGTATTGTGCAGGTGGGGTGACAATAAATGTTTTTTCCTAGTTTATTATGATACAAGTTTTCATTTGTCTTGTCAGTGAATATTTTTCTCAGAGATGAGAAAACAATGGCAGCTAGTATATAATCATGACCACGCAAGCTTGAATGGCTTCTGTGGGATATACCTTTATGGTGAAACCAAAAGCTACTGCTTACATTGCAGGCAGAAATTATTTGCTTCCAACTATTCTCGGTGCTGTTACTGTATACAACACAAAAGATATTTGACAGCAACTTATGTGCCCAGAATGTGAATGTCAAAGGAAAGGTGTTGAAAAGAATACCTTTTAATATGCTTTTCATTCATAAGATGAATGTGTTGATGAGATTTGACAGTCCAATTGCATCAAAGTCTTCATGTGTTTCGTGTGTGTTTGGCTTTTGAAGAGCTTTTTAAAAATAGGCGTATCTGACACTTTATTTGAACTCTGAAAAGCTCTCTTTGTGTTTAACATGTCATCTTTTTAACCTGGCTTGTGAAGGTTTCGTTAAAGGAGAAAAAAGTAAAAGATCCTATTGTTTACTGTTTTAATGTGGAGACAGTTAGTAAATTCTGTGTATGTTTTTGTGAATTCATTTATTTAAGGTATTATACTAAAATGCCACAGTAGGCAATGCTAATTGTTCCTGGAGGCACAGACAATCACTGTTGCAGCAAGGTTTACAAGGGATTTTCAGCAGCCTTGCTTAGCATACCATTTTCCCAAGGTATTTTTTAATGTTTCTCATGTTTGCATTCATTTGTGTTTTAAACGTGTAAGGCTTATAGCTGAAGGCAGGCAAAATCCTAGATTATTGTTCGCAGGGCAAATAGTATTGTGACAATTTTCCTGCAAACAGCATGTTATGTTTGTGATACCCAAAGGACATAGTCTTGTGCTTGGCACCTCACAGAAAGCCATGGAGAGCTCCCCTCTGTAAGATAAGTGAACAAAGGGGCAGAGTAATGTAGGGAAGTGTGTTAATATCGGTGACTGTGAAAAACAGTAGTGACTTGACTACCCACTCATTTATCTTCGGGGAGTGAGAGCAACAGGATCGGAAAGGAATGGAATTGGTGGGAAAAGGTGTGAAGATTCTCTGTGTGCTTTTGGGATAAACCCTCTTTGAGGGTTATCCTGGTGACGGCCCGAGACATGAACTGGGAACCAAGAGTGCTGGAAAACAGTTTCAATAGAAAACTGTCTCCTCTAGCGTACTATGCAGTATTCTCTCTTGTACTGTCTGGCTGCACTTCTTATTTATTCTTAATATTAGCTTCTCATCTGGAAGACGTTACGACTTGGGCTGTGCTGAATACTCACATTGGAGAAGACAGAAACTGCCTCTGATGCAGCTGTCAGGCCTGCTGTCAGTCATAAATTAAGCTGATTTGATTCTGAACACTCAGAATACAACAGAGGCGCGTTGAAAAAGGTGTTGTTTTCCCCCCTTGCTGAAACACGTATCGCCAAGACAGCGGGACAAGTATGTTAACTGAGTTACTGCTTCATCTGAAGTGAGACAATATATTACCATAACATTTTCTTAAAACAGTGTAGGTCTAAGCATTAGAGCTTTTCCAGAGGACCACAGCCTATAAAGACTTTTACTTTCTGCTGCAGGAAGCAGGCCCTGCTCATTCAATAGTTTCCTGTCGGGCTGCACTCACTTCTTCTGGTGTTCTGGGACATGTTTCAAAAGAGGATAATGCGGTGAGAAGTTCTTGGTTTTCAGAGTGTCAGCTGAGGTCAAGATCCTTTGAAACTTTTATTCCCGTGGGAAGCACGGGACTGTTAGGAAAAGCAAAGTTTGAGTATGAGGATCTTGTGCATTCGAGAACAACACTGAGAAACTTTACGTGGAGCATTGTCATGTCATGTCTTAATGTTTCCTGCCAACACGCAAAGCATTCAGCAGGCATTCAAAATGCTCCCTTTTTAAATGGACGTGAATTTTATGATACCCAATTGCACGACCTCTTATTTACAGTTGATAATGGAAACTGAGAAATGCAGCATCTCCATGAAGATGGCATCCTCGGAGGATGTGAACGAGGTGCTGGCGCACATTGGGACTTGCCTCAGGAAGATATTCCCTGGACTCTCGCCAGTGTAAGTGTCTTTTAGGTCACCTCTAGTGGCAACAGATTGTGTGGAAAAGGCTGGCGAGCCGCTGCTTCTCGTCTGGGGGTCTACCCGCCGTGACCTGAGAATTGCACTGAGGGAATGAGAAACACCTTTAGGCAAGCACTAAGCATTTATGCAGGTATATGACAGAACTAGGAGGCAGTGCAGAGCGCAGATATGCTATGCATGCTCTGTAGGTTCGAAAAAGCCTTTGTTTTGGAGGAGTGATGCAGGTGTTTGGAGTCTCAGGTTTCATTTTACCTTATTGCATCTCCAAACTTGGGTTTAGCTTAGATTCAGGGTTTTCGTGTGATACTTGTTTCCTTATAAACAGCTCTGGTATTCTGTGGGTCTATCTGTTTTTCTTTTTTCCCTAGAAGAAAAATCTGAGTTGGGAGCAGAGGAAAAAGTTCTGTTTTCTTTCAGTGTTTGTGAAATGATGCACATGATTTGGGAGCCTTTTTCTTCAAAACTGAACTCTGACCAGTCTTTTCATATGCTGTCTGTGTAATTGGCTACTTGGATCAGTACCTCCTTCTCTAGCTTTTTTTGCTTTGCTTCTGTGTGTATTATTCTTGTCTTTGATTTTGGGTTTGTTGAATATTTTCCTGACTTTTGTGCCTCTGAATTTTGTCATTCTGCAGCAATTCTCAGTCATATTTCTTCATTTCATTTTATTTTATTTCTTCTGTCTGCCCTTGCTTCTTCTTTGTCACTCTCTACCAGATCATACAGCTTCACTGTTACTCTCTTCGGCTCCTGGCTTTCAGCAGTATTAGAGAAAATGAACTGTGCAAAAGAGTTTTCCTGGATGTGTTGATTTTTATAAGTGAACTTTTGTAACAAACATTAGATACGTATGGCCAGGCTAAATTTACATGGTTTATTTTGGGTGCATGTCTTCATTATTCTCCTTTCCTGTAGGTGTGGAGTAGGAAATAAAGTCCAGAATCTCTGGCTGGCAGTTTCTTGTTTTTACTTGCAGTTTTGCTCTGTGGCAGTATTATTAACTGCCTTAATGGAGGTTGGGCTCTGTCTTCAAAAAGCATTCACATAAGTGAATATTTGTTAGCAGATTTGCCATAAACCCTCAGTAATGATGTGAGAAATGCGGGCAAAAAGAGTGAAGAGGGTTGCAAGGCTATACACGTCTATCTGGTTGTCTCTGAAGGCCTCAAATTCTATACATTTTCTCTGGGGTTTCTTGAGAACATTGCTGGAGAATTTTGGGTGCCTGTATGGAGTCTTTGCTTCCCCAGAAAAAAAATCAAATTCCTGGCTCTCCTCTGAGATGGCACAGCTTTGCGAAATGAAGACATTGGAGTTGAGTTGTGCAGATGATGTAAAACCAGAATAGGCAAGAAGAGGGAAAAGAGGTTTTCCCATTAATATCTCTTATTAATTTCCCTCTGCCCTCTCTGTTATGGCATTCCTGAGTTTATGAGGCACTCTTGTTATTCAGAAGAACAGATAATTTTGTTTCTTAAGAGGAAGATGGGGTTTGTGTTTCTGTCTAGGGGAGGAAGAACACTACCAAACCACAAAGACTGGAGTTGGGTATCTAGAGTGCAGCCTAGAGGCCACGTGTAGCTACTCGGCAAGCTCTGTGACTTCGCACCTTAGTGCTTTTACTGCATAAAAGCAGTGTGTAAGCAGCGGTGGTTTCAGTGTAAGCAATAATACCATGTCTCTCTCTATTTTAGGCATCTTTATGTTACAGGACGGTCGTAAGTCTCCTTAGCTTGAGTGGACTTGTCATAGAAAAGGGCTTAGTTGCTCCAGTAGTCACAGGGTTAGTCATTAGGAAGAAAGAGGAGATGAATAAATGTTACTTCTGCTGGGCTGCATCATGATACGAGATACTTTCAGACAGAGAAGTGAGTTGTATTAAAGCTGGTAATTCTTCCTGTACACTCCTTTAAAATAATATGTGAAATAAAAAAGATTTGAGTTTAAAAATACTTTTGAAGTAATGAATGACTCTTTTTCTTCCCCTTTGCATCTAGGAGGATTCTGAAAAAAGTAACTATGGAGCCTTCAGAAAGACTGGCTAATCTCCAGGCCCTGTGGGACAGCCAGACAGTGGCAGAACTCGGACCTTGTGGTGAGAAGGAATTTAAAGGCTGAAATATAAAAAGGCTGGAATTGCAGTGTTGGGAAGGTTTTAGTTCTATTTCTGGCAGAAGCTGTAAAGGTGTAATTAGTTTTAAGGTCTAATTTGTATGGAGCAAATTTCTGATGGGTAGGTGAAGTCACTATATTAAGCTTTCGTGCAGCCTGCTGGGTAAAGACAGGAGAGTCCAAGTGTCTTTCAACAGCACAATGGACGCCCTTCTGACAGGACAACTTTGAAAGAGTGGATCTAAAAGTATCATTTTAGATGTTTTTCTGGTTTTTTTGTTTTCTTGTTTTACTGTTATATTAAACGCTCTTGCTTCTAGGAGGCTTTTCGCAGATGTACGCCTGTGTGTGTGATTGGCTTGGATTTCCCTACAGAGAAGAAGTGCAATGGGTAAGTACATGTCTTGTTCTGGAGCTCTTTTCAGCAAACTATATAAAAGATGAAAGAGCACATAGATCATAATACTTGGTAAAAACCCAAACAGTTCTGTAAAGATGTATTTGGTTATGTATTTTGAACAGGATGTTGATACGATTTATCTGACACAAGATACCAGGGAATTGAATTTGCAAGACTTCAGTCACCTTGACCACAGGTAAACAATATGCAGTAGTCACACTAATATTTTGCAAACGCTCTTTGTTCCCCCTAGCTGTGGGTTTGCCTGCCGTTGCTGAAGTGAGACGGCCCCATAGCTGTTTCTTGAATGCATAGATCTCTGAAATGACGATTTCTTGCATTTTTAGTTTTCAGCACAAAACTGCTGGTTTTGCACAAAAGCCCCATGGAGATCGCATTTCACAGAGGAGCCCAAGATGATAAATATATTTTGCTGCTGGAAGCACTCAAAAAAGCTAGCTGATAGATACTTTTCCTGTGATGGTGGATAGATATGAGAGCTCAAATTCAGCAGGGAAAATATGCAACTGCATCTGGCGGGCAAAGCAAAAAAAGGAAATTATGCAGTCTTTACTTATGCAGAATCTTCTTCTCATGGTATACGCAGTAAAGGAAGTTATTTTTGTCAGCAAGTCAGTGGAAGGTTTAAGTCGTTCAACTGAATCCCAGCCAGTAGTTTCTCCACTTACAATAGATGCTATCAGAAATGTGTACTTCCAGAAAGAAACTAATTGAGGGTAATTTTACTATGAGATGCTGAAACATAGCCAAGTGTTGTATTTGGTTTGCTGAATTTAGCTGGCTGAGAGAATTGGAGTCTAAGGAAGCTTAATCTGAAGATATCTAAGTGGGAGGAAATGGGTGGGAGTCTTAACTAAAATCCATCATTATAGAAGGAAAATGACAAATTTAAGAAAGTGTAAATAAGATAAAGAAAGCATTTGTTTCTGTGGGAGAGCCTGATGGAAGAATTAAGAATCGGTCAGAGGTAGTGCGTCAAATTGTTGTAACAGGAAAACTGAAGATGGAGTTGGGTAAATAAGAGTGTTTTGCCACAGCAAACTTTGCAGCTTTTAGCCATCTAGCATGTAAAGTCACAAACCACCTCCCACTCAAGCACTTACTCAACTTCTGTGGTGGGTTTTCATGGTCTGCGCTGAATCCCTTGGCAAAATTACTAAGCTGTTCCTGTGTGGACAAATTCAGAAGTAACTCAGACGAGACTACAGAGCTGCAACTAGTGCAGGACAGATGTAACCAAAGACTGGTTGGTTAAGCCTCGCTGAGAGAAGATAAGGAAAGGAATACTTTTCAGGGCAAGCACATGTGGGACAAGAACGTAAGAATGCTTAAAACATATTGCAAGGTGGAAGTGCTGAGAAGACCATAGGGCATTCTTCAGAAGGTAATTTACAGGTAGCCAGCTTTAATAGAAATTAAATATTTTGAACAGTTTATCTGAAGTGAAAAATATATTACCTATTAGGAAAGAATAGATAGAAGTATTTTAAGTATTTAGAATATTTCAGTAGGGTCTAGTGAGTTGGCTTCGGAAAATGGAATAGTGGATAGCTTCACAAAATCTTTTAATTGAAGTATAGCTTATAAAATTGACATCACCGAGGAAATGTATTTATGTTGTTAATAAAAGTCTTTCAATATGTCATGATTGCGTAAGTCCAAAGTTTCAAAAAACTTTGGAGCCATTTACATACTGTGGAATCCATCTTGTGACAAGAGTTTCTACGTATTGAGGACTGAACTGAGGAAAAGATTTTGCATTGAAATGTCAAGAGAACTAGGAAGTCAAAACCTTGTTATTCATTAAAGATACAATTTGGGATCTGAGATCCCAGTCAATTCAAGAATGTATGCGAGTATTTTGGGATATATTTAGCACAGTGAGAATGCTATAGATCAACAGTATGCCATCATGCTTTGGATTTTGAGAGACTGCTGTATTTCTTGTCCACCTAAGTTTTGGGATTGATGAAACTATATATTTTATGTTGTGCAGTAGCTCTGAAGTGAGGCAGGATGGGTACACCAGTTCTCTAGATACAGGGTCTGTACATTGCAAAAATAAACAATTTGTGTTTATCATAGGAAAGCATTTCTGTTAGAGGTCAACATAAGATAGCATGAATTATTGACTAAGTTACCAGAGCATCTGATTCTTAGTGTGTAGTGTGGCTTCTGGGGTTCTATCTGAAGTTACATTGTTCTGTGAACCATATAATTAATTAATAACAACAACAAAAACCCTCAAAGCGAACAGGGTTTATTAAACTCAGTGGCATGATTTTAATCTGTGTAGCATATGTCGTAGCATATTTGGACATTCAAAAAAATGTCAGGAAAGCATGATTAGTTAGAATTTTTTTTTCTTTGCACAGTTTAGATTTCTTGCCATCTAAGATGCACTGAGGGACAGAGATGTTGAAAAAACGCGAAGGCATTGGGTAAACTTGGATGTTGTTGAAACTCAAAGAGATTTTCTGCACTCCAGAAGAACAGAATCTCTTTTCATTTTAAGAATGAAAATTTTGTAGATTTGTAGAGTTAGATTCTGGATGGTAATTGAGTAAACTAACCACTGAGTATAAGGAACTCAAACTCAGTGAGGGGAGGTTACAAGGAAGCCCTGCTTTTGGAAGTCATCATTTGCAGTATGGTACAATGGAATGCAAATGAATTCAGATCATTGCTAGTACCATATCTAGAATTTAATAGAAGAAAGTGAATAAAGTGGTATATAATTTTGAAAAGGAAAACTCAATAACAAGTGCATTGAGGTTAGGTAAGCTCAAAGCAAGAGAAGGGGTTGAGATAAATTCCTAAATGCCCCTCAATGGCCAGAAGAACCTTCAAAAATGTGAAGAAAAGACTATATATTTTTTTTCTTAAGATCAGATGATAGAATCTCATAAAGCAAGCTTTCTAGACAGTAAGGCTACTGCAGAATGGTCAGGAGTTCCACTGTCTTTAGGCACGTGGAGAGAGAAGGGTATGTCCCTGTGCGTGTTACTGAAGGGTGCCAGTCTAGAGTTTGAACAAACAGTCCTTTGAGTACTGCAGAAGACTAAACTATTTAAAGATGGGAATTTGCAGTCGGCTGTGTGGTTTTGTTTTAAAATATTCTTGTCCCGCTGCAGCAATGTTTCTTTAACTCGTTGAAAGTGCGATAAGTTTTCCCACTGAGCACCCCCTGTCCTTCAGCCGTTTACCTCCCAGGCCTGGGGAGGAGAGTGGAGAAAAAAAAGAGATTCTCGCTCAAGTTCTGCCTGTAGTCACTCTCCTGCCCAGAAGTTAATGAGCTCTTTACAGCCCTCTGAGCTGGTTTAGAAACCCCTGGGTAGTGTAAATGCTTGAGACCCTGATTGTTGTCCCTCTGTTCCTTTGGAGAAATTGTTCCAAGTTTGCCACTTCCAAGGCAAAGGCACTGGCAGGAGGGACGTGAAAGCTGCTAATTCATTACCTTCTTACTGCTTGCACTGGAGGAAGGCAGATGAAGAAGTAACCTCTGTGCGTAGACATTCCTTACTCCATAGCAGTGTTCCTGCCTGCCAGGCATAGGGGTGAAATACCTCTGAGGTATTTTCCTCCCCACTAACGTTTCACTAGTCAGCTAGCGCGTTACGTGGAGATAGAGTGTGTGTATGCAGGAACAAAAACAACGTGGTGGACAGAAATAAATCTATGCACTTCATGAAGCTGATAACTGTGCTGTGCTAATGGAAACAAACCACCACAAGCATCTGTGTACTGTGAACAAGATGGAATTAAGGCTTAATCCTTGAAGGTCACTGGTTCCTTTGCAGGATTGTGAGAACGATCTATTTGCATGAGCTTCGCAGTTGGTGGGCTACAGTCTTTTGCTGCAAAATGCTGCACCTTCTTGCTGTTAACTTTAGTGATGGGCTTGTACTTGCAAACCTAGCAACTGCACCCTGCTGGAGGCTTATCCATCTGGAGTTGCCTTGTCTCCTGACTTTCTTATGTGTTTAACAACCACCCTGAAGTGTCTGAATGTTGGTGGAGGAAAAATGAAGGAGGGGGAAAAAGGAAAAGATGATGTGTGAAGTGCACTGCTTGTTTAGTGCAGATCTGTGCCTACTTGCATATGTACTGAATAAAAAGCTGTGGGAGTGTGACTAGCTTATATGAAACAATACTTTTAAATTTCTCCCCGCAAGAACTGAAGCTTGACTGGCACTGTTTTGCTGGTCAGGTAAGTTTGTGTATATTACAGCTCTTCTATAACCACAAGGGGTGTCTAAATGTATATATGCATTTAATGTGTTTTATCAAAATTACCCAAGTGCCACGCTGCTAGATAGTGTGGTAGTGCCTGATGCATGATTCTGCTGGGGGATAGTGCATAGACATGACATTTATCCACGTCTGTTATTGGAGAAACTTAACAGAGGGAGAGCGGATCACGTTAAGAAGCTTGGAATAAAGAAAATGGGAATAATTTAGAATTTCATTTGTGAAATCTCTTTTACAATTAAGGAGGGTTTGTGCTGAAAGTAGCATTATCCTTTAGCAGGTCTCCTGCTTCCTGGGGGAATTTCACTATAGAGATGAGACAGGGAGGTGTTCTCAAGAAGCATTCAGTCATGGAATTATATTAAATCATCAGACTGCCAAAAAGCTTTTTAGCGTCATGCTCAATTATAATTAGAGGTGATTAAGAAGCTTAAATATGTCACAAGCTGAAGAAAAAGTAGCGCTAAAAGTAGGAATGGCAGCCCAGACAAATTCCTTGTTTAAAAATTCATCCTGGAATGGATGTCAGTTGGCCAGACAAAAATTTGTATTCATATATGAGAAAGACACACAGCTGCTGGTAGTGCTAGTTTTTTAGAATGCAGAGCTTCCTCTAATGGCTTTGGCAGGCAATTAGCATTGCAAAACCAGGGGGAATTAGATGCGGAAGAACACTTAAGAGATTGTTTTAAATGACCAAAGCTGACAATTATATGAAATGTGTGTAAAAGTGTTTTTCTTTTTCTAGAGACTTAATACCTATAGTTGCTGCTCTGGAGTATAATCAGTGGTTTACAAAGCTGTCCTCCAAGGATCTGAAATTAGTAAGTAGTACATTTAAACAGTATACCAGCTCCTACTGTGCTGTGCGTTAGAGGATGCTATTAACTTTTTTCGAGGGGCACACTTAGACAAGTACAACTGGGCAATCTCTTGATGTGGTTTTTTTTCCTCTTAATCATATTGGGTGAACATAAACAGTTGAATAGTTAAATTATGGAATATGATGACTGCTAAGAGTCAGGTCTTGTCAAAATTTCGAGTGATTAAAGTTAGAAAACTGTACTGGGCAATAACAGTAGCCCATAAAATTACTTCCTTAATTGTTGCTACCCGCCCCCCCGAAACAATACTGAGTGACTAAATAGCAAACTAACTGTAAAGCAGCCAGAAATCTCAGTTGCTTTTTGAAGACTGAAAGAAAATATCAGTATTCTTTTTAAAATTTTTTTATCAGATAGAAAGCAGGCTTTTCCTCTTAATTTTCATCACAATGTGATGACTTTTTCTCCCAGTTGTCTGAATCTAACCTTGTGTTGTAATAAGTATGTAGTGATTTGTTGCATTGATACTCTTCCATATCAGTTTTCTTTCTGAAAAGCAAAAAGGGGGCAAATCTATACAAGATGGAGTAATGAAGAAAGGGCCAAGAAAATCAGTAATTAGGTGACTTTTAAAATATATCAAAATATACTGTTTCTTCTAAACTTGGAAGTTTATAGTCACGGGTAGAATATGTGGTTTGAGATATTGCTTTCACACTCATGTCCAGAAGCTTTTGTCCTTAATAATGAAGGTTGAGTTTCATCATGTTCAAACTGATGCAGTTTTATTGATCTGAAAATTCTCTTATTGCACTCTTAAGTTATCATTTGCCATGAAAATTCAGTAGAAATTAGCTTATGTGATTCTTGGCAAAAGAGTAGGCAAGAAACATTCCTTTCGTACTGGGGCATCTTACTCAAAATTATGCATGGAATGAAACTGGGGGCATTTTTAATTCTGTTGTAGTTTGTTGTTAAAATCAACATTGTTCATTGTATGTTCATTGCTTCAATGAAATGAGATCATTTGCTTAGTCAGAACACTGGCTGATATTGTTTGCTTAGAACACGAACTGGCCATATTATCTATCCAAGATATTTTTATATGATTTTTTTTTTTTAATTCTTAGCAAATTTTCTGTGGAAAATAAATCAACTTTGTCAACCAATTCCTTTAAAAAACCCAAACCAACCAAACAAAAACCCCCTTTATTTTTCACACATTCCATTTTCAATCAAAAGCACCAGGAAAACATAAATTTTTGGACAGTAAATCGGTCCTATAGGAACACTGCTGAGGGTCATTATGAGGTCAGACATATCTGGAGGCCATTGTATGCTTTGTGCTTCATGAGTCCCACTCTGACATTGTGTTTGATAGATGGCATCCATAGTGTTTTTATAGTACATGCATGAAACTTTCTACTTGCAATTACACTGCTGTGGAAGCATTGTGATAATATGCTGAATTATGGAAATAACAGAAAGATAAAATTGGGAAGATGGCTGAGTTAACAGTCTTCGGGGGAAAAAAAAATGTCACCTGTGCTCTGTAAAGGATTAATAAGATCTTATATGTGTGGTAGAGCATTTTTTTTTCTTTATAGCAGATTCAATAAGTTTAAAATTCAAAAAAAAATCCTAGAAAATATCAGACTGTCATAATAGAGAGAAACGCCCCAGGTATGAATGTCACATTGTTTTTAAGAGTGGGTAAAAGAATAGTTTCAGCACTTCATGATCATAACTGAAATTCAGCTTTGGAATTCGAATAAATGTTGATTAGTCTGTGCTGTGGAGGAAAAAAAAAGACACATCTAGAAGCGAAATAAAGTTTACAATAAAAGGTGATGAGGTACAGAGTTTGTTGTATGGCTTTTGAATTGTTAAGGTTTTATGTCTGTTTGAATGAGCACAGCAAACAAACTCTTTTGTTATCATGTTTTGTTCATGGTACTTGCAAATGTCCATGCAAATTCTAGAATACAAGAACAATAAGATCACGAGATGAGATTTACTTCTGTGTAGGTTGGGAGAATTCATGTACATCAGCTCTTCAGGTCTGGTCCTTAGCAGTCTTTAGAGGACCTGTAGCCAGAGGGCTTTTGCTCTTGAGTTCTTTTCTTCTGCCATATAACATCTGTCTTTGTCTTTAGTTGTCATTCCTGGTCAGGCTTTATTCTCCTTTCCACAGGTTACCACTTTCTTCTGAAGGGTGAGAACGCATATGAACAAGATTTCTTTAAAAATTGATTGAGCATATTTTCTGAATCACAGAGTTTGGGTTTTTTACTGTCATTATAAAAATTCTGCTCCCTGTGATTAGGTGGCCTGCTTCATAAATGTCTCGCTTTCAGTCCGCCTCTCGCTTCCCTGAGTCTTTCACAAAAGTCCTCTGTTGCCATCTAACTCCCCCACTGAGATGTTCCTGGTATTCTTTCTTGCTGTTTACATACAACAAAACAAATGATCATGGCCCGGATCCCATTAGGATGTATAGCTTAACTCAATAACAATCTGTTCTATGTTTGTGTTCTTTAATGCTGTTCTGTCTTTTCTGTGGCAGTCCACTGATGTCTGTGAGCAGATACTGCGAGTGGTGAGTAGATCCAATCGATTGGAAGAACTGGTATTAGAGAATGCCGGGCTTAGAACGTAAGTAATTCCTTTGAAATGTTGCATTAGTTATTGCATATTCCTGGGGCAGGGGTGGGGGAAGGTGTCTGTGAACTCATCATCAAGTTTTTCGGAGGTACCTTATGTGTAAGAAATCCTTTAAACTGATGGTTTTTAAGATTCTGCCTGGAAAGTTGGGTTAGGTGGAACAAAATTAGTTGAGTAAGGCCATAAGACCCACATCACCTCACACTGTTACCCTCCAGATTTGGTTACCAGTAGAAGTATGCTTATCTTTTTATCATTTAAAAAAGTGTTTGAGGTTTTGTTAAAAAAAGCATATTTCTCCATCTTGCTTAACAAATGATTATTTCATTCCCAAGAGAACTATTTTTAACTTACTGTGAATTGCAGTCTGCTCAAATGTAACAGATTTATATATTGGCAACTTCTTTAAAGAAGCAAGAAAGTAGATAATTAAGCTTAATGACCTGCCATACCCTTAAAAGAAAGGCACATAGAGGTAAGCCATACAATTTAATCCTTGCATATCTTTTAAATGTAGTAAATTGTAGTATTTAGGTAAGTAGTAGTATAATCTAGTATATAGTAAATAGTAGGTATTTGCTTTTTTCCCCTTCACAGCAAATAGAAGCGAAGTTCAACATACAAACTAGCCCAGTTGAAAGTATTTTCAGCTTGTTTTAGAGTAGCGTCCGAGACCATGTAGGCAACAAACTCTAGTGCTAATGAATTTTTGTGTTAATAAAAAAGTAGTGGAAAGGTGGGAGAAGCAGAACACTATACTGAATTACAAATAAAGAAAGGAAATGCATAGGGAAAATATTTGGTGTGCTTTACAGTGTCTTCTTATCCATTGTATGAGTCTTTTTTCCCCCTTTATAAAATGAGTTTTGCATGGAAATACCTTTAAAAGTAAATTGCCTAAATGACACAGGAAACTTGAGGTGGAGTTTAGAATTGCACCCAAGCTTTCTGATCTGTTGTGCACTGCCTTTAATAGCTGTCACTGAGACATAAGTGCTTGATTTTAATCTTGTTTGTGCCATGAAATCCAGTGATAGTCATTAATATTGAAAGATACTTTGACTACCTGTACACATTGCCTATATTCACTTATTGTATTTGGATTAACTAGCTTCAGTTTTAACAGGACTTGACAGATAATCAACCTGTGACTTTGGTTTTCACGTCTGCATGTCTGTCTTCATCTATATGCACAGTTTTTGGCATTTTGCCTTGATGTGTATCGGCTCCGATCAGCATTGTTTGTCTTTTTTTTTTGTCAAGGATGTATTTGTCAGTTTTGCCGCTCATCATATCTGCTTGATAGGAGGAAATCCTGTTGCTGTTGGGTATCTCCTTTTACATAGCTTACAGACCAGTCATTTTTAATGAGCTGTGATAGATTGCAAACTAGGCTTAAGAAAGAGCTACCGAGAGCAATGCTATGAGAAATAACCAGAGCAGCTGCAAGAATGTATTTCTTCCTGCAGCAGAGCCAGTTTAAGATGATTCCATTCTTTTCTCCCTCCTGCCACTCATTTCTATGATTTGGTTTGGGCCATGGCCCTGTAAACATGTCATCATCCCAACTGATGAGCCAGCAAACTATTATGCAGTAGCAGTTGTAAGGACTCATGACTAGGGAAGTGTGGACAGAATGTCAAGTGAAACCCTACGCCTACTAAAGTTTGTGCCAGTTTAGATGCTCTTGAAAATGTTATCCCCATTGCTATTTCTTTAGCAGACGTAAAGAATGCAGTCTAGGTCACATTGGATGGCTTTGTGCACATAGAAAACACTGATGTTTTGGTAAATGTGGTAACTGAGGTAGGTGATATCCATATTTCAGGTGAAGGAGAATCATTCAAGATGACTTGAACAAATGAGCGTAGAATGAAGGTTACATCCCTGAGGGTTTTTTTTTGTCAAGAATGGGACAGCATATGATAACCAGAATATTAATTTCCATGAAACCACAAGGCAGATTCTTCAGTCTCCAAAGACCTTTTTGCAGGAGCCAGTGAAAATGATCTATTTGTTGCGCTTACATACTCTTTGAAAGCTGACAGGCAGAATGTCCCTACTGTCTTCCACGCTGTCCTCTGCAGCTCTTTTCCAAAAGGAGTGACCAGTTATGACAGAAGGGAATGACCGATGTGCCTGCTGCTGGAGGGCCTTTGACTGTGATGTTGCATATAGTCTTCCCCTGCTGGATATGCTCTGAATGTCCTTAGACCTAACAGCTTTAATCCCTCCCATGTGTCCTCTTTTATTTATTTTTTTTTTCTGTTTCAGGGATGTTGTCTAGGCAGACCTTGAGGAATTGTTTTGTTTGTCTGAGCTTTCCAGATCTGTGGTTTTCTTACTCTTGGTGAAAGATGCTTACTCTGCCATGCACAGAGTTGAGTCTCTTTTTGGGCTTTACCTCCAAGCCTGAATGTCTTTAGTTCAGGCAAGCGTGTCTGTGCAGCGCATACAGAGTGAGTTTGATGCTTTATAGAAAGTGTCAGTCTTGCATTGTATACTCTGTTCATGACCAAAGACAGTAATAAATTTTAGGACTTGAAATAAAGAGTGGGTAAAGGGAAGGGAAGGGTTGGGATGTTGTCCTGTGAGCAGAGCCCAGGTGCCTCCGTTTATGGTAGGGGCTGCACAAGGAGAGGGGAGGTTGTATTTTTTTTTTCCCCAGAATGAGTCTTGGAGCCCCATGTGCCCTAAGTAGATAATCTGGTGCCTTTTGGTGGCAGTCGATATACTGCGCATTTGCTAAGTAGTTCACATACCCTAGTTGTCCAAAAAGTTCTGCTGGAGCAGAGTTTGTAAACAAGGCTGGAGGTGTAGGCAGAATACTGTAATGACAGGAATCTGTTACAGATGAAAAAAGAAGAGGAAACTACCCATAAAGAAAGAAGGGGTTTGTTTGTTTTTAACTCAAAATCTCATTTTTCTTGGACGGACATATGAGGAGCTTGATTCAGTTGCTTAAGCACAGGCATCTGGTGCCATTGAAATGCTGGAGGATATCCACAAAGTGTTGGCAAATGTTACTGAAGACCTACAGGAGATGCGTAGTTCTCTGCGGCAGTGGCTAGGAGCAAAGCAGAATACCCTGAGGCCTGTCAGGTGGCAGAGACTCAAGCCCAGAATTTCATTTTGTTAAATGTTTGTATTCACATGCTGCTTGTGTTTTAGGAAATGGGCTCCTAGAGGCAGCCCATCATCACACATTTGCAGTGCTGAAACCTATTCTAACTCCAGCAGTCTGGAACATCTCTCTACTCAAGTACACCTTGCAACAACAGATGACTAAAAACTACTGAGACTATTGCTGTCCAGTCTCCATTCTTCTTCAAAGACTGGAAGAGGATGCTACCTCCACTGTGTTTCTCAGCACACAGACTGATCTACCAGTTCTATGAAGGCAGTGTTAATTAATGCTCTTCTAGCAATGTAGCTGGTAGTTCTCCACCAGTTGTCTACAGGAGGCAAGATAATGTACTTCAAGGCAGAGAGAGAAGGAAGCTCAAGGCATATTTTTTTGTTTCTACCTCAGTGTCTAACTTAAGTGAAGTAAGAACATAGACGTTTTAGTCTCAGTTTAACAAAAACACACAGCAGGACTAGTCCCTTAAATACGTGAAAGCTTCCCAGTACGTATGAGGAAAGGTTTGAGCATTTGTCTTAGAGCTGATAAGAGCCAACAACCTTGTAACTTAATGCAAAGAACATGACTCCACCAGACTCTGACGTTGTTGTGTAGGAAAACCCAAGCTCACTTTGAACTTAATGCTTTAGATGATGATAGTCCAGCTACAAAAACCCATCTTGAGATAAGCAGCGTTCACTTGCCACTCAGCCACTCAAGTGAATTTGAAACAGAGGGAGGTCACACTGCTACAGTTAGTTCAAAGCTATCTGTGCTACTTGGCTTGGCTTTTGTGAGCATTGTAGAACAGATACACCACCTGTTTGCTGATCCTCTGGATATGCCGCAAAGCCCACCTCTTTGAGTGACTGTTCGCTGGGAGCTGCTGCAAGTGAGGGGATTGGCTTGTGAGTGAAGGAGAGAGTGGTATGCAAGTTGATGTGTATGTTTTCCATGCGTGATGTGGAGAAGATGAAAGATGTGCTTGAGTTTTAACTTATTGTGCATAACTTCTATTTTATATCTTCAGATATGCGTTATCAAAAGCAGTTTGAGCTTTGACTGAGTTCCCTTCAGTCTCTTATGCCGCAGAATAAATATATACTAAAATAACCTGCCTTGAAAGGTAGCAAATTAGCCAGATAAGCATTGTTAAAAGCAGTGAAGAATCAGTTACTGCTTTGGAATGGGATAGGCCACTTCTGTCTAGCAATTGCTTGACGTTTTTAAGCCTCTGAATGTACTGTTAGTCCAGGAAATAACAGGAGTCTTTCTTTCTCTCTCTTCTTTTCTTGCAGAGATTTTGCACAGAAACTAGCCAGTGCCCTAGCCCATAATCCCAACTCAGGACTCCATACAATCAACCTTGCTAGCAACCCGCTTGAAGATAGAGGTACCAGAACATTTCTACTTTTTTCTCTCTTCAAATGTAATAGGAGGATTACTGCTGCTCTGTTCAACTTTGCCTGAATAATAGATTATTGTTCTGTCTATTTTAAATACATACTGTACAAAAATGACTGAGAATCGCTGTTCTTTTTAACTGATACAATCCATTAGCTTGCCGAGAAATGTTTAAATGTCTTAAACCGACCATGGATTTCATTAGATTTCATTACACTTTCATAGAGGTCTCCTTTAAAGAAAAATAGAACACAATGACTGTGTAGGACTAGAGAATAAATAAAGTGGTGTGCATTTTCAATGTGATATAGTCAGTTGAAAGATGAAGCATGAGGCAACTTTGCTTGGATTATATTTTCCTGATGATTTTGTGTTTTTATTTCAGCTATAATTCTGGACTTATTTTCAGTATTGAAACTATTCATTTTTTCAGCTTTGTGCTAGCCTGTAGTGCCAGCTTTGTGCCAGGCCTTGGCAGCGTTCAGTAATACAGGCACAACTGGCATCCTTATGGAGAAAAGCGCTGTTGGCTCCACCAGATGGAAAATCAAACTGAACAGCTCAGCTTTTTTCAGAGTAGGCCGACCGCTAGGCACGATTTCAATACATATCAAGTCAAATTGTTCCCTTCCCTTGTCTGCTCTTTTGTCACCCAAGAGGCATTTATTTTTAAAATAAGGTTACATTCTTTCAGTCTGGAATTGACCCTTCAGCGCTGCCCATGTGAGATTTCCCTTTGCTTCACTTTAATGCATTCCAGGCTCACAGTGTTCTGGGATCAGACTATCTTGTGCTCCTCTTGGACCAGAACAAAATAAAGAATTTTATACAGTGAACATTTTCTTGTTTGGTTGGTTTGTTTTGGGGAAATTTTGCAGTCTCTTTGCCGTCGTGATTCAAAATGGAAAGACTGTTCATTTTGATTACAACCTGATTGACTCAGAATATTGTTAACACAGCTTTGTAGGTGTCTCTCCTTTCTTCTGGTTCAGTGAGGAAAAAAAGACAAGGAGGTTTTTTCCTCTTTTGTATCTTTTCCTTTCGACTGGAAAGAAATATGATTTTTTTTTATTATTATTTTAACCTACTCAGGGTAGTTTTTTCTTATATGGTTCACATTAATTGCATAAATTCTCTTGATTACCTCTTCCCTGCTGATTACCACTTAGCCTCCTTAAGAATCTGTATAATGGGAAAGCCAGTGTTTTGCTGAAGAACATCATTATTACAATGTGCCATATGCATAACAGCATTGTAAAAAAAATCCATTGCAAGCTGTCACATTGTTGATTTTGCTTTTGAAGAAGTGCATTTAGATCGTGTAAAACAAATGAGCAAAGCATTTGGTAGATATTCCATAGTGCAGGGGTGTTTTTTTTCTTTCTAAAGCACATAACTGTGAGTAGTTCTCTTTGCAACAAACCTGTAGATTCTAACCTTTCTGCAGTAGCCACATTCAAGGTACAAATGAAATGCAGAAATTACAGCGTACCAACTTGGAGAAATTAGCAGGGCTTTTTCATTATCTCAGTGTCTCCTTTCACATATGCAATTCAGATTTGACCATTTCATTAGAGAATTAGATGAGTTATGTGAGTAGTTAAAGAGAAATTAACTATAATTGTACTGTGCAAATATTGCAGCTTTTCAGTTTAGGAATTATTTACATGTCCTGTGATCTGATATTCACTGAGTACAAGGTAGGATTGGCTTTATTAAACTGAAGGGGCAGCAAGCATCTCACAGGTAAAAGCTGAGACAATGGAGATTCATGTAAACATCCAGATTTTGGAAAATACCTCTTGAAAAATCTCCAGGAACTGGAATTTCCATCAGGTTACTCTGCATTTATAAGGGAAATTAAACAGAGCTGTGTATCATGGGGAAGAACATAATATTCTGACTTGTTTGAACAGAAGGAACACCCTAAGGTATTGTATGTTACAGAGTACTAATGTATGAAGTCGTTACATTAATGCAACTGTCTTGTATTCCAATAACATGAGAAGTGTGTTTAGTTTAACTAAGCTATAGGACCTGGCTGCAGCTCAAATATGAAGCAGTGTTTATGTGAAATGATTTTACACTGAGACCACTCTCTTAATTTGTTGTTGGCTTCCCTTTATGATACAGTCAATATTTGTGAGACACCTGTAAAGTTTATTATCAGTCATGTTTTATATGTAGCCATGCTAAAGTGACAGGAGTTTTGCTTTTGGCTTGACTAGGATCAAAATTTAATCTCACGTCTTGTTAAAAATAACGCAAAGCAAACATACTGAAGCCTAGAAATACTCAAACTATTTGTGTGGATGCAGTTGACTCTACATCTGCCATTAGAGCTCTTGTCTTTGTTATGAGATTATCAAAAATGAGTGGCTTAAAGAGTGTTCAAGGGCTTGAGTGACCGCAATAACCTCTTCTTTTCTACACTTGATTCCTGCATCTTATAACTGGGGTGAATCCTTAACCTCCAGTGTTATAATTAACCCAGATGTTAAAGTTTTTCAGCTTGCCTAGAGTGATAAGCGTTCTGTATATTTTTAGCTAAATACAAAGATGGAGAGGTAAAATTATTTGGTGCACTTACCCAAAATATTTCACAACAAAAATTACCCTTGTGTTACCCTTAGTGATTCTGACTGTACTCCTTTTTCTCCTCTACTGCCAGCGTACTGCTACTTTGGTTTTCAAAGTCTGTATTTGTGACTAAACTAGCTTAATAGGTGTGGACAGTTAGCTACTACAGAATATACATTCTGAGGCCAGCTTAAGATAGACTGAACCTCCTACTTCAGAGGAGCTAAATAGATACAAATTCTTTTTTAATAGTAAAGCTGTGAAAGAAAATCCTATTAGTATGACCCGATTAATTCTTGCTGAAAATTGTGAAGATGTCCAGTTACCATTGTGTTTTACAATAAATTATGCCGAGGAACAACCATTCTAATATTTTGGCAGTATAAATAAAATACGTATGTTGTTTTGAGCTGTGTGGACGTTACACCTTTTGCTGGCATATGTGGAGAAGAGTATTGGCTTTTTCATTTATTGTATTTTAAAACAAGTAAAAGGTATTGCCCTCTTTCTCTTTGCCCTTTCTCACCAAGAGAGTTGCTGTAGATGACCATATTTCACATGTTAGGTTAAGCCGAGAGTTTCTGTGTTGATTTATTCCACTAATAAATATTTCATGGATTAGTTCCATTGTTATTTAGCATGTGCCTTCTTAATCAAATTTCAATCCTCTGCTTAAATGGGGGTATTAAATTTATGGAGTGTGGAACTTGGATATACCGAGAAAGGGCTTTAATGAAGTGTGGGTTGTTTTTTTTTTTTTTCTGTCATTGGATTTGTGCTGAGGTAGTCTAGTCCCTGTCAGCATCTTGATAGGTTTTTACTGTTTGGGATTGCAAGTGGTTGTAGTATTTCCAGGCTGGTAAGCTTCAGGCATCTGTAAGGGAGCGAGTGAGGTGGCCGTTACGACTTGGTGGAGGTTTCAGATTTGTAGAATTTACCCCAAGAAAAGAGACAGAGATAGCTAACATGGACATCTCTCTTGCCTACATCTCCTCCTTTTAAAAGAAAAAAAAATAGTTTGAAGTTTCATGTGAAGTAAGAGTGCTGGATTTTTTTTTGTGCTGGCTTGTTTTCTTTTTTAACTTATATAATTTATTGGCCCAAACTGTAAAGCTTCCAGATTTTCCAGGTGCTGACCATTTGATAGGTACAATACCTTCCCTTTGACCCCCTTCTCGAATGTATGCGTGCATTTATATGGTTTTGAAACTAATTAAGGTGGCTCACTGTTAACAGCAAAGTTCCCTGTTTGTCGAGTGGTTAACAAAGAAGGCATCTTAACCACATCAGCCACAGGTCTGTGCTCAGAAAAAAGACAGGGTAATTTTGGGCCCACCCTGACAGTGAGCACAGTTCATTCTTTAAGAGTGTTTGCCCCCAGGATGATTGCTGGGAATGCAGGGGATAACATTGCTTATCGGAAAACACCCATTTTTTAATCTATTTATTTTTTTCCACTCCTCCTACAGGTGTGTCATCTTTGAGCATCCAGTTTGCCAAACTTCCAAAGGGGTTGAAACATTTAAATTTATCCAAAACCTCCTTGTCACCAAAAGGTATATTTTATAAGTGTGCATCTTTTTCTGTTCTAAAAATTTCAGGCTTCCATCCTAATAATAACTTTTGTTTCAGGTTTATAAAGTAATTAATTCTGTAACAGATTTATGTATTTATTCTCGACGGCATAGTTGGTTTTTTGCAATCCCCTTCAATGCTTTGAAAAACATTTACTCACTCTGTAAGCTTCGGGCTTGAATCTATGTCATGAAGAATGATTATGCTTCATACGTGCTTCAGAAAGATGTCTGAAGCAGAGATGGGCAGGGAATTTTCCATGTATTTTGCACGCAATTATTTTATGAAACAGTGTTGTGACAATGGCTGTTAAGTGGCTTGGTCTGAGTAAAGGCTTCTTTGTTTTGTCATTTACAAATTTCCAGTTTGATAGCATAATTAAAATGTATGTATATTTTAAAGGCAGTAACAGTACTGAAGCACAAGTCAGACCTTTTCAGGGTTGTTTGCGTCGCTGTTTTACAAATAGTAACATATTGGCTTCTTAAACTGCACAAACCCAGGATGTCTTGTATAGGACATGACTGTTAAAAATACAAAAAATGCACTGTCGCTATTGCAGCTCTTTCACCTGGCAAAGGTGAGTGAGTTACGGTATATGAAGGACGTTAGTTGATAACAGATACCAGCCATGCTCTTTTATCCTTTAAATTATTGTTCTGTGAAGTGCTGATTGTGTTCTCTCTTAAGGGTTGATGTAGGGGAATATGCATGGGTGGGGGGGAAAGGTCTTTGATGTTTGAGTATTTTGTTGTTCTTGGTGTGCCTAAGTAAATAGTAACCCCCAAACTGAATTTACTCAACAATGATTTTAATTCAAATGATTTTATTAAACTCTGGGGCTGGTTTTACCACTGCTAACTCCACTTTTGGTGGCAAGCAATTAACTGAGAATCTTGTCTAACTGTACATATATTCTTGAGATTAGAAGTTCATGAATTTGACAATTTCATGCAAGTTCTGGTATGTTCGTTCATCCTGTGCTTCTCATGTGGTCTGAATGATTTCAGCCAGTGTTTGTGACCGCTGAGTGAAATCCCATGATATTTTTTAATATATTAAAAAAATATCCTGGGATCATCAGACAGGCAGGAGACTTGCACAAGATGGGTCCCAGTTAATGATTATCTTTTGTAGTTTTTATGGTATGGGACTAAAGTTTGTTCAGCTGCATGATTAGATAATAGCGCAATATATTAGCGTGACTTTTGAATGGGGACTTGGGTACTTGATTAATTAGGGAATTCTGAGATGGTGGTTTAGTGGGAGGGGATTGGGAGGAGTTGACTGTCCAGCACCCCTAAATATCCTCTGGAAATGTGTGCAGAAAGTGCAAGGAATGACTTGGCATTTATTAGAATTACTTGTGAATATGTGATTACACACTTGATGAATAATGTATGACTTTGTGTATAAAGGTGACAGACAACTAGAGGTGCGCTTTGATTTGAGGAAAACCTTCAACCACTCAAGATTTGTGCAAACCTGAATAAAACAATGTCTCCCTTGGTGATGCAGTTATTGGCTTATTGTACACTGGGTGAAGGATCCACATCTGGACAACAAGAACATTCTAGCTACACTTCCATCTTCATAAAGAATAAATGCCAGCTTGATGAAGTTCAAGCACAAGCCTCTTGTCAATAAAAACTAATTCTGATGTTATGAAAATAATTTGGAAGGGTTTTAACACTCTTTTTTAAAGACAATCTTTAACCAAAGCTGAAAATGAGGTCAGTATTAGACATACTCAAACATATGTGATTCCTTGTCCAGACCACATTGCAACAACTAGCTCTTCTCAGAGAGTAACGTGTCACCATGAATACTGTGCCATGACAGTTCCTCAGAATTCCTTAAAAAATGTGACATCTTAATATTGGAGTTCTTACAATGCTCTGGACCTGAAGAAGCTCGGCTTTCAGCTCTTTCGTTGTCTGCAAAACTCTGTCTTAGCCAGTGTTCCTTTAATTTAAGAAGACAATACTTCATTTGTTTTAACTTGTGAGGCTGCTTTTGAACTTGTAATGTCGAGAGTGTATATTGTAATATTTTTTGTTGGGAAAGTCTAAAGGAGTCCTTGGATTGAGTAGACTCCAAGATGCACGGATTTCATTTTTTTAACAGCCTTTCTTTTTCTTAATATTTTTATATTTTGACCTTTTCAGTTTCAGAAGTTCTGTACAATCCCTCACTGGTTTTGACCTTATTTAAAAACTGCTTTATATTCAGGATAAGTTTCTAAGAGTGAGAAGTGAATTTCAGGTGGTAACTTCTCAGCTGATCTTTCTTCAAATATTATATCTCAAAGTTCCTGAGAGCTATTAACACTCTGAGCCTCCTGAGAGCAGTAAAAGAGCATGAAAGATTGTCTGCAAATGAAAGAGAGATTACTGTTAGAGTGTAGTGTGTGGTAAGGTGAAGTTCAAACAAAAATTTATTGATTTGAAGATTCTGATTAAATGGAAAATTCTAGTATACTCATTCCAAGATAGGACTTGCTTTTTTGAGCCTCAACACAAAAGCTAATTAAGAAATCCCTCACTCACATTGTTTGCCTTCAGTGATGTGGCTGATTTTGAGCACCTGGCCCTTCTTAAACATGAAACAAGCAGCAATGTTACAGATGTTAGATAGCTGCTCTTCTCTCCAAATTCAGGCACTATTCTTGAATTCCCAGAATTGCTTATTAATAGCATTTGCTGAATTATTGACAGTACAATACGTTCGTTTCTGCTACTTCTTGCTTACAAATGCTGTTGAGAAGACTCACTAAAGTGAATCCGGAGCTATAAGCTCTAGTGGTTAAATAGAACTTTTAGATCTTTCAAGAAGTATTCATTTGCACTTTACCTTTATAGTTAGGGTGTGGATTCAACAATGCAATGTTAAGATGAATTTTACAAGAAATTACACAGAATGAAAAAGTTTTGAAACTTGGCAAAGGCCTTACTATGTTTCTATTCTGTTCAGTATCAAAAGTCTCCAGAAACCAAGACCCATACTACTAATGTGATTTCTTAATATTTGGAAGCTTGGAAATCTAAAGCACTGAGGTTTTTTGTGAGGTTTTCTTGGTCTCCAGTGACTTGCTATAGCTGCTTCATCCACATCTTCACTGATAAACCCAGTTCATAATAGTTTTTAATGGAGAATGTACATGTTTTGTCCATTGAATGTCCATTTTCACTGACCAGTAGCTTTGAGATCTATTGTAGATCAAAACACCTGTTGGCTTTATAGCTTTGGCCAGGCACTTACAAAAAACCACATGTTTAAGAAGCGCATGCCTTTACTGCTTGAAAGGCAGCAAGAGCCATAAATTAACACCTTGGTGATAAGCTGCAGACCTCTCAGATGAATGTTAGGTTTACTGGAAGTAGCCACTTCCGAAGTTGTATTTGGTAAAGTTTGAAGAATTTTGGAGGATGTGAGCTTCTTAATTTTAATATGAAAAATATGTATTTGTTCTGATCAAAAATTGTGAGTCTTTATGTATCTCTTGATACTTAATTAGCTATTTTTCTGAAATTGTGGGCAAATATCTGATTGAAATATTTTTAATTTCTAGACCTTATGAGTTGCGTTTGAAGCTCTGGCAATTGTAATTGTTAATGTACTTGGTCTTCCACAGAAACTTTTATCTAAATATTATTGTTTGCAGGAAGACACTATCTCAACATTATGGAGTAAACAAACAAGTTTCAAAATGCGGTTGCGCTGTTCAAGCCATTCAGACTTTGCAAAAATACTTCTTCCCTGGCTCCAGGACCTATAACACACTGTGGCTCCATCAGGGCAGCTATCGGAGGGTGATCCCAACAATACTAGGCGTTCTTTGGCAGGGAAAGGTCTTGTATCTGCCTGGTGATCTGTACAGTGGTGGTAATGGGAAGCCATTAAACATTTCTGTACGTCGGTGTTGACTGAAATTGTGTGTTTGCAGAGCCTGAGCTACTTTTGTCTGGACTAGGCTTAAGTTTAGTGCTGGTGTTTATTTTGACAGGGGTGAATAGCCTTTCCCAGTCACTGAGTGCCAACTCGCTGATTGCAAGCACGCTCATCTATCTTGACCTCTCAGGGAACGCACTCCGTGGTGATGATCTCTCAGTAAGCACTTTCTTATTTGTGAGTTAATGAATGGATGTTGTAATTAAGAGAAGGGCAAAGCCATTTTGTTTAGGCCCTTCTTTTGCCTTTGTTTCAATACAGTTCTAGTAGGGTTTGAAAATAACATTGTAATCCCTGTTCTTCAGTATATAGTCAGAGAATTAAATTGCTCCACCGTTAAAGAAAGCCATATAATATTAATTCACACTTTTAGTCCTTGGCTCGTACTAATAAATAAGAAAAGTGCAAGTGTGCCACTTGTTTCAGTGGACTTGCCATGCTCCCAAAATTCTGTTTGAAAGTGGCCAAAACACAACTGAAAAACTTCATCTCCTTTTTAGGGATAAGTATATCACAAATTTTTCATTGGAAGGTAGGAAACAATTTATTTTTAAATTTAAGTCTGCTTTTCAACATTTTCATTTGTGTAAATAAATTTACGCACCTCCTCGGCACATGCTATTGAGGCTCATTATTCTTTGAAGAATGTAATTATTTTTGAAGTTCCTTTGTTCAGTTTATCAACTGCCTTAGAGGTGCAGCTATATTTTCTCCATAACAAAATCTACTTAGTTCTCAATTTGTATGTATTCACTTTTTGACAGTTACATCTGTATTTCTCTCACATCAAGTTTTGTACATTTAAGTGTCAGGTTTTGAATTCTTTAAGTGTTGAGCATTGAAAATATGCAACAATGGAGTCTTATCTTTTAAACGCAGTCAGATATGACTGTGAGTTTTTAACAGATCTTAGTAGTTTTAGATTTACCAGCACATTCAAAGACCTAGTCTTTTCAGACATGAGGTGAAAGTTGCAGCAGGACAAGAGGATTTTAAAGGTAGCAAACAAATTTTCAAATGTAAATGAAGGCACGCAGTGAATTACTCTTAAAGAATAACATAGCAAATAATGTAAAACAAAAGTAAAATAAACTGTGCAACTTTGATAGGCAATGCTTAAAAAAATCTGATGTCAACCTACTATATTTTAAGGGGCATAAATACGAAAAGTGAGGCTTTTCTTAGCCTAGTAGAGAGACATTTATGGTTCAAAGGACAAGATCATTAATAGTGAGATCTCTCAATATGTGGAACAGTTTTCCAACAGGAGTAAAGAAATCCTGTTACTTAGCAATTCAAATAAACCCTAGCAAAGCACAGGGAGTTTTAAAGTGGAGACCTTTCTTGTGCTGTAGGTATAGGGGCTAAATGACCCAATTTTCAGAAACATTGAACATACTCTGTTTGGCTGGATTTCACGTGGAGCTGGGCATTCCACATCTCTCTGAATTAGGTCATACTTCAATCTTTTTGTGTTCTCTGAGACTGAAAAAAGTCCAAAATAAAACAGCATATAGTGAATTTTTACATATACTAACATTTACGTGACATATCCTATGCAGTACTGAAGCCATCAGATTAAAGCCTTGTTACCTGTCCTATGTTCTTCCTTAAACCTTCAATGCACTACTGGCATTAAGAAATAATTATGTGCTTCAGAGGCAAATTAGTTGCTTCTCTCATGCTCTAAGAGGCTGGCTTAAACTTAAAAACCAATTAGCCTTTCTGAAATGTAACGGCAAACTCATTGACATGCCAAGGTATTTCTAATTAAATTAATTATCATTTGCTTTGAAAGTGAATTGCAAGGTAACTCAAGACTTGTGCGTTAAGAGTAATGTTTGGTAAATGAGCACCATTTTTAGCTCTGTTTTAAGAACTGATAGCCTTCAAAACTATAACAGGTTGAATTAATTAGGTGGAAAGTAGCTTTAGACACAATTTGTGTAGTGCAATTTTATTATAAAAGCCTAAAGTGTAGTGATCCAGTAATTGGTGTCATAATATCAAAATTAACATGGATAACTTTTTTTTTTCTTCCCTCCATTAATTATAGAGCCTGTACAATTTTTTGGCCCAGCCAAATGCTCTTGTTCATCTGGATTTATCCAACACGGAGTGTGCGCTAGATATGGTAAAGATGGGGTTTGTGGAGGTTCAACCACCAAAGAAACATTTTCCCACCTTCCATCCCTAGGAACTTTTCTGGGTTAATATAAAATCCATTTTTTTTTTGCTTTAAACCAGGTGTGTGGAGCCCTCCTTCGTGGATGTCTTCAGCATCTAGCTGTCCTTAGTCTCTCTAGGACCCTTTTTTCTCACAGGTACAGTGTAAATGTCATTACTCTTAATTCATAGAATATTTTGTTTTATAATTTCTTGCTCTTATGTTGCATCTTTCTTTTTAAAAAGAAATGCAAGACTTTCATAAAAGTCATACAAGTCTTCATTCTCTATGAATTGGGTGCTCTTTATTTCAAGAAAAATTCTTTCTCTTTCTGCTCTTTGCTAGATGCCTGTAAAATAAGATACCTTGTCTAATATGTTTTTTTTGTTATACTGATGAGCAGTATAACTGAAAGTCTATATTTATGTTTTGTCTCTAAGAGGCATAACATCAGGCTTTGAAGTCTGACTGACTTGACTTCTCTTTAAATTTAGGTTTTAAATTTTGTATTTTTCACGATTTGATGATAGTTACAAATGCTTTTTTTTCCCTCTTTTGTGCTTTTCTTGGAAGAAGTCTCTTTGAAAGTCTTTGAGACTCAACACTGAATTTGTAGAATACTTGCATCATAGGAAATATTAACATTACCTTTCATTCTCTTCAAATCAGTGTCTTGAGTCTATATCATAGATGTTACCTAATTGGGGGCTTAAGCTAGTCCAGCATTGAGTAACTGTTTCTGGTGGAGAAAAGGCAGTTTCAGGGTTTTTGTAATGTCCTATTTGATCTTCTGCTTCTCCATTAACCAGACCTAAATGATCATTCTTTGTAGTTGTAATGTAGTAACGTCTTCTGTGCAGCAGTGCAATGCTGAAGATTGTTTGTTGAATCAACATTTTGATGATATTATATTTCTAAGATAATTGAGAGCCACTGATTAGTGAGCTATTGAAGGTAGGACAAATTAAATGTAAAAGATCGTTACAACTCTGACAGCTTGCATTCATTATTTACTGGAATGAGGAATATCTAAATGCTACTTCTTAATGATTTTTTTTACTTACAGAAAAGGAAAAGAAGTCCCTCCCTCCTTCAAACAGTTCTTCAGCAGCTCACTTGCTTTGATGCAGATTAATCTTTCGGGAACTAAACTCCCTCCTGAGCCTCTAAAGTAAGAATTTCATTTCAATTTCTCCTGGTGCCCAAAACCTAGTTTGCATTGTTATTATGTGAATGCCTCATTGAAAATGAAGAGGAAAGGATTTTGCTTTTTTTTTCCTTCCCCATTTGTACGTTATTGATATTGCAAGAGTGAGTTTCAGAATGCTCACACATTCGAGACCCATTTCCATCTCACAGTTGAAACTATTAATCATAATTTGTTCTCTGAAAATGTCACAGCTGTTTAGCTTCCATCAACAATTTTTTTGTGATACATTTCTTACCTTGTGGCTTATGAACAGAACTGTTTGCTTCGCAGTAAAATGGGATTATGTACTTGTGTGAGTTTCATTCCTTTGATGCTGTAGTGTTGCAATAGTCATTGTGAAAGTGAACTTGTTGCAATGCTTGGGAGGAGAAACATTGCACAGAGCTATGCCCACCTCTTGTGGGGGGAGACAACAGCAATAACTTCTAGGAATGTTAAGTGCAATGCGTCTCTCCGCTCTATGTCGCCCATCCTGTGGCAACAAGTTCTGGTGATGTGGATTGGGCACTTTGCTCACCCAACACTGGAGAGAAATTCCTCTTAGAGCCTAGGGCGGGCTGAGGGAAATTGCGTAGCACCGTATGACCCTTCCTGTGACGTGTGCAGTTTTGAACTGTGTTGAACTCTCCAGATGTAAAATCTAAAGGTGTGTAATTCTGGCAGAACCCTTGTGTTTGTTGGACTAAATTAAAGAAAGGTCTCTTTCCAGAGTGTTTCTTTGCTAGCTGATACGCATTAAAGCAAGCATAACTCGATCCATAGTAGACACCTAGACGTATTCACTAACTATTTCAGGGAACACACCTCCAAAATCCTAATCTAGACATAGCTATAGGCATGGATATGTATGTGTGTATACTTGTGGTGCCTGGGAGCCTCTGTCCTTAGTTGGGGAGAACAGGGAAGAGAAGTGGGCAGCAGCTTAGCAAGGGAGTAGCTAATGAACGGTAGTTGATGGCAAAATCAGAGATGTGGGATATAAAGAGTAATTAGTGGGTAGTGAATGGAAAGCTTTTGATGCAATCTGGGAGAGTAAAGTGAAAAGTGGTGTATAAGAAAGCGTAGTGTGCATAGTTTTTCTTCTCAATCCAATTTGACATTGAAAAGGACAGTACAACGTGATGCTCGAGTAAGACACACTGGATGGAAATTAATACATGGCCACAGATGTGTATCATTTTAGGTCTGATCTTTTAGCCTTTTCTGTGTGATGTTCTTTCTTGCTTAAAGATTGCTAAGATTAGGCAGGTAAGTTACTGATGTGTTTTCAAACAGAAGGTGATTATTGGGAAGCACATTTGTTGATTCTGATTAATTTAGTGCAATTGATTTTGTGGTGGAGGGCAGTAGGGAGGTATGTTTAATAAAGCAAGAAGAATGGAGGGTATGTGGCTTATACACAAGGCAATCTTATCAGTGCTACAGGAAAAAAGGATGCTGTGAGACACTGAAATGTCTACACAGGTTAGGAAAGGCTAGAAACCCTAATCACTAGGCTTCTTATTTAGTTCTTCTCCTTGGCGTGTTGACTCTCTCCTGGGTTGTGAGGAGTTTTGATAGGTGGGTGCTCTACAGTTGTCTGTGCTCGTGGTTGATGTTATTGTATTAATTTATCACAAATACTTGTGACCCCTTGATCTGCCAGCTGTGCAACAAATGAGATATTCCTAGTCCTTTTCAGCCAACTCTGTATTAGCAAAACTCTACTCTGTTGATAGTCTTTAAGCTACTCTGGGTCACTTTGACTGAATTGGGTTAGAGGCAGTTGCTCATGTGAATAGTGTTGGTAGAAGTAAAGAGGCAGTGATGGATGGTGTAGGATGATCCGAAAGCAGTAACCTCTTTTACCAGCACAGACAGCTCTGGAAAGGAATACCTGTCCAAAATCCAGCTGGCTATGGATAGTCTCAGGGTGTCTATGCCACTCTTAGCTGACTGATTTTTTTGCGTGGATTTGATTTGTTTTGTGCTGATGGGAGTGTTCACTCCTGCTAGAGGGTAGGACAGAACTCTTACTATTTCTTGGTGGTTTCCTTGATGTGCTTTTTCTCTGAGTATATCTCACAACACTACAAAGAGCTAGATCTGCAGTACACCATGCTTTCCCTCTCAAACCCTGTAGGGTTTGATTAATGCACTTTAAGAGCATCCTGTGGAAGTTACTTTGATGTTAAAAGGACTGAGTCTGTGCTGTATCCTGGTGCAGATGCTTAGCCTTTTGTTCTTAACTGTAAGAAATTACAAAACTTCTACAGAGAGGAGTTGTTGAAGACCAGAAGATGGAAACATCTTTTTAGAGACAGATATTTGTTATTGCTAAGATTGCAGTAGCACATGAAGGATAATTTTGAGAAAGAAAATAAAAACGATATGGTGTACAATAGTAGTACTTCTCTGGCATCTTTGGCCAGTGAATGTCAAAAAGCTTTGGACAACAAGGGCTGTCCTGTGACAAAGGAGGAGTTCCTGCTTTGTGTCCATGAACCAGAGGTCAGAGTTGGATGCATGATTCAAGATCAAGCCTACCTTGGAAAAAAATTTAGATAAAATGCAGTTATCTGGCACTCTGAATCCCAAATTCTCCTGATTAATTGTTATTTGATTGCTTTCTTATCAGCTTCCTTTAGATAACAGTTGTGCTGTGTTTAATCATGTATGCTAATTCAATGAGTTGGAAGGTATTGGTTAATAAATGCAGTCAAGGAAGGAGATGACTTTACTTGTACAGTGATGGACCTGTTAATGGAATGCTAGTAAAACTGAACTGCAACGATGCCACATAGTGGGTGAGGAAAGGGTGCTTTTAGCTCTTGTACGTAGTTAATATAGTTAATGTTCCAGCGCAGCTTGCTCTCTTTCTTCTTTTTTTTTTTTTGACTGTGTGAAGCAGTTTATGCTCTCTTTTCCTCATTTAAATGTATGTTGATGTTTTTGTTCACTCACAGACATTGCCAAAAGTTGTATTTTGATCTGTCACTGCTATAACAAGACAAGTTTCTGATATGCTTCTCATGCAAATGCTAATTACAAGGCCAATTCTTGCATTCTGTATCTAGCACAACTGACAAGACCTTTCCATGTATTGCCATGTGTGGGATTTAAACATAGTGGCTAAGTATAATTATGTCTGCCTTCAGTGCCTTTGAATTCTGGTGATTTTTCATGACAAAGAATTAAGAAATTGTGATATTTTCACAAGATGAGTTTATATGAAAGATGTTAGTAATAAAACCCCTTTTTTGTCTTCCTGTGAAGAGAGTACATTTGAAGCAGCACTGTGTCTTCTTTTTTAATCTTTGGGGGTTTTTTTATGGTTGCACTGTATTTTAATTTTTTTTATGTTACCTCAAAACATTTAGGAAGTTCTTTGCCAAGTTATCATCAGCCAGGCTAACTTTGAATAAAAGCATGTTTGGGAAGGAAATATGGGCAAGGCTTGTTTTAAAATTTGTAAACTGCTACAAGGCTTTCACATTTTTGTTCAAAGTCTATGTATTAATAGCTTAAGAAGTAAGAAAGCAGAAGATATTTGCTTTTCTTAACAGCAAAGTTCTGATTAACATTTATACCTGCAGGGCATGTATAAACAGATTTAAATGAAAAACCTTCCTGGGACACACACATTTTAAGTATGGCGTTTACATGCTATTTGCATAGCAAGTGTGTGGGCAAATGGCTCAGCAAAATGGATTGTTTTCTATCTACATGCGTCAATAGCTTGGATTCTGTTAGCTTGCTTTTGGCTGAAATGAAGCTTGGAAGGAAGTCCTTCTGTTTATCTATTCAATTACTAATTTAAAGCTGCATCTATTCTGAAGATACTTAAAGGTATGCTTGTATTGTGTGTGCTCCTTCTCTAAGACATATAGTGTTGTGTTTACTGATTCAAAAGTATTAATATGTTTGATATTAACACTCACTTTTATGTGTGGAAACAAACTTCCATAGGGGTTTAAAGGTGAATTTATGAAAATCATAATCAGTCATTGCTATACTTGTCTGTCATTCTGCCTGAAGACAAAGGATCTCATTGTCTGGGGATATAATTTTGAAATCTGTAAATATTTATTGGGTTAGAAGCAGAGAGTTGTGTGATACTTGAACACGATCCAGTGTTTGAGTGTCACAGGCACTTTGCCTGGGTGAAAAGACTGGCTGCGCTGCATCTTGTGCTTATTAAAAATGTAATTTTCTACTGAATTTTTTGTAAAACAGAGTGAGTGTGGTTGTAAAATCAAACACTCTTTTGTAATTATTTAATACTCTTGATGTTCTTTGAAACCAAATTTTGAAGAAAATTCATCTCTGATTAATGTTATTTAATGTTGATGTAGCGTTAGCTTTATAGTTTCTTAATTAGCTTTGCATCCTGCAGTTTTCAAAGCTGCTGGAGTGTTCCAAGTGTGGCAAGTTTGTGCTGCCATTGTTATTTAAGAAATAACTGCTCAACTGGTGTGGTTTTGTTATTTAAGAAATAAGTGCTCTACTGGTGTGGTTTTGTTATTTAAGAAATAAGTGCTCTACTGGTGTGGTTTTGTTTTGAAAGGATTCTTTGCATTGTAAGTGTGTTAAGCTGTGATCATTTAGATGATGATGTAAAGCTGCCTTTTTTTCTTTAAATGGTTCTAAAATTGATATTTTTCAGAGCGCTTTTATTAGGCCTGGCTTGCAATCACAATCTGAAGGAGGTGTCTTTAGATCTCAGTAGCTGTGAGGTAAGGAATATTTGTCAGGACGTGTTCAAAAGATGCAACGATGTGGAATTTAGAGTTCCCATGAAATAGATGAAGTATTCTTCCTCTGTAGTCAAAAATTGTGGGAAAGGTTTAACTTGGAGAAGCAGTTATGGTAAAAATTGGCTGCTGCGTGTGACTGCATCATCCTAAATACTGAGCACAGGGATTCAAAGCAAAACACTCCTTGCAGTGTAGCTATTCTAGATACTAAGCCAGCGTGCTGTTTGCTGCTTGGCAGCTTCTGCTCTGGTGCTGTGATTACACAGGACCCTGCAGCAGGACTTTCCAAGGTGTCAAAACTTGAATGGGTCACAGGTAGCTGCGTATCCTGAAGGCATGCCTGAGGTTTGATTCTCTTCCTTCAGTACCAGAGATATGCTTCCTCTTCTGCACTTTACTTTTTAACCTTCTGAGAAATTCTGCTTTCCTAATCAATTAATCAATTCAGGCCAATAGGGAGCTTGTGTAAAAGTTAATTGAAGCATGCCATTAACATCAGAGGCACTCTGCACATGGCTTTCAAACTCTCAACAAAAATAAAAACAATAGCGGCAGCTTGATTTGCTTTGCCTTGTTTCCTTGTGCTTCTCTGTGCTTTACCGTGCACTTTGTCTCTCAGGATTATCCATATTCTTGCAGAATGATACCTGCGTGGCTACAGTTTATGACAAAAATCCAGCCACGAGCCTGGGGAGCCCGTGAGGCAAAGTTACGGAGAGAACCATGCGGACTCTTGCCAAAACCAACATGAACCAGCTTAAGCTCAGGCCTTCTCTGGCTGAGCGGCCAACTTTTCCTTTTAAAGCTGCAAAGAAGGCTTCTCGTTTGTAGGCAGATCTTTCCAAGTCTGTCACCAAGTATTATCTGCTCTGGAAGTGCCTTTCAAATGCAGTGGTTCATGCAATTTGATGCGCATGTTGAGGTGCAGTAATCCTTACTTTAGGTTCATGGTAGGTTGCTTTTGAAATGCGCACAGATTTCCTTATGAAGAAAGAAACAAATCATTGTGAATGGATTTTATAGTTTGTTCTGATATTTTATACTTTTTTAAAAGTGGTATTACTTTGAACAACACTACATGTAAATTCCAAATAGAAAAGCTTTTAAGTCAAGTGCTTCTGGCTTCTGAGGAGAAAGATCAGAAGGATGATAATTTTTCTTTCAGAGGGAGGAAGGAAAAGGAAGAGGTAACTAAAGTAACAAAAATGAAGTCCGGTAATCATAACCTTAAAAAAATAAATCAGTACAACACAAACAGCACTAATGAGAGTATAAATTAGCATGTAAATCAACAAGGGTTGACAGCAGTGAAAATGTTATCCTTTCATTATATAATGCCCAAGATGAGATATGGCAGAGCCCGTTGAGGGGTGCTTTGCTTTATTGGGCACTAAAGCTCTCATGACAGAAAGGAAGAAATTGTGCCCAACCAGTAGTGTTGAGTTCCCATAGCTGGTCCCACCAAATGGACAGCGCTTCTTTAGATCCTTCCCTTAACATTTTTTCACATCGCTGAGCTTTTATCCACTCTCATGCTTTGAAAAGAAGAAGTTATGCTTCTAGCAGCCAGGGAGTTGACGTGCCAGGAGCTGGGAGTACTCTCTGTGGGCTCCACACCACAGGGTCCTGCTCCACCTCTCCCTGAGCCTCTGTGAGCTGAGTAGTGTGATCTACACTCAGAAGCAGCTGTGGGAAGCTCAGCAACAACCTGTGCTACTCCCAGTTCCTGTAAGCACATGCTGTTAGGAGGCTATGAAGCTGGTGCTTCGGCTTTGCCCCCCTCTTTCCTACATCAGGCGAGCTCTACTCAATTATGGAAGGATAAATCTTTGTTCCTTCCTTCTCCCACCACTTTTAATTTGCTCCCATAATTTTCTGGTATATTAACTCCAAGATTAATCACTTTATATTGCTTGCTTGCTTGTTTGTTTATTTATTATTTTTACTATGAAAATTACATTTTTATTTCTACCTGCTCAGCACTGATGTATTTCACTCTTTTCCCTTCTGCTTCCTCTAGCTTGGTCACTGTGTAAGTACCCTCCATGCTTTACCTTAACTGTTAAATCAGCAGGCAGCTTTGTTTGCCCTTCCCATGTTGGTACCTCATAGCTTTTAACATGCTTGGCATCTTTAATTGTTGAAGGGTTGTTCTTCATTTACAGAATAAGAACTTGTATTTGTAATCTCAGAAGTACATCATATAGGAGATGTTGCAGAGGTGGGTTTTCTCGATATCACAGTCCACAGTGACGAAGAGCCCTTCAATTAATCTCTGCTTTTATATATAAATATATAATTTTGATGAAGTTGCAATAAATTTTAATCTTAAAAGTCAAGTTATCATCAGATTAAATAGTTAACACCATTTGTGCACGTGAAAAATTTGTGTACTTAAGATTTTGAATATAGTTATCAGTACAAGATTGAAAGCTTGAAAGATTGAAAAATTGTCTGCTTCAACCCTCAAATTATATATAGCATAAACATTTTGGATTCTATTGTGAGTATAATTTAATGTGTAGATCTTTTACCATACCAACAATGAATCCAATATCTCATATAAGTTGCCAGTTCCACAGATTCTGTAATAAAACGTGTGATGCTCTGTGTAGAATGGTTGTCGTGTGGTGGGCCATGCGGAGAGAGCACCACAGAGCAAACCAGAATGTTTTTGACATTCACAGAGCAAGTGCAACCAATGCTTTTACAAAAATAATGTTGAATTAAAACTGCACCAGTTCGGACTCAAATACAGACTTTATTCTGTGCGCTTCTTGAGTGGGATAGGGTGAAGGATAGTTAGGCTTTGCTCTATCCAGAAGAGGAAAGATGCCTTATGTTTTGTACCTCTTGTACTTCCAGACATGGCTTATGATTTAGATGTTGTCTTCGACCACCTCTGTTCTTTAAAAGCTCTGGCCAAGTTGTTGAGATGCCTGTTAACCAACCACATGGCTCAAACTTTAAAGTGCCAGATCAAATCTTTAATGAAAAATACTTCTGAAGGTGTTCGTGGTTCCTTAGGTATAACGTGGATAAAAGAGAGTATTCATAGAAATATCAGCAGGTTGATTCAGGATATTTAGCCAAGTTAATTAACTGTGTAAAATATTACCAATTTCTTATGCACAGGAAGCAAAGAGGCTATTTCATGTTTGAAAAAGATTTCAATTTTTTTTAAACAGGGAGAGTGAAAATAGAAAATGCAAAAGTAGATTGGTTTTTTTGTAGAACTTCTACCCTCTTTCACATAAGTCTTTTCCTAGGGGATGTTAGTGAAGTGAAATGCACTTCATATAGTTTTGTGTGGCTGCAAGTGATAAGAAAATTCTTTTACTTCTTTGGAAAAAAAAATTTGTGTTGTTTAATTCAGTAGCATTAATAAATAAGCATGTAAGTTTTAATAACTTTCATTCTTAATGTTGATGTATTCCCCTAGACCATTTCATTGTTTTATTCATTAAATGCTGACATTTATTTTATATTCATTTAATATTTCAGTTTAATAATGTCATAATTGATACTGTCCAGCTAGGCCTTTTTTTAATTGTTGCTGTTTTTCTCTAATATGCCTTTTTAAAAAATAAGAATAAGGTAAATTACTGGTTTATCTCCTTATGATCTTTTATGGCTATTTTACAGTTGGATTATTTAAATTTTCATTCACGTGTCAGGGAGACATAATTTCCTTGAATTATTTCTTTTTAATTTGCTACTCATGTTTGATCTGGGCACCTTAACATTGTGCCAAGAGCTGAAAGATGATGCTCACTATAATTTAATATAATTGACTGGAATTCTAGGGCGACAGCGTTGCATGCTTATAGGGTGATTTAAGCTTTTTTTTTTCTTTTCCCTTTTTTCTCACTGGATACTGGAAATGTCCTGGCCCTTTCACTCAGAGAATCTGCACCAAAGTGCTGCAGTCACTGTCTGGCAGAAGTGCTAAAGGATTCATTCTGTCTGCAGAATCTTTCCCTGATTTTACTGCTGAGCAGTAATTTTAAGAGAAAGGAACGAGAGTCCCTTCTCTCATTTATATGCAAATTGTGAGAGCAAGGATGAGAACATTAGGGATGTGTGCATATGCTGTCATTTCAATGTCTGTAACTTCTTCTGTTGCTGTTGTTTTGCTGCTGATAGTGCCTTCTGCATTCACAAAGTTCCTACCAATATTTTCTGTGTGATCTTGAAACTATAACTAGTTTGCAAAAATGGATAATGTTTTGTCTCTAGTTAAGATCGGGAGGTGCACAAGTCTTGGAAGGATGCATAGCAGAAATACACAATATCACCAGCCTAGATATTTCAGACAACGGTAAGTACACAGAACAGGAATGGAGGGTCATGCAAGTTGAGAATCTGAGAAATGCTTTTTCTTTCAGCTCATAGTGTAATCAAGGTTGATTGCTCTTGTTTTATGAGTATTGGCCATGTTGGCTGTGGGAATATGGGAATATATTTGAGGGGCGTGTTTAGTGTTTGATAGGAATGGTTGGACTCAATGATCCGGTGGGTGTCTTCCAACCTGGTGATTCTATAATTCTATGATTCTGTGATCTCAGAGCAGGAACTCTCATTGCTATAAAGCATGTAAGAAATGTTAATAGACTAATCCTACCCTCAGAAGTTTATGTTGTTTGAGGTCAGTGTAACATAGCACAATAAATTTATGGCAGCAGGCATTGTATTAGATCTAGAGGAAAGGGGGTTTAAGTACAAGAAGATGAGAAGCTAAATGAGGAAATGAAAGCATAGTGAAAGAAGAAAGGGAAAGAACAGGTATAGAATGAAGCTGAGGTCCTAATACTCAAGAAGTGAGAGGGAAATTTGGAGCGAGTGGTCAACTAGCTAAAATCAGATAAGGCATGCTTGACTCTATGGAATTAGTCTTGGACTATTCCTGCTTTGGAGGCTCTGTGCTTCTTAGCTGCCAGTGCCAGCTGTTTTCTCATCTTGCTTCCTCAAAGTGTAGGTGTATGGTGTGCAAGAATTCACTTGTTGTGTTTGCCCCTCTGGCAGCCAAATGCAGGAGTATTTCAGGAAGAGATTTCCAGTACAGTTGAACATGCCCAAGAAAGGTGGGATGGATTGGCAGGTGGAAAGCTTTGGGACACATTGACTCAGGCCAGTTACGTAAACAGATTGATTATTTTAACTATAGATAGATATTTGATATCTAACTTACCTGTGCATCTGGGCCCTAAACTGTTGTAATCTAATTACAAATAATCTTCAAATACGCTTCTAATTTGGGAATGCAATACTACAGCAATTTATTTGTCTTAATCAGGAGTGGGGAAAAAAATTGACTTGTTTCTCAGGTCAGTTTATTCATGGGCTGTATATTAGCCTTTTTGCACTAGAAGGCTTTGAGATCTTGTTGGTGCACAGCTCTGCTGAGATTAAACAGCAATTAGCGTGGTCTCAAGATTCTCAAAGAAACTTTAAACTCTGCCTGACAATGAGGTGGTTATACTCTCTATGGATAAGGGACTCCATTCTTCCTCAGAGGTGCCTTGTGTGTTGACTAGGATGAATATTTAAAGGGCTTATTTAAGAGAGAGCATTTTTTTCTCATAGAAAAAGAGGGGGAGGGGGAAGAGAAAAAGATTTAAAAATAGAAGAATGGAAATTTTGCTAGAGCTCTTGGAAATTGGTACACTGGTATAGTTACTTGAATTAATATAGCATTAATAATTGGACCATGTCTGAGTCATCTGTGAAAATGTATTTTAATTCTTAATCTAATCTGATTATTTACAGGCCTAGAATCGGACCTCTCAACTCTTGTAGTCTGGCTTAGTAAAAACCGATCGATAAGACACTTGGCATTAGGCAAAAACTTTAACAACATGAAATCCAAGTAAGACTTTTCTTTCTTTTAAACAACAAGAGAATGGATGAGGAGAAGCTGCTGATTTCATCATCTTCCTAACTTTTCTTCCCTCAGAAATCTCACTCCAGTACTTGATAATTTAGTTCAGATGATTCAAGACGAGGATTCAGTGAGTATCTTTCTGCCTACTGTCGTCATATGTATTTGTACCTTCACAGCCTTTTCCTGATCATTTTCTTCACTGTGTTAATTTGGTGCATAAGGTTTGATCATAATCCTGCACAGACACATCCAACACTTTGGGGTTTATTTTTTTGAATATTAATTTGGATTATGTGTAGCAGGTAGGATGAATATTTCTTAGGATAGTCTTAAGATCTGTGCTTTTTGAAGGATATTCATTTTAAACAGTTGGATGTGCTTAACTTATTTGCTATAGATCTGAGTTATACAACCCTTTAGGCACAATTTTCAAAACTTGTGTCCTAAAAGGAGATTACAGTAGTAGTATTCTCTGGGTGGTGTTACTCCTTCAGTAACAGAATTTTTGGTTTTCATTTTTTTAATTAATAAAATGCACAATTTCCTGATAGCTGTTCTTGGATATTAGCAAAGTCGCTGCAGTGATCTCCCAGAACTCCTTTCTCCTTTAAAGCATGCAAACCCCCTGTTAATTTTACTGTTCTTTCCTTCTTCTAGTACATTAATCACAGGAGCAATTTTGTAAGACCCTTTCAGAGTGCCTTGCTGGGATCCTTGCCCACTTTCTTCATTTCTACCCTCTCACCTGATTCTGAAAGACTTTTGTGATTGGGTTTGTGTCCCTGCCTTACTTGGCAACCTAGTTTTGGGTAGGAGGAAATCTTAAGATGCTCTGTTTCTCTCATGCTTGTCAATCTTCAGTTATCTATTCTAAGTACTTTCTTTCTCCTTCGTTCCCTGTGGAAGTAACAGCAAGGTCTGCTTTCCTCATTCCCCAGAAATAGCAGATTGTAGCTTCAGTTGTCTGAACAGCTTCTATTCCTGTTGTCTTTATTGTCTCACCTCCAAGTTCACAGTCTCCACACTAACTGCTTTCTTATCTTCTGCTCCTGTCTGTGTCTGTACTCAGTGGAGCAGTTTTCACCAAGGTGTATGATGTCTCCTTCCATCCAAGGTCATTAGTTCATCTCTTCTTACTGCTTAGTTGGATTTTGATTTTTCTCTCCTCTGTCCTCTTGACTGGGATTAGTTGTAGTGGTTTTTTCCTGATTCTTTTCCTACCTCCTCACCTTATTCTTTAAAATATGGGATGTCAGTGTGACATAGTGAAGTGCTGCATGCAGATGGATACCAGAGCTGATCCTAATTGAGTTAGCACCTATAATGAAATCGGTAAGTCTTTGTTTGCACAAGTCAAATGGAGGATCATGCTAAGAAGTGTCTTGGTAGATCCCTGTATAACATTTTGTACCAAACTAGCCTTTACATTCTATGGAGCGTGACCACTGCCTCCAAAGGGAATGGTGCAGGACCGTCTTCCCCTTCTCTCCTTTTCCTGTTGATATCGTACTGACGGGTGATATCATTTCATCAGAGAACATCTGCTTCTTCACTTTGGACATTTTTCTCTATCCTGCCTGATATCTTGTGCTAATTCTTTCACAGCTGTCCTGAAGACTGTTATGTCACACCACGTTAATCACAAGCAAATGTGTTTTAATATGGTATTTTGGTTTTTTTTTTTTTAAATTTACTTTTATACCTTTGCTGTGTTGCAAGTGAACGTTTCTTCCCATTCAAGCCATATTATAAAACACCTCTTCAACACACACTATAATCCTTCCAGTATGCAAACTTTTTCTGAAAGGAGCTGCTGTTTTGTTTGGTTTTTTGATTGGTTTTTTTTTTTCAGTTTATATGACTATCTTGTTCACAGCACTTGTTCACAAGGCTAAAAATTCCAACTTTGTCTCTATTAAATGTTATAATCTTCTGTTTATCTTTCCTGGCTTCTATTTTTGAAGCTTCCAGGTCATAGAAAAGTAACTGCCAAATTTTGAATGTATTGTTCTCACAGCTCTCCCTCCTTTGCATCATCAGCTTCTACTTCTTGCACTCCTTTTCAGCCCGTGAGTGATATCAGCCATTATTCCACTGCCTGCCTTTTCCACAATCCAGTAGTCAGATGTGCTCCTGTAATGCTTACTCATCATGTCTTTCCTGACCTAACCTCACAACACTCTCTGTAGTTTCATCCTATTTCCAAAGAGTGTTACAATGATATAATCCACCAAAAGTTGTTTTATTTAGGTACGTAAAAGAACTGTCTTTCCCTCATGTCATGCATTAACCTTTAGCATACAGCATGTGATCCTTTTGGTGTTATCTTGTCTCTTCGCTTCCCGTCTTCTTTCCACTTGTTGATTCTCTTCAGTGAGGGAATCTTTTCTTTCTTTCTGTCTTGTTAGGTGCTAAAATCAATCTGAAGCATCTCCTGCCAGCTAAAGAGTTGAGGACATAGACTGTAGCACCATGGGAGAGACATGTGTTGCAGATAGCTGGTTTAAATTGTCCTTGCTCTGCCTTGATACTTAGAAAACTATTTGAAGTTTCTAGCTATGGGATTGGTCCTTCTTCTGCTGTTACTATGCATTTACTGCCACGGGACATTTAAAAGTAAAGGTGGAGTTGGAGAGACCAGAGCATGATATTGCCCAGAGCATCCTGCTTGATCGCTATTGCCTGCAGGCTGGTATACTTTAGGAACTCTGCGTTACCTACGTGGAAAGCTGAAGCAGGAGGCTTTAATCTAAAATAGTCATTTGCCAAATGTATTTATACACACTTTCATGTATTTTCTACCTTCGTGTATTTATACACACTTTAAATAGATCTGTTGCTCTGTTAAGCTGAGTCATGAGTAAAATGATTTAAACAATGGCTTGGTTTTATGACTGTAAAAATACAGCTACGCAAATGTAATGCTATGCAATTTAAAAGCAGTAGTAGCAACCTGAACAATTTTTTCCAGGTATGTAACACAGACAAGAATGTAGTCTTAAGATTTTATTTTTTGAGTTTTTATGTTTCCTTCCCTTTGGTTTTCCTTTTAAGTGGGTGCTGTTCTCAACAGGCTATAGTAACGTATTTATTAGGATAGCAGGAAGTGTCTGAAACTGTACGTTTACTGTGCCATTTCTTTTCTTCTTGCAAAATTAGATGTTACGCTGCACCATTACACAGAGTCGCAGTCACTCCCGCGTAAATGCAGGGAGTTACTACAGCACTGAATATATTGAGTTCTCAGTTTGATGTTTGTTGCAGAATTGGCCTTTGGAGGAGAAAACTGTAGCTTGATTTAATTCTTAAATATTTGTTTTCTGGCAGGACCATGACAAAATTGATGAATACAGCCCTACAATTTCTAATTCTATTCTTTACTTAAGGATTTCCCTCCCTAATAAGATTGTATTAAGACATGTTCACTGTATTGGCAAAGCATCTGTTTTCTGCAGTAGGGATACTGAAGTGCTTGTCAAACTTCTGTTTTCCCACTATCCAGCTAAAAACTATTAAATTATTACAAGAAGTAAGTGTTTCTAGGTTATGTAGGGTTTTGTCCTATTTGTGGGGGATTTGATTTTGGTGGGGTTTTTTTTATTATTTGTTGTTGTGTGATTCGTGGGTGTTTTTAGGTAGGAATCAGATAATTTAGTGAATATTGATCAGCCTGTGTATTTAATTATACAGCGTTGCAATCCAGTTGTGGTTTGAATTCAGGGCACTAAGTGGATACAGAGATTTTTACTCTTTGCTCACTGAGTAAGTGATAAAGGTACCTGTGCAAGTAAACTAGCAGTTCATCACCTTCAAATACACTGCCAGTACCGCAGGTGCTTTACTGTGCTATATGTCTATATCACATGTGATAGTAGCGATGTATAGGTGTCGACCCCTGCAGAAGACATTACAGAAGCCTTTACAAACCATACGGTTTTGTCAGGTTGTTGGAACATGAGAGGTGAGAACTCCTTTCCTAGGAGATCATTTGAGATTTAGAAAAATTGGTATGCAGGAATGCCCCTTTATAAGTGACACATGAGAAAAAGAAGAAACTTCACTTTCAGAAGTGTATTGGCTATTTTTGAGTGCTACACGATGCTGCTTTTCTGGGAATCTGTTGCAGGAGATCAGGTTGCCAGGAGCTCTAAGTGACGTTCTAACATGATGCTAATATTCTTTAGGGTACATAATATAATAGAACAGGGAAACATAGACTGAAGAGCATTAATGTCGTGATTTAATAACTTCAATTTAAAATAAAACCAGCATGTGGCATGTGTTACTGTTAGACTTTTTAATTATAAACATGCTGGGTCTCCAAATTTTTATGCACTTCCTCATTTATAAGTGCATTTTTTACTGTTGCAAGGTTTTTTTATCAGTGTAATCCAGTGGTATCTGGAGGCTGGAGTCCCTTTGTATAGCAGATACCGTGCAAGCATCTGGAAGGTGCACACAGTTCAGTTGGTCTGTTTATATAAATCTAACCTTTAGCCATCTCATGTACATACCATGGTTCATCCGCAGGAGGTGTTAATTATCCCATACTGGGAATTTGGAGATTTTAGGCTCTTAAAGCTGATCCTCCAGTACACCTGAAATGGGTCTGTAATGGCAATACACTCCTCTGTATGAGCTCATACTTAAGCAAGTGAAAAGTTTTGTGGAATTCTCATATGTCAGCAAAGACAAATTACAGTTTTAGCAGCTGTAAGACCTCTGCCAGGGATGGGGGTGAATAGAATGCAGTTCTTGAGCTCCTACCATTCGGAACACTGAAAATGGGGGGAATACAGACATTTTTAAAAGAAGGTTTCTTAAGGCTTAGAATGTGACTTAGGGGAGCCCAGTAACGTAGTTTCAGCTTAACATAGTATGTGTGTGTTATACGTGCGTGTATATATATATATTTATATAAACACTTACATGAAGGTATTGCAGTTGCAGGTGTAAGAAGACCACTGTGAATAATATCCATTCACTTACTCATTTTAATACTTTTCTTACTGTTTTTACTTTCAGACCTGCCACAGTTTTCTGTCTCTTTCCTCCCCAAATGTCCGTGCCCTTCCTTAGCTGATGAAACAGATACACAAAATCATACCTAAAACTGAAGAAAAAATAATAAAGCAGTTTAAAGGAGATGGTTTTGTTTTAACGATCTCATATCCTAATTTGATCTTTTGTGAAGCCCTCAGTCTGAGGGAGAGGAGGAGAGGGCAAGACATTTTTAAATCTAGTTAAGCAAAATCCACTGGACACTAGAAGTTATCTTGCAAAGCTGGTGGTTGCTATCTTGCCTCTTTTCAGGTTCCCGCTGCATTCTGTGCTTGATACCACAAAGGAAATTAGAGGCACTGTCACATAAAACGTTTGGGGCTTTTTTCAGGGTTTTGCAACTTAATCTGTGTATGTTTGGCATTTGTACTGTAAGTTGTTGATGCTCAATTTATTGCGTGTTGTAGGATCCAAAGCAAACACAGTAATAACTCTTTGATGCTTATTGCTGTCGCCAACAGTTTGGGGAACTTGTAACTTCTTTTCATTGATGTCTGAGGTATCAGTGCAATATCAGTCGCTGTTATCAGTGCCTTTTTTGTGCTCCACAGCCTCTGCAGTCATTATCCCTCGCAGATTCCAAGCTGAAAACTGAGGTCACCATCATTATTAATGCCTTGGGCAGCAATACATCTCTTACAAAAGTGGATATTAGTGGAAATGCCATGGGAGATATGGGAGCAAAGATGCTGGCCAAAGCCCTGCAGATAAACACCAAGCTCAGGTACGGGAAAGGTTTTTGCAGTAAAATATAGAATGGCTTAATAATACTGAAGTTTTTGGCTTACTCTCAAGCTGTTCCTCTTCAGAACCATTCCAGACACAGCCACTTTATAGAGTCTCCAGCTGGAAAAATTCTCATCCTTTTTTTCTCAAAAAAAAAAAAAAAAAATACCACCAACTAAACAACTTTGAGAAGCAAATTGTCTCTGCAAGACCATTTTCAATTATGGAAATTACATTGTAAATTTAGACAGAAAGACCTCTTGTTGGAATTAGAACCACAGAAAAAAAAAAATACCTTGTCGCAGAGTTTTGGGTATCTTCTAATCCAATGTCCTTCTCAAAGCAGACCCAACTTTAAAGCTATATGAGGTTGCTTAGAGCCTTTTCCAGGCAGGTTTTGAAGATGTCCAAGTACTGGGATTCTACCGTCTATCTTGGAACGCTGTTCCAGTTCTTAGCCACTCTCTTCTGTTTTGCTCTATCTTTGCTACTGGAGGCCTTCCCAGTAGAGAAAATTCTGATACTTGAGTGGGAAACTAAATTATTCTTTGTCTTCTGGAGTAGCAGTTTGTCAGGGAGCTAAGAGCATGTGGAATACAGAATGGGTAGCAGCATTAACAGTCCCTCCTTCCCTTCTCCCCTGCCTGTGGTGCTGATGGACCTTGGCATCTCTTCTCTGCAACTTCATCTGTCTGACAGCTTCACTGCTTTTCAGCACGTCTGGCACTGATGGCTTGAGAGCATTACTTTTTTCCTGTCCAGCATGTGATTAGCAAAGAGTAAAATTTTCAATTAGCATTAATCTGATTGGAGACCTCTAAATATGTCACCGTCATCAGGATAGATAATCCTCACCCCTCTTCTTGTCATGCTGTGCAGAACCTTCCTCAGTGTGTTGTCTGTGTGAAGACACCACTTTGTGTTTGGCCTCCAAGCATTTGTTCCCTGGAGGATAAGTTATTCCCCAGAACAGTCCTGGCTCTGTTATTCACAAGCTGGGATCCTGATCTTTGTGTTGCTCAAACTGAATATCGAAAATGTTAAGAAAACACGGGAGAGGTGGCTTAAATTTATTGAATGCTGAGCCTGAAATGACCACACTACCTTAAGGAATAAATTCTTGACTGCTCTCAGGATGGCAAACTGAAATATTCCACAGTACACTGAATGTCACAGCTGACATAATGTCACCACAGTCTGTGCTGTGATTACAAACTGAATAATGCAATGGTAAATGGCTCTGCTTAAAATGTTATAAAATCGCATCCGGGTAGAAATGTAAGCACATTTTCCAATGACAAAAATATCCAAGATTTGACCCTAGGTATATCTAATCTTTCCAGAGTGGGTGTTGAATCTCTCTTCCTCACCTCCATCTTTCCATCTAAAAAGCAAAGGTAATTCTGCAAGAGCAGAAGGGTGTCAATACCTGTGAAACCCTGCCATCTATCTTTTTTTTCTTTTTTAACACCAGAAGTCTTGGATTTTGTGCCTTTTTTTTTAAAGAACAGCTACAAGTAGTGCTCTTGCACAAGCAAGATTTATCTTCTTGACTGTCTATTCTGACTGCTAATGAGATTTTTGAACGTGTGTTTGCAAATTGTCAGGCAGTCTGCTTGAGCGGTCTAGATTGGGGGAGGAGGGAGAAGGCTTGATCACTCTTACCACTATTGTGTATTCAAAAGAGCTGCAATTTATGCCCTAATCTAATGGTTTATACTGGCTGCTAGTTATGTTGCATGTGGAATCATAAAAAATGTGTGATGGACTAGTACAGGACTGAATATAAAAGAGCCTGCAAATTTTGAACATCAATCAGCACGAATCCATTTTTTCTGTACCTATAGCCATGTAGCCTGTGTAGAAGAGGAGAGACTGATCCGTTACTGCAGTATTCTTGATTTTTCAGTGTGGGCTCACGAAGCAGACATTTGAACTTTTTTTATGCTGTTCCTGGAAAAAGCTGGAATTTTATCTCCTAATCTTTCTACTAACTGTATTTTAGAAGACCTACATTCTTATATTAATGGTAGAAAATATAGTACAATGTCTCCTTTAAAGAAAGGGAAAATGAATTTTATAGTACCTTTGTTCTTAACTTCTGTCATTTCAAGACTTTTATACATAACTAATGACAGGTTTTCAAAATGTTGCTTTACATTATGCGATTTTGAACATACAGCACTACATAGTTTAATATGCAAAGTTTCAATATGGATTTATTTGGTGGTTCTTGTTTAATTTTTTCCCCCTTTTTTTCCCCCTCCAAATCTCAGAACTGTAATATGGGACAAGAATAACATCACAGCGCAGGGTTTCCAGGACATAGCCGTGGCACTGGAAAAGTAAGTTTTCAAGCGACTGAATGATGAAGGGACCAAAGACTTAGATCCTGAGTGGTCTGAGCAGCTGCAGTTCTCACCACAGTCGATATGATTTGAAGATGCTGAGTGCTCTCAATTTTAAGAACAAGGGTGCTTAATCTACAGGAAAATATGACTTCACATCCTTCAAAAGGATGGAAAAAGGCTTTGTGACTCTTTGAACCGTACTCTGCTATTAGCATTAAGGCCATTGATTTCTGCTGTTAGCATTAAAATTCTGAATTTTAGAATATTTTCCTTTTTTTGTCATTTTCTTGTGTTGATAGCATGCAGAAATTCTATTCTAGTCAGTGAACGAAGCTGCATTTAATAACAGAAAATTACTGAAGTGTGCCTTTGTGGTCTGATTTTTTTTTTTCTTTCCCCCAGCAAGCTGAAACTAATAGTGATGATCTCAGTAACTGCAGTTATTCATCGTAATCACTGTGGTCTGGGTCATTTTGCTTCCCTGAGCTTACTGAGAGTTGCAGCCATTGTCAGTGATAGATGCTAAATGACTCTAATCTCTCTTCATCTTCATCACATTTCTTTATATGTTATTATTGCTTTTTTTTAAGAGGGAAAAATTACAGATTTAAATTAAGCAGCAGTTGCAGTTGTTTCACGTCATTAAATCCCTCAGAAAGGAGGAAAGACTCTCTTTAGAAGATGAAGGTAACATACAATCACTAGTTTCTAGACAAGATGTCTTGCAAAACTGTAACTACTTAGGGGGCATCTTTACTCTTGGGGTGATGAGGCGCCACATTATAAAGATACTTCTTTTATGAAACTGTTGTAGGGTATGTATTTGATTTTGAAATTTATTCAGTTGCACTGATGGGGGAAATTAAATAAATGATGTATAACAAAGCAAATCATCTCGGAGTGATTCCATCAATAATAATGAATAATAATTTTCTAAGGTTACTTATTTGCTCACAGGCGTTTCTATTTTAGAGAGCAATAGCATGCACATTTGTGAGAAAGTTTGGTAGAAAAGAAAATAGGCTTATTTTCTGGTCAGTATCAGCTGTACTTTTCTGAAGTGCTTGAATAAGTAAATAGAAAGGAGGGGAAAATCCTAAGCAAATCACATAATCACATAAAAGGAAAGAAAAAGAAGTGCTACAGATAATTGTATAACGTTGCACTTCGTTGAGGTGAAATTTCATTTGTTTAGCTTGGCAGCTGAGGTCGTTTTATGTCTCCTAACTTTTTAACGTTGTTAAAATCATTGTTAATATCCTGAACTAAGCCACAAGCAGTAAAGGTTTGAACTTGCAAGAGAGGGACTGTCAATACTGGGTGTAAAACAATCAACTTTTAAAGAATCCAACTTGAAGACGTATTGAGAACATTCTCCACCATGTTTCTGAAAAATACATGAAATCATCAATATTCTGTAGGAAAGAATTGTTGCTCAAAATGGAATGAAATATATTGAAGATGCCTGAGGGTATGTGTGTTCTGTATGTTGCTTTGATTTTGTTCTTAAAAATAGTCATACAGAAAAAGAATAAAGCTAGGCTCTCCTAGTACGATGAGGAGGTAAGGAGAGTTCGGAGGGATTGTAATAGACTTTAAAACTGGCTGAAGTTATCTAAAGATTGTTGTTTTCCCTTCCCCGGCTTTTCTTCATCTGCTTAAAGTTGTGCGTGTATGTTGTTACAAAGGAATTCCAGGAGCTTGGCTGTAGGCAAAGTTGCCCCATGTCTACCCAGCCAGTTGACGTGAGATGTCAAGGGGGGATCTTCTGTAGAATCTGGTACAAGTGTCCGTTCGGGAGAGCACTTGAGCACCTTGACCATTAAACAGGGATTTTTATCTCTGTAATTGCAATATGAAAACAAGCACGTACTGGTGTGCTTTGCAGCATAGAGCCCACTCTGTGGTAGAACTGTACAGTGTTACATCACATTCATTTCTAAAAGATTTAATTTCTCTAAAGGCCGACTGAAGAAATAGCTCATGTTCTAAAATCTGCTGGGAAATGCTGGGATTTCTTAAGAGAGTTAGGAATCCTTCTCTTAGTAGTGACATTAAATTCACATACCCAAACATGAAAACAGGATGATCCTGTTTTCATTAAAAAAAAAAAGGCAATAAAATCATCATTTTTCAGTCCTGTGTCATGAATAGAGCAGAAGTTACTACAAGAGAAGTAACATGGACTGAAATGGTAGGACTTCTGTCGCACATGCTGTATATAGAGGAAGATACAGGAGGTTTTTGAGACATCCTTTCCAGTCTCTGAGCACCCCTCTGAAATTTAGCATCCTTTTAATTCAGTAAGAGTATTAATGTGTTATGAAATTACGGATTATTGTGTTGGTAGAGAAATGTAATTTGTGACAAGCCAAATGGAGTGTTAATAAAAAGAGGAATGGAGGAATGTTTTAGACTTCAAAGGAAACAGAAAAATTATGTGTGAAGATAAATGTTGCTCTGATGATCAAAGTTGAAAAGCAAGCTTTAAGTTCCTGGGTTTTTTGCCCCTAAGAGCTGGTTAATTCTTAGATGAAAATAAAGTAGCAGTCTGATACAATGCTGTCTGTCTGGAAGGAAACCAAATACAGAGCATTCCTTAGGGTAGTGGTTCTGCCTCTGTGACTGTGTCCATGAAATCTCCTTGCATTTTGTATTCCCCCCCGCTTCCTCTGTGTCTGTGAGGGAGGATGCTCTAACCCTTTAACTAAATTGAATTTAACACATCTTTACTAGCATGAGAGCAGGCAATTATAGGTTTCAATGAATGCGATGTGTTAAATCTAAAACAGCTGCAGATATCCTTGGAAATGTACCTTTGTTTCTTTTTAACTAAATGAATACCCCACCTACAAAATAGTAGTCAGGCAATCAGCAAATTCTGTAATTGTTATCTGTCTTTGAGGTCAGCATTTTTGACATTTAAAAATTGTCCCCATTCTGGTGGACAGCTAATTATTCACTGTTTAATAATACCTGAAGACACAAATCAGGGTCTGTATAGTTTACGCAGTTCTTTTGAAGGACAAGACAACTAGAAAGAAAAAAAAAATCTGGCCATGATGCAATAGGCAGTTGGACAATGTGGAAGAACAGAAACCTTCCTGACTCCATGTGAGTAACCAGCTGCCTCTGACAGCTCTGTCACCATGTTTACGTTAGGGAAGAAACATAGAAGTTTTCCATGATCATTTAAAGTAAAATGTTGGGTGCTATCAATGAGGAATAGCAGTTCAAAACGCTACTGGCCATCACAGAGTGATGTTTCGTGTGACTAAGCCAACTGGTGGGGGAGGAAGTGAAAAGAATCTTGGAGTTTCACTGTAGTTAAGGTGTCTGCAGTAAGGTTGGAATTAGTGTATTTAGTGAGGGATGAATTCATTGAAGTCAATGGAGTTGACTCAACTGAAATTGTCGACGTCAAAGTGCTCAAAAAAGAGGATTCTGAGCATATTGATGTAGATCTGGATGGAATAGGAATAGTTGGCAGAGCACCCAAGGAGGAGGAAGATGTGTTGGTGGGAAATTAAGGCTAATTTAAAATAGTCAGAATAATTTTCTTTCTAAGTTTTAAGAACTTTATAACCTTTTTGTATTCATTTATTCAAATCTGAAGGTGTGTGGACATATCACCATATGTAGCATTTTTAGCTTTAAATGTGGTGCTAGCCAATTTATGATCTCAGAGTTTAAATGCAGTTTTGATGCAAGACCAAAATCCTATATTTATTTTCATTGCAGCAGATGAATAAAGCTGTGGGGATATTTTGCAAACAAATAAGTAAAATTCAGGGAACAATTGTTTGCATAAAGAAATGTGGAGATTCTATGCTTGTTTTGTCAGCTTTTATTAAAAATTCAGCAAGTGTCTTCAAACTGTTGGAAACACGGGAAGTTATTAAATAGTAAATTTTCAAAACTGTTGCTGTTTATCTGTTACTAAATATTTCCATTTAGACTTAGATCTTACAGAATTGCCAGCAGGCACTGACACTCCCTGTTCTGATACAGGGAAAAAGTAATCCTGCTTTCTGTGTAAAGGTACAGTGGACAGCTGGGTCTTTAATTGACAGCCTCTGGGCACTGGCCATTTAACTGCATTTTTTGCTTTTCAAAAATATCCACCTTAATCTGATGGCAAGGAAAAATTAGCAGCAAAAAGGAACACGCATACTCTTAGTCCACTTACAAATGTGAAAAATGCATTCTTGGTGCTAGATGTGTCTTATTTCTTCCTTCTACATTTATTCTTCATAAAGAAGACATGCAGTAATTAGGTTAACTTTTACTACTGAAAAATCTTCTATTTTTCTTTAGGAATTATACTTTGAGATTCATGCCAATACCAATGAATGATGCTTCCCAAGCACTCAAAACAAACCCTGAGAAAACAGAAGAGGCGCTGCAAAAGGTACTGCATATACCACCAACATACAGAAATAAAGCTACTAAAAATAAAGTAATAAATTTAAGTGGTTGTGATTTTGTGCTTGGTTGAGTAAGAATTCTAGGCTAGATTCACTGACTGTTTGATTTGCCTGGACATATATGTGGTAATCAAGTGCTACTAGAGCATGTTAGACTTTTTGTTCTAAAGAATGGAGTGAAAGGTGATGGAATGCAATGGTCTCGTATCAAAAAGTCATAAGGAAATAGGTTCACGCTGGATGTTGCGTTACTGTATGGATAGCTATGAAAAGGAGAGTTAGAAAGTTGTATGTTTGTTATGCATGTGCTTATGTGTATTTCCATGTGAGTGAAATTATTGGTATGCATTTTTTATTTTGGCATAAAAAGCGCCGTGAGCACTGTACAAGACAAAAGATGCTCATTAACTTGGGGGAGGATAAAAACATTTACTTCCTGTGTTTCATATTATACATATAAAACTCAAATACTCTGTTTCCCTAAATAAACAATGTTCTTTTGGATGAAGAGGTGTTTACAGTACCTGTAGCTCTTCCACTTGCATGAGCTATGAGACTCCCAGCTGAGTTTTAGCATGGTAAAACTTGAGAGCTTCAAGTGAGCCTCCTGCTCATTCAGAAAGTATACAATTCACTTCTCTTTAATAAGTAGTTTTCCTTCAGTTAGTGCAATATTGTAGAAACCTTATAAGTAGTTCTTGTCGATAACTGTGATTAAAAAGCAAATGTCAATGATCCTTATTAGTAATGAAATTTTCAGTGTTTCTCATGGGGAAAAGGGCTGTTAGTTAGCACCTCTTTCTTTGATGCATGAAAATTATGTAAATCCTCTTTTAAAAAATCTGAATCATGGGGAATGGATGTGTTTCTTGCATCTCTTTTAATGTAATTATAGATAGGTTAATATCTAGAATGCCTGTCTGAAAAAAATGTTACAAAGCTTCTGACCATGGAGTTCTAAATTCTACCTGTTAATTAAGCATTATATACAAAGAGCTATTGTACCCAGTGCTCTGACATCTCAGGAGGGTCTGCAGGCTTCAGAATGCCACAGCCTGAGTATGATGACAGTGCCCTGGTCCAGCACCAGATGCGCATGGTAGCTAACCGGTACTTAGCAGCACGCTTTACTTACGGTGTGAGCAAACTCTATAAGCCCTTAAACCCTGCATTACAGTGGCCACAGTCAGTCTGTTCCAGTTCTTGCTGCAGATCAAGAGGTTGGAAGAGACCCACCAGATCATTGAGTCCAACCATTCCTGTCAAACATTAATCAGTGCCTCGTCCACCCGTCCCTTAAACCCCTCCAGGGAAGGTGAATCAACCACCTCCCTGGGCAGCCTGTTCCAGAGCCCAGTGACTCTTTCTGTGAAATTTTTTTTCCTAATGTTCAGCCTAAACTTCCCCTGGCAGAGCTTGAGGCCTAAACCTTCCCTGGCGGAGCCTGAGGCCATTCCCTCTTATCCTGTCCTGTCACTTGGGAGAAGAGGCCAGCACCCTCCTCTCTACAACCTCCTTTCAGGGAGTTATAGAGAGCAATGAGGTCTCCCCTCAGCCTCCTCTTCTCCAGGCTAAACACCAGCCGCTCCTCATCAGGCCTGTTCTCCAGCCCCTTCACCAGCTTCGTTGCTCTTCTCTGGACTCGCTCCAGAGCCTCAACATCCTTCTTGTGGTGAGGGGCCCAGAACTGAACACAGGACTCGAGGTGCGGTCTCACCAGTGCCGAGTACAGAGGGAGAAGAACCTCCCTGCACCTGCTGGTCACACCGTTTCTGATACAGGCTAAGATGCCATTGGCCTTCTTGGCCACCTGGGCCACTGCTGGCTCATGTTCAGTCACTGCCAACCAGCACCCCCAGGTCCTTCTCCTCCTGGCAGCTTTCCAGCCAGGCTTCTCCTAGTCTGTAGCTGCACAGGGTTGTTGTGCCCCAAGTGCAGGACCCGGCATTTGGCTGTGTTAAACCTCCTGCCATTGGACTCTGCCCAGTGGTCCAGCCTGTTCAGATCCCTTTGCAGAGCCTCCCTACCCTCCAGCAGATCCACATTTCCACCCAGCTTAGCATCGTCCGTAAACTTGCTAAGGGAGCACTCGATGCTTTCATCCAGGTCGTTGATAAAGACATTAAACAGGACTGGACCCAGGACTGAGCCCTGGGGGAACCCCACTTGTCACTGGCCTCCAGCTGGATTTAACGCCACTTCTGACCACTCTCTGGGCCCGGCCAGCCAACCAGTTTTCCACCCTGAAGCAGTTTGCTAGGAGGGGTTTTTTTGAGTTTAAGTTTGATAGGGCCATGTTAGGGGGTTACGCTATGAGCCATTAAGCTGGCTTGATGGTAGATGTTTACTGCTGGTGACAGTTGTAGTGGGCTGTGACCAGCATCTGTAGGTAGGAATCACTTGTCTTTGAAGAGCACTTACATACTGCTTAGCCTTAAGTAACTTTTGAGCTGAGGCTCCTGATCAATTTATGTTCTCAGAGTTTAAATGCAGTTTTGACTCAAGACTGAAATTCTGTATTAGTTAGGCACTGGTATATCAGTTAGGCACTAAGTCCTATATTAGTTAGGCACTAAAGTTAGGCACTCTAGTTATTTCATCTTCTCTCCAGATCATATGCTATTTAAATTGTGTCTTTGCAGCAGACTGAATGTGTCTAAAAGAAATAAATCAACTGTCTTGTGTCATCATGGTCTCTACAACACTTGAAAGAGTCCCTTCGAATATTTCTAAAATATGAATCTCCTCCTTTCTCAGTGTAACCTACTAAATTGTTCAAAATGAAAGACGTTGGCAAAAGCACAGTGTTTAATGTTACAGAGGTCTGTGATTGAATGACTATTTGCCAATATGATTATTAAACACTGAAATATGCAGAATAAGGTGTGCAGATAACAAAGAAGTTCTTAGGTAGTTTGTCCTCGCAGTCTCCATTTCTGTAATGGTAGTAAAATTGAAAGCAGATGGCAATGTGGAGAGTCGAATCAGTTTCCTAATCTGGCTTTGTATTTTAGATAGAAAACTACTTGCTTCGTAATCACGAGACAAGAAAGTACCTACAGGAGCAAGCATATCGGTTGCAGCAAGGCATCGTCACTAGTACCACGCAGCAGGTGAGAACTTGTACTTTGCTGGTACTTATCAGTGTCTAAAATCTACCTGGGGACAGAATTCTCTCTCATTCTGTCAGAGTAGCTTAAAGCAAGATAGTCCTCGTGGGTGATATGTTGTTTCCCAAGAAATAATAATTGCCAATGATAATATTTATGGAAAAGTAAAACCTTGTGTGAAATTGAGGTTTAAGTGTAGCAGTACTGTGCACGGAGAGATTTCTGAGTGAACTGCCATTGGAAGCAAGAACAGGTTAGTGCCTTTGTGCTCAGGAGTCTGAATTTTCAGCAGACTCTCATCAGCATGAAAAGCATCATCATAAGGTTGTGCCAATTCTAGTGCCTGAGTCAGTTCCAGTGTCTCTGCCTTGCCCTGAGCAACCATGTAAACACGCCCTTAGGTTGTACCAAAGCAAATCACCTTAGACAGTAGCTCATGATCTACCTTACACCTTCAGAACTGTGGGCATTGTGGGAAGCTTTACTTAGAGGGAGCAAAGGAAGGTAGCAACCTTCTGTGCTCTTTATAGTCTGGACAACTGCAAACGTTTCCTGTCTAGCACAACCCAAAATATCACGTGAAACAGGGAAGCTTTTGTGTTTTGTTAGTTGCTACCAATTTTCCTAGATGCCTTATGTTGTTATCGTTATCTTTTCTTTCTCTTGAGAAGACTGCAGGTATTTTCAATGGTAGCTTACTATTCCCTTCATTCTAATGCGTTTCTTGCCAATGCCCCTGAGGGCTATTTTCAGCTCCAGTACACTGAAATAAGGTGGTGTAAGCAGAATACAACTTGTCACGGCCTTTGTTTTAAATGTTTGTTTGCACCAGTTGTGTTCCTATGAAAATGAGAGTCCCTAGCAAGCAGGAGTGGAGTATCTGGTTTGGTCTTCAGCTGAGTCAGTGAGATTTTTTTTGTTCTCTGCATTTTGTTGTGAAACTTAATTCAAAGTGGCCTTTTTCCACCTGTGCTATTAAAATTTAACGGGACAGAGTTTTATTACTAGTACTTGAAAATGTACCCTAACTTCTTAACAGAGAAAATGGTATGTGGAGATGTACTGGCACTAAAAACTGCAAGAGCAGCATCACTTTATTTCATTTTAGTAGTTTGTCTGTTCCAATGCCTCCTTTTTTTTGTCCTGTTAATAATCTCTGTGTGAATTAAGTTTAGATCTTTTTATAGCTTTGTGGTTTCAGTTGTGCTTTTCTCAGATAACCACACACACATCGGATTTCAGTAAATGTGATTTATTGATATTTTCAAAGAAGAGTAAATTTAATCATTTCTATTTTAAATTGTATACAGTAATGATGGATTTTAAAAACAGTTTTAAAAGAGTGCTAGAAAATTTCTCTAGTTAGTATGGTGGAATTATGTATTATTATTCCCACAGTATTTTTATTTATTTGTCCAGATGTCCCAGTGAGACTTTCACTGTCTAATAATTAATTATCTTTTTGTACTCCAACAACAAAAAAACCCAAATGCCCGAAACCCTTTGAAGAGCGAGAGTCATGTGGAGCAGAAAATGAGCATGCTGTGAAATTATTTCAGTTCTTGTTGCTAATGATACAAGATGCTAGAACTCTAGACTTAATATGATGATGACACGTGCACTCAGATGTTATTTCGAAATGCCAAATAGCCAGTTCTAATAAATACTGTGTGGGCTGACAAAAGACTTCAAACTGTTATGTCTCCCTACCCCATTTATCTTAATCCAAATGGACTATATGTCAGGCATTCTTATTGGTTTGTCTTGTTAAGGATACAGTTATACCACCTACTCTGTATTTGTAGCATTTTGAATGAATTGTGTTACTGATACAGATTAAGTTCAGTTTATCCCACTGTGAAAGCTCCGATGGAAGTTTCTGCTTTGGTAATTAGGAGTTCCCTTGCAGCTAGGAATATTTACGTTTTGAAAGAATACCCCTGAAGCCTACACAATCACGTTTTTCTTAGGCAGGAGAAGTCTTGGTGTTTGAATGATTAGTGACAGAGCTTTCTTTTAATTTCTGAACTTCCCAACAGCTCGGAGACCTTTAGAACTAAGTGTTAGATATATCAACAACATTTTCAGCATTTAAATTTGCTCAAAAAACCAGTAACACATGAGGTGTGTAACTTGTTGTTTATTGGCAGTTATCCTCGAGGTAACTGGGGAGGGAAATATTCCAAAACTTTAGTTTTAATTGTAAATTTTTATTTATTTTTTCAGTGTTTAGGTGTGTCTTTATGGGATATAATGCTTTCCTTTAGTAGCCTTGATGTACGTCTGAGCTCTAGTCATGCATTTCCAGATTGTATTTTCACTAGAAATCTCATCATGCTACTATTGATTTGTTACCTGGATTGAATTCAATTTGCATTTGACCAACATTCTGATGTTTTATCTTTTCTATTTCTTTTGTTCAAGTAGATGATTGACAGAATATGTGTGAAAGTGCAAGATCATCTCAACTCTTTGAGAAACTGTGGAGTGGATGCTGTACAGGAAGATGTCAAATCTGCAGAACGGCTTATGCGAGATGCTAAGAATTCCAAAACAGTAAGACTTTGCCAGCCTATTGGGAATACTGACAGCAGTTCAGTATGTGCTTGTAGCTTTCTTCTTTTGGGGAATTCAAAAAACAATGGTTCGCGAATAATGTTTTCTTCAAATGGTCTAAATGGTAATATTTAAAGAAACAAAATAATACTAATTTATAAAGACTTTGGTTTATCTAAGAGATTTCTTCCTGTTTGTCTGGATTTGAAGACAGGTAGCGATGAGCCTACTTTCCAAAGATACTCTTTATGTCTTCCAGCTCTTACCAAATTTGTATCACCTTGGTGGAGCTTCTTGGGCAGGAGCAAATGGTTCACTCCCCAATCCAATCCAAGAGACGCTTGAATCCATGGCTGGAGAAGTTACAAGGGTTGTGGATGAGCAACTTAAGGTCTGTGGATAGATATGTTACCATCTCTCAGATGCAAAAATAACTAAATCTGTGATCTGCTGTTGTTAAATGCAAATATGACACACTTCTTTATTTCTCTGTATATTTGTATGCAAGCTATCTTTTCGTTATTAATTTCTTATAACTTTGTGCCTTGTCTGCGTACTTGCTCAGTTGGAATTAAAAAAAAATGCTTTGGTGTTTTCAGTGGGCAGAAGGAGCACGTACTGTTTGTTATCATCTTATTTTAACTTCTAGAAGGGGATGACTTTTCAGTTGCTCCCTAGGCCTTTAATAAAGGCATCTCTCAAGCACCCTAAAAAGTCTCATGCCCTGGAGAAAAGTACTCACTAGTTAATGTATTCCTCTGGAGTGAAAGCTGCTTTTCTGCAGACTCTATAGCAGATTTTTTTTTCCCCGTGACCATTTTTGAACATGGTGCAGAATTTCCACTTTAATCGTTTGGTTTGAGTAACTTGTGTATGAATTGAGTGCCACGAGAATGTGTACAAGCAGCTTAAAAGGAAATCTTTTCACAAGTTGCCTGTCAAATCTCAGTTCTTAAAATAGGTGTCATTGATCTGTAAATATTGTCACCTGTGTGTTCAGCCAGCTCTTGCTCAGAAACTTACACCTTCAAGTATGTTAAATCTTATTATATAGTAAGCACGGAAGAGTTATTCATGCAGCATGTTAAGAGGTGAATCAATCCAAGAAGTCAGGGTGGGGAAACCTTAGCAGCTGTTGAGATCTGCATGGAAGCAGGTGAATTTTAGAATATGGTTCTGAGACAATTCAGATCAGCTTAAGTTTAGGAATAAACTGCCTTGCTTATGTTTTACTGTATTTAAAGCTATCAAAGAAACTGAAAGTGAAGGCTGAACTTTCAGTTAGAACAACATGAAAATGTTTGAGCCAGTGGGAATATAATAAAGAACAATAATAATACCACATTACTAATTGTTTTGTCAAAACTAAAAAGTTTGAGGGGGAAAATTGTTCTGAGTTTTTAGTACCTTCCTCCCTTTCCCATTTTATTTGAGATAAAGTGGAAATTCTTTAACACGTTTTTAATTTCTGCAGGCATGAAAATGATTTATTCATGAGATTCTTCCCAGTGGAGCTAGGCTATTATCGGTACAGGAATTGAGTTGGCTTTTTGTGCAGGGATCATGCAGTTTAGTGCAAGGTCCTGAACCTGGGTTGGGGCAATCCCAGACATAAATACAGGCTGGGTGGAGAATGGATTGAGGTCAGTCTTGAAGAGAAGGACTTGAGGGTGCTGATGGATGAGAGGCTCAACGTGACCTGGCAGTGTGCACTTGCATCCCAGAAAGTCAGCCATATGCTGGGCTGCATCAGAAGAATTGTGACCAGCAGGTCGAAGGAGGGGATTCTCCCCCTCAACTCTGCTCTCCTCACCTGGAGTACTATGTTCAGTTCTGGAGTCCTCAACACAGGAAGGACTGTTAGAGAGAGTCCAGAGGAGGGCCTCGAAGATGATCAAAGAGCTGGAGAAGCCCCCATATGAGGATAAGCTGAGTGAGGTGGGCTTGTTTAGTGTAGAGGAGATAAGATTCTGGGGAGACCTTATAGCTACCTTCAGTGCTTAAAGAGGGGCCTACAGGAAAGCTGGGTGGGGCCTCTTTTTCAGGGAGTGCCATGATAGGAAAGTGGAGAGCAATTTTAAACTGAAAGAGGATGGACTTGGATTAGTTAGATCTTTTTTTACTGTGAGAGTAGTGAGGCACTGGAACAGGTTGCCCTGTGCAGTGCTACAGACTAGGAGGAGTCTAGCTAGAAAGCTACCTGGAGGAGAAGAACCTGAGGGTGTTGGTTGATAGCGACTGAACATGAGCCAGCAGTGGCCCAGGTGGCCAAGAAGGCCAGTGGCATCTTGGCTTGTATCAAAACCGGCGTGACCAGCAGGTCCAGGGAGGTTCTTCTCCCTCTGTACTCGGCACTGGTGAGACCGCACCTCAAATCCTGTGTTCAGTTCTGGGCCCCTCACCACAAGGGGGATGTTGAGGCACTGGAGCAAGTCCAGAGAAGAGCAACGAAGATGGTGAAGGGGCTGGAGAGCAAGTCTCCAATTTTTCATGGAGAGGGTCATCGGGCACTGGCACAGGCTGCCTAGGGAAGTGGTTGAGTCACCGTCCCTGGAGGTATTTGAAAGACGAGTGGATGAGGTGCTCAGGGACATCGTTTAGGGGTTGATTGGAATGGTTGGATTCTATGATCCAAGAGGTCTTTTCTAACCTAGTGATTCTGTGGTGCCATATCCTTGGAGGTGATCATGGCCAGATTGGGTGGGGCTTTGAGCATCTTAATCCAGTGGGAGGTGTCCCTGTCCATGGTGGGGGGCATTGAAAGTGGATTATTTTTAAGGTCCTTTTCTTCTGTGATTCTATATTTCTATGAAGTCCTGTGCAATTTAGAGAATCTTATAGAAGGTGGGAGCGGAAAAGCCTCTTCAGCATTTGGAATTTTAGTTATAGTTCCTGACAGGAGATTGAATTAATGGGTCTTCCATTTATGCGTTTACACATTTACAGCAAAAGGCACTTCAGCTCAGCCACTCTAACATTATTGGATTTTTTTTTTTTTTTTTGCAGTTTTTTAGGTCAGTTGAAAACATCACATGCAGTTTATTATTTGTCATGATAGATAAGGGAGCTTACATAAGTACTGTTCTTTTTGTAGTTGTTGAGGGGAAAAAAATCCTATGTGCTGTAAGTGCTGTTTTGATTTTTAGCTTCCATAGCAACCAGAGCCTGATTCTAGAAAGGAGTGTTTGGAGATTGAGTAAAGCCAATGAATGCTCTTCAGGCAAATTGGAGATATATATATATATATATTTAACCTCAAAGAGGAGAAAGGGGAGGGAAAGAGGATGGAAAAGAAAAAGCAATATCTTGGAGTGAGTTGAGTTAGCCAAAGGAGAAATTATAGCAAGGCCCTTACATTTCTTTTCTCCCACTGGTGTCACTGTGGACACACAAAACTGGGAGATGCTTTATTCGATCAGCAAAGGCGTAAGGGAAAATTGAATGCAGGACAAGTGATGTTTAGGCACAAAAAGATTGCTTTGTAAAGACAAGAGCTTTTGAACTACTCCTCCTAAATTCCGTCCTAGCACAAAGGCTTTGTTGGCTCCATCACCTGTTCCATATTTTCTGTAGACATCATTATCTTCCTGTCCTTTTACCCCCTGTATCTTTCTCCTGAATGTTAGGAGTCATTTATTATTGGCAGGACTTTATCTTCTTTCTGTGTCCCTGTTGACTGGCCCTTGTGGCCAAAATATTTGCCCCTCCACCATCAATATTGACAGCTGTGAGTTGCCATCATTGAAAGGTTTTGGGATGGAAATAGAGGATGGGGAAAGATAGGATTCTATAGAGAGGATAATGGTCATGTGAAATCAACAGCTGAAATCCACGTCTGAAGAAATTATGTTCAGTAGTCACTTAAAGAAGCGATGCAAACTCTAACTCTGAAATTGCACATTCTCAGAGTGTTCTGAGTAAAACTTATTTTGAAATTTTCAGGTATGGTCTTTAGTCTTTCCTCCTACTTCCCACTGACACCTTCACGCAGCATTTCTTTCCGTGATCCATTTTGAAAGACTGTGCTTAGTCTGCAATTGCAACTCAGCACAGCAAGTCTTTATAACTTTTATGACTGTGATCCATCAATGACTCTTGTGAGGCTGAGTGTGATTTTTCAAGGTAGACTACACAGTTGTACCAGTGAATAAATGCCATGGGGGGAAAAAAACCCAGATGTGTCAGAAATTCTCGTTGTTGGTTTACCTGGCTCAGTTGTCTCTGCCATTGAAGTCCTTCATCCTCCATGTGGCTATGGCTGCAGAGGTTTGAAAGGTTCTTCTTTAGTGTTACAGCTTGGGCATTGAAGGAAGTAGCGTAGGAGTCCTTAAAGTTCCCTTAAGCTGGGGAACCCAGAAGCAAGCTCTGTATTAGCTATAATGGCATTTGTCGCTTATACCTGTAAATCAAATGTTATAAAGATCAGACTTCCCTGTACTCTGTGGCTGCTTCATGCTTCTGTGTTGTCCTCATGAATTACTCTTAAAAATCAGCCAGTTCAGAGCAACAAACTGTAAGATGCTGCTCTAAATCATTGAATTTATTATGCAGTAACGGTGGTTTTGTTTCTTACTCGGCATCTGCATATGAAAATTGCCAGTTATGGTAAGTCAATGCAAAGAGTAAAAACCTCTGATAAGGTGGAGTTCAGGCTGAGGTCACTTACCTGTGGAGCTAGATTGAGAAGAAAAAGGAAATGAGTAGAGTTTTCAAAGAGTGCAGTTCATTATTTTCGTGCAGTTTAGAAGTACCTCTATTAGAGGCCAGGCTTCTCTAGTGTACCATTCAAATGAACCATGATTTTGTTCTTTAATTTTTATTTGTAAACACCTTTTTCAATTTGGTAATCAAACTTCAGCCTTACTGGAGATGAATTGGCCCATTTCAGTAAACATTTTATGTTCCTCTCTTCACCTTCCTTCTGACTTTAAAAAAAACTTCTCGGGATCTACATGCAACATGGCATATGTTAAAAAAATCTGACATCATCTAGTATCTGCTGCTTGCCCCACTTGTTTAGAGGATTCAAAGTTGAGGAAAGTGAGTCGTATATGTACAAAGCATGAATTAAGGACAATGTCTTAATTCTCCCTGCCTCTTTGGAAGCACCATAGCGCGAGGAGACCCGATGGTCACGGGAGTGCAGCAGCATGACAGCTTCAGCATGCAGAACCAGCTGCCTGAGACAACCATCTCCTTACTGATTCTTTTTTCTAAGTAGCATTTGGTGCTGAGAATAGACAGAGAGAGTTTGTTTTCAAATCCAGTGCTGATGAGCCTTGACCTCTTGCTATCTCTGTAAAAAAAAGCTATTTAATGGGAAATTAATTGATGATTGAAAAGCCTTCTGAAGATACCTGAAATAGATTTCTTGAGTTGCTGAGACTGGAGATAGAGGTGGATGTAGGAGAGAATTTGAAGAAAGGACAATTTCTAGTCTAGTCAGAAAATACTGCTTTGTGTTTATAAATAAATCTGTTTTACTGTATGCAGGATAAAGCAGTATGAATTTGTAATATAGTTCTTCAGATGATCATCTGATTGTTTTATACATTCTGTGGTCCTACCTAACCTTTTTGACTATGAAAATTGAAAGCAATTTGAAGAAAGGTGTTTCAGTGGGTGTTAGTAGTGTTTGTGTCTCGTCTTGATCCCTATGTATGTACATTAGAGCTCTCCAGCGCTTTTCATGACACAAGTTCATACCTGTAAAGGACTGTGAGCCCTCTTCACTTGCACCTGTAGTGAGGGCTCTTTAGCCTTCTAGTCAGATTTGGGGTTTGGAAAAGAAGCCAATAGGTGATAAAACAGGATTTAAACCAGAATTGCCTTTTCTCACTGGCATAGATAGGAGATAAAACAAATGCAATTAAAAGGGGATTCATAATATAACTTTGTAGCATTAAGGTGCGTATAAAAGGTTTTTCTAAGAGAAAGTCTAAGAAGGAAGAACGTGACTTTGTACGATCAGCATGGGAGATCTTGTTTTAGGAGAAGAAAGTTGAGGCAGTGAGGGGTTATACAGTCCTGTTTCTGGAGTGCGTATGGTTTTCTTCTATTCTGGTTTGGAATTTTGATAAGACATTAAAAAAGAATAAAAACTGTTCACTGCACTGAAGGTTCATTGTGGACTTCCATGTATGTAAACGAGATCCGTATATTAAAGGTTTCTATGCTCCCTGCAAATCATACTTGTAGCTACTACCTAATATTTGGCCCTGTACAGCACGTCAAGTTCTCTTGGTTCTCCTTTCTTCATATACTGGTGCCTTTTACAAATTAACTGCTCTGGAGCATTGATGAAAATTGCAGCTTCAGGCCACGGTTTAGAGGGAAGGCAGTCGTAGCCAAGCATCCACTGCTTCTGTAGTATGCAGACACAGCAGTAGTGTGTGCACAAGAGAATCTAATTTATTGTCCTGACTGTTAAACACAGAGGTGTAAATATTTTGTATTAGAAAAGACAAACAAGTACCATTGTGTTCATTTTCAAACCAAGTAGGTTGTTTCTGCTTAGCTTTATTTTGTAATACACCTTTTATACGGCAGCTGAACTGCAAAATGGATTGGAAATTAGGGGAAAAAAATGGTTCTAATTGCAAGTGTAGAAGAGTCATAGTGCTGTGCACCAGAGTAACGCTGTGATCTTCCAGCTAACAAGAATCTCAATACCTGATCATAGTTTTTGCTTACTGTGCTGCAGACGCTCCTTGAGTCTATGGTGGATGCAGCGGAAAATCTTTGTCCAAATGTAATGAAGAAAGCTCGCATCCGTGAAGACCTGATTGAGGCTAGCACTGAGAAGATTTCCATCCCACGCACTTTTGTGAAAAATGTACTCTTGGAGCAATCTGGAATTGATATCCTCAATAAAATTAGGTACTTTAAAAGGGTAATCTAACAAAAGTAACTAGAATTTGGATTTGGGGTTGCTTGTATGTATGTTTGTGTTGTAGAAGACTTTTGAAATGCCTCTGTGACTCACAAGAAACCATGTTAAGGGATTCAAAGAGCAGGAAATTGTCCTGCAGGTCTGGTGAACTTCATTCAAGAGATACAAATATTTGGAATCTCCAGGGATGTTAACTTGATCATTAATGCATGTGCTTCTGTTTTATTTAGTAAGAGTTTTGGTTTGTGGTACACAAATAACATTTTCACAATTGATATACTTATCCTGTAGCTGCAACAATCACTTTAAAACTTTTTATTTGTATGGGAGTTGCGCACAGCAGGCAGACTACTTCAAAAATGGAAACTCGGATATTCAAACCACAAATATGGAGCAGAAACAGTTATCCTAAATAACTCTTAGTCTGCCCTTGAAAAAAGGGGGGAAAAAGAGGCTTTTACCTGACCTTTTACTGCATCATATTTTTCACAATAAATATATACCAGAGAATACTTATGCGGTAAAATGTGATCGACCTGTACTTAAACCTTGGCAGTTGCCATCATTTGGCTAAGTAATCTTTTCTGCTTGATGAAAAAGCGTGTCGTTTTACATTGCAATGCTATTAGTTTTGCAGAGGAAGAAAACAGTAAGAATTTATGAGTTTTGCAGAGCGCAGCAAAATTGGCAGGAAAAAGGTGTTATCTATGCCTTCAGTGTGTTTAAAATGGTTCACGGATTGAGTTTTCTCTACTTCGTAGAAGCTGCAACTGTCAGTGGGGTGAGGGTGCCACAGTGTCACCCTTCCTGCCTTATAGTATTGGAAATGAATGTGTAAGTAACTGAGGGAAATCCCTTCACTCTCATTCTCCTCCCACTGTGGCTTGGCCACCATTCTACCTCCTTGTGAACTGCACTGAGCTTCCAAGGAGTTTCTTAGCTTTTTCCCCCCCAAAGGCTTTCTGCAGTATTAGTACTAGCACCAGATAGAAGTAGCTTTGTTAATCCAATGAAACTCAATCTTCACATAAAAACCTTAAAGAAAATCATGGTATTGGCTGGCAAGTCCCAGTTTGACGCAGTTGTCCTTGAAACCAGGGAGGCAGGAGAGATGGAGCTTCAGGTTGCAGCACAGGCATATCTGCCTGTCAGATATAAATCAGATGCCCTCCACAGCCTGAGCCTTTTTGTGCTGTGGCCAAAGAGGAAGCGCCAAGGGAGCAATTCAAGGCACATATTTCCTTCACAGGAAATTACCAGTGAAACCTCTATTCAGCCCACAGGTTGTGTTGGTGTCGCACATATGTCTTTGTAAATGGGAATGGCTGATGTGAAGTTCTCAAAACAGAAAGCGGTTGCCTAGAGCAAAAAGAGAAGATGAAGTTGTGATGGCAAAGACTGGAGAACCAGCATTGTCCGGTTGTCCTTCAACTGGCAGATGAACACAAAAAGGAATTGAGGAAAAGAATGGATTGTAGTCGTTCAGTATAACAGTGTTAAACAGGCAGCTCTGTCCTAATCCTGTTCATCTGATATTTGTGTTTCTCTGATTTCTCTGGTGGAGTGTTCTGTACTGAGTTTCACATGTGGTTTTTATTCAGTTCTCTTCCCCAGATGTTTTCATTTCAGCTCTTAGAAAAATATTAGCAGCAGGTTAAATGTGGTACAGAGGCTCTTGTGTTTATTGTGTGATTCATGAGTTTATTTCTGAAACCTGCAGTCATGTATCCTGACATTCTCTGAGGTTTTGCTTCAAATAAAGTGACAGCCCTGTGTATAATCATTCCAGTGTTGAGCGTCTAATAAGGACAAAATTCTCCTGCGTGAATTAAAAATTTCTCTGTCTCATTTTTCATCCTCACACAGTGAAGTAAAGCTGACAGTGGCTTCTTTCCTGTCTGACCGAATTGTAGATGAAATCCTGGATGCGCTTTCCCATTGCCATCACAAACTGGTGAGTATTTGAATGGTTGATATCTGAATATGCCGGGTATCTTAATGCCTTTTACATTCATAATATTATCGAATCATAGAATGGTTTGGGTTGGAAGGGACCTTAAAGATTGCCTAGTTCTAGCCCCCCCGCCATGTTCTGTTCCTTCTTAGCAAAGCTCAGTTTTGAAATCGGTCTTACTTTCAATGGCATCACTGACATCATTTGGGATACGATCATGAGACTCATGCCTGTTTGTGTTAAGGAAGAGGCTGCATTATGTATTTGTACTATTATCTTTCATACTGTTGTTAGATCTAAAACTAAAATGCCGTCAGGATGCAGCATTAAGTCATTATTTAAGAACAGTACCAATACTTGTCCTTGTGAGATGATAAGGAGTCGGCTGCTTGTGTAATGAGAGTTAAAATTTTGTTCTTTAGAAGAGAGACTGAGAAGTCCTTGTTCTCTGAATAAATGCATCTTGAGGCTACCTCAGAAATGTAGGTATTGAGTTTGAAGAGAAAGGAGTAGGAACATAGGAAAGGAAACACTGTTATTGGAAGGTGCTGAGCTGAGAGGAGGCACAGGTATTTATTATAAAGGTATTTGCTTCATCAAGAGTAGAAAAAATAAACAACTGTGTATCCACAGACAAACACTTTTATTTCTAATGTAATGGGCCTCTGTAAAGAGACTTAGGTACTGGTTTGTTTGGGTTTTTTTTAAGAAGCTGGTGGGTGTTCATTCTCCTGACTGAAATTGCTCTCAATTTCTAATTGAAATTTCTCAGGCTTCAGCTTGCAATTGTGAATTTTTAAAGATGCTTTTCTCCACGAGATAATGGAGCCATATATATATTTCTCTTTATTTCCGCTCTATGAAAGTCCTCGTACACGGGAGACAAATCATTCTTCCCTCTCCTTTTTATTTCCCCCCTCTTTTTTTTTTTATTTTAATAAATTAAAAGACTGGTTTATTTGAGGGTGTGTCTTCATGATACAGTGCAGCTTTGTGTAAAGACGCAACCACTGGTCTCGGGAGCTATGCAGCAGTGTCAGCCCAGTATGTGAGTGGTGAGTGGCCACATTATTTAGCTCCAGCTGGTCCTGGAGTAGGCTCAGCTGGCATGAGCAGTGGGCTGTCTCTGCCCAGCACTGTTGCACAATTTGGACATACCCTGACTCTTGCACAGTAAGTCATTTTCTCCAGCCTTTGAGTCACTTCAGTAACAATCCTCAGCACTTTCTCCAGCTGTTTTAAAAGCCTCTTTTCAAATTACGATCCCCAGAACAAGACAAATTATTCCCATGATTTAATCAGCACCGTATATAGAAGTGAAACTGGTTTTCTCCTGGTATTCTTTACTTCTTGCATTTACATGCCCAAGGAGATAAGAATTGCTTTTGTCAGAGGTTCAGTGGTAGCTCAATTTCAGGACTGGGGTTGCTAGATCTGCCTCACTGTAATTGCTTCTGAATGCTTGACACTTGCTGCTTTTCAGGATTGTGTCCGTACTTAATGGCCAGTGCTCTTAGTTCCTATGGAATTATTGTCTGAATTGATTTGAATTGGTTTACTTTGTCATCCATTTGGGTCTACGTTAGTAACATGTCCCTCACTGTTTATCTCTCGGGTGTTTTTCTTAAGAAAGCTGGTAGAGGAACTCCTGTCTAATTTGTCAGGATTAATCTTCAACTGACAGCTCTAGTATGAGAGCTGGCAGGTAGTTTTTAAAACAGCAAAGTTTAAATGTACTGATACAGTTCTGTGCCAGCTTCTTAAATTGGAGTGTCACGTACTACTAATTCAGCCACCTACAAATGTCTGTGTGTGTTGCACAGTAGCGTTTGAGGCAAATTCGAAAAATAAACCTTGTTCAGCAGGACCTGTGTTTGCCTAATGTGGTGATGATTAGCGTTAATTATTATTATAGCTGTTTAGTGTGATTAAAGATACATCCATAAGAGCTCTCCAGTTGTTTTTCCTGAGTAGACACTAGACTAAGTGAGATATAATTGACTCAGGTCATCTGTTTACCCTTTTTGATGGTTAACAAAACCACAACCCACTGGTTGTCTGGAGTCATGCTGAAGTCAAGCAATGGACTACAGCTCTCCCTGTCTGCCTCTTTGAAGGCTTCTGTGACTAACTGATTTGGGTCAGCTGATCTTCAAATATTTGCTTTTAATAGATGTTATTTAATATTCTCTTTAGTTACCAACGGAACGGAAAATATTTCATCATTTTCCTGACGACATGAGCCTGCTCCATTCCAAGTACAACCCAGGGTGGCTTATATAACATTATCTGTGTTCTTAGTAACAGTTTTTGCTATGCAGGTTTAAAAATGAGTATTATTGTTGTTAAGAGGTTTTGCTTTCTGGTACTTAAAAAAAATGTACCTTATCCCATAGATCTACCAATGATAATTTTTTTTCTTTTTTGTGGTAACCCCACCTAATTCTTCAGTGAAACCAAACAGAAGTATTTAACAAAGCTGTCCTGGTTTTGGAATAGAGGGTGATAAGATTTTTGTCATCTAATAAATATGAAAATTATATTAGCTGCAACTGTACAAGTCTTTCGTGTTATTTAATTTTAAAGACATGGTCTAGGACAAAACATGTCTTCCACTCCTTTATTTTCTTCATAATAAAGACAGGACAAACTCTTAATACTATGGGGCCTCTCATATTCAGAAGTAGGATGGCTTTTTATCTAGCCTTTTTACTTTTCTTTTTTCCTGTTAGACTGTTTTCATCCCTGCTTAGAAAATATGACGGCGTTTGGATACAGAGCCATCCAAAGAAAAAGAAAAAGCCAAAACAAATTGTGATCTTTGCATTTGTAATGGGTTGGTGATCACTTAAGTTCTGTAAGCTTCCTGGCTGGGTTTGGTTTACCTGTTTTAACAGTCTAATATATTCCTGTCTTTACCCTTGCCTCCAGGCTGACCATTTGACTAGACGCGGCAAACCACTTCCACAGCAAGAATCTGTGGAAATTGAGTTAGCTGAAGAAAAACCGACTAAACGCTCTGTCATCACGGTTGAGGAGTTGACAGAGATAGAACGTTTGGAGGATCTGGACACTTGTATGGTAAGACACATTTCTCAGCTCATTTCATTAAGCACGCGAATAACTGGAAGAAAAATGTTTTCCAGAACGTTTTTGGCAATTTCATGATATCGGGAAACTGAAATTGGGAATTGGCTTCTAGAGAAAACTAAATGTTAGCTCATGAACATTTTGCCTGCGTTGCATATTGCTGTTCAGCAAAGGAAACGCTTTCCCCTTTTCTTTGCTTCTCCTTTCCTGCTACCTATTCAAGGGCATTTCCCTTGCATACATTGCTAGATCAAGCTAATACAATAAACGTCTCTTCCACTGACCACTGCTTCACAGAGTTTCAGTTGCAGTAATGAATTGGACCATGGTATCCTTTGAAAACATGCTGCTCACTGCTTTTGTTCCACTTGGCATGGATTCCTCTGAAGCATGACAAAAAATTGCTTCTGCCTGGAAGTTATATTATTGACTGTGAATGGAAGTTGATTTTTTAAAAATTAGAATGTATGGAAGAAGCATTAAAACCTTGACACTTTGCTGCAGGTCATCCTAGACAGCAAATTTTTCACAAGTAATTTAATTAAGAGTGCGAGATTCAGGAAAAATGCCAAACATAAGTTGCTGAACCGCCTTATAAAATCCTATATGTGATTTTTATTATAAAGATGGCTCCATGCCCTATCATGATTCTTTACAAGATGTAAATCTGCAGAATTGCAAATAAATGGGTTTCCAAATGTTTTTCAGCCTCAGTTTCCCCTCCACCCAGCTCAGCCTGTTATGAACAGCAAAGTCTCATGGGATATAGTACTTAAGGGCAAGGGAGCCCACGAGGGCTGGGAGCTCTTCAAAAAGGAGATCCTAGCGGCTCAGGAGAAAGCCAGCCCTATGTTCTGGAAAAAAAGGCGGCAGGAGATAAAACCAGCTTGGTTGAACAGTGAGACCTTGAGTGATATCAAGAAGAGGAGAAATGTTGATGGGCTCTGGAAGAGGGGACAGGTCTCTTGGGTGGACTACAGGAGGGAGGTGAGATTGTGTAGAGAGAAAATTAGAAAGGCAAAGGCTCAACTAGAAATCAGATTGGCAAAGTTGGTGAAAGATAACAAAAACCCCCTTCTATAAATATATAAATAATAAAAGGAGGACTAGGGAGACCATACAGTCCCTGTTGGACGCAGAAGGAACAACAGTGACAGGGGATGAGGAAAAGGCTGAGGTACTTAATGCCTTCTTTGCCTCGGTCTTTAATTGTAAAGAAAGTTGCTCCCTCTGTGTACAAACCCTGGAGCTAGAGGAGCAACAAGAGGCTCCCATGGTCCAAGAGGAGGTGGTCAGAGCCTTGCTAGCTCGACTAGACACCCACAAGTATATGGGGCCAGATGGGATTTCTGCAGCAGCCATCTGTTGGTCCCACTTAGCTAGAAAACAAAAGCATACCTTCATTTGAAAAAAATCAGTTCTCTCCCCCTTCCAAATCTCATTATTCACCAAGATATGATTTGATGCTGTTTGTCTGAACATCACAAATCCCTGTGAAGCGTGTGGTGTTGATGATATCATCTGACTCATCACTAGTACTATTGAGTTCCTGAAGCTTTCTGTAGCCAAGATTCAGTAATCATTTTGAGATGTAAATCCTTTGGGAAAGAGACATCCCAGCAAAATATATGGCATCTGAACCTCATACCTTTTAAGTTACTTTTCACGTGCTGGCTTCATGCATAGAAAAATAAGCTAAGTGCTTATTTTGACATCTCCCCTCCCCCTTTACATTTATTCTTGTAGTCTGTTAAGAATAATAACACTAGAAATTTTAAAAATAGCTCCTGTTTTTATCTCCTATCACCATGGTTATATGAAAGGATCATATTGCTGTGCTGTTATCTTTCACTTTGGCCATATTAAAATGATGGAAATGTGATGCTGCTCACACTCTTTAAAAGATGCATTAGGTGCTAACTGTACTTTAGAAGTATTTATTTCTCTCTTCATTCTCTTCATTAACCTTCATCTGCAGAGAGATTCAAATACCTTTGTGACCCAGATTCTCATGACTATCTAATTCCTCAAGACAATGGAGCATTGAATAAACACAAGTCAGTAATCATGGTGCTAAAGAATCTACTTATTAGAAACTAATCCATTTTTAAGAGCTGCTTTTTTGCATCCAGGGTACAAGCGATATTGGTTGCTGTTGTAAAAATATGTAGGTAGATAACCCCAAGAGGCTGAGTAATACAGGGAATTTTACTGGGCTAGTTTTCTTACTGAATTTTTTTCAAGCAAAAGCATTAAGAATGGATTTTGTGCATCTTCTGGGTGGAGCTAGTAATTTCAAAGATAGCATATGCGTGTGATATATTTTAGTTATGGGAAAATCGTATGGATTTCTGATACTATCTTGGAAAAATCAATCTGATTTGTGGCAGCTTTTAAGTGTTGTGCAGATGTTTGCATGGAAGTGACCCTTCTGAAAGGATCATGAGTGAATGCTTGATGAGCTGGACAGTGCAGGAAACACATCCGTCGCTGAAAGATTTTACTGGAAAGAGAAGTTTAAGGATTCATGCACTATTAATAAGAACCTAATTTCCTTTGATGATTTTTAATCTTAGATGAGAAATAGCTTTTTTAAATCTGTCTTCCAAAATGGCATTAGTCTGGAACAGTGCCTTGTGTGGCCATTGGAAATTCCTAAGAATTAAAAAGTGTAACAATAAAATAGATTTTACTCTTTTGAGTAAATGATGCACCTGGCTGTGTATTCTGGAAACCTGAAACCTTAAATTGCAGCTTGGTTGTGCATGTTCAAAAGCCTAATCTTCTACTGCCAAAAGAATATAGAATGTGGGATGATGCTGATCAAGTTGCTGGGACGCCAGGAAAAAGTCACTCATTGTAAGCCCTGTCTATCAATTTGCTCAAGCTAGATGTCAAAGTGTCTGAGAAAGAAGAGATTTTGGTCTTATAGAAAAGCACTGAGCTTGGACCACTGTTTTGGGGGAGATGGGGTATTTTTCGTGTGCAAAACTGGATTAATTTTGCAAACCTGTTATCTTCAACAAGCCTGTTCTCTTCTTTCTTGTTTTCTTTGCCTAGCCTACTCGGGATCAGTATTCTGGCTGTGGCAATATATACAAGAGTGTGTTGTTATTCACCAGTCTCCCTTGAAGCTGTATCTGAACAATTTGGGGAAAAACTGGGTCCAGGTTCAGCTTTTACTCTTTGGCTACAGGTAGACTATATAGCACTGAAGCTAGGGGAATGACTGTAAGTGAGGTAGATGTCTTTAGAATAAGATGCTCATGAGCCATTTCTTTATAAAAGGTGGCCTGGCAGCAGAGGGATCTACAACCCCCACTGCTGGTGACAGGGCAAACAAAGAGGCACTGGTGTGTTTCACAGCCTGCCCACCTATTCTCAGGCAGGGTGCTCAGTGGCTCTGGCTGGGAGGATGTCCCTGCCACAGTAGAGATCTGAAAAACAGACTTTTAAGTGTTATTTTTAGTATTTTTTGTTGCGAGAATTCTGAGTTATCTAAATAAAAACTGTGCAGTTAAAAGCTTACTAGCTTAAACTTAGGATATGATCCTCATCTAGCCTTTAACAGTGGCCTGAGAGCCCATAATATGAAAGATCTGTCAATCCTACCAGAATCTGCTCATCTGTTAAATGAAGAGCACTGGGAGTGATTGAGTGGTCCAGCGTAGAGCGCAATAGCTAGAACATTATGGACGCGAGACTTTCTAGGCTCCCTGAGCTGCAGTACACTAAATTGATGCTTCCCTCATCTACGGCTGTTTTAGTTATCTGTGGTTAATTAGAGCTGCATTGATGCTAGTAGATTGTTAGAAAAAACTTGCGTGCGAGTAAGATGGAAAGAAAAACCATTATGCAAAAAAAATCGCTTGTTCTCCTCAAATTAAAGGAAAAGCTGTGGCCTGCTTTTCAGGGCTTAGACTTAATCATGAATTAACTTCATAAAATAGTACGGTTTCTCAAAATCTGTGCATATGTGACAAGAGTGACACATTTTAAGCTAGTGCGTGTGTTTTAAAACTAACTTTAAATCACTCTTTTTTTACTGAGATTGAATATATTGTATCTTGGTCTGTGTAATTGTGTAGGCAGATACTAACTGATTTAAATTTGCATAATACTTCTAGTTGTACTTTATTATTTCATAGCCATTAGCTCTTTGTAGAGGTAAGAAATATTAAATAGTGCTCAATTCCCCACCAGAAGGTAATAGAGCATCTTTGTTAGATTGTGTTTTAACAGTTATGTTCTAAAGCTTTTCTTTTTTTCTTTTAGCTATTTGATTGTTAGTTTGGCTTTCAGAATACTAAAATGAGATCCCCAGAGCTCAGCCACTATTTAAAGAATAGTTTTGAGAGAAATAGCTGTTTTATTAGAAATCCATGTACTCATAGATCTTTAAAATATCCATTTCAGCAATATAATTTTATTACTGTAGGTAGTAACGAGCATACATCCAGGAAAAGTATTGTTTTCAGAGAAAAGAAGAGATTATTTACGTTCTGAAGAGGTATGGTAGGAAATTGAAACATGTAAAGGAATTGTAGGTTGTAATACACAAGTATTATAAATCTTATAAATAAAGCTTATAAATCTTCTTTAAAGCATTTCAGTGTAAGATTGAAATGCTTGGATGGTAAATTATTTGTTTTCAAAAATGCTTGTAGCTAATAGAAAATGACTGTCTGTGATGAATATTGAGTCTTAGCCTTCTCTCATCTAATTTTAACCATAGAGATGGTTCTGTAATTTTAGTAGAGAAATAATGAAAAAAAAAATCCCATGAGCAACACATTAATGTTTTAGTCTTTACTGAATAATAGATTTTACCTGTACAGAAGAGAAAAAAATTTGCCAGTCGCAGAAGACTTGTAGGTTGGTGGTCTATGTTTCCTCCTGAAAAATGTACTAACTAGCCACTGTCAAAGATGCAGCAGATTAGTCCAATGTTCAGGTGAAGTCTTATGAACCAGTGGTCTCTGAGAAACAAGGAGTACGTCGAAAAACAGTGATGAAAACATCAGTGTTTTCAGAGAGAAGGGAGAGATGGCACTCACCACACAAGAATTAATTTTAAAAAAAGAAAACTCCACCTGAAAGCTTTTCTCTCCCCTACCCAATCAAATTAGAATTAAAACAACAGAAACCCCTTCAGCTGTTTCACTGGAGGAAGGAGAAATTCACGGTACAGACTTTACGTACATGTGCACTGACACGGTAGGTAGAAAAATGAAAGCAGAGATTCTCTGGTATGCCCTGATATACTAAAATTGCTGATTCTTGTTGCTCTCTGTTTACCTGCAGGAGGATTGTCTCAGACGTAAGTAGTCAGCTTTTTGAATGAAGGACTAAACACCTACTGCAATAAAACCCCAGTTCTTTTTAGACTCCGTATGTTCTCCTGTGCTATAAATAAAGCTCTAGTTCTGCAGCTGGCTTAATCCAGCAAAAATCATTGTTCTTGCTGAAAAGAGCATTTCCACGACCCCCTGTATGCAGTTCACTCTTTCCTACCCACACCTTCACACTTGTACTGGTGTTCACGTAGCCTCCCTACAAACTGGGTGTGGGAACTGATTCAGCTGAAAATTAAGCTTTTTATGGAGGATTTCTTTCCCAAGTTAGCTCACAGACTGACTAGTCTCTGGCTGAGTTCACAAAGCAAATCCTGAGCGGTAGGAACAAGCAGACAGGGATGAGGGCAAAGGCAGCAGCCTGGATGAATGCCGGATTAAATTGATTGTGACACTTGAGTTTCTCTCTTGTATGCATTAGCAGAAATAGGCCTTTGATGTGTAGTAAATACAGCACTCTGTGGGAAGCTAAGAATTGGCACGATGGTATGTGAGAGTATTCTTGGCTTCTGAAAAGGCTCCATCACAGGCATGTGAGCAAAACTGCTTCAGTGGGAGTCTGGTAATATATCTGACTCACCCCAAACTAGGGCAGTTTATGAAAACATCACTGGGGGGCACAGCACGTTGCCAGCGAGCTCCCTCAGCCCATCTCTGCACGTGCAGTGCTGTGGCTGAGAAAGTAAGAGATAGAGGGAGCTGGTGTGATTAATTTTGCAGAACCTGTGGATGTCTTGCTGATTTGCAAGTTGTGCATCTTCTATGTTAGCCTCACTATTAGTATTGTGACTACAATAATTTTAATGGTGAATATTTGTTGCACATCTTTCCATGGGTTCCTTATATGTAGTTTTGCAGCAACCTCATTGCTCTTAGAGGTCGTTATCTATGTTTATTGAATACCTGTTACATGTATAGGCTACAGTCTCTCTCCTGCTTAAAAGGGGTTGCATGTTCCCAGCTGAAACAGTTGAAAAGAAATCTGACTTTCAATGTCTCTTTCATGGTCTCTGAGTGGAAGGTGGTGATGGATAGTTGATATATAGTATGTTTTTCTCAAACCAGCTGAGATTTCTTAAGCTTCAAAGCCATTTCTCATAGCCTAGGATACATTAGTGATACAATATGAAGTAAATGAAGAATGTGATAAACTGCTTCTAGTACAGCACTGCATGCTTGTTTCAGACTATTTTTTTTCTTAAATTGAAGACTGTTTTCTGCTTAGGTTAAAATGAGAATTTTGGAGTGCAGCTGCTGGGTATTCTGTTTGCATGGTGACACTTTTGTATCAGGAGGTTGTCTTCCCATAATACTGACACTTTGTTTTGCCTTAGTAGACCCAGATTTGTATTTGGGGTGGAGGAGAGGGTGTGTAGTTATATCCTTTGTGGCAGCAGTTTTATTACTGATATTGAATTTCCATCATTTTATTTCACCTGTGGTGAAAAGGCCACGTTGGAAGGAGAGTTCAGTAACTGAGCACTCACTGAAACACTGATGTGGAGAGTTTAACCTCCCAGCAGTGATTTTAAGAGGGAGCTGGCTACTAAGAAGTTAGTCTGTGGCAGATAGAAAGGTCTTGAACACGTAGCTATGCAGTCTATAGGTGGTGCCAACCCCGACTGCTCGATCCCACTGTTGGCCACTCTTCTAGCAAGAATTTGAATGCGTAGATGGTAGGCAGAGTCATCCCAGCAGACACCAGCCAGGTGTTGCAGGCTGTAGCCTGCTGGTGGACACCCATTCACCACTTGGTGAGAGCTGGGACTACCCCTGCCCGGGTTCACTTGCCCTGCCAGCCAGCAGCAGGGATCACCCAAGCGCTTATTTATCTACTGCAGGTAAAGTTAACACGTTATGAAGACAAAGCCCCTTTGTACAGGCTGGATCGGGGCATCTGTTGTCCTTTCTGCCAGCAGAGCGGTGGAGTCAGTTGATGTTCTACACGAATAGATACGGAATTCATCTTTCCACAGCCTCTGTTTATAAGAAGCTGCTCGTTATTTCCCAGATTAGCAAGAGCTACTTTAGGGGGAGTTCTTGCCAAAATCTAGACTCTGTAACCTTTGGCAGAGACACAACAGCAAACAACACGAGAATAAGCTCTAGTAGTGCTGTTTCTGTAACTCATGTCTGTCTGCAGCCATAATCCTTCTCGATTCAATTAATATCTGGCAAGTCGACATTCTCAATTGGTTGACGAATTTGCTTTATAGGTTTCATGGTCCTTTCTGCTGCTTTTTTGATTCTTCCAGCATCTCACATAAGTACCTTGGCACAATTTACTCGTCTGTGTTGTATGTGGGGGAGTCTTGTTTACTCTGAAATCTGGAGAGCCTACTGAGAGTAGCACATGCACAGGTCTGTCTAATAAGTGCTTCATGGTTCTGACTTCATTTAGAAGAACAGGAGGCTTGCAATTTTTGGCTTTGCAAAATTCGTACCTCATATTGTAGGGATAAGGAACAGTTACTCACAGAAAGAGGAAGCTTGTGTTAGGGCAGATGATTATAGGGTAATGCTAGATTTTGCTATATTTTGTCAAAGAAAAGGAGGTTAGGGTAAGCTGGGTTACTGGAATAGGAACTTTTAAATAAAAAAAATAATCAAGAATACATAGTGCCAAAGGCTAGAAGACAGCTTTTGAGTCATTGAATCTCATCCCTGCTATCATTGACAACTGCATCACATAACCTATACATAAATTTAGCAGTATTCTTTTCAAAACATCTCCCTCTCAGACTACAGGAGAACTTAGTAGTAGGGTTTTGCCTGGATGACTATGTTTGGGTTTTTTTTGGGTTTTTTTTTGGTAGTTGTTCACTTCAGGTTGTCGACAGGAAGGAAAAATGCAGAAATTGTGTTGCTTCACAGTCCTGGAAAGCTGTAGGGCAGGCAGACACAACAGTTTCCCATTCATAAAATCATAGAAATGTTGGGATTGGAAGGGACCTTTAAAGATCATCTAGTTATAACCCCCTGCCATGAGCAGAGGCTTCTTTCACTAGGTCGGGTTGATCAAAGCCCCATTCCACCTGACTTTGAACACTTGTAGTCAGAAGCACCTTACCTCAATCTTGCTTTAATTGCCCAGGGCACTGTTAGATATGGTGGCTGTTCTTATTTGCTGTGTTGAAGGGCTTTTTGTCTTCCTGTATGGAAGTTCAGGTCATGAACAAGTAATTTTTGCATCAGCATGTGCCAGGTAAAGGTAATGAACAACAACAAGCAAGCAGGTTGTGGTGGCTTAAAGAGAGTTCATGCCGTCTGACCTGCAGCAGCTCTCCATTGTATGCTTCATTTTAAACTAAAATAAATTAGTGGAACTATCCTTTTTGTTCATCATGAAGCCCAGCTGCTGTGGAAGATGCTGCCAGCCTCTTCATAAGCAATTAGAAAACAGAACTGATGATATGGAGAATTACTTTTTCTCTTGCTGGTGGTAGTTGCAGGCAGAGTTCCTTGCAGGGTAATCGTTCCCTAAGTATATCCTAAGCTTTGGGTATTTATATGCAGGAATATTTATTAGCAGAAATTTTACATGACTTGAATGATGCAAGGGCAGAAATATTAATTAAAACAATATATTGAAGTACTTGGTGAAATATCAGAGTGGACATGAATCATGTCTCAGCAAACAGAAAAGCAAAGGTTTCTTGCTTAGTGAGATGACACGAGCTCACGGACAAATCTATTGAGCTTATCTTACTGCAGTGCTACTCTTTTTCTTCCAGAAAGTGTTTCTAAAGGTCAGGCTGGTTTAGATGAGACTAATTGGATTGATTCTGAACCACAGCTTGTTCTCTAGAAATACAACTCTTGAGGAAAGAAAGGAAATAAACAAACATGCTCCTTAAATTCACTTATGGATTACTTATATGCCATAGTTACTTGCAATATTTATATGTAGTATTTCCACATAGAGGATGGAATACTCAAATATAAGGTCAGGACTAGATCCTCTGCTGGTGTCAAAATGCACAGCTGCTACATTCAGGATAGCAGTTTTTACAAACAACAACCCATTGCAGCGTGGCCTTGGTTTCTAAGTGATGTGTTAGTGGCTTTGCTCTCCTGTAAAATACTCCATTAGCTGTCACGGATTTTAGCTTGGCATTTAACTTTCCAAGTACGATAGCACTCAAGGGGGAGATTCTAAGGACAGTGATTCAGGTTACCACTTCTGCTAGTGGGAAGTTCATAGCTGTGCTGAGGGTTTTATTCTGGAAATCATGTTATAAAATCTTCAGTAGCTGGAAGTTAGCAATAGCAACTTCTTAGTTTCTAAGGCTTTCTATACAGATGATGAGACCCCTTGGTGTCCAAGGATTCATATGCAAAAAGGAAAAGTTGGTCAGTTTACTGTTCTGCTTCAGAACAAATATCTGATGATTTTTTTTTTTTTTAACGAGAGAACAGATTTGTGACATCTCCATCGAAGGTAGTTAGAAGACTAAAAGAAGCCTGGGAAATATTGACTGACTGAAATGATGTCATGTTGGCTTTACAGGTCAGGATTCCTTACACCAGGATTTGTGATAAAATGCCGTGTTTTCTCATGCCTCTTTCTTAAAAAGGCACACCCCAAAGAAGAGATATAGCTGGAACAATTTTGCACTAGTTTAAAATGTGTTTGAAGGAACCGTCACAGTATTTTTTGCTGTCAGGTCATTCTCGGTTATTGTGATTCCCCAGTCCAATTTCTGGGTTTGTTTGTGTTGAATTTTATTGGAAATTTTGGTTGTGCATTGGTGTTTTCTCTTCTGCAGTGGCATGTTATGATGTGAGGCAGGCTACTTTATTTTGCATTTGACAAGGGCAGCAACCAAAGGGAAGGGTTGGGTGGCCTCATGGTCTGTAGTGCTTCAGGAGCTTGGAGACTGGCATTAGGCTTCTTGCAGAGCGCAGCCAGATTCCGTGGTGACTTCAGCCAAGTCCCTTCACGTTTGCTTTGCTTAACGATGCTTCCTTGCATAACCTGTTGCCTGCTGTGTGCTTCCCTCTCCTTCTCCCTCCTTACTCCCCACCCACAAGCTGTTTAGCACCTTCTAACTTTTAAGCTGCACCTCACTTAGGTGAGATCACTAAAATCTGGATGGTAGGAGATTCCATAAGCCCTTGCTGGATCAGGACTGTAGATTGTAAACTCCACAAAATACTAGGTTTCCTTCTTGTTATGTACATATTGCTTTGCACTTTGGTCCTAATGGTGTTTCCAGCTGCTTGTATAATACGAATAACTTTCCTGCCTATGCATAAAAATACACAGTACACACTGGAGTACTACCATGAATACTGTGTGGAAGAGAAACGGTGTTGCAGATAGATTTTTGAAGTGTGCTGGAGATGTATTTTTAAGATGGTTTCAGTTTTTTCAAGATGTTTCTCAATGGATTCTGCTGTCTCTTCAGCAACCTCGGAGCTGCCTCAGTGAAGAAGGGCAAGAGAAGAGAGAATGTGGATTCTGGCAGGGAAATAGAATAAGAGTTGTGTGTGTGTGTGACTGGCACGCAAAAATGAGAATAATGAGGACATTTGCCTGAATCACTGTTAGCTGAGAACTGTGTAAAACCAAAGTTTATGAAGGTAAAAGAAAATAAAAATTAAACAAACCCCCCGAGGACAGTAGGAAAATAAAGAAGAGTTGGCTGTGTGCAAGGATGCTGCTCTTACTATTGGAAGATAGCCCATCGTGTCTTTAAAACTCTTTAGCTATAATTAAGCTTCAAAGAATGAACTGTGACATGTGGGTCATGATTGCTGAAAATGTCAAAGCATTGACTAACTGACCCTAATATCCTTTTAACAATTAAATTATGAACTTCCCACGATGCACAGACTGTTTTCACTGCTGATAATTAAAACACCAGTGCAATATCCATTGAAAAATGCAGCACTTCCTTGCTGAGCAGTTTAATTCCGACCGTAACTATTGACTTCTGCGGCAAATGCTGTGTGAATATCCACACAGTTCTTACAATAGCAGTTCCCATTCAACTTTAAGGCAAAACTGCACTTCTAATACTTGGCATTTTTTTACTGTAAATCGAGGAGGAGTGTGATTGGATGGGTCACGTGCTACCCAAGAAAAGGGAGATGGCGTTGCTTTATTTCCTATGATGGCTCTGCTGCTTGCTTGCTTTATTTTTTTAAACAAATTTCTGAAGGGGAGAGGTAAAATTGAGCTTTATTAATGGACTAGTGTTCTTCTAATGTGCCAAGATGCTTGAAAAGACTGCACCTCTAAACCTCCCTATGGAAAGGAGAAATACTATAGGTTTGGATTAGTTTTATTGAAACCTCTGGAGAATTGGCTTGCATCCCTTTTTATTCTTTCAAGAGAAGCTTTGTTTTGTTTTCCTTGCTGTCCTGCTTTCCTCAACAAACTGCAGATTTTTGATTCGGAAGTTTCCTTCAGACTAGGAAATAACAGATTTACTGGGTTTTTTTTGTTTTGGTTTGGTTTTTTTTTTTCCTCATTACTATTGCCAGCAAAATGGAAAGTAACCACAACAAAACACCACAGTACATTGGGACAGCAGGTGGCAGGTTGGCATCACTACCAAATGCTATATATTAGAAACAAACATCTGAAAAACTGAAGTCCTGATATAGATAAAACCAATCTTCTCTGGTTATTCTCTGGAAACACCGAGTATATGGCACCTCCAAATGCAAAGGATTTTTACCTCATTCTTGCATGTCCCCTTTCCTGCTAAGACTTTTAAGTGTTTTGGCTTTAGTTTTCTTTATTTTAGTGACTTCTGGTTTTGCCTCCTTTCCTGAGAACTGCTATTGCTTTGTCTTCCCCATTCATATTCTTTTTTCTTTCTTTTTTTTGCTGCATGGAGACTCTCTGCTGTACAAGTGTAAGTATTTTTTTAGCTCTGCTCTTTCCAGCCTATTTATTTATGTTTTTGTGCTCCATTTGCCTCTGTGCTGCCTTGTGAGTCTCCTGGGAGACTGTAGTACCGTCCATCTGCACCTACAAATGAAATAGGCAGCAGTTCAGGGATGAGATTGGATTCTACATGGATTTTACAAAACGGTTCAGCTGGCATAGCATCTGAATTTAAAGCATCCCCTGGCTTTAAGACCGAACCAAAGCAGAGTGCTAATATCAGAGGTATAAGCACAAACATCGCTGCTCGGAAAGAAAAAACTATTGATTTGGTTTTGTGTTCAAGCATCATCCAGCTCAATGAAAGAATGGCTTAAAAATGGGCATAAACTAGGGCCTTCTTGCCATAGCCTGTGGAAGAGATGTCAGGGGTTATCTCAGTATGCTCAGTTGTGGTTTCTTCATTTAGTTGAAACATCTTAAGCTTTTGACTGCTGTTCTCACCTCATCGTGTTGCTGCCCTTCATGCATTCTTGAAGCTGAAAACCTATACGTTGTTTTTCAGGTTGGGGAGCTTAATTTCAAGAGGGAGAGTGTTCATTAGTTTGTTTGAAGTCTTTTGAAAGGGAAATGACAAGAAGGTCACTGAGCATCTTTAACTAATAAGATTGAATATTACTTCGGAGGAGGAGGAAAGCATGGAAGTGAGCATATCCTTCAGCACAGAGTAATTTCAGTTATCTGTATAATCAAGAAATGGAGAGTATCCGAGACCCTGTTGCTAAAATCACTTTGTGTTGAAGCATTCAAACCCAAGTGATTTTAGTTGTTGGTTTTGATTCCCAAGACACCAATGTTCTTCCACAGTTGGTAATATAATTTAACAAAACTCAAGAGAGCTCAGATAGTTCTGTGATGAAGAGAGTCAGAACAGAGGAATCTGGAAAAGCGATCGTCACAGGAGATCCTGGGAATTTAAAGTTAGATTGGGCACATGAGAGTGTCTAAATAAGCCCTTATTTGAGAGCACGGTGAAGATTTGCTGGCTTTCATCTTCTGCAGAAGGGTTCCTTTATGGAGCCATCTCTAGAGATCTCAGTGGCCAAGCTGCATGCAGACTTTGTGTGGGCCTCCAAGGACCCAGGCATGCAGTTCATCTTTTTCTCTGTTCTGTCAGGCAGCGTACAGTGTGCTCACAGAAAGTAGGCACAACAAAGAAGTAGTTCAGGAGGTGGTCTGCTAGAATGGAGAGCCCTTGGAAGATGTGGAAGAAGTGAAGGAGGAGAGATTGATATTAACAGCTATTCCTCTGTAAAGGCTACAGCTGCAACAAAAGTTAAGAGAGGCTGTGCTGTGCTTGCGTGGCCAGAGGGTGGTAGAAAGGTAGAAGCTGTACATCTGCCAAACCTGAACTGCTTCCATGAGCTATGGGGAATGGGGCTCAGGCTGAAGAGAAGAAGAGATCTTTCCCTAGGAGTTTGAATATCTCCTTTGGTAATGAAATGAGTTCTGCTGCTGTAGCATGCTGCATATTGGCTGAGATATTAAGCCGAGATTAAATCTAATATTTTGTAAAAAGAGCACGGTGGCCTATTTAAATTAATGCTTTGACCCATTTTGCTCTGTGTGTGATCTAGAAAGGTCATTTGGCAAGAAGCCTTTCATCTGTGCACTTCCTAAACAGGCTAGAAAACAGAAGGTTTTCAAGTCAAAGTGTACGTGTAGTTGTTATTCATGCTGTTAAAGCAAATGGGAAGCATCTATAACCCTCTGCCTTTATCCCTAGCAACCAAGCTGCTGATGGATCATGCCAAGCTGACAGTAAGTTATAGCAGTGAGCCAGAGACTGGCTTATCGCCATCAGCACAGCTCTGCAGGTTCATCTCAGGGCATTTTGTTGTCTGGAAGGGAAGGTGAAATTGTTCTGTTCCTGGCTGCAGGGGTTGTCTTGAAGCAGTTGAATTCCCTGCACAGGAGCCTTAAAACTTGGCCGAGGCTGTTCTGCATTGGTACCCTGGGCTGATGCAGCTCTTGGCTTCCCTGTGTTTAGCCAAGAGCATTGCGGACACTGGCCATGGCTGTGAAGTTACTGAGGGAGTGGAGGTCTCCCATCAGCCTTGTTTTCTGTGCACGTGAATTGCTGCATTATTGTAGGATCTAATTTTCAATCACACCATCAAAAAAGACGGCAAGCAGACCAAAATGCATGTAAAAATACTTCAACAAGAGAACTGGGCTACAGCTGGAAATAAAACCAATGGACTGCTGGTTGGGACTCCTAATTGCTGTTCCCCAAATGCTGAGTTGCCTCAACCCTTCTTTACTTGAGGTGAAGATGCCTTTGATTGTTTCAGGTTTGGGTGATGGATCAGCAGCTGTCAAGGTGTGAAGTTCAGAGGCTGCCCAGCTGCCTGCACATTGCACTATCCACTGCAGTTTTGGCTGGAAAAGTTCAGGACTTTCTTGCCACTTGCCATCAAATCCAATCTGCTTAATATGTTGCTAACTCTGAAAGTAAAGTAGTGTCTGACCTTTTGATGCAGTAACACTTTGTCTGCCGGTGAGGTTCAGGGGAAGCCTGCTCAGGTGGTAAGCTATTTCCTGGCCAGTCGTGAAGCTATTGTATGATTTACTGATGCTTGTCAAATGTCAAAGTGGAAACCTGCAGCACCTGAAGGTATTTTCCCAGCGATGTGTATAGTAATAAGAACAGAGCTCTGTCGCCCAGGCAGTGCTGTCACTGCTTGCTCTGTAGTCTGTAAGTCCTTTTCTGATCTCGAGAAGATGGGTAATAACTTTCCTGTTATGAAGATCTGCTATAACCCTGAGCATGTGAATAGTCCTCCTGACTTACTTTGGATGGGAGTGTGAATTCAGAACGTGTACGTCGGTGCACTGAACTTTCCATACACTAAAGCTAGCAAATGTTTACCTTTAAAGAATTTATGATTTGGCTGAAATGTCAGTGCCAGCTGTGTCTTTTTGGCGCATATAAAGTTGATACTAGTGACCTCGATTAACAGTTCTGTTAATGAGTTGTGAGCCATAACAGCTTCCTGACTGACACTCCAGATTTGAAGCTAGGCTTCAAGGCTAGCAAGTAAATAGAAGTATATGGATGGCATTAAAGCCAGTATGTACAACTCGACCCCCAAAGGAGCTATCTTTGCAAACGCTGGGTAATTTTAAGTTAACTATTTAGAAAACCTGCAGGTCAGCTTTTTGTTTAGAAGTCTTATGATGCTGAGGTATGTTAAGAGGTTCGGAATCGGTGACACATGCATTTCCTGTAGCAAAACAGTCCTCCTTGCCCTGCAGACTTTTGGAAGAGTACAGGCAAGAAAATAAGGGCAACTTTCTTTCAAAAATAACAAACTCAGTCTTAAGTCTAGGTATTTGTGCTCTTAAGACAACATATTCCTTTTTTCCTGGGAATGTGAAGATGAGAAGAATAATAGTGCAAACCTTTCGGTAACTACTTTGTATGCCAAGGTAACTGTCCAACTGTTCTCAGCTTATCTAAAAGTCCAGGGAAATCATGTGTTTGCTGAAGACAGTGCTAACACTGACATGGTATTCCTGGTTTTTGGAAGGCTGCATGCACCAAGACTGCATTTTTCTAGGGAAGTTTGGTGAGCAGTGTCGTGGTGTCCAGAGGCTTAGATAACTGAGTTTTAATCATTCCCAGTAGCATATCTCTAGCAAATGAACCATGGAAGTATATTTTGTATGAAAAAATAAAAGCCAGAGCGAGGGGGAGACTATCCCCAGTATTGTCATCAACTGAGCAGTAGTGTATGCAGTAATTAAGTATTTTCTGCCTCGTGATCTGAAATACAGAGGTGAGGTTTTAATGTTGCCTTGTTTTATAGTTGGGGATCAGTGAGTTAATGCTTGGGCAATTTGAATCATCATCCTGTGTACACCCTGTGATTTTAATGGGAAGAATGAACTACTTCCCTGGCTCTGTTCAAAGTCAGTTGCACAAAATGTCAATTTAGAAAAAGGTTTGGAAGTTTGAGAAGAGGAGGAAAAAATCTCATTCCCTCCTGGTGTTAAATCCAATCAGATCTTGAAATGATACATAAGCTCAAAGAAGTGTTTTGTTGGATAGAAAGGAAAAGGTGTTCTTTGTAATTTCTTCTGTCCATGGAGGTAATTTTTGTTTTGTTTTCTGTTGCTAGATGACTCCTAAATCAAAAAGGAAAAGCATCCACAGTAGAATGCTCCGGCCGGTATCCAGAGCTTTTGGTGAGTATTTCTTAAAACCTTTTTGCTTCTTTGCTTGTCTAAGATTCTCCTAGGTAGTTCTTGTTGGAAGAGCACAGGTGACTCTCCCTCCCTCTGGATTACAGTAGGCACCCAGACCACTTATTTTGTTTTGTGACTCTGCTGGGGTCTTTGATAGTAAATGCTCACAGTGCTCTGTCTGCTCATAAACATGTCGTGGCTGAGTTCCCTAAGCGTGTTTATAATTATTTACCACAAAAGAGGGGAATGGCATTGTCTTTTATTTTGAATAGCATGTTAAGTCTAATTAGAAAGTTTTGATTTCTCTTAGAAATGGAATTTGATCTAGATAAAGCACTGGAAGAAGTACCTATCCATATAGAAGACCCACCATTTCCTTCCAGCAGGCTGGACAAACGAACTTCTGGATTCATTTCAGAGCTGCCATCAGAAGAAGGGAGAAAACTGGAACACTTCACAAAATTAAGACCCAAAAGGAATAAAAAACAGCAGCCCAGCCAAGCAGCAGTAAGTCTACATAAAAATATTGCTGGCCACGTCATCTATTGATTGCTTTTTGCCATAAGTCAATCTTGCAATATAACGAGGACAAAGTTCTAAAAGCCATAAGCAACTACTTTATTTTTCTTCTATTATCCATGTTTTTCAACATGCAGTTCTATTATAACCTTTTTGTCTTCTTTAACACAACCTAAGACCAGGATATGTTTTATCCTTTTTTTTATTTGCTTTTGATTTTCGTGGAAGCGGTTTCTGGAGGTACTTTGAGATTTCACAGGTACTGCACGAACTATCACGAAACTTTTAAATTACATTCCAAGGGTTTGTTAAGTCTTAATCCTTTTTTCTGCCTGCATTAGGATGTGGTAACTTGGCATGAATTCTTATTTCTATCAGCTCTCAGAAGAGCTATGCTGTGACACCTACCTTCCTGAAGCTCCTTAACTAAAGATGGTGTTTGGGCCAGCAAATCTGCGTAGTCACAGATCTGCTTTTCATGCTGGAGCCTGCCTTAGAGAAGCAAAACAGAAGAGCGCTGTCTGCCTACAAAGGCATTGGTGTGAACCCAAGTAATGTGTGTGGAGTTCCCACAATTCCATTTCCTTGGCATACCACATCAATAAAGATTTATTTTTGTGATGATGTATCCTCGGGGTGTGCAAGGGCAGATCTGGAGGAGTTACAGAGCTATCTCATGGCGACAGAACACAGCTGATACGATAAGTAACCCTTATCAAGCTGCAGCTGTTGCTTCTCTGAGTTATGCAGACTGGTAATAAATGTCTGTGACCTCTTCTGCTGCCTGAAGATTGTCAGTGGAGAGGATACTTGAAAATTTCCCGAATGCTGGGAAACATCGTATCAGGCGGTAGAGTGCTTTTTGCACCACTTGGAAATGGAGAAGCCTTTGAGCAGAGTGGATATTCAACCCAATTTTCCATCCCCTTGCACTTTACAGGGAAGAATAGAGGTAGGAGAACGATGGATTGGTCTCTGGGTTGTAGTCAAAACGCATCTGTGTTTTCTTCTAATTCTAATTAATGTAGAACGCACATGTTTTCCCAGTTGCTAAACTTGCCTTTCTTCCAAACTTACTCGGCGCATCCTGTGCCATCTGCACAGGGTGGAGAGGGAGTAGGGGGCACCGAAGGGCAAGGGCTTTGCAACTAGACATAGAACTAGGACATACAGTGTCTTGCTTTACAGAAACAACAAGCTTACTTCTTGTAGATGAAAAGTCTTACTTCCCATGATAGTGCAATGTTATAGGATTGCTCATCAATTAGGGAATTAAGTGTTTGTTTAGTTGCCGAAATAAGACTAAACAAATCTTTGAAAGGCTCAGGATGTTTGCTTTGATGCTGCCAAAAACTGAGCAGCCAAATTTTGAAGGCCAGAGTCGTGAGTGGTGGATTGTGGCGTTGTTTGCAGAATTGGTTGCTGCTGGTTTTGCAACTTCGGAAAGATGCAGAGTCAGCAGCTAATCTTCACAAGTCCTTTGTGGGGGTGGGGTTATTACTAAGTCAACTTAGTTTAGATGCCTTCAGTCACACACATTCAAAATACGGACGTTGGAAGCAAGAAAACAAAAAAAGAGAGCAGGTTTTCCATTTTCAAACACTCAGTGAAAATCTCTGTTCAGTTCCTGAAGTGAAACATCTGATTCTGTATTTCGAGTCTCTGCTTTTGGAAATGCTGGACTGAATGAATTATAAAAGGCTTTCTTAACCTGCTGGAGCTGTATTTTGAAATCTTTAAATCCAAAATCCAGATCTTATGTTTTTCTCTGAACTGGGAGACAACTAGTTGTTGAAAACACTCTCTCTTCAGGTCACTCTTTGATCAGGATTTAATTTTTCTTCAAAGTGTTTTTTTAACTTTCTGACTGAACTAGTGCTTCATTCTCAGGAGCCCAGGGGATTTGATTCCAAGCCTTATGCACTGTGTCATCCAGTCTGTCACTAGTGTTTGGGGTTACTTTATATTTGAATGTAATGTGTAAACCACTCTGACTAAAGAGGGAATTGCAGTAGTAATTCCATTGCCTGCTCTGAGATTTAGTTGGCACCTGCAATTTTTGTGTTTTAACTCTTAATCATTGTCATTGAAATAAATATGTTTGGATTGTTTTATACCAGAGGGAGTTTTTTCTTCTGTCAGGTGTCTGCTGGAGTGGCTCCAGACGGGGATCAGAATGGCCTTATGGGGAGAGTGGATGAAGGTGTGGATGAGTTCTTCACTAAGAAAGTGACAAAAATGGATTCAAAGTAAGTTCTTTTTTTTTTTAATTAAATATAAAAAAAATACATCCTAGCACTTCTAAGTTGTACTTGACTTCCGTTCCCAGTATCCAGGGTTGCTGTTGTCAAAGTCAGAAAATACCTTAGTAGTCAAGACATTGTGTATTCAGTTACCCTCCCTTAAAAATGACTACTTTGAATTGCTTTAATATACCACGTGGAGGTGACTAGCGTGTAATTCATTTGACTTCATTTTGACCTTTAGTGGAGATCCTTATTGCTGAAGAAGAGCTGTGTATTGGTTGAGACTCTCATCTCCAGTGCTAGTAGCACATACTACTAGTTAGTCTCTGTCTAGTAACAACTGCTGTTGGGCACAGTGTTTTGGTAGCTGATGGCAGATTTATGTTGTTTTAGAAATGTGTTAAAGATCTATTTGACCAGTTTGTGGTATTCCAGATTTAGGCAATATATTCGCTTCAAAGATATGTCTCCTTCAGCTTTGTATTAGGGTTATTCAGCTTATACAATTGCTTTGTAGCTTGTTATATATTTGCAGAACCATGCACCTAGATGTTCTTGTATTCGTGCATGTTTGTGCACGTACACACAGAAACATGCACAAATACTTACATACTTACTTGCAAGAGAACGGGGTGATCAGGCCCAGTCAACACGGGTTCATGAAAGGCAGGTCTTGCCAGAGTAATCTGATCACCTTCTATGACCAAGTGACTAAACTCTTGGACGAGGGAAAGGCTGTGGATGTATCTTCCTGGACTTTACTAAAGCCTTTGATACAGTTTCTCACAACATTCTGCTTCGGAAACTGTCGGCCTCTGGCCTGGACGGGCGCACATTCTCCTAGGTGAGAAACTGGTTGGATGACCGGGCCCAGAGGGTGGTGGGAAATGGAGTTAAATCCAGCTGGAGGCCAGTGACAAGTGGGGTTCCCCAGGGCTCCGTCCTGGGTCCAGTCCTGTTTAATGTCTTTGTCAACGACCTGGATGAAGGCATCGAGTGCTCCCTTAGCAAGTTTGCAGATGACACCAAGCTGGGTGGAAGTGTGGATCTGCTGGAGGGTCGGGAGGCTCCAAAGGGACCTGAACAGGCTGGACTGCTGGGCTGAGACCAACGGCAGGAGGTTTAACAAGGCCAAATGCCGGGTCCTGCACTTGGGGCACAACAACCCTGAGCAGAGGTACAGACTAGGAGAAGCCTGGCTGGAAAGCTGCCAGGAGGAGAAGGACCTGGGGGTGTTGGTTGACAGCGACTGAACATGAGCCAGCAGTGGCCCAGGTGGCCAAGAAGGCCAATGGCATCTTGGCTTGGATCAGAAACGGCGTAACCAGCAGGTCCAGGGAGGTTCTTCTCCCTCTGTGCTCGGCACTGGTGAGACCGCACCTCGAGTCCTGTGTTCAGTTCTGGGCCCCTCACCACAAGAAGGATGTTGAGGCTCTGGAGCGAGTCCAGAGAAGAGCAACAAAGCTGGTGAAGGGGCTGGAGAACAGGCCTGATGAGGAGCGGCTGAGAGAGCTGGGGGTGTTTAGCCTGGAGAAGAGGAGGCTGAGGGGAGACCTCATTGCTCTCTACAACTACCTGAAGGGAGGTTGTGGAGGGGAGGGTGCTGGCCTCTTCTCCCAAGTGACAGGGGACAGGACGAGAGGGAATGGCCTCAGTCTCCGCCAGGGGAGATTTAGGCTTGAGATTAGGAAAAAATTCCTCACGGAGAGGGTGGTTAGGCATTGGAACAGTCTGCCCAGGGAGGTGGTTGAGTCACCATCCCTGGAGGTGTTTAAGGTTAGGGTGGATGAGGTACTTAGGGGCATGATTTAGGGATTGGTGGGAATGGTTGGACTCAACGATCTGGTGGGTCTCTTCCAACCTGGTTATTCTGTGATTCTGTAAATAAATGAGAAAGCTGGGGTGATTTCCAGACAACTTGGAATGATCCCTTCTGTGCCTAATGCGACAACCATTGAGGAAAATGGTATTGACTAGTAGATAGCTGTGGCAGGAAAAGCAAATGTTTTAGTCACTGTGAGTTATCAATATCTACAGTGACAAGTGCAGCCATGTGTGACGTACTATGTGTAGTGATAAAATTATGGTAGCTTTGAAAAATCGGTTAGGCAGGTTAAGTTCAGGGTGCTCACAGTCTACTGCACCCTGCTGTGCTTCCTTGGGGTGCCTGCCAACTGCTCCTTTCAGCTGTCTCCATGAAGCTGCAATATCCCTGTGTGACCGTTCCTGACTGTGCCTGTGGCGCTAAGGATCTTTGCTCCGTGTCCTCCACCGGGGGCTCTTTCTCCATTTGGAATGCTCGTATGCAGATCACACAGACAGAATCACACAGAATCACTAGGTTGGAAATGACCCACGGGATCATCGAGTCCAACCATTCCTATCAATCACTAAAACCATGTCCCTCAGACCCTCATCCACCCGTCTTTTAAAGACCTCCAGGGAACATGATTCAACCAACCCCCTTGGGCAGCCTGTTCCAGTGCCCAATGACCCTTTCCATGATTTTTTTTTCCTTATGTCAAGCCTGAACCTCCCCTGCTGGAGCTTGAGGCCATTCCCTCTTGTCTTGTCCCCTGTCACTTGGGAGGAGAGGCCAGCTCCCTCCTCTCCACAACCTCCTTTCAGGTAGTTGTAGAGAGCAATAAGGTCTCCCCTCAGCCTCCTCTTCTCCAGGCTAAACACCCCCAGCTCTCTCAACCGCTCCTCATCAGGCCTGTTCTCCAGCCCCTTCACCATCTTCGTTGCTCTTCTCTGGACTCGCTCCAGAGCCACAACATCCTTCTTGTGGTGAGGGGCCCAGAACTGAACACAGGATTCGAGGTGCGGTCTCACCAGTGCCGAGTACAGAGGGAGAAGAACCTCCCTGGACCTGCTGGTCACATCATTTCTGATCCAAGCCAAGATGCCATTGGCTGACAATGGTATGTGCTCAACTTTTCTCTCAAGGGTTAATACTCTGCCTGCTAAGGTCCCTTTTAGAAAATCTTACTGACAGGGTGTGTTGTTTTGGGATGGGTTTGGTTTTGGTTTTTTGAGCGTGAGCATCTGCACTGTACAGGTGACCTCTCAGTGTTCCTCATTGAGAGAAAGTGTCTGGGCCAACCAGTTCCTATTCCAAGCAGGGCCCTCAAGGGGCAAGATGCCCTAAAAGCTGTGTGATTCGTGTCCCTAGGGTCAATCGTTCTCCTTTTACTAATGAGCAGATACAAACCGGAGGCAGCGCAATAGCACGGAGCGAGATTCTGTCTGCGTAGACAGTTTGGGCAGAGCTAGATCGGTGTTGGAAACAGCTGGGTGCCCAATGCAAATGGAACGGCTGCCTTCTCTTCATTATACTACGCGCAAGGTCAGCATAGGAATTCTCAAGACAGCGTGATCAATGTTAATTGTCTAGTTTTTAATTTGGAGACAGCAGCTAATGGCTGGGCCTAGGGCAACGTATGGATCATACAAAGGATTTGCTTTGCCCAGGAGAAGTCGTTAGGTATTATTTAAAAGAGAGGGAGGAGGGGAGCGGAGAAGAGTTTTGAAATGTCTGTGTCTTTCGTTAGGAGGCCATCAACAAAAAGTTCAGACAGCGGTGAGCCCACTGAAGCAGGTGATGAGAAGAAGAAACGGGACTCGCGGAAGAGTGGCTTCCTTAACTTAATCAAATCAAGAGGCTCCAAATCTGAACGTCCTCAGACCGTGTTGGCGGCAGAGGAGCCCTCCTCGCCCAAAGTTGCTGCAAAAAGTTCAGCTGTGGACACAAGCAAGAAGGAGGTAAAGCCTGCGGAGCAGAATGGTGGTACAGAACGATCCGAGGAATTAAAGACGCCAGACTCTCTGGAGGAGGCGCAGCCAGACGATGTTGCAAAAGCCGAGAGGGGTGACAGCAAAGGAAGCCCACAAGGAGGCCGGAGGTACGGCGTGCAGGTGATGGGCAGTGGACTTCTCGCAGAAATGAAGGCCAAGCAGGAGAAGAGAGCGGCCTCGGCTCAGAAGGTGAAGGCAATTTGATTTCTCTTGAGTTGTTGAAAAAATGAGCAAGAGCTCGGTATCGCGAGAGGAGGCGGGTTGGGTCTACAGGGCTTGGTGGCCGTGGTTTTGACACATCAGTCCTGCTTTCCACCAGTTACGGGATTATGGGATTCCTGCAAGAGGATCTTGCGTAGGAGGTGATACCAATCCTTGCGCTTGATGTCAGGCCGTCACAAACACAAGAGAGGACACTTAATAGTTTGCAAGTGTTATAGAGTAATTTTGGGACAACTAGTAAGCACAGCTTGGATGGCTCCAGTCTATCGGATGTGTGGTTTGGTCACATGTAATGGAAGCGTTCTTTACAGAAGGTAAAGCTAGGGGAGACTTCTTACTGCGTGCCCCCTGCACACCAGCCCCTCAGGTGTTTGGTACCGTGGCAGCTAGCTGTACTCTTCTCGTTGGGAAGGGGAGATTCAGGCTTGAGATTAGGAAAAGGTTCTTCACGGAGAGGGTGGTTAGGCATTGGAACGGTCTGCCCAGGGAGGTGGGTGAGTCACCGTCCCTGGAGGTGGTTAAGGTGAGGGTGGATGAGGTACTTGGGAGCATGATTTAGGGATTGGTGGGAATGGTTGGACTCGATCCGGTGTTACATTACGTGACATGATGTTACATGATGTTGTGACGTGATGTTACGTGACGTTACATGATGCGACATTACGTGACGTTACTTGACGTTGCGTGGCATTACATGACATTATGCGACATTACATGACATGACATTACATGATGTTACATGAAGTTATGTGACGTTACGTGATGTTACGTTACGTGACATGATGTTACGTGACGTGACATTACGTGATGTGACGTTACATAACGTTATGTGACGTAATGTTGCATGTTACATGACGTTACATGACATGACATTGTGATAAGACGTGACGTGACATTTCGTGACGTGACATGACATTATACAACGTGATGTTACATGACGTTACATGACATTGTGATGTCACGTGATTTTACGTTACTTGACGTGATGTTATGTGACGTCATGTAATGTTACATGACATGATGTGATGTGACTTGACGTGACATGACGTGACGTGATGTGAGTTATGTGACGTGACATTACATGACTTTACATGATGTGACATGTTGCATGACATGATGTGATGTTACATGAAGTTACATGACATAACGTTTTGTGGCGTGACATGATGTGATGTTATATGACGTGACATTATGTGACGTGACTTGACGTGACAGGATGTTATGTGATGTTACATGATGTTACTTGATGTGTCGTTATGTGACGTTACATGACGTGACGTTACGTTACGTGATGTTATGTGACGTTAAATGACGTGACATGACATTACATGATGTTACATGTCATGATGTGACGTTATGTGACGTGAAATTACGTTACGTGACGTGACATGACATTACGTGGCGTTTCGTGACGTGGTGTTACGTTGCGTGATGTGATGTGATGTTACGCTACATGACGTTACGTGATGTAATATGACGATACGTGATGTGACATGACGTGACATTACAAGATGTTGTTACATTGTGTGACATTACGTGACGTTACATCACGTGACATGACGTTACATCACGTGACATGACGTTACATCACGTGACATGACGTTACATTACCTGACATGACATTACATGAAATTATGTGATGCTATGTCACGTGACATTACGTGATGTTCCGTGATGTGACGTTACATGACATGCCATTACATGACGTGATGTTACGTGACGTGACTTTACATGACATGAGTGACATTAAGTGATGTGACGTGGCATTACATGATGTAACATTATGTGACGTGACGTGAGTTTACATTGCGTGACGTTACATGATGTGATGTGACATTACGTGACGTGACATTACATGACTTTTCATGATGTGACGTTACGTTACATGACTTGACTTTATGTGACTTGACGTGACGTTATGTAATATGACGTTATGTGACGTGATGTGACGTTACGTGACATTACATAACATGGTGTGATGTGATGTTACATGACATTACATGATGTGACATTACATGACGTTATGTGACGTGACTTTACGTGACATGACATGGTGTTACGTGATGTGATGTTACGTGACATGACATTACGTGACGTTACGTGTTGTGACAGTACGTGACATGATGTTATGTTACGTGATGTGACGTTACGTGACGCGACATGATGTGGTGTTATGTGATGTTAAGTGGCATTACGTGTCGTGATGTTACATGATGTTGCGTGACTTTACGTGATGTGATGTTACGTGACGGGGCATGACATTACGTGACGTGATGTGACATTACATGATATTACTTGGCTTTACATGATTATATGTGATATTATGTGACGTGATGTTACGTGATATGACATTGTATGACATTGCATGACGTTATGTGACATTACTTGATGTTACTTGACATTACGTTACGTGACGTTACGTGACGTTACGTGACGTGATGTTATGTGATGTTACGTGATATGATGTTACGTGACGTTACATGATGTTACATTACATGACGTGACGTTACTTGATGTTACTTGACGTTACATGACGTGTCGTCACGTGACATGATGTTATGTGATGTTACATGACATTACATGACGAGACATGATGTAACATGACATTACATGATGTTACGTGAAGTGACGTGACATTACATGATGTGACAGTGACGTTACTTGATGTTACATGACATGTCATTACATAACGTGTTGTTACGTGACGTGATGTGACGTTACGTGACTTTACATGACTGACGTTACATGACATGATGTGATGTGACGTTAAGTGTTGTGACATGATGTGACGTGACATTACGTGTTGTTGCATGATGTGATGTGACGTTACATGAAGTTACATGACATAACATTTCTTGGTGTGATATGCCGTGATGTTATATGATGTGATGCGACGTGACATAATATTATGTGATGTTACATGACGTGTCGTTAAGTGATGTGATGTTATGTGTTGTTACGTGATGTTTCTTGACGTGTCGATACATGACATGACATTGCATGGCGTGATGTGACATTACGTTACATGATGTTATGTGATGTTGCATGATGTGATGTGACGTTATGTTACATGATGTTACGTAGCGTTACATGATGTTACATGACGTTACATGCTGTTACAAGGCATTACATGACATGATGTTACATGATGTTATGTGACGTGATATTACATGACATAATGTCGCATGATGTTACATGACATTACATGACATTACGTGATGTGACTTTATATGATGTGATCTTACCTGACGTTACGTGACGTGATGTTTTGTGATGTGATGTTATACCATATGATGTTACGGGATGTTACATGACGTGATGTTAGGTGACGTTACATGACTTGACGTGACATGACATTACGTGACATGACGTTTCTTGATGTTCCATAATGTGTCGTTACGTGACGTGGTGTTACATGACGTGACGTGACATTACATGATGTTATGTGAGGTCACATAGCGTTTTACAACATGATGTTACATGACATTACATGATGTTACGTGACATTATATGATGTCATGTGTCATTATGTGACATTACGTGATGTCATGTGACGTTACATGATGTGACTTGACGTGACACAAGTTACGTGACGTTACGTGATGTTACATCACATTACTTGATGTGATATGTTACATGACGTGATGTGATGTTACTTGAAGTTACATGACGTGACATTTTGTGCCACGACGTTATATGACGTGATGTGATGTTACCTGATGTGTCATGACATTGCTTGATGTTACATGATGTGTCGTTACATGACATGATGTTACAAGATGTTACATGACATTACTTGACGTGTTGTTACATGACATGACATTACATGACATGATGTGACGTGATGTGAGTTACGTGATGTGTCATTATGTGACCTTACATGACATTACATGACGTGACATGTTGTTACGTGACGTGATGTGATGTTACGTGATGTGATGTGACGTTTTATGACATGATGTTACATGACGTTACGTGATGTGACATTGTGATGTGATGTGACTTGGCATGACGTTACGTGATGTGATGTTACATGACGTTACTTGACGTGTCGTCACGTGATGTGACATTACATGTCGTGACATGTTACATGATGTTACGTGATGTTATGTGACATGATGTTACTTGACCTGATGTTACATGTTTTTATGTGATGTTACATGACTTGACATGATGTTACGTGATGTTACATGATGTTACGTGTCATGACGTGACATGACAGGACATTGTTACATGACGTGACCTTACATCACATTACATGACATGACATTACGTGGCGTTTAATGATGTGATGTTGTGTTGCGTGACGTGCCATTACATTGCGTGATGTTACGCTGCTTGACGTTATGTGACATGACATGACATGACGATACGTGACGTAATGATACTTGATGTGACATTACATGACGCGATGTGACGTTACATGATGTGTTACATTACGTGACATTACATCACTTGACATGACATCAGGTGAAGCGATGTTATGTGATGTTGCGTGATCTTACATGACGTTATGTGGCATTACAGGATGTTACATGATGTGATGTTCTGTGATGTGATGTTCCGTGACATTACATGATATGACATTACGTGTTATTACATGATGTTACGTGACATTATGGGATATTACTTGATCTAACGTGATGTGACGTTACATGACGTTACGTAACGTGATGTTATGTGGTGTTACGTGTTTTGATGTTATGTGATGTTACATGATGTTATGTGATGTTACATGACGTGCCATTACATGACAGGACTTTACATGAAGTGACATTATGTGACATTACATGAGGTTATGTGATATTGCGTGACATTATGTGACATTGCATTACATGATGTGACCTTACCAGACGTGACATGATGTTACGTGATATGACATGACATTACATGATGCAACATTATGTTATGTTACGTGACATGATGTGACTTTATGTGACATTACATGATGTCACGTGACATTACATAACTTTCTATGACTATACGTGACATTACATGACATGACGTTATGTGACACGACGTGATGTTACGTGATGTTGCGTGACATGACGTGGCATGATGTGATGTGATGTGACATGACGTTACATGGCTTGATGTTACGTGATGTTACATGATGTTCTGTGACATTACATGATATTACATTATGTGATGTTACGTGGCATAACATGACATTACATGATATTACGTGACTTTATGGGAATATTTGCGACTTCAGGTGACTTGACTTGACATCACATGACGTGATGTGATGTGACATGACGTGATGTGACATGAGGTGACGTGACATGTGACATGACTTTACATGACGTGTTGTTACATGACATTACATGATGTGATATTATGCGACCTGACTTCATGACTTTACATGACGTTACGTGATGTGATGTTGCATTACGTGACGTTACATGACATGACATGATGTGATGTTATGTGACGTGACGTTACGTGATGTGACAATACGTGCCCTTACATGATGAGGCGTTCTGTGATGTGACATGACATGATGTAATGTTTGGGACGTGACGTTACGTGATGTTATGTTACATGACGTGGCATGACATGGCATGACATGGCATGACATCATGTGATGCCACATGACATTACATGACATGACATTACGCGATGTAGTGTTACATGATGTTACATGATGTTACATGACATGACATTACATGGTGTGACTTTATGTGACATGACATGACGTGTTGTTTTGTGACATTACATGATGTGACGTGACATTACATGATGTGAGGTAATGTGACATTACATGACGTGACTTGACGTGACGTTATGTGACGTGACGCTACGTGACGTAACGCGGCATGATGTAATGTGATGTGACATCACGTGACGGTACATGGCTTTATGTGACCTTACCTGGCATGACGTTATGTGACGTGATGTTACATGACATTACGTGATGTTACATGATGTTACATGTCATGACAGTACGTGATATGATATTATGTGACATTACATGACGTGACGTTGTGTGACATGACGTTATGTTTTGTGATGTGATGTTACATGACACGACATGACGTGACATGATGTTACATGATGTGATATTGCATAATGTTGCATGTCATTGCGTGAAGTTATGTGACATGACATTACATGATGTGATGTTACATGACATTACATGTCATGACATTACGTGATGTGACAATGTGACATGATGTGATGTTACATGACCTTTCATTACATGACGTGACATTATGTGATGTGATAATACGTGACCTTACATGATGTGACGTGACGTTACTTGACGTGATGTTACGTGAAGTTAAGTGACGGTACGTGTCATGATGTTACATGACATTATATGATGTGATGTTACATTACGTAACTGTACGTGAAGTAACGTTACATGGTGTTACGTGAGGTTACGTGGCATTACGTGACTTTACTTGATGTGACGTGACATGATGTTGAATTATGTTGCATGACTTGACGTGACATTACATGATGTGACATTATATGACATGACTTTACATTACGTGGCATTACGTGATGTTATATGATGTTACATGACGTTACGTGACGTGATGTTACGTGACTTGACATTACGTGACATGATGTTGCGTGATGTTACATGACATGATGTTACATGATTTTACGTGACGTGATGTTACGTGATGTTGCTTGACGTTAGGTTATGTTGCATGACATGTTACATTACATGACGTGATATTACGTGACTTGACGTTACGTGACCTGACGTGACAGTACATGACGTGATGTGATGTTACATGATGTGACGTGATATTATGGGACTTTACGTGATGTGACATTGCGTGACATGATGTTATGTTATGTGACATGATGCGATGTTACGTGATGTTAAGTTGCGTTACGTGTCTTGATGTTACGTGTTGTTACATGATGTTACGTGATGTAATGTGACATGATGTTACATGACATAACATGACTTTACATGACATGACATTACATGACTTGACATGACATTACGTGAAGTGACGTTATGTGATGTTATGTGACATTATGTGATGTGACGTGATGTTACGTGATGTGATGTTACATTGCATGACATTGTGTTATGTGACATGACGTGACTTTACGTGACGTGACATGACGTTACATGATGTTACGTGACATTCCGTTATGTGACGTGACGTGACTTGATGTTACGTGACATTACGTTACGTGATGTGACATGACATTACATGGTATTACATGACTTTACATGACTATATGTGATTTTACATGGCATGATGTGACATGACGTTATGTGACATGACGTGACGTGACATGGCATTATGTGGCTTAACATTACATGACGTGATGTTACATGGCATTACATGACCTGACGTGATAGTTCGTGGCGTGACGTTACGTTACATGATGTGACATGATATTACATGATGTTACGTGATGTGACATTACTTGACGTGATGTTACGTGACATGACATTACGTTATGTTACGTGACATGTCGTTACATGATGTAACATTGCGTTACGTGATGTGACATTACGTGATGTTACATAACGCGACCTTATGTGACGTTGCATGTCGTTACGTGACATTACGCGATGTGACATTACATGACATGACATTATGTGACATGACTTTGTGATGTTATGTGACGTTACATGATGTGACTTTACATTACGTGATGTTATGTGATGTGACATTACATGACATGACCTTACGTGACCTTACGTGATGAGAGGTTATGTGACATGATGTGATGTTATGTAACATGACATTACGTGACATTACATGATGTTACATGACGTGATGTGACGTTACGTGACATTACATGACATGATGTCATGTTACATGACGTGACTTGACGTTACATTACATGACGTTACATGACATTACATGACATCACATTACCATGACATTGCATGACATCACCTGACGTTACATGACATTACATGATGTGACATGATGTTACCTGACACGACCTTACGTGACTTTACATGACATGATGTGACATTATGTGACATGATGTTATCTGATGTGATGTGACGTGGCGTGCCCTTACATGATGTGATGTTACGTAACATGACATGACGTTACATGATGTGACATGACATTACGTGATGTGACATGACATTACGTGACCTTACATGACGTGACATGATGTGACGCGACTTTGCATGACGTTCTGTCTTACGACATTATGTGATATTACGTGATGTGATGTGACGTGCCATGACTTTACGTGATGTGCCATGACGTTATGTGACATGACACGTGACGTTACATGATGTGACATTACGTGACATTACATTATGCGATGTTACGTGACATGACGTGTCATTATGTGACATTACGTGATGTTACGTGACATGATGTGACATGACGTGAGTTACGTGATGTGGCGTTACTTTACGTGACGTTACCTGATGTGACGTGACATTACATGACATGACATGATATTACATGATGTGACGTTACATGATGTTACATGACATTATGTGACATTACATTGCGTGACGTGGCGTGACATTACGTTAGTCTTTGCACTGTTGAGGCCAGGTTGTTAGGAAGCTGATCTTGGGAATAGGAGACTTGGTAAAATATCAGCACATAAACGAGAGGCCCTCGTTCTTCAGAGGTGCTGAGCATCCTAGAGCCCTTGTCATTAGTCGTTTTAATCACTTTTCAATAAATAAGATCTGCTTGTTTATCCGGAAATCCTGTAAATACGTGGGCGCTGCTGCTTCTGTAATTCTAAGATTATTTAAAATACAATATTATTCTTGGATGTGGAAGAGCTTACAACCCATCCAGCAGTCTTATATTTAAGATTTCGATCTTCAGAAAAAGACTTTGTATTTTAAACCTAAACAGGGGATTTTTAAACAGGGAGAAATGCCTGTTTCGACCAGCACCTTTTGCTCCGAAGGCAGATGTCGTTGCAGCTTTGCTGGACACGTGGCAGTATTTGTTATCGAATCAGTGTTGTTTTCTTCCTACTTAGATCTCCAAGACGTGAAAGAGAAACGAGAGAGAATCTACCATTTGTTACAGTCACTGCTTTCTCTGCCTTACGGCTTCCAAATTAAAGCTTTTTTTCCTAACAGAACTACTGGTTTATATTAATTATAGATATATTGCTAATATGATGATTTTTCCAACTCTTTCAGAAACTTGGGAATGACTCGACTCCCAGAGAGCCTTCAGACACGGTGATGAGCTCCGAACGCCTGGATGGAAGTGGTACAGGTACATTTTTGGTTTTCCTGGGATAAACGTTTTCTAGAAAGCACGAAATGCCCAACCTCAAAATCTCATTTCCTCTCCAGATTGTGTGCCTAGAGTTGCTCAAGCGAAATATGAGCTTACACTAACTGGAAAGGCTTAGGATCAAAGCATGCTTTTTGTACTGTGTTTAACAGCGCTTTTCGTGATCTCAGCTCTAGGGCTGAATTGACAGCTCAGCTTCTGCCCTTGTGCTCCGCGTTGCACAAGAGGGAAAGTACTCAGTGCACGTGCCTGGGGTGCCTTCCGAAGAGTGCTGACTTGTCATGGGATCAGCAAAGCTGAACCCAGGAGCCAGCAAAAAACGTCTGCACCTGAAGAGGTGATGCTCCTGGCTACACCTGATCACCTAAACAGGACCAATTTGCAAGATTGATAGCAATCAGTGGAGGTACCAGCTGGAGCAGACCTGGCATTCAGCTGTTACAATAGACACCTCGCAGGCAACGGCAGCTGGTTTTTCCCAGAGTTTAGGTGGCTTAACTGAAGCCAAGGCTCTCTGCAAAGCTCTGAAGGCCCATGGAAACTGCTTGCGTGCACAAAGCGACTCCCAGTCATCTACAAAGCGGAATCCAGCCTTGCAGCGCTTACAGCATCAATTCACGCTACAGGTAGTCCTGCTGAGCACTGAACTGAGGTCACCTTTGCCAAGCTATAGTCCTCGGTCCTGCTACGGTTCAGCTGTCTGAGTGCAAGAGGAAATTCTGATCTCTCTGTGTACACGCAAACTTTTGGGAGTGGCCAGTGAAACGTTCCAAAGCGCGTGCTGCTCCGGTGGTTTGTGTGCACTGCATTCACTGGACCAAAGGAGTGGGCTGGACTAGGAAATTAAAGTCTAATTTCTCCACAGTTTTGCTAGGTGTTCTGCAAGCACGACACATGTGGTTGCCATAACTCGCAGCAAGAAGGCTGAAAAAGCAGGCTGAAAACTAAATCCAAAGGTGGTCATCTTGGCTGAGCACTTCAGAAATGCATTTTGAGTATCTATGCCTTTCTAAAGCTAATTTTAAAAGGTAACTTGTTCAGAGCATGCTGAACTCTATAAAAGCAACACTTTTCAAGCCTGATATCTCTCGAGGAGGACCTTGTGAGTTATATGTGTCTCCTGATATCATAAAACTGAAGTTAGAGGAGCCAGAATAGTCTGTGCCCCGGGCGTTAGCTGGGAATGTCTGATCCCAGTTTTTCTCTGCTTCTTTTCTCTGTATGCGACACATTTCACCTCCATCTCACTGCATTGTGCATCCCCCTCCCTTTTGGCCTCCAGCTGTCGGTTCTTTCTTTACCATCCTTCCTCAAGAGCTCCTGGAGGCTGCTCTTTCACAGAATCACGGAATAACTAGGTTGGAAGAGACCCACTGGATCATCGAGTCCAACCATTCCTACCAATCCCTAAATCATGCCCCTAAGTACCTCATCCACCCTCACCTTAAACACCTCCAGGGACGGTGACTCAACCACCTCCCTGGGCAGACTGTTCCAATGCCTAACCACCCTCTCCGTGAAGAATATTTTCCTAATCTCAAGCCTAAATCTCCCCTGGTGGAGCTTGAGGCCATTCCCTCTCGTCCTGTCCCCTGTCACCTGGGAGAAGAGGCCAGCTCCCTCCTCTCCACAACCTCCCTTCAGGCAGTTGTAGAGAGCAATGAGGTCTCCCCTCAGCCTCCTCTTCTCCAGGCTAAACACCCCCAGCTCTCTCAGCCGGTCCTCATCAGGCCTGTTCTCCAGCCCCTTCACCAGCTTTGTTGCTCTTCTCTGGACTCGCTCCAGAGCCTCAACATCCTTCTTGTGGTGAGGGGCCCAGAACTGAACACAGGACTCGAGGTGCGGTCTCACCAGTGCCGAGTACAGAGAGAGAAGAACCTCCCTGGACCTGCTGGTCACATCATTTCTGATCCAAGCCAAGATGCCATTGGCCTTGTTGGCCACCTGGGCCACTGCTGGCTCATGTTCAGTCACTGCCAACCAGCACCCCCAGGTCCCTCTCCTCCTGGCAGCTTTCCAGCCAGGCTTCTCCTAGTCTGTACCTCTGCTTAGGGTTGTTGTGCCCCAAGTGCAGGACTTGGCATTTGGCTTTGTTAAACCTCAAGCCGTTGGTCTCAGCCCAGCGGTCCAGCCTGTTCAGATCCCTTTGGAGCCTCCCGACCCTCCAGCAGATCCACACTTCCACCCAGCTTGGTGTCATCTGCAAACTTGCTAAGGGAGCTCTCGATGCCTTCATCCAGGTCATTGATAAAGACATTAAACAGGGCTGGACCCAGGACTCAGCCCTGGGGAACCCCACTTGTCACTGGACTCCAGCTGGATTTAACTCCATTTCCCACCACCCTCTGGGCCCGGCCAGCCAACCAGTTTCTCACCCAGGAGAGTGTGCGCCCAGCCAGGCCAGAGGTGACAGTTTCCGAAGCAGAATGCTGTGAGAAACTGTATCAAAGGTTTTACTGAAGTCCAGGAAGATACATCCACAGCCTTTCCCTCGTCCAAGAGTTTAGTCACTCGGTCATAGAAGGTGATCAGATTACTCTGGCAAGACCTGCCTTTCATGAACCCGTGTTGACTGGGCCTGATCACCCGGTTCTCTTGCAAGTGCTTCATGATCGCACTCAAGATCACTCGCTCCATGATTTTCCCCAGTACTGAGGTCAGACTCTTTGCTGTTGTGACTACTGTTTATCTTTGTTCTGGATTAATTTATTTTAACTTACTGAGTTCTAATATTATTAGCAGGCCTGAGGTTAAAAAGGCAAGAAAGTTAATGGAAAATTGATGCTGAGGGAGTTGGGTTTTTTTTTATTCTTTGCTTCATGTCTGCATATTGCCTGCTTTTTTTTTGTATGCATACACCGAGGTGGAGAAGTTCTGCTGTTTCGCTTGTGGCATGAAGGTCTATTGCATACTTGCAGACACAAACTTTGCCTATCGTGCACTCACACGATTATATATGCACCACAACTCTCTGTGGTGTGATACAGTTTAACTCCAGCTGGGCTGAAAAACAGCAGCATAAGCTGGAAAAACATATTGGAGATTGGCTTGCAACAAACTGTATCAACGCTCCCCTGCCTCCCTCTGCCTTTAAAATGCCTGTGCTCAGCCCTTTGGTAACAAGTAGGATTTCTGAATGGACGTAGCAGGTAGGTAGGTCAGGTCTGTGAGCACATACTTGGCTTTGCCAGCCACCAAGACCATCAGTCTGCATTTCAGCCAGTCTGAAAATAAGGACGTCGCAATTGTTGAAAGTCCAAGCTAGCATACGAGTTCCAAGAGTATTATCATCTCTGTTTCATAAAAGACTTCGGCCTTCTCAAAACTGCGAGAAGGGAAGTAGGATAGACATTTTGCTTGTTTGTAACCTAGCGTCTAGCAGGCGTTCTACCAGACTCCACAGATAGATAGGACCATTTTATTGCTTGTAAGTCAGTATAGCTTTATCTGTAAATATTGTGGTCTTTGTTTGGGATATATAATATGCTGATAAACTTGCTAATGTGTGGAAACCATAAACTATATGCAGTGTTATTAGATAAATCAGAATATTGCATAAAGAATACTTTGATCTCGGTTAAGTTTCCAAATGTCCTCTAGAGCTTGCTAAAAGCAACAAATAACAAGAGGCAGCCTGCTGATCACAGATTTGAGATTTACTTTCTGGGCCAGGATTTCTCTGTTGATCTTGGATAGCAGACCTTTTGTCTGTAGAGCTGTAAAACAGCCGAAGGCTGCCTTTTGCACTGATCCATCACTGGTTTCTCAGCAGGTATGCCGTACCATCTGCTCCCAGAAATATGACGGGAGTGTAAGGTCCAGCCAGTCATCACCTCAAATATGTTAAAAAGTGGTAGATGCCATCGCAACTGAGGCAATTGAATTATGAAGTTTAGCACACGCAAGAACTGATGGTTTTAGACACTTTTCTTGCAGTAATTTTCAATGAAATATTAGGGATTCTCTTACACACTCACACTGCAATGCAGCAGAGAGATGTGAGCTAATGATGTTTTCCGCAGGAGAGTACGTATGCATGGAACCTTCTGTGCTGCAGGAGACTTTATTTTACATGTCTATTTATTTTAGTGCCTAAACTCCAGCAGACCCTTCCAGAGAGTCGGTTTGCCTCGAATAAAGGTGACTCTATCTCAGCACCATCAGAAAAAAATTCAAAAGCTGAACCAAAGGCAGAAGCTGGTACAAAGGCAAGAAGTTCTTCCAATACACCAACCAGCCCAAAACCCCCGCTGCAGTCAACAAAGCCCAGCCTGGCAGGACGACCCACGGTGCCACAGAAACCACGATCTGCCTCTCGTACAGGTGAGGAGCTCTTCTAGGCATGCATTATCCCCAGATGGGTACTGCTGAGTGGTGGTTTTGTGGGCAATGGAGGAGACAACTGTGGCCACATCCTGAACAGAAGTTAAATGAAGAGGGTCAGGTTCTTCAGTCGCTTGCTCTTGACTTACATCTTTCTTTTCCATCTCCCTCTGCCCTAATTTAAATGGAGTTATTAAAATGGTTTAATCTGCAATAGTAAAGCCTGAAGAGAAGCAGAAACAGAGCTGTTTCAAGTTATCCTGCCTTCACAGAAGAGGGCATAGAAAGCTACTTCAGCTTCAAAGCCCTTTAGTAGTAGCATTGACAAAAATAACTCTGTTTTTTCTAAACACCTAGCTCTAAATACTAAAGTCCCTGGGGTTTTTTTGTGGCAAGCTACTCAGCCCCTCAAGGAAATGCCTGTTAATAACTTGCACAAACTGATTGTCTCTCACTTTGTTTTCCCATATTTTACTTTTCTTTGTTTCCTTATTCCTTTTGAAATGATGCTATCTGTGCTTTTATAACCCTGCAAGACTGCCAGTTGAATGACTCTTAACTTCTGATCTGTCCTAACGTCCTGCCCAGATATTATCTCAAGGTTTCCAATACTTGGAAGTATTTCATCAGATCTCCCATAAATTTGTCTGTCTGCTACTCAGTCAGCTAGTGTTGCAACTCTCTCTTTTGAAGGTACAGCCACTGCAGTTGAGGGGAATTAAATGCTAGTTGCTGACTCCCCCAGCAGCTACGGCAAATACAACTTAGTCATTGCTAATGATTGAAATATGTGAGCCTAGCGATCTGTAAGAGCTCACGTGCCTCTAGGCTTTTCCCATTCTCATTGTTGACCTTAGAAAGATGTGATTTCTGTTGAGGATGAGGGGCAGAGGAATATTACAGCCTCTTCCCTGCCCTTAGTGTTCCTGAGCATTACTTAGTCTACTTAATGGGTAGAATGTCTTTTCAAGTACAGGATCACCTTCAGGTTTAAGATGGCTTTAATTTTATTTTATTGTCCGTTTTAGAAATAGTCATAAAAATGAGAGGTGCCGGGTAAGATGCTCACAGAGATGAACACAATAGAGAAAGCATGGTTTATTTGATGCTGCTTAATCTATAAAAAGGCAGTGTGTAATCTCAAAATCCTTAGGTATCATAAAGACATGCGCTGTATTTTTCTGGTAGCTCGTATTTCCTACGGAGAGACCATACTGTGGGTTTAACACAGACAGTGATTAATATTTACTCATAATATGCCAACTCCTCAGGTAGCAGCAAAACCAGCACCACCCCTGTTGCTATCTAACTGCTATCCCAGTACTTGTAGCAGCCTGCTGGCTAAGCACGCCTAGGTGATGTGATGGAGAAGCCAAGCAGTAATCCTGTTTATGCTCTTGCTCCCCTCCCGACATTGTTTCCAGCGGTTTGACCATACTAATGGTAGCAAATTTTTGTGAAGTAATCTGAGGGCAAAGAAGCACAGCTCAAACGTCCATAAATTATCAAAGACTGAAAGTGGTTCCTCAATAAAGCAAATAACAGCTTTAGTTCAGAAATACAAATCTGTGTTTGCCAAGCAGTGTGCTCATCCGTATGTTTATGCTGAGCTTCCCAAAGCAACGGGCCTCACAGGCGCATCAAAAGCCTAGAGAAAGGTCCAAGGATTGGTGTATCTGTTCAGGTCAAGTTGCATTGGGAAGGTCATTGTTTTTATTTGCTGAAGGCAAAAAGATGGTCTCCTTTGTGGTGACTTCTCAACAGTGAGATAAATTCCTCTTAATTTCCAGTATGGACCTGAATTAATAATTGCAGTATAGTTGATACTCTTCCTTTTTCCTTTTATCAATACTAACGTGTCTTCCTAATACCGCTGCTGCGTACACGTGCCACTGTTTACTCCTTGGGAAGTAAACGTACAAGCAACTTAAGTAACCTGCTGTAGCTGTACTTCCCTGCTGTCTAAACAAAGACTGTCTAGTGTGAGACTAAAAAGCTCTTCCTATGAGGATTGTTATGATGATAGTCAACTTGCCATGCATAACACATATCCAGCCTTTTAAGGAAACCAGATATCCAGGTCGTTTAAACTATGGACTTGAATTTAAATTCCCGATTCCCTCACAGTCTACAGGGCAAAGTATTTCTTTCTGCTTAGAAAATCTTTGCAAATGCTATCATGTTATGTACTGGCAATTTATTCCTGAAAGTACAGAGTTCTGTAGGCTATTTATGAAATCTGATTCACTAGTTTATCTTTACGCTTTATAACTATGAAACAGGACATCTGAATTGATCAGTTCATTGTTTCAGGACAATAAAAGTATAAATAGAACAGATATTTCCCAAAAATCGATCCAAACTAATTTTCAGCTGTTCTTTACAAATTGCATGTTTGTTTTGTAGGAAATTGAGCTGGTTCCATCAGATTTCTATTTGTGCTGTAATAGCAGTAGACATTAAAAATGCTGAAATTGAGATCTTGGCTTTTCTATTAAAATTCTTTCACCTTTCCTTAGGGCCATAATGTGTTCTCTTGACATAATTTCAAATTCCTGGTTCTTTCTTTATCATACACAGTTTCTAGGTGTTTCTTGCTTGTGTCTTGTGTTGAGGTTTGGCCCGTTGTAACAGCACCATTTCTGTGAGGTACAGTGCGAATGTAACTCCTCACCCTTTTGTTCATGGTACTCCACAGAGGATGCTCCGGAGTCTCCTTCTGGCCCCAGTTCCCCAAAAGTTGCCCTGCTTCCACCTGTGCTGAAGAAGGTTCCTTCTGATAAAGAAAAGGATGGTCAGAGCAGCCCCACAGTCAGATCATTTTCTCAAGAAGGTAGGAGCGTTGGTGTAACTGTTGTTCCAACGTGCTTGTCTTCTGCTAGTATTCCGTGTCGTTGTGTTCTGATTTGTTTTCACTTTGGTGGGAAGAGGGTTAATCATTTAAAGGAAAAAAGAGCAAAGAATGTGTATTTGATTACCTATTTCCCTTCTCCACACGTGGGTTGGTGTTCTATATTTTCTTCCTTTGGTCAAACGAAAGGAAAGATGAATCCCTTGGTATTAATAATGCAGCTGAACAATTAAGGGACTCTTGTGTTGTGTATATTGTGATTTAATTTGGTCTTAATCAAGATGCTGGTTGGAATTGGTCACACACAGTAATGCAAGATGTAACTCTGTGGTTCAGTGGATTTCTAGGGGAGCAGCCATGACTTTGGTTCTTGCAGCCAGCCTGTTGCTTTGTTTGTACTCCTCCTCTCTGTGGGGTCGCTACATGTGACCGAGTTCACCTTCTTCTCGGACAGTGTGTCTCTGCGTGCCAGGGCAGGGCTTGGTGCCTTTTACACACAACACTAGGTGCTGCCGTCTCTGTGCTGCTTTTCATGTATGCGCTGGATCTCTAATTTTTCTGATGCGTTTGCTTGCCCACAGTTGGCTCTTAGAAGACCTAAGGCTTCCTCTGGTGGCATAGGATATGTGGAGAAGTCGTCACAGAAATATTGTTCAGTGTGGTCTTAGCTGGCACAAATTACAAGGTTGGCCATCTAGAGGGGAGGCCTCTGCTCAAAAAAAAGACAGTGAGCCCCGCTTCTCTCTCAAGGTGATTCCCGTCACTTAAGCTGTGAGACAAAGAGGTGCTACCGGGAATTTTTCAGAGCATAAGATGGGGGCAGGCAGGTCAAGGCAGATAAGTTACACCGGGTTGTGAAGACTGTGCAATTGTGCTGCCCGCAGAGCCCACCATTACCCTCTAGATGAGAGGACGGGCAAGGCCATCCCCAAAACAGGATGATCCAGAGGTACGTTTTGAGAAGCTTCTCCGTTTCTCTCCTGGAACTACCATTTCCTTTATGGAGCAACTTATCTCGCAGTGTGGGGTTTGCTCTGCTGGGTGATTGCAGTCCAAGTCTTTTGCCAGAGCAGCCTCTCTCAGCTGCTGTCTGATAACTGCATATGCTAGAGCCCTTATTTTCTCACTAGCTTTACACCAGACTGCGAAAGAGAACCTATTGCTACATAACCAGAGAAACACAGCATAGTGCGACTTGTTGCAGGCGTATGATAACTTGAAGTTGACCTCACGATTTCTGCGCTATGTGCTTTCTCCGTCTCCCTGACATCAGAGAATATTGGAGAAGCGAGGAATATAGAATTGTAACTACAATCCTTTCATGTCACAGCAGTTCTCTAACACAGCAGAGATTTGACAAGGTGTTGCAGTTTGTGGTTGTTACATGAAGAGGCGGACGATCTCTTTGGTTTTAAAATATTTAAAATCTCTTTGGTTTTAAAAAAATTTTAAAAATTTAAAAGTTCAGAAACCTTTACATAAAAGAGATCAGACACCGTGCTTTCCTCAGTTCTTGCACTCTTAGACCTTGGACTTCAACAAACAACTTGACCAAACACAGAGTTTTGTAGTTGCTGCTATGCTGCACTGTGCAAATTTTATCCACAATAGTTTAGAAAAAAAATTGGGGTTCCAGGTCCTTATAGAGCTGTTATGCTTTGCATTAAATTGTTCAGGAAAGAGTAAATTCAGTTTCTTATAATTTTTTTATTCTTTTTCAAGTTTTCCATTTTCTTTATTACTGTTCTGCTTCCTCATTCAGTCATTCCTCTGTCCTTACTTTCTGCTGCCTTTCAGGCTAGCATGCTCAGTTTGTTTCTGCCACTGGTAAATCACTGCAAATCTGCTTAAGTTAGTAAAGAAAATTATATCTCCTGTGAAAGAAAGCTGCAGATTAGGTGATACTTGATTATAGAATTGCTTTATGTTAATACGTTTAACTGTACTTTGTGGGACAACCTCAAAAATATACCTGTAAGATGGGGCTGGAGTTACCAGCACACGCCAATATTTGGACTAAATTTAAGCAAGCATCTGGCATATTGATTGCTGCTCTTTGAACAATTGATTAAACGGGATGGATAAGTGAAATTATTTATATTACTTTCCGTACAGAACAGCTTAGGAGTATAAACTAATCCTTTTCCCTGCTAGAGCAAACAGGAGATTGTCAAAAAAGCGATACAGCTCATGACTGCGCCAAGCCATCTGGCAGCGTGAAAACCACTTCGGGGCAGTATTCTACCAGTGCAGAAGAGGAAGCTAATGTGCTTGGGCAGAGGAAGACAGAGCCCACGTCTGGTTAGAAGTTTTAATTTTTCATCAAGACGGTGCTTGATAACTGGCACTAACAATTATTAAGAAACTGCAATGGCAAAGAAGCCACAAAAGGGTGTGGGATTGTCATTGGGTTACGAGAAAGGTACAAATTCTGTCCCAATGGGAAATAGGCAGCATAAAAAAATCTCCAGATAAGAAATGTCTGCGTATTTCCTTTGTAGCAACACCACTGACCAGTACTAAATAGCATCTGCAAGCCCTCTGCAGAAGAGGGGCTGTCAGAAACCACGACTGCTCGTTGCAGTGATGGTGACACACTGCTGCGTAAGTGCACTGCAGGTGGACTCCCTGCAGCTTTGTGGTCTTACGAACCTTTCCTTTTTAAGATGTGTGCACTGAAGTATTTCAAAATACATTTCAGCCTGAGAATTGTTAGTGCCAGTTTCAGTACATCACTCACAAAACCGTTTGAGAACGAGGTAGATCTTTTTTGATGTAGTACTTTGCTTTTCAGCTGCATAAACAAACAAAATACCACCTTAAAAACCCAAACCCAGCACTGTGCTGCATACTTAAGCCTCGCTTCCTGAAGAGCAGCTTTGACTTACAGTGAACTCACTCAGTAGGTTATAAAACTGTTTGGTTGATCTGTGTTTCAAAATCTAAAAGTTCCTGTTCTCAAATGGTCCATGTTTACATGCTTCTCTTTTCCTCTTCACTGGTTTGTTTAAACAACGATTCAGAAATGGTTTTTAATTAAGTATTTTAATGAGGTATTAGAACATCTTTTGCAATTACATGTACTCACAGTTTTTCTGTTTACAAGCCATCACATATCCCTTTCATAACATCCTCAGCCTAAAATGTATAAAATCATTTCCTTTTCATAATGTAGAATCAAACCAGGCCCACCCAAACCTGGACACCCTCCTCCCCATCATAATGAGATTATTATATTTTAGTTTGTTCTAAGATATCTCTCCGATAAAGTGAGTTTAAAAAAACTCAGATGCTGCTGGAGTTCTACATGGGTCACTGTGTGTGGCTTCATTGGGGCAAGGGGAAGCCCTTGTGGCAGAAGGCAGTTTGCAGTATGTGAAATACCTGATATAATCCTCAGGTATTTATGGGGCGAAAGACTTGTCTTGATTTATCAGGCCATAAACTACAATGGCTGCTGTAAAATGCGTTCTCGGTTTTGTTTGAAGAGTGAATGGTGAGGTTCAAACAAAGGCCATGAATTTGGGAGCAGGCACAAGCGCAAAGAATGACACAAAAATTTTCAGGCACCGATTTCTTCGAAAAGCAATGGTGTTTGTGACCATGGAAATATCTGATTAATTTTTATTTCTCAGAATATAGGTATCTTAACCCTCTCCAATTCCATTAAATAGCTTTAAAAACTTCTCTCAAAATCTTTTTCTTTCCTTTCCCAATTTACAAAGTGAGGATAAGAATGCAGCAAGCGTGCAGCTGCTGGATCTCGTTTCCTTCCATGTTTTGGCTAGCACAGATAAGGAAGCAGGTGTGCTGGACTCAGGAGAACTATTTGGGTAGCGAATGTGCCTGTGTGTGGAGGTGGGTGTCTGCAAGACATGTGCTGGCTGTGTCTGTTCTGTTTTCATCATGGCAGAGATCCAGAACTGGACAATGTCTGTGCCAAATGAAAACAGGCCAGAGATTTCCGTCCCCTGTTTCACAGCCTGTTCGCACGCACCAACGCTGCCTAGGGAGTTGTGCTCTATCCCGAAGGATACAGGGAGCATCCCTGCTGAGGCTACCCCAGCGACTCGGCAGTGTTGGCTCCATGGGGATTCCTCTCTGCATTTTCCACGTTCCTGGCAGACCCTGACACAGCCTGGCACAATTTCATAGAATCATAGAATCGCCAGGTTGGAAGAGACCCACCGGATCATCGAGTCCAACCATTCCTATCAAACACTAAACCATGTCCCTCAGCGTCTCGTCCACCCGTCCCTTAAACACCTCCAGGGAAGGTGAATCAACCACCTCCCTGGGCAGCCTCTGCTGGTGCCCAGTGACCCTTTCTGTGAAATTTTTTTTCCTAATGTCCAGCCTGAACCTCCCCTGGTGGAGCTTGAGTCCTGTCCTCCTGTCACTTGGGAGAAGAGCCCAGCTCCCTTCTCTCCACAACCTCCTTTCAGGTAGTTACAGAGAGCAATGAGATCTCCCCTCAGCCACAGATTTGAAATAGCCACAGGTGTTCCAGCGAGGATCTGCTGCTCGGTGCCCCTGCTGTGGCTGGAGGTGTGTGCTGGTGACAGGGCAGGCTGTCCCTTGCAGCGGTGAGGCTGAAGGTGAGGAAGAGGCTTCATGGCCCCAAGGCTGCTGGTGCCTTGCCGAGAGGCGTGCGCAAATGTGAACAGGTGTCAGGATTAGCGCGTACCAAGGCTGAGAATCCTTATCAGATATGGTGGGGCAAGAAGGTCTCGTAACAGTAACATTTAATTTTGTGGGGGTGAAGTGAGATGACTTGCAACTAAGTCACATTTAAGGGCCACTGTGTGTTTAAAGGTGCATTTTAATTGGGAGTATGAGATCTCTAAAGCTATCAGTCCTTGCGTAATGTCACCCCCACTAATGTGTATGATGACTCTCCTGTTGCCATAGAAATTTTAGACCACAAATTAAATCAGGAATCTTAACAAGGTTTAATGCCCTTCTTTCTGTTTTATTTCAAAGCCTGTAGGTTTTGGGAAAATCCTGGTCTTACTTCGATTTTAGAGTGCTGGGTGCATAAAATGGTTACTGTTTGCTTTTAGATTATGGGAAGACAGTTTGTCTCCCTGCTTTTTCCCCACTGCCAAGCACAGCAAGATGCAGAACCATGGTCTCAGCTGGAAGAGATGCCGGGTGGAATCAGAGCCACCCGTGGGGGTGTGTGTCCTATCAGGGAGCAGGGAGGGCGTTGGGACCTGGCAGTGCTGGTGGGGCAGGGAGCAGCAGTTCTGCTAACTTTGATGCCAGGGTGAGCATCCTTGTTAAGGCTGCTGGGTCAAAAGGGAGAGCATAGATGTGTCCAGCAGACCTGCCTGGGGCACATGCTAGTGGTTTCCGTGGTGCCTAGCAAGGATACACACCTGGGTGGTCAGGGGTGCGTTGGCTGTGGTCCAGCCCAGCTGGAAAAAGAATGTTGTTTTGGTTTTGAAGTAGTGTGATGAGAAGAAAGTCTCCAGTCTTCCCAGTTAAAAAGTATAATGTCTATCCATGTCACAGTGAAGTACTGAGTTTCATATTTCAAGTTTGTCTGCTTGCAATCCAGCAGTGAAATAAAGTTTACTCAAACTCTTTCTCTTTCCTCTCCTCTTTTTCTGAGTTGAACGGAGCCTGTGCTACTCCCACTACTGCAAATGAATTCAGTGGGAGCAGATCCTGTGTGCATGAATAACATTTTTATTATTCTTTTTCTTCTGTCTTCTATAAGCATTAGTAAGACTTATTTCTGTTTTATACAGCTACAAAAAAAAGCCCTGGGCAGCAGTCCCAAGAGTTCCAGGAACTGAAGCAGAGATCCTTAAGTAAAGACGGCCATCAGGGAAACAAGTCCAGTGACTCTGGGGAAGAAGCAGAAAAAGATTTTATTTTTGTTTAGCAATCAGTACGAGTGCTTTGTAGCGTGAGAGCTTTTTTATAACAATCAGGGTACAGCAATCAACAGCCCTTCTAGCCAGCTGCTCTTTCACCGCAGGTACATTTCCATGCAGAAAACCTGATCTTCCAATCGTGATTCACTGTACAGTCACTTGGCATTGATTTGGTCCTTCATTTCTGTTCTGTATAATGCAGACATTCCTTCCCATGCCTTTTGTAAAGCCAGCGATTCTTTCATGTATTCTACTTGAATTTCTCTGAAGCAGCTACAGAGAGTGCCCTGCATTAGGGCATTTAGAAGGCAAAGCAAATTAACTGGACTCTGTCTTACACTAATACACTGTACAGCAGGTAATGTGTTGTACTGCTGAATGTAAATGTGTCAAACCTGCACGTGACTTACCTATAAATATATTCTTGCGGTATGCAATTGCACATTGTAATTATATTAAAAGAGCACACTAATAGAATAATTTGTATAGATTATATATATTAAATGCTTGGGTATGGTTTTTACATTCCCCCATAGGGAGCTTCTTTCTTCCTGTTCCCTTACTGTACATAAAGCTCCAATGCTTAAATTTGTGAACCATCAAAAAGCACAACAGAGAAGGATTTGGATGACGTATAATCATGGTATGCTTCCGCATTCATATATTAATGTAAATAGTTGATTGGAATGAGGGCAATTGAAATTTTATTAATATTGGTGTTTTCTAGAGGCCTTCTTCGGTTCTGTCTGCTTATTAGCTTCCTTTCAATGTGTAATTCTACAAGCAAAATAGTTTGAATTCTGCAGAAACATTTCAGCTTTTGAGGGAGGGGGTGCAAATTTCACAGCTACCCACTTGTGTTACAGGTTGAAGGGATTTTATTCATATGTATATTTGTAACAATAAAAAAATGATTTTACAACTGAAATACTGGTCTTCGTTTTTCCAGCAGTGGTTTTGGTCTGGCGATCCCTGCTCCTTGAACGCTGGCATCGTGTCAGGTAGACAAAGCGTGCAGTTAAGACAAAACCCATATTCTGTTTGAAAGTCTGTTCCTGTTGAAAGCAACACACGGCCACAATCTTTGTAAAATTACTGTATTGTGCTAGTCTCCTCCTTCAGCAGAGAAGCTTTCACGTGTGCTAGAAACACCTGCTAGCTGAAGACTCTCTTTTGGTTCCATAGGACAGAACAAAATTGTTTCAGTAACACTCTCCCAAGAGCAATTGCCCTGACCTTGATGCGTCTTTTTGCCTTAGTAGAAATGCTCAGATACCCGTCTATCAAATGAACTTCGTCTGATCCCCATGCACGTACTCGCTATCACCACTTCTTCTGTTGTAGTATAAAGGGTTGCTAAGTCAAAGCGATAGCTTTTTATATCAGAACCCTTTATAGATACACTTTGTAGAGGTTTAAATCTCAAAAGTAAGGCACAAGGCAGTGGGAAGGAGGTCCTGAGAGCTGGAGGTTTGTATCTAAGGTATGCATTAGGTATGCATTGTCTGGAAATTCTGCACTCCCCTGAAGTCATTAAGAGAAAGTTACTTGTTTTCCCATACATACATTCATGTTTTATTGGGCATCGGTGAGGAAAAAAAAAGACAAATGGCAAAGGAAAGCTTGAGATGTTTGTATTAGATAGGAAAAATAATCCAGTCATAAATAGTCTGCTGCAATTTTCTTCCGTGTGGAAAAGACTGGAAAGTGTGAGTACACAAGCGTAGCCTGATTTGTTGGTGAATTTAAGAAAATCAACAACAAGGTTTGTGATATTAATCAAAAAAACTACCCTTACTTCCACCTGCTGAGGATTTCTGTTATTTGTGCTCAGTGGCCTTCTTACTGGTCACGTGAAATGTTGTACTGGTCCCGCTGTGAGAAAGCACAGCGATAGTGTGTGCTTATCACCCTGGTATCACTAAACCAAAGACAAGGTTGCCTGAAATGCTGTGAGAAAGCATGTGTTTATGCTGATAAACACAAGAAGAAAAGCTGTAGTTCTGGAATGGTTGTCTGCTGGAGTTTAAAGATTTCATTAGACAGCGATGTTTTTTCCATATTAGTTATGGACAGACTTTTCCAGTTTTTATTTCCAGCCATCTGTGTGTTGTGGGCAGGCTGAGTGGTGGAAAAACAACTTTAGGGGAGTGCTAGCATGAGCCCTTGGAGACATGGGGGTTGTTTTTGTGTGCCTGTGTGGTTTGGGTGGGGGGAGGAATGATAATTTTCATTTCTTTACTGTCTTTCAGCCAATCGCAAAGAATTCAGAGTACCAGAGCACCCTTGTACCTCTTCTATGTTTAAGCAACAAAGACTTTTTTTTTTTTTTCAGCATCTGAGCCCATAGGGGCCTCAAGTTAGTGCTAGTGTGTTTTGGGGAAGTAACTGCCAGCAGTGGAAGCAGCAGTTGGCATAGGAGGAGAAGTAGCTTGCTCCCACCGGCCCTCCTCTAATAGCCAAGGGCTCGTGGGGTCCATCTAGGGTTTGTCCAATACAATGATTTGGTCCTTGGACTGAGTGGTCTCAGAAAGGACAGCAGCTGCTTGTCACCTTCACTGTTTTTGGAAGTGATGGCATGTAGGTAGCATCACCTGAGGTGACAGTGAGGCCCTCTGCGCATCCCTCCGTCCACATAAACAAAGGACTCTATGACTAAATCAGAGCAAAGGACCATGCAGCCCTGGTGACTCGGTTAAAAATGCTTCCCTGGAAGGGGTCACAGCGCCAGCATCTTTAGTCTGATCCCCACGTATCTGATCCAGCCTTGGGAAAAAAGGGGTAAGAAGCTCTCGGGGGGAGCTGCTCTGGCCTTTTGTGCTCCTAAATCTGGTTTTCAGGTTTTGCCATTGAAGAATTTCATCCATGGTGTATAAAGCAAGAGCACCTCTTCCCCTGACACAGGCTTGAGAAGGACTGTGGCTGCAGCATGAACTCAGGCAGCACTACAGCACTTCTTCAAGACCAATTTCCCACTCCCTACTAAAGCAGGTTAAAATCTGGCAGATGACAGATTTTGAGCATTTTAAAGTATTCCCTGATGTGCAGTAACAACACTAACTATCTGCTTCCTAAGATGGAAACAGCATTTGTCTTAAATCCTCCCCCTCCACCAGAGTCATCTGGCCAGGCTGAAGCCATTTGGGAATTAATGTGGCCCATTAGTCACCAATCTGCCTGACCCACCACACTTAACAGAGAGCTGCCGTCCGCACGAGCTCTTGCTGCTGCTTATTCATTGATTAACATGGAGATGATTTCTCTATCCTTTTGCATAGAAAAACAAAACAAAAAAAGGCTACTGAGAAACATTTTCTAGGAAAATACCAGAAAACTCTGCTCCCGCTCGAAATGCTGCTTTCTTGTGGTCATGAGAGAGCTCTGCTACTTCCCACCCAGAGGCTGTAATGCTGGGTGGGCTGTGCCCAAATCCCACCTCTGGAGATTGTCATCGGCTCGTGCTGCAGCTGGGGACAGGTTTCACATAGCGACACTGTCCTTCACTTCTCCTGGAGCTGAGAATTGCTGAAAGGCTTCAACACTCCTGGCTTGTCCTTCTGAGGCTCTGAAAGGGGGACCTAAACAGCAGGGACTTCTGCGCTGGAACCTGGTCGTGCCTGGTGCAGGATATGGAGCCACGCGTGATGTGCCATTGGAAGCTCCCTGCCATGGTTTGGGTGCTCAGGGACCTGGGAACAGGCATGTGAATGGTGAGGCAAAAGTGAGGCCTTCCAGTCAGCTGCTGGGTGGTGAAACAAGTTAAGGGGCATAAAAGATAGAACATAGAAGGCCTAAAGCTGTTAAAAGGGACTTCAAGGCACTTGGGAGAATGATTGAGGGCTCTGGGGCACAGGTAATATTCAACTCCATCCCAATACTAAGGAACCAGGAGCAGGAAATGAGGAATAAGAAACGGGTTAATGAATGGCTTAGGGACTGGTGTGAGAAGAGGGGCTTTGGGTTCTTTAACCATGGGGAGGCCCACGCACCCCCAGGCTTTCTTACCAGGGATGGGACACGCCTGTCTGCTAGGGGGACAAAAGCCCTCACCAAAAACCTAGTTAAGCTCATAAATCGAGCTTTAAACTAGATGTGAGGGGGGAGGGGATGGAGGCCAGGCAGGATGGGAGTGAGCCTGGAGGGGAGACTTCAGTGGCAAAGGGGGGGTGTGCTGGCGATGCCTGCCGGTGTATCACCACTAAGCAAGAGGGGGTGAGTGCAGCTGGGGATGGTAGGCAGCAAACTGGCACTGTGGCCTTAGTTAAGTCAAGGACTGCTTAGTTGGGGAGGAGCCCCATTGCGAAGGCTGAAGCTACGCCTGCCCAGCTGAAGGGCATTTACACCAATGCACGCAGCATGGGAAATAAGAAGGAGGAGCTGGAAGCTGTGGTAGGGCAAGGAGACTACGATGTCGTTGCCATTGCGGAGACGTGGTGGGATGACTCGTACGACTGGAGCATACCCTGGCGGAGCTTGAGGCCATTCCCTCTCATCCTGTCCCCTGTCACTTGGGAGAAGAGCCCAGCTCCCTCCTCTCCACAACCTCCCTTCAGGCAGTTGTCGAGAGCGATAAGGTCTCCCCTCAGCCTCCTCTTCTCCAGGCTAAACACCCCCAGCTCTCTCAGCCGCTCCTCATAAGGCCTGTTCTCCAGCCCCTTCACCAGCTTTGTTGCTCTTCTCTGGACTCGCTCCAGAGCCTCAACATCCTTCTTGTGGTGAGGGGCCCAGAACTGAACACAGGATTCGAGGTGCGGTCTCACCAGTGCCGAGTACAGAGAATAACCTCCTTGGACCTGCTGGTCACGCAGTTTCTGATCCAAGCCAAGATGCCTTTGGCCTTCTTGGCCACCTGGGCCACTGCTGGCTCATGTTCAGTCGCTGTCAACCAACACCCCCAGGTCCTTCTCCTCCTGGCAGCTTTCCAGCCGGGTTTCTCCTAGTCTGTACCTCTGCTTAGGGTTGTTGTGCCCCAAGTGCAGGACCCAGCATTTGGCCTTGTTAAACCTCATGCTGTTGGTCTCAGCCCAGCAGTCCAGCCTGTTCAGGTCCCTTTGGAGCCTCCTTACCCTCCAGCAGATCCACGCTTCCACCCAGCTTAGTGTCATCCGCAGACTTGCTAAGGGTTTCATATGAAGGCATTGAGTGCACCTCTATACCCAGGACAAAGCTGTTGATTCTCCACCAGCAGGTGGCATTGGACAGGCTGGTCCTTGGGACAAGGCACTTGCCTGGGCAGGAACTAGGACCACAGTCCTTTCCCCAAGGTGGGCAGCCTGTGGCAAATCCCTTGGCCTCACTGGATCTGAGGCTAACAGGTCTCCTCTGGCTCAGGACATCTCACCCGCAGTTGCTCCTGCTGCCCTGCACTTCCAAATTCCCCAGTGCCAAGTACTGCAGGGGAGTCGCTGTAAGAGCAATGATGTTCACCAGCACCAAGAAGCTGAACAGTGAGACACTATATTTTCAAAAAGAGAGAAAGCAAAATGTAGATCTTTGTGCAGTGGATGAAGGAGAAAACGTATTTTTTGTAGACGTGTTTTTATAAGGGCTGTGCTATCACAAAACTTAACTTCTTATACTGCATCCTGCAGCAAATTGAAGAAGAGGCTTCTGCCAATATGAGAAGAGTCCCTCCCTGACATGATAGCCACTCAGCCTTTGAGACTCTCACATCAACTATCCTGGGGGACTTCATTAGATGCAGGTTTCAAGCACCCGCATTTGAGAAGCCTACATGGGAAAGTAGAGATGTTGTTGTGGTGTCTTCCCCGTGCTCGGTGGCAGAGTCCTCACTCCAGTACCACTCATTTAATGCTGCTTTGATGATGTGTGATGAGCTCTACCAGCTGACCCCAGCCTCGACCCTTCAGAGCTTGGTTTTTCTGCTTTTCCAGTAAGTTGAATTGAGGAGAAGAAAAGCTGCGTGGGAGAACAAGTGTTTTAATTAGATTGATACTGGCCAGAGAAGGCAGGAGAGGGGCTGCTAGCTTGGCAAATCCAATTTGGTTTCACTAAGTGGAGTTAACTCTGTAATCTCTGCTCGGCACTGCTCTGGGGCTACCTCCCTCCCTTTCCCCTGGCATAGGTGGGTAAGACTCAGTGGTGTGTAGAGGAGTGCATACAGTCCCTAGTTTATTTGGACAACATCAGATTCTAGGAGAAGACTGAAATAATGGATGTCGTTAACTGTAACTGACACTGGAGCCCCTGGCTGGGTAGCATCGAGCAGCATGTGGCTGGGGGAAATGTCAGCTTTTCCTCTGGGAAATCTCTTCTTGGACCCCATCTGATGGCCTGAGTCCTGACCCCTCCATTCCAGCAGCATTCTGGTGGGAAGAGGTTGGCTGCTCCCCTGTAACAGTTGAGGGATTCACGTTGCTGGTCCAAAACAGAGAAGTGGACAGAGAACTGATGCCTCTCAGTCTGGGAGAGCTCCAAAGGGAAGGCTGGAAAAAAAACTGACTTGGGGAGGAATCTGTGGATGAGGACATCAGTGGGATGATTGTCCTCATGTCACATCAAATCTATCAGTACCGGGACCTGAACTGTCTGTACATCTCTGTGTAGCCCTACACCCACACACCCTGCACCGGCTGAGGCAGAAAAGGATGGAGCCAGCAACCAGCCTGGCACAAGGATGTGGGATTTGCTGGGCAGAGGGAAGGAGGGAGCAGGGGGGAGGGAGGAGGGCATCTGCCTTGGAAGGTGGGGGTTGGGGTCTGCCACTAATAAGTAGTTTGTACCCATCTGAGGGTGGGGTTGGAAAAAAGAAGCATCTATTTCTTTTCTGCAGCAGACAGCTTTATCTCTGACTTGATTTCCAGGCAAATGGTAGGGGGATTCACTGACTCTGTTATTTCCACTTTGTTTCCCTTTCAGTTTGTCTTTCATCTGTTTCTCCGGCATTTTTCTTTGCTGGGATGCTCACAGACCCCTTGCCGGGCGCCAGCACATCGTCGCCACCCTCTGCAGCCCAGCTGCACACAGCGGCTCAGCTGGCACCCTCATCTCCCACCCCACTGAGAGAAATCAGGTGCTGGGGGATGGGTCGTGCCAAGGATTTGGGCTTAGGCTTCCTGCGGGAGCTGTGCGGGACCCAAGCTACATGCAAAACACATACTCAGTGCGGGAGAAAATGCTGATGAGTGTCAATTCTGGTTTCCTCGGTATCTCCAGTTAGTGCAAATCTGAAGGTAGCTGAAGACATTTGATGAGGAAAATGTTTTCCATTTATAAATCTGTGTCTGCATCTACTAGGAATTATCTGCTGTAAAGGTGAGGGACAGAGTTGTGCAACAAATCCAGATGTTGATTCTTCTTTTGTTCCCAGTTCTGTTTTTGGCAACACAAATGTGTAATGTCAGTATCCTGAATACTCCTCAAGAGCAAGGCATTTGTCAGCTGCCCTTCTTTCTGTTTCCAAATTGGCAATTTGCACCTCTCTGCATGTTTTTTTCCAGTTACAGTTGCTTGATTAATTCTTCCTAAAAAGCTAGCCCAGCCTGGGATTTAGCCACGTAGTTCTTACTCCACTCCTTCCTTTGGGGAAGTTGCCATTTTTTAGATTTATTTATATTTAATATTTATTATTATAGCTAAGTAACATGGCATTGCTTGTGTCCCCCGACCCACGGCAGGGTCACATAATGGCTGTGCAAGTACTTCCAGCATGAAGGCATCTACTGAAGCCCCTTCCTGTAAGACTTCACCAAATGCCACCAAAGTCAGAGCGGACCCATGGTATTTTCTCCCCTTTGCAAATGAAAACGTCTTTTGGGGATTCCTCAGGGCACGATTTTGGGAAGGGCATGGGATTCTGTGGAAGAGAAGTGCTTGTTAGGGAGCCTGAGAAGGTGAAACAGGCAGATCAGAGGCTTCCTGAGCAGGAGAGTGAGGGCTGGTACCCACTAACACAAGACTGCCTGAGCCCAAAGGAGGAAAGAGTTACTGGAGATAAGATAATTTCCACTTCCTAGTGAATCTTATTCATCTATACCCCAATTTTTTCATTGGATTTTTCAGGAGCCATGCAGATCCCAGAGAAAACATTTTTTCTGGAAAAATAGCTACGTTTATACTTTTTTAAAGCTATTTTACATACCCAGATGCACACTAAAAGTAAAAAAAAAAGCCCACAACAACCAATAGGGACATTTTTTACTCTTTGATATGTAATTACTGTAATCTGAAAATAAACCAATAAAAGAAACATCTCAACTAATGATCTGCCATCACAAAGCCTTAATGGAAAAAATCATCCTGTCAGGTATTATTACATTAAAGCCATTTCTGAACTTAAGAAAAAAAATAATGGGACAATGGTGTTGTTTTTAAAATACATAGCATTAAAAATCTATAATGCTATGAAGAAAAAGAATTCAATTGCCTTTTCTTTTTTTTCGCTCTCAGCTTTTCCTAACAAGGATTTGAGATCTTCTGCTTCAAGTGCTGTCATGCAAAGCCAGAGCTGAAGAAATCCTTTACAAAAAAGCATTTGCTACTTTTTAAAATACTGCCTACCTTTAATTCTTATTTAGTCCTCTAAGGAAACAGGACAAGGCAGAGCAGTTACTGAGTTTGGTATGTGAGCTGCACACACAGCAGTATCTCCACTGGACTGCTTTGATACTAACAGCAATAGATCTACAGGTCAATATGCACCTCTAACTTCACAGAATAACCAAGTTGGAAGAGACCCACTGGATCGTCGAGTCCAACCATTCCCACCAATCCCTAAATCATGCTCCTAAGTACCTCCCTCACCTTAAACACCTCCAGGGACAGTGACTCAACCACCTCCCTGGGCAGACTGTTCCAATGCCTAACCACCCTCTCCGTGAAGAATTTTTTCCTAATCTCAAGCCTAAATCTCCCCTGGTGGAGCTTGAGGCCATTCCCTCTCGTCCTGTCCCCTGTCACTTGGGAGAAGAGGCCAGCACCCTCCTCTCCACAAACTCCCTTCAGGTAGTTGTAGAGAGCAATGAGGTCTCCCCTCAGCCTCCTCTTCTCCAGGCTGAACACCCCCAGCTCTCTCAGCCGCTCCTCATCAGGCCTGTTCTCCAGCCCCTTCACCAGCTTCGTTGTTCTTCTCTGGACTCGCCCCAGAGCCTCAACATCCTTCTTGTGGTGAGGGGCCCACAACTGAACACAGGATTCAAGGTGCGGTCTCACCAGTGCCGAGTACAGAGGGAGAAGAACCTCCCTGGACCTGCTGGTCACGCCGTTTCTGATACAAGCCAAGATGCCATTGGCCTTCTTGGCCACCTGGGCACACTGCTGGCTCATGTTCAGTCGCTGTCAACCAGCACCCCCAGGTCCTTCTCCTCCTGGCAGCTTTCCAGCCAGGCTTCTCCTAGTCTGTACCTCTGCTTAGGGTTGTTGTGCCGCAAGTGCAGGACCCCTTGTGGCACCCTGTTGCCAAACCAGTAAAACTTGCTCTGAGATGCTTTTATCTTAATTCATGTTTTAAAGAGCCACCTGAATCAACTGGAGAAACCTAAACCTATTTTAGCCATGCAAAATTTTATTTGAAATACGGTGTAACTGATACCACTGTAAGCCACATTGGTGCCATCTGTATTTAGAATCATAGAATTATAGAATCACCAGGCTGGAAGAGGCCCATCAGATCATTGAGTCCAACCATTCCCATCAAACACTAAATCATGCCCTTCAGCATCTCATCCACTCGTCTTTTAAACACCTCCAGGGAAGGTGAATCAACCACCTCCCTGGGCAGCCTCTGCCAGTGCCCAATGACCCTTGGGACAACCTGCTGAAGTTTTGAAGGGGTATTTGAGTATTTTTTCATGCTACTAAGGAACCAAAAGGTGTTTCTCCTATATTGGATGGTCAACCATGTCCTTTGCAGAGTTCCTCAGACTCTTGGTTTTCTCTAGCCTTTGACATATTTTGTGTTTTGCAGTTGTCTCGGGGCAGCCCTTGTATGCATGTGGAACAAGACAAGGGGAGCTGGATCTTCACCACAGGCCAGGGTTTCTCTCAGCTTGCCTGGTTGCCAAACTGAATTTCTGCAGTCCCACACCTAAGACATTTAAATCCATCATGTCCAATATCTACATGAGCAGAGCTATGGTGGGGCACTTCTCTATGGAGTGTGTTGGTGGAGGATTTTGAGGAGGAGGTCATCATCTCTGACCTTTTTTTTTTTTCCACTTTGCAAGCATATTCGGCTGCTGTGTGAAAGCAAAGCCTCTCTCTGCCAGCACTGAGGGTGAGTGGGAGGACAAGCGACACTCAGACAGATGGACATGTGTCATCCACACCCTCATGCACACGTAATGATGAGTTTTTGTGAGACCCCAATAAGCTTTAAGGACATTTCTTTATCTCCAACCTGGACCTGGTATCACTGAGGTTGTGTGAGATCCTGAATAAATATTGGCTGTCTAAATAAGGCATTGTTTTTCACCTGCTCTTCTCCTGTGAGGACATGAGGGAGAACTGGCTGGGACAAGCTCTTCTCGGTGCTCTGAGTTTTACATCTGTTCCCATAAAATCTCACTGTCTCTGTCCTTGGCAAACTGCAGGATGCTTTCCCCTTGCTGATATTTCAAAACATGGGCGGCATTTCCTCTTAAGTTAATTGTGTTAATAGTATCTCAAGTAAGAAGCTAGTTATTATGATCGCTCTACCAAGGACCTTTATTGGTAGCAGCCTTGGTGACAACTTCCAAAGTCAGGTTACAAACCTCGCTAGAAACTGATGGGCAGCTCTTTGCTAAAACCCTGGACCAGGATGTTCCCTGTCTGAGACAGATGGACTCTAGGTCCTGGAAAGACAGATGGGGACAAAAAGTGGCCTTCCTTCCCCACCATGCTCTGGATCAGCATCAGGTGACCTCATCCCATACAGGATCTCAGGCACCTCCCACTGGGCACACCAGGTCACTGATGCTGGGGAGCCACAGCAGGGAGTACATGGGAGAAGATTCTGCAGGAGAGGTGCTGTGGGGAAGCCATCACCCCAGGGCCAGAAACACCCTTTGGCAAGGTAAGGCAAGGATGGGTCAAAAAGAAACTTATGTAGTGGCTGGTCTTGCCAGCAAAGGACTTGTGGACATGTTCTATAAAAATGTGGCTTTCCTCAAATGTCATTACCTACTGAACATACACTTCTCTCCTTTGCTAGGGAGTTCCCTTCCGAGCACATTCATGAAACCCAGGGGTTGCTTTTAGTCCTGGTTTTGCATTAGCATCTTGATAATATTTTTTTTCTGGAGTTTGGTGGTGACATTGGGCTGCTGGCCAGGGAAACCTTGTACCAAGCTGCTCGTGCAGTGCTGATTAAAAGCTTCAGTTCCATGGCTCCTCCATTTCCTTGACACATTGGAAAAGCCGGACATCACTATTGGGATCTCGCTGAAATCGTGTAATTTGCAAACCTGACATTCTCAAGGTAAAGCACAACTTTTCATTTTTCTCAGGGCAGTTTTGTATTTGTTTTTTCCTCAGATCAAATGGGAGCCTGTTCAGGAAAAATGTTACATACTTTTCAAAAACCTTTTCTGCTGTGCTTCTGAGAGCCTCTCTAAAGCAATCAGTATTTGCACAAAATTGGTCCATATATATATATATATGTATCTATCTATCCTGAATGTAAAAGCAACCTGGAAAAATTAATCTGCAAGGAAACTCAAAGAAGATGGTAAAGTTGCTAGAAATGATTCTGGGAGCACACACTAGGATTACAAAGACACAGAACCCCATACAAAGTACTTGAAATCGCTGCAGGTGTATACACAGGTGATGTTCAAATCACACTTCGCCTCATGCAGGTCTATTGTGAATATAGGTGTCAGCCTTTCTCTATCAGTTCAGAAACATCTACCCTCAAGATTTCTTCTTCTGATTAGTATTGCAGGAGGAAGAGGGTGTAGATTTGCATCCACCTTCATTCTGTGGCTTTTTATTCTCGTGAAGGAAACCCATCCTAATGTCTGGAAGGGATGAGAAGGTGAAAGATCCCTGCCTGCTACTGCTTTGCTTTCATGAACTGAAGAGAAGGGTTATGAGTTTTAGAAAAGTCGGTTGTTTTTTTTTTCCTAAACACCACCTCATCTCCAAAGTCTAACATTTCCCTCAAGTACTTCTGCCTTTGTACGGGGAGTTTAGAAAGTAAATTTGCCTGCAAGCAGCACTGGCTGCAGGTTCAGCTGTTCCTTCAGCCTCCCTGGGAAGGCTGACACAAGACTAGGTGAATTAACAATCGATGAACAGGGTAACAATTGTTCAGCTTTTTAGCAATTAGTCAGCTTGAGATAAGCACAAAGAAAGAACTAACACTTAAGGGTAAACAGAATAGTAATAATTTAGCTGAAGCAACTGACACTTAAAGAATAGGAGAATAGAAGCTGCTCACACTTAAAGAATACACAGGGTGACAGTTGTGTAGCTAAAGCAGCATATTTCTATAAGCCTTTATGTAGGAAGGGGGTCTGTTGCTAGATGATTTCTGATAAGCAAGACAAGTCACCTGGAACTGTGATAAGAGCAGAAAACAACACTGACAAGAATGCCAAGGATCAGGAGAACATGCGCACAGGTTGAAGTTAAAGGAAGTTAAGACAATCAGCATTATCCCTGAGAAGACACTGCACAGGCACAAACAGGAAGAAGACTCTACTCAAACTCATTATAATAAGAAGCGGGGAAAGCTTGTGAATATGTATAGGCATGGTGGTTTTTCTTTGAATTTTATGAATATGTAACACTTTGCTGTATAAAGCCAAGACAAGTTGCCACAATGGGCACACACTTTTTATTTTTGAGAAATAATTCTCCCGTGCATCTCAGCGCTGAATACACATACCTACTCTATAACTTCACAAGTTATAGAGTCTTGATTACACGTGTGGAGGCTGGGATCCATCCACACGAGGATTTGGACGCAACAGGTGGGATCCGGGCAGGGGTGCAGCTGCGGGGGTGGCAACCACGGGCAAGGCGAGGTGGGGGTTGGACAGGACGGGTCCCACGCGTGGGGTGGAGGTCTGTATGTCTGTCTGTCTGTGTGTCCGTGTCCCCCCTCCCAGCGGGGCCGCCCCCGGGGCGGGGCCGCCGCCCTCAAAGCCGGGGCGGCCGTCGAGGCGGCGGGCAGAGAGGGGCCGCGCGGGGGCCGTCAGCACCATGGACAGCGGCGCCGCGGGGGCCGTCAGCACCATGGACAGCGGCGCCGCGGGGCGCCTCGACGCCGCTGCCTTCCTGGGCGCCTGGAGACGCTTCGATGCCGACGGCAAGTGGAGGGAACCGGGGGGACCGGGGTGGGGGGGGCTGCTGGAGGGAGGAGGGCGGGGGGCCACCTGCGTGACCACCTGGGTGGCCACCGCGGAGGGTGAAGGCAGTGTGAGGTGCTCGGCCAGTTGGGTTGGTGCCTGCGCGCACATCTGGGCTTCATCCCCGTGGGGTACTGCGGGTGTTTCAGAGCTCCTCTCCTCTTCCTCCTCGCATCCCAATATCAGATCTGAAAAGTCCCCTTTTCATACCCAAAGTTTTTGCCTTTTTGTTTGCCTACCTGTTCCTTCTGCTCCTTGAGTCACCTTCCCTGGAGGTGTTTAAGGGAAGGGTGGATGAGGTGCTGAGGGGCATGGTTTAGTGATGGATAGGAATGGTTGGACTCAATGATCCGATGGGTCTTTTCCAACCTAGTGATTCTATGATTCCCTCTCGTGGCTCCTGTTTGTGGTTTGGTGGGACTTTCGGCTGAAAAAAATTTAGATCATGAAAACTCCCAAGGGAGTTCAACAGTGCTGTGCCCTGCATGATAGACGAGAACTGGTCAATTTGGAGGTGAAAAATCCCAAGTAGACAAACAGGGTCCCCAGCTGAAAGCCCTACCATGCAGCCTTAGGCTCCCTGCACAGGAACCATGACACGGTTCACAGAGGTCAGGCAGTACCATCTGACCATTAATATCTTTATTTTATTTAGACAATGGTTACATAGAAGGGAAGGAGCTTGACAACTTTTTTCGTCATCTCCTGGAGAAACTGGGACCAGAAGTAAGTACCACGCCTCGTTAGTCATGCATCTAGTTCAAGTAAAAAAGTCGTTTTGCTGAGTGATTATTCGCATTTGTTCTCTGATTACTAGCTTCCTTAGCAATCCTCGAGGGAAAGAGATTTTCTCTTGGCAACAAGGTGGTATTTAAGCAGGCATGACAACCAAGTGCCATCACCTGAGATGCTTGATCAGTTGTTTCCAGTCCAACAGCTGCTGTCGTGGTGAGACTGCAGCTGGCATCAGCTGAAGGTGCTGTCTGGATGCATGGAGAGAAAGTCATTTACTGCCTTTGAATAGAAACAAATGAAAAAATATTGACACACAATCTGTCAGGGTGAGGAGGAAGAAAATGGTTATGGTTTCTCTAAGGGAGTGCTGATTAGCGTTGATAATATGATAGGTTTGTTTCCAAGGTCAGTTTTTAACAAATATGTTGTCAATAATTTTAAACTGTGCTTAGGAAGACAATGTACATTTATATTGCTGGAGATAGCTAGAAGCCAAACAGAAGTAAATTCTGTTTCTTTTAGGGTCGAGACCTGGCTCTCAAGTGTTTCTGGGTTTCTTCCCTGTTTGGGTTTTTTTCATATTTTTGGTGGCATCTCAGTCCTACCAGAAGTTGCACAACAATTTACAGGGTCTGGCTTCCTCAGAAACACATAAAGAAAACATGCTGATAACAGGCTTAATATTTTCACTACACAGTTTATGGTCAACTTGGAAGAGAAAAAGGTGTACGCATCTTCCAAATGGAAGGAGAGAGCATGCCAAAACCAGAGATTAAACAATCCCTTTAAGCAAAAAGTAACTAGTGAAAAGGCAGTAGCTATTAAAAGGCATAACTTCATGATTATCAAGCATAAAAAAATTATGCTTACAAGTCAATTAGTATTCTTGGATTTGGGGGGCTATAATAGAAAAAAAAAGATATTATGAATGTTTCTTTCAAGCAACTTCTTGTTAAATTTGCAAGTAAATTCAGATTGAAACGGGCATTTCTGCAGAAATTACTTTCTAGAGCATGGATAGTTAGATGAACAGATAGGCACACAAAATGGCTTTAAAACAAATCAACAAATATTCAACAGCAAGTGCTAAGAATCATGAGGAACACAGAAAAACTGATTTGAAGAGAAATTGAAAAGTTTATGAATGTTTACCCAGGAACAAAAGGTGACTATGGGAGCTGCTTATCTTGGGGTATTGAAACACCAGTGCAAAGCATGCTCAAATGGACCCAGTGGCAGCCGATGCAAGATGTTGAAGGAGACATTTAAAATGAGGCCAGAGAGGTCAATGTCACATGTCACTGAAGCAAGGGACCTCCAAGTGGGACTCTCTAGAGTTAACTGTAGCTGGTAATAAGACTGAGATTTAGCTGAGGTTCTCAGAATGCAGGCACCTTCCTGATGTTGAAATAAGAGGAGGAAACTTCCAGCCCCACACTATACCACACATGCCCCTTCTTTTCACATCCCTCATATGAGATTTTTGGGGACAGTATCACAAAGGATGGGTTGCAAACCTAGTGTGGTTGATGTCTTGCTGACATCAATGCGAACTCTATCATACTGCGTTAGGTATCAATACTCAGATATTTGCAAAATAAGGGTTATCTAGCAACGAGCTATCCAACTTCAAGAAACCAAGAACAGTTTCACTGACCACCAAAAGTCAGTGCTTGGATAACTCCAGCTTAAACCAGTGCACTCATCTAGTTTGCATCTCCTTTGCTTCTGCTGTCTAGCTTTTGCCATTAAAAGAAAAATCTTAACACAAACTGAATGAAAAAAGAACCAACTCCCTCTCTCTCTACTTAATAGAAGAAATAGGCTAATTCTGGAAAACAGTGCTTACTAACTGCCAGGCTGCACAAACAGTCTCACAAGTGTTTCTGGGTTTCTCCTCTGGTTTTCTTGTGTATTTTTTGGCAGTGTTTCATAGAATCATAGAGTGGTTTGTGGTGGAAGGGACCTTAAAGATCATCCAGTTCCAACCCCTCTATGATGGGCAGGGACACCTTTCAAACGGGTGCTTAAAGCCTCATACAACCTGGCCTCGAACACCTCCAGGCATGGGGCATCCACAACTTCCCTGGGCAACAAGAATTTCCACTTAAGCTGTATTACCCTAAGTGATAAGCTGGCACATTGCCTTGTTTTCCTTTGCCAGCAATCTGGTTTCAGTTCTTATGGTTGGTTATGGAGTAAACAGTCTCCTACCCAACAGGCAGCCAGCAGGGCAATCTGTCTTGGTGGCAGAAAACACAAGGTGATCTTTGACCAGGGAGACCGAGAGCAGTCTCCTGCCCTGCTCCCCTAGGCATGGGGTTTTCCTGTAGCATTGGATTAAACCAAGGTCTCTACTGTCTTTATACAATGAGTTTATCTAACAATGTTGAGCTATTTTTCTCTGTTTCAAGTTATTTATATTGTACAGGCTTGTGGTTATAGTGGGAGGGGTAAGGGATCGCCTCTGCACTGGTTTTCACCATCCAACAGAAAGAAAGTGGCCTTCGTGATACAAGGAGAGAGCTGTGATTAAGCACCTCTATGTTTTAGTGTTTGCTTTGACCTTTGCTTCTTCTTTAGAGTCTTAACATCTCTGTTTCCTTGCACAGTAGGAGAGGGAGACAGTAATACATTGGTATAACTTCCAGATGTGTCACAGGGATTAATTAGTGATTGTGACTGCTATACAAGTGATAAATAATGTTATCAGCACTGTAAGTTGTCTCTGCTTGAATAGCGAGCAGCTTCATAATTACATTTTTTCAGCCTACACTCTCCAAGCTGTTATTCTTCTTAATGACCACTGTCGTCCTTTAACTCTGTTATTCCTCCCAGCTACTCTGCAGATTCCCCAGCTGACACTAAATGCCAGGGGATGGGAGCAGCTGGGAAAACAATGCAGAAGGGAGCTGGTCAGGAAGGTGAGAGTCACAGCTCTTCCCAACAGCTCTAAAGTGAGGAAGGAAACGTGAAATACTCTCCAGTGATGAAGGCTAATTTATCACCTTTTAATGAACCATCAAGAATTTTTTTGTGAGGAAGGGAAAACTTTGCAACAAAGGTAGATCTGAATTTTGCCAATGCCTTTTAACCTTACAATCAACCAACACAAGTCCTGGATTCTGCTTTCTATCTCTCTTCCTCCAGCAATGGACTATTGCTGGAGACCTTTAGATAATGCCCCTAATAACATGCTTTAACTTCTGGTCAGCCCTGAAGTGGTCAGGCTGTTGGACTAGATGATCATTGTGGGTACTTTCCAACAGAAATATTCCATTCCGTTCAGCTCCGCTCTGCTCTGTTCAATTCTATTGCTAAGAAAATACCTTTGATTTCTAGGTATGTGTTACATAGACACAAACCTTCAGTGAAACAGTGGAGGTTTATAACACTGATGGACTGAAGTTTATATAAATTCTCCATCAGCCAGAGGGGATTCTGTGGTTTCTTTTATTTGGGGGATATAAGGCAGAACAGAGGATAATTCAGTCAAACACCAGCACAGGTTTGTGACCTGCTGGCATTACCCATCTGCTGCCATTATTACTCCTATGACTTCTCTCTAACTACCTCAGCCTCCAGCTTTCAATCTGCTGCTGCATGGCTGCTGTGATACGCCTGTGCTCTCTTCTGCTTACCCATAAAGCTCTTCCTTCTACATTATGGATGACTTCACATGCACTTTCTAAACGTTTTCTGAATTAGGTGAAAATTTAGTGAAAAGGACAGTTTCTTTCAGCACCGACGAAGGAATTTTATTGAAACAGGAAAGCCTTTGTGTTTCTTTTATTGCTATACATCTTTCTTTTATTTATAGAGATCACATGGGATCTTCCTTGCTTACTCTTTGCCATACTTTTAATGAAGCCCTATGTATATTCTTGTAATAATTAGGCAAGGAGAGTTTTATAGACTAATGACTATAAATTTTTGATTTAGATTACTGAAATTTCCGTAAAAGCAATGATATCTGAGCAGATACAGAAGGAAATGCACATTAGCATTATACTTGCAGGGCTCTTTCACAGAAAGATATTTCATTTGCTAACATTATACAGAAATTAGACAGAGGACTTTGGGGTAAAAGTCAGTTCCAATCTTCTAGTTCTAAGTGTGTAAGAGACCATATGCAAAATTTTTTGAAGTTTAAATTTGATCAGGCAAGGCAGGTGTTAGCCTTGTTATAATCCCCCTGCCCCCATACCACCTGGATAGTTATAACTGGAAAGGACTGAATTTAATCTTTAAGAGCTCACTGTGAATAGCCATGAAGTATTTGTCTTTGATTTTTACTTCCAAAAAAGATGAGCAGCCTCCAGCTACTCTTGCTCTTCATCCCTGCCTTGCACAATGTATTTTCTCTCTACATTACGTGTAGTCAGGAAAGCAGCAACTAGTAATTCAAACAAAGTTCAATGGCCAAAGTATATCAGCCAGCCTTAAAGCAGACTTCCTGCACATTTTACCACCCCAGGAGACCCAGGATGACAGACCAGGTCTCTGGTGAGCAACAGGTCAACAGCAAGAAGACCTCTAGCAGAAAGCATTCTTCTGCATCCTCCTTCAGGCTAATCTGAATCTTGAGTTGATCTTGATGATTTAGATATAAGGAAGAATTTTTTTACTGTGAGGGTGGTGAGGCAGTGGACCAGGTTGCCTAGAGAAGATGCGGATGCCCCCTTCCTGGAGGTGCTCAAGGCCAGGCTGGATTGGGCTTTGAGCAACCTGATCCAGTGGAAGATGTCCCTGCCCACAGCAGGGGGGTGGAACTAAATGCTGTTTAAGGTCTCTTCCATCCCAAATCATTCTATGATTGCCAAATACGATCATTTCTTTAGGTGCATTTTTCATTAGCCTTGATTAACTGATCCGCTCCTATTCCTGTTTCTGCACATTAAGGCAGGGCACTGCAGGCTCCTGGAAGTATGTCTAAATACAAACTCAACATCCCTATGGGAAAAAAACAGACATGATATGCTTTCATTGCCCAAAGACATGTCAAAAAACATTCAGCCTAGTAGATGGGGCAGAACAAAGAACCTGTCCAAAGCCTAAGCACAAACTATGACAGCACAGCGAGGGCTGTATTAGCCTTTGCTGGATGTGGGTGTCTTGTGCATGAAAAAATATTTCCCACATAAGTGCTGATGAGAGCTAAAAAAAGAACCAAAACGCAACACATGATGACAGGATAAGTACTCATCTATTGTAGCACGCAGGATTACAGTAAATCCTAACCAAAACACAGGGACAAATTCTCACGTGATAGCAAGATTGGCCTAAATGAGAAGTTGGCCAGGGAGCTGTGGAGTGAAATCCCACACTAACACAGGCAATCCAATGTACAACTGCATGGATGGGATGAAATCATTCATGCGATTCGTTTTTTTCTAATGCTACAGGATTTAAAGAAGGATTGGGCCAAATAAAGATCCTTTTCCAAGCTAAATGTGTATGTTACTGATGTCACACCTGATCTGTGCTGGCCTCCTGTCTGTACTGTGTGGCTTTTGGCATGGTACTAGATGTCAAGTTTGTTTTCCAACTAGCATTCTTGGCAGACATAATTTATTTCCATAGATCTTGTAGGAACTTGATATTTCAGGGACTCTTTGCCCTTCTATCAAATCTGGCTGAAACATTGTTAGGACAAACATGTGCTCAAGCCAGTTTTTTCAGGTAAGCCTCATTTTTTCCTCAATAAATGGACTATAATAATCCCTTACATTTGGGTTCTTTTTGCTTTTTACCAATAGAGTGGCTTGCTTCCAAAAATCACTTCAAGAAGGAAAAAAAAACCAGTTTATGACAAGACTGTCCTGATCAGAAGGAATTAAATGATATCCCTTTTCATCAAGTAGGAAAGGCTCCACAATGCTCCATACATTTTCTTTTTACCAGTCCCCAAACATATGACTCACAGTTATGTTTTCATCAAGGAAAGCTGCTGCCAAGCACATGTATTCCTTAAGGAGTGAAAATTTAATTAGACAGCAGGGGGCAAAGAGTGTTACAATATAAAAGGAAGAGGTCAACAAAGAAGATAGTTTACAGCTATGTTTCCAAAGAGTCATAACCAACAACAACAAAGAAATTAAATGCTGCAGATATTAAAAAATAAAAATGTGGGCATACCATTTCCATTATTGCAAACAGTATTAAAAATTAGATTACCTTTCTGATGCTAAATACTTTTAAAGGGATTTTGCAAAAGCAAAAACATAGACTGGAAGTGGAAAGGAGAAAGCAGGAAATTTGTTTGTTAAAGCAACTTGAAGCATCGAAGCTTTTCTCCACAAAACTCTGTGGAAGGGCATCCATAGTGTGAAATTTACTCCTTAACCCTGAAAAATGTATGAACAAAGCCACAACAATGTTTTAAACTGTGTGCTTTTATGAGAACAAAAATGACATGGCCTTCTCCTCATGACACATAGTGAAGATTTCCTCCTTGACTGAAGAGTGAAAGCTTCAGCAGTTCTGGGAAACCGTGCAGCATCTGACCTGGGAGGGACCACAGCAGCTGAAGCTTTACAACTCCTATGAAGCAAGCTAAAAAGGGGTTAAAGCACCCCTCTGCTCCAAGCTAGCTTCCATCACTGTTAGCTTCCAATGGAGATCATGTTTTGTGGAAATTAGCAGAGGGCTGAGGGCTTTTCTTCCCTTAAATGAGCGTCAGGAACAATATTGCAGGGAATTTCCTTCTGATAGAGGACCCTTTCTCCCTTCCCAGCCAAGCACTTGCTTCTCCACTAACTGCACTCTTCTTCAGACCAACCCTGAGCAAATCTGGAGGCAGGTCCCAGTTCACGTATGTTTTCCAGACTCTGGCAGGGACTCCTTTGCATTATGGTGTTGATTGATGCTAAATGTCAGCATCTCTATAGATGATTCTGCCTTAAGTAGGCAGCAATTCAGGGGAAATTGTGCTCCTCTGTCAGGGCTATTACCTCTTGATTACCTCTTGATTACCTCTTGATTAAATTCTCCTTCAGAAACTCAGGAAGATGCAAGAATCTGGGGGAAAAAAGAATTACAAGAAAGGCATCCCCGTACAGCTAGCTACAAGGAAAAAATGCAACAGCACGTGCTCAATTGTTCACAAAAGAGAAATTCTATCTGGTTGTGTAAAATTTTAGCCCCAAAACTATAGCTGTTTACTTGCTGCAAAGGCATTTGCCCCTGTTCCAGCATATAGAGACAAGAGGCACAAATTTGTATTATGCTAGTTGTACAGTTGCTTTCCAGAGCAGAATGGTGATGTATTTTCTTTATTACACCCCCTGCAATCCATAGCGCTTAAATAAATGGAGTGTGAGACTGAGGCATTTGAAAGCAGATCATGTTTGTCTTTTAGACTTTCCAGCTTGCTGCACTCTGTAGTTGAATAGAGAGTTAATAATTAAAGAGGAGGAAGGAAAAACAAGCTTCCCAGGGAAGCTGGTGACTACAACACCTGCTGCAGCACCTGTGGTTTTGTGTAAATGCCATACATCCCTGCGTGTATCTGTCTGGAGGTCTCCTCTTCTTCCTCTTCTGCTCCAGATCGTTCTTCTACCATAGGTCTTGCCCTGATCTGAGAAGCAAGGAAATATTTGTGGTAGCCCAAATGCAGAAAATAAAAAATAAGGTCTTTTGACCAGCAAACTGCCAAGGTTTTACCTTTGGCTTCCCCTCAGCACCCTCATTGCAGGGCGGCGCCCTGGACCCATACTGCCTGGCCAGTTCCCCTGCGCAGCCCCTCATCACCCCAGCATCCCAGCTCGGCCCTGGGCTCCACTCTGGGTGAGAAATACCCTCCTACACCGCTGGCTGGTTGCTGGATCCCTGCCCAGGCCATACCTGCAGAAACTGCCTCAACTGTTATTTCTTACCTGGGAATAGATATTTCAACCCTTTTAAGGTTATTTGAATCTTGTCTGTTCAAACCACCAATAGAGCTACAAAAAAAAAAAAAAATCTATTTGATATACTTACTTGACTGTAATTGGTTTCTTTATCTACAAGGCTTTTAAAAATGTTAATAGTCTCCATATCATTTCTATTTATTTACCTGCTGGCTGGCTTTGTTTGCTATTTGTCTCTGTCCATCTTCTTTCTTCCGAGCAGAGCTTGGGGTCCCGGTCGGGGTGCCTCCTCCTGAAGCCCTCACAGGGCTCCGAGGACATTGCACCAGTACAAATAATATGAAGAACAACACACTTAGTTAGTAAAATCCTATCTTGGGTCCATAAATCCTGGAATATTACCCAGGCAGTACTTCTGCCCAAATACTTCTCCCCCTCTGTTTCTGGAGCATGAGGCTCCTGCTGCACCACTCACAAGTTTCCCAGTGTTGCTGCCTCACTGTAGCGAGGACACAGCCCTAATTTGGAGGTAAAACCATACATGTAGAACATCTAAACAAGCCAGAGAATTGAATTCAAGGGAGAGATCAGCCACTCGCGCCGCTGTTCTGACTTTGCCCTGCAGCCTGCCCAGGCTGTCCCACCAGAGGCTGAAGATCTCCAAATACAGATTAGAGAGTTAGAAAATATAGCAGGAATCGGCAGTTCACATTCTTGCTTGGACAAGAGGAACAAATCACGCAGATTGCATGTGAGGTTTTTCCAGCCTTCTAAATGTTTTTGGAATGGAAAGACAATCAGAGCTAGTTGCTGGTCCACCCTACCGGAAGATCACTTTTAGAGACCAGATCTCCCAGTCTTGGTTTCTGCTTGAAGTGGCATGGCTTACTTGATCCTTTTTTATCTTCTAGTATTGGATTGGGGTTTTTTTGGTGAACGTAAAGGTCACCTTTGAAACCTAATGTTCATAAAGCAAGATACATCATTCTTGGTGTAAAAATTTGGAATATACAAAAAAATTTGCCTTGGGTGCACATCTTGGGAAATCCAGTTCGTGCAGTATCACTTACTTTGTTTTTATTCTTCAGGAGTAAAGACTGAGTTTCAGTAGATCTATCACCTTTTGTGTTTCATAAGTAGAACATTTATAAAAAGAGAGAGAATGTGCAATCCACTGTAGTGTAACCTCTTGGACTAAAACCTGTTGAAGCTGTGTAAATACTTTGGGCATTTACTTCATGTATGTCATGGTTTAAAAGAGTTAAAAATAAATAAAAAAGGCGACAGTCCTATTTTTATGCAGATAACAATGTTCCTGCACACAAATCTCTATGAAATGGTGGTTAATTGCTGACACAAAGTTGAGCAATAAGCTTTCTTAACAAATGACTAGTCTGAACTCTGCAGCGCACTTTTCAAATATTAGCTATGATTATCGTTTCAGAAATAACTTATCCCACTGGGCACGGAGGAGGATAATTTCAGTGTACTTTGCAGGCTTATTGAAGCTGGCAACTGATAGGCTTGCTTAGTGCTGAGGAGGTGTCTCAAAGCATCAAGGTGCCATCAGAAGGCAATTTAAATAGCATGAGGGCGAGTAATAATGCCAAAAGGAAAGACAACTGTGTATTTTTCATCGATGGTGTGCTGTGCCTCCACTGCCCACACCCAGGGGAACCAGCAGTGATCCACCTGGGGCAGTGGTGCAGGCACCTGGCCCCACAGAGCTGTCTGGCCACAACCACAGGGACAGAGCACCCTGCTGCCATGCCCTGGGACCTAGTTAAGCTGCCATTAGACAGACCTCAGGAGGGGGACCACCAGTCTTCAAGATCCCTACTGGGACACTGATCTTGTCTCTGTCTTGGAGTTCAGCTCTTAGCACTCTACCTCAAGGATGGACCTGGGGGATGCACCCCACCTGCCCAAGAGCGAGCTGTGGATGCCCCTATCCTCCCATTCCCAACTCCACATTCCCAGACTTTCCACCATTTGGCACATCGTAGTCCTATACTGAGCTGTACCCCAACTGAGAGATCTGGGGGTGTTTAGCCTGGAGAAGAGGAGGCTGAAGGGAGACCTCGTTGCTCTCTACAAGAAAGGAGGTTGTGGAGAGGAGGATGCTGGCCTCTTTTCCCAAGTGACAGGGAACAGGACGAGAGGAAATGTCCTCAAGCTCCACCAGAAGTGGTTTAGGTTGAACATTAGGAAAAAAATTTTCCTGGTCTCACTTTATTTTGTGTTTGATAGGAATGGTTGGACTTGATGATCTGGTGGGTCTCTTCCAACCTGGTTATTCTATGATTCTATGATTCTGTAGAAAGGGTCATTGGGCACTGGAACAGGTTGCCCAGGGAGGGGTTTGAGTCACCTTCCCTGGAGGTGTTTAAGGGACGGGTGGAAGAGGTGCTGAGAGACACGGTTTAGTGATTGGTGGGAATGGTTGCACTTGATGATCCTGTGGGTCTTTTCCAACCTGGTGATTCTATGATTCTATGATACTCTCTTAGTGGAGCAGCTTCACTTGTTCTAAGTAGATCACTCTCAGTTATTTTGAGATAACTTTTATAATCCAAAGCAAATTAACTCTTTCTCCCCTGATTCCAATGTAGGGTATTCTGCACTGACAATGCTATTAAAGATTTCTGTATAAGCCATGATGAATTTGTGCAGGCAAGTGCTCCTGAGCTCTGAGTCTGCTCTGAAGTAAGGTGAAGGCAGATTAAACTATGTCATAAATGATTAGTTATACTATCACCTTATCCATATACCTGTAGATATCTTTTTTCTGTTATCACTAGCAGCAAATTAAGGCTGCAAACACCAGTCACATCTAAACATGTGGGGAAATCAGGTGACAAAGTAGGTGCAAAGATAGACCTTAGCTTAACCATAAGCAGAAGATAATTAGCTTTCTTTTTGATTACCTCCTCTGTGACATCCTAGTGTGTACCGCTTGAGAGCAGATGGAAATTGCCATAATCATCTGGCTACTACTGAATGTGGGTACGGCCAGGGACATTTCAGGGTGTGAGGCATGTTCAGTTTTCTATGCGGTGCTTTCAAACACCCATCTGGAGTGAGAACGTGAACTGCAGTTGCTACACGTGCAGCCTGGCCGAGTTACTCTGCTCCGTGGTGACAAACCTTACAGAAAGTTCTTCTACATTGCACGATGTTTTGCAGAGCAGCACAATTATTGCTCCAATTCACGCTTTGCACAATCAGGGCCTGAAGAAGCACATAAGGTATTGAATAATCTGAAGTCTGGACGCGCTGCATCTGGGGCATCACGCAGAGCGTGGAACTCGCTGTTCCCTCTGCCTGGACAGGACAACAGAGAGTGTCCTTCCCTAGGAGTGGGGTTTATAGTTGCTTAGCTTGTGAATGGTCAGGCAGGCTGCACTGAGCCATGCATTGAGTGAATTTGAGAAAGTTACTTACAGTCCTGTGTCACAGTATTAAGAAAGCGATTGTACAACCTGATGGACCAGCAATAGTAAGCTGTAGTCCCATGTCCTAAGCCCACCTGCACAGAGGCATGATAAAAACTTTGAAGAGGTTTCCTTCAAGGGTTGGGAAGAATTTATTATCTTGTAAAAAATGCTACAACGGCATGCCAAGAGCCAATCTGGGTTATCCTTCTCCATTCCTCCCCTCCCAGAGAGGAGCATTTTGCACGCCACTGGGAGAGGAGCCAGGACCTGCTCAGTGCAGAGAGTGACATTGACTTCATTAATCCTTGGGCAAGATTAACTAGGTGAGCTTCCTAGTCCAGCCAAAAAGCTTATCTGACCAGAAGTTTTTCCCCAGGGTGGGGTAATTGTACTTCGTGTGTGCCAGTCAGACCAGATACCCTAATGCTTGCTGCTAGGAAAAAAGATTGTGCCTGATGAACCCAAGCATTGTATTTCACCTGTCAAAGCAGTGCCTGTCAAGACATAAAACCTGAAAAGTCCTGAAAATTTCTAAGTGTGTATAAATTGATTATGGAGTCGAACAGATGCAAACAGAATGTGAATTGCTTGAAATCCCATGCTATTAACCCAGAAATACTGACAAGGTTTGGTGCCAGGTCTTGAACCAGTTGACAGGCAATAATAAATAACAATCTAGCTCCACTGACACCTTTCAAAGCTGGTGATCTGATGAACTACAGAGATATAGTTCAAGGATAAAGACACCACCCTGAAAAGCATACGTTGAAAACATGCAGCATGAAAACTACTGTAACATACACTTAAACAAAACCAAATCCCAGTAATACAGTGGGAACAGCTGGCTAAACAAGTAAGTGTCACTGAAATAATCTGGCGTCTCCAAACACTGGTCTTCCAGCTGAAATTGTGGTTGCTACAAAGCTATGCTTAGGATTTGTTCCCAGATATTTGTCTGAGGCGGTGCGTTTGAGGGCTTTTAGGAGCATTATCTCCCGACTGTAAGGATGCGATGACCCTGGTGGTTACCTGTGAGTGTGGAGAGATTTCCTCCAGGAAACTTTTCTAGGGCACTCAGAAATATTCATGTGCATGTTGTTTTCCTCATGGTAGGACACTGTCACTGAAGAGAAAGTTCAGAGGATGAAGGAGCAATTCTTGTCTGCCTACGATGTCACCACAGATGGACGCTTGCAAATCCAAGAGGTATTTCCCTCCAATCAGAGCACAGGATTTCTTCAAAAGAAGAAGGGATAATCAGGACCTAGAGCAGGCTTGGGAGATATGGGAGGTAGAGCATGGGTGGGGAGGAAGTGAGTCATTAGCCATCACTTGTTTGGGCTTTATTTCAAAGGCAGCAACACGTCAAGCTTATAATTCCCACACTGGATCAGCAGCCACTCAAGTTTTTCTTTTCTTATTTTGTTATGTTTGTTTTGATTTTTATTTTTCTTTTTTCAGCTTGCAAATATGGTCTTGCCGGATGATGAGAATTTTCTGCTGCTTTTCCGACGAGAAACTCCCTTGGACAACAGTGTGGAATTCATGCGTGTTTGTACCTCTACATTGTCTCTTCCCTTTGAACACCAACAGCTTCTTCAATAACTACCCTTTCCCTGTCTGTAGAATATAGCATGGGGAATACATGGGTGTGGTGGAAGCAAACCATGTTCTGACCTGTTCAGGTAGAGAAGGTTGTACATTATTTACACCTGCAAAGCAGAGATGTGGTTGCTAAAACTGGACCAAAGGCACCTGGAGAGTTCATTAAACTTAGAAAACACTCTCAGCCACCTATCAATCATGCTGACAGAGATAAAACCTTACTTACTACCTACACACTGATAAATTCAGCCCTGTTGGGAGCTACAGCCAAAACTGCTGCTCCTCTGCTTGGAGAAGAGGAGGCTGAGGGGAGACCTCATTGCTCTCTACAACTCCCTGAAAGGAGGTTGTGGAGAGGAGGGTACTGGCCTCATCTCCCAAGTGACAGGGGACAGGACTCAAGCTCCACCAGGGGAGGTTTAGGCTGGACATTAGGAAAAAAATTTTCACAGAAAGGGTCATTGGTCACTGGCAGAGGCTGCCCAGGGAGGTGGTTGATTCACCTTCCCTGGAGGTGTTTAAGGGACAGGTGGACGAAGCTCTGAGGGACATGGGTTAGTGTTTTATAGGGATGGTTGGACTCGATGACCCGTTGAGTCTTTTCCAACCTGGTGTATGATTCCTTACCCACAGCACAGCATAGACCAAGAGGGCAGACCAGGTATGTTTTAAGCACCATTTTACCCTGAAGCATTAGCCTGGCAGGGTGTGGAGTGGAAATCTCCTTAAGCTAGGCCAACTGAGAAGCACAAGCCCATAAGGTTTCCTTCACCCAATCCTCCTCCACTCCCTGCTCCTAAGTATCCTAGCACAGAATTTCAATTTCTCCAGGACTGCTTGCAATTACTTTTATTCCACCTCCAAACTGAAAGGTTCTATAGATCAATGGCCAGTTGTGCACAGACTTCAGTTTTATTCAGGACTATAAGAGAAGCTGCATGTACAAATTAGGTAAAAACATGGAGCAGTTTTTTAGTCTTTTCTTCCTTTTATAGACAGTGAGTCTGCATTAAATATGTGAGCAGTATATTACATGTACAGCATCCAAGTGAGAGTAAAAGCTATTGTGTGCAAAGTTTGTTTTATTTCTTCTACAATTGATTAAATATTGGATAATACAACAGTTTGCTCATTGTGGAAGTCCTGACTTTAATCATTACTATCTATCATCCAAGCAGATAATTAACTGCAATATTTATGTGATCATATCAATCTATCTCCATTCAGATCTGGCGCAGTTACGATGCTGATAGCAGTGGATTTATTTCAGCTGGCGAGCTCAAAGTAAGTTATTCTAATAAGTCTCTTTGGGCTTGATCTACAGCTCACTGATGTCAATGGGAGCCTGTCGACCTTACAATGAGAGCCTTTCTGTCAGCTTTACCAATTTACTGCTCTTGTTTGTTTGTATGTTTGTTTGTTTGTTTTAGTTGTGGTTCATGGGTGGCATTTCTAAGTTTTTCATGGTGAGTTGAAGAACTGGGGACCCTCCAACCTTCTGGCATGGGTGCAGGCACCTAGCCAGGAGAAAGGGTGGGCAGCTGTTGCCCTTGCTGTCCTGCTTCCCCCTTTCCTCATCCCGTGACTCCACTTGTCTCAGTTCCCCCAAGCATCCAAGGGGCTCCCCGCAAGCATGCCTCGCCTTGGCATTGCACATATGCCTCTACCAGCTAAGCGGAGCCAAAGCTGTTGAGTTTTATTAATGGGATTTCTTCATAACCTCTTTCTGAGCTGCAGATTTTTCTGAACCCTGATTCATTTTTAAAGCTCAGGCTATCGAGGCAGAAACCTGTTCAGAAAAAGTAATTCACACAGTCTGAGTCAGCTGGGCACAGAACTCTGTCCCGGGGCTGCAGATTCTGTGTTGACCTCTCAGCATGTGGCTCCAGCCTGTATGTCAATGAAGACATAGAAGGGTGCTGAAGAGTTTTGCTGAATGGCAAATATTTTGATTCAAGATCAGTTAGCAAATATTGCAGGACTTGTTATCTTTCTCTTATTTTGTTAGTTGACTATAACTTATTCCAGTAATTTATTTGAAAAAAATATGTTTCAACTTAAAAATGTGAACTTTCTGTGGTTAAAGACACTAGTACTAATCAGAAATATGAAATTAGATTCATGTATCCTGCTGAATTTGGATTGAATTCACTATAAAAATTAGATTTTGTCTCTTTCCTTATGACAGGATTTCCTGAGAGATCTCTTTTTGCAGCATAACAAGATGGTTGCTGAAGTAAAGCTGGAAGAATATACTGATACCATGGTAAGAAAAGATATTCTAGTGTTGAGATTATAGTATTGACTAAAAATCTCCTTCATAGACAATGCCTATAGAGCCATAAACACCTTAAAAGGTACATTTTGTTGAAGAGATCCCTGTGGAAAGATAGCACTTGTTGCTGCTGTTTCTTTGCACTGCGGTGGACATCAGTGTGAACAGCATTTCATGCATTTTTGCTTGAGTTGAACTGTTTATTATGTGAAAATAGCTTGACTTTACGCCAAAGCACACTGAGCCCTAAATCCACATTAAACATTAGTTGAGGTGCATCGTTCTTCAGGGTATGTTCAGCCCCAGCCAGACCTCCAGCACTTTCCCCCTCAGCAAATCCTTTTGCTTGCAAGACACACGCTTTTCTGCGCTGCTAAGTCCAACAAGCCTTGCTGGCTCCCTGCTGCTTCCCTGAAAGGCAGGGAGGTTGAAAGCTTAAACTCTTCCCCTGCCTTATCACAATGTAGCTTTTATCCTACAATCAGCAACGCAATATTCAACGTAACTTCACAACCTGTTACCTGGATTTCAGAGCGACTTACTATGTCTAACAATTCAAAGACAAGAGAAGAAAATAAAAGCTCATTTCTGATCTCACTCTCAAAGGTATCACTTGAGTTCCACTAACAGACATCTACCATTGCAATTTTCTAAATGATTTTCAGATAAGAATGTATTGATTCTCAGAAAAAAAAAAAAGAGAGAGAAAAAAGATTATCTGTGTTTGTACCTTAATAACAGCTTGGCATGCAAGAAAGCAAGGAGCTGCACATAAATTTTGCAATACCATGTTATGTATGCAAGATGCATCCGTGCCTGGAAATGGGACCCTTTAGAGCAAGGTGAAAAACTATAACATTACAGAAGAGCAGATATTTCTTTTCATATTTATAGGACAGTGAAGGGAGAGGAATGCAAGCTACAGAAATTATTTTCCAACTAGCAGAGCTTGAAAACAATAAACCCCTCCAAGCTACAGTTGAACAAAAATCTTGCTGGTAGTGCTTGCAGGTGGCAAGTAGCATTTATGCTGCTCCATTAAGGTCTACATCCCCAGTGGCTAATCTCTGACAAGGTGCTGGGGAATAGGCAATTTAAAGCTTGTAGACACTTGATGGTTCATTTCTTCCAGCTCCTTCCCCTTTCCAATAATTTTCCAAGAAAGATCTGCAATTTCTGCTGCCTTGGCATGGGTGGATATCAATGCAGCCTGGCTCTGACAGCCAGGAGGTCTGCTTTCTCTTCCTATGTTTTTTTTTAATAGGCTGGCTTTGCATCTTTGGGAAGGCAGATCAGCCTTTATGCTTCAGGATAAGATTTGAAAAGCCGTGCTTCTTTTATCCGGGGAAATCTATTGTCTGAAATACAACCCCGTCTCATGAGGACGAAGGTTTGCAAAGCCACATTGCTAAAAGAATCAAGGATGTTAATGGTTATTAGAAAATTAGGGTATGGCAGATATCCTTTTTTTTCCTTGCAATTCTTTACTATAAACTGAAGATCACGGATATTTACAAACACACCTGATCCCAAGAGTTAAGGCAGGGTATGAAATTGAAACATGTGTAATCTTACCCTGTGATATCCTGTGGTAAAATAGAGAATATGAATGTTGTACATCATGGTGAGGCATCCACATGGAGAGCATCTCTATAGAAGGAAATATGCTGCATAAACTGATTGCATGGGGACTTGTCTGAAGGAGGAGGGCAAAATCACAAGGAGAGAAGAAAGATTCAGTCTTACATTTGCAGTGCTGGTTTAAACAGGGAGAAGTGACTTGAGGAGCCAAGAGCAAAGGCACGAGGTCGAGGTCCAGGGTGATGAGAGCTCTCTGCTTTCCCTCTCTGCTTTTCACAAGGAGTGGGGAGTTGGTGAAGTGCAGAGTCTTAATGGGACTCTGCCACTGTCACCAGTGTCTGGGAAAACAGAGGGACCTTACTTTTAATTCCTGAGGCTCTCACAAACTTTCTCTTGTGTCTATAGCAACCACCAGCGTCAATTCCTTTACTGCGGGGTGGCAATAGTTATATTTCTCTCCCCTGCTTGTTCTCATACTTTTATCTGTTTAGAGCACAAGGTCTTTGGGATGAGAGCCTGTATCTACTGCTCACAAGTACAGGGTGTCCAGGGTGGCCCATCTATCCTACTCAGGGCTTTCAAGTGCTGCTCTAATAGCATTCGATTGAAATAAGCAGTGTCCCAAGGAGGTGTAAACCCATCTTTCTCCATGGGAATTTACAGATCTCTGCCCTATTTTCAGTATATCCACATCTGGCCACACACATCTTAAGCAGCTACTGATGGTATACTAAGTGGACCCTAGAGGCTTGCGGAGAGAAGGATAAAGGGGAAAATATAGAAAGTACCATTTTAAAGGAGCTAGTCTAGGCATAAATTTAAAAAAAAAAAAAAAAAGGCATTTTATGATTCTGTGCTGGATATTTGTAGCTTTAGCCTGTGAGAGGTGTGAGCAGATAGCATGCTGACCAGGGCATAAGAACTACTTGCTACTTACAAATGCAGTTGTGAATAAAAAAAAATTTAAAAAGCTGGGAAAAGTAAGAAAGTATTTCTTTTGGAAAATATTGGTTGCCTCCAGAAAGGAAGATCACTTTATCAGGTTGCTTAGAAGCTATTCCTTAAGAGGCTACTTTGTTCCCTTGTGATCTTGCCATCCTCTTTTCAGAGAACAGTGATACAGACCAGGGGTTTGATAAACAAACGATGAACCGTTGTGACGAAAACAGATAGTGAACATGATGGAATTGCACCACAATGAGAAGGAAGCTGCAGAGGATGGTGGTACTACTAATAACCTTTCCCAGTCCCTTCCCACTCTGACAGAATCAAGCTGTCAAGACTTCTGGGACCTGGTGAAATTTCAGCCCATGAATACTCAGCTCATGCATGCATTTCACAACATTTTGCCACCAGTGACAGCTTCCATACCTGTGTATGCACACAGCTCTCTACTGAAGCAAAATATTGTAAAGGCCTCAATATTAACCAGATTTAAGACATAGTTTGTGGTGAAATTAAATATTAATCCTTTTTTCTTCTATAAGGACAAACTTCTCACTCAGCTTTTCCATCTTGGCATATGTTATTACCTTGTTCATCAGAACACTGATAGTTCATAGCTTCCCAGATAGCAACGTAATACTTGTGGTTTGTGATCCCAATGTCTGGAAGCCACTTGCAGGGCAAACTCCTTACTGAGATAATCTTCAGCAAATTAAAGTATATGTACCTCTGAAACAGTCATATATGCAACACTAGCATTCACTTGTTGCATTCCTTTATGTTAATAATATCAGATTGAACATAAAAAAGCCCTTTAATTTGAGCATTATTATATTTTAGCAAAATGTCAAAGATAGCCCCTGCCCACCCACCCACTCACCCCCCAAGCCAATTTACCATCTTTTCCCACCAGAAGCTAAAATTCTAGGGAGGCAGTAAGTGTGGTGACTAATAATTTAACGAGTACTGGCTGTGAACTGCAACTTTTGAAAATCAGTAGATGGAGATGGCTAAGGATGATAGCTTAGCCCCAGAGAAGTCGATACAGAAGCTCTCTAGAAGCAGAGAGGACAGGGGAGGTTACTGGTGCTTTGGTGGCTGCTGCCTATCCCTTCTGTGAGAACAATGCTAGAGAGTCAGTGCAGCCAGGTCTTTGGCTGGGACAGTCTGTCCATCTGTCTGTGCTCTTTGCCACTTCTACTGTACTTACATAGGGCAGGAGGAAGCTGAGCACGAAAAATCCAGGTAATTTAGTCCCTTACCACCTTATTGGCCAAGCTAATTTATTTTTGTTAATGAACTGTCTTATAAACACCAAGGAAATGGTGTAATGGAAAGACAAATATTTGATGCATTGACAAAAATCTAAACAGAGTTCATTATGCTTTTTAACACACTGAGCAAACTTCCCAAAGCCCTAGAAATATGACCGGAGTTGAACATAGACTAAAAGACTGGTTGCCTAAAGGACTGGTTGTCTTTGTACATCCCTTCTACTGGTTGGGGTTCATGCTGATCAGCCTCCCAGGTGGCTCCATAAGGATGTCATGAACCCCAGAAGACTGCATCCCCACTTATATACTGACACTGCAACCAACACTTTGCCTAACCCCAACCACCAGTGCCCAGAGCCTCCCCATCCCTGCAGAGCTTCCTTCTGGCTTTGAGTGGGTTGCAATTCCTCCCGCTACTGAAAGGCTGCTTTGCTGCGTGGGATAGAAAGGGATCATGAACACAATGAAGGGAAACCTGCCTCTCATGTCCCCTCCAGACTTAATCCTGGCAGTGCTGTCACCTCCAGTTTTGTGTGACGCTTGCTGTGGCATAAGCCAGGGGAAGTAAAAAATCACATTTACGCTCAGACTTCAATTCTGAAGACCAAAACCAGGCTTTCGAAAATCCCAGCAGATAATACCTTAGTCTTTTAGAAATGAAAGCACTCTTAGAAATCCTGCGCTAAACCTCTCATCTAGATTACACAGGCGATCTGGTCAGGCAGAGCACTGAGCTTTTGTCCTGGGAATAACTTGCTGGCCAAGGGCCCTCCTGTTGCTCTGCAAAAGCCTTTGTGACCCCGTCCTTCTCGAAGGAAAGAAGCCATAGGCAATCCTGCGGCTCAGGCACATGCCTGCCTTTATACACACTCAATAACTTTTGTATTCATTGGCCAGTTTTAGTTAGTGCTGTCAGGTTCAGATGCCCCTGATGTATATATTTGTGAGGGCAGGAGGTCAGGCAAGAGACACCTCTTCCTATGTCCCACCTGAGGGATAAAACACTTTACTACACACAAAGAATCAGAACAAGAGAAGGTTTATAAGCAGCCTTTAGTTACTCCACTGATCAAAGAAGTATTTATTTTGGTTGTTTACGTCTCTCCTTTCCCTGTCATGGAAAAAAAAAAATCAAGATTTATAATCTTCCATTGCTCTTCGAAGCATGTGTTTGTCACATACTGTTTTTTCAGTGGCCTTCTTTACAACACTGGACTGGACAGCAGAGATGTTCACATGCTGAATTCAAAGCCAGTGGCAGTTTTGATTTTGCCCTTAAAAAAACAAGTTATAAAAACTCATGTTTTGCAAACCCAGCTCATACCTACCCTCTGTCTGCCTCAGAGTGCACGGAATACATTCAGACAAGCAAAACTGAGACTTGCCTGGTGCACTGCCATTTAATGTCATTAAGTGAATTAATTGAATTAATTACGCAAGCACTTTAAAACACAGCATAGCTTGGCAGTAAAATAATGTATCATTTTATAAAGCATACTGCTTGATGCAACAAAGCTTTTAGAAAAACTGAGCACTATTTAAACATGCCTGACCTTATCCTTAACCACGTTGAGAGGTTTCATATTAGCCTAGCAGCAGTAATACACGTTTCAAGAGTGTAAACTGAAAACCCATCAAATTTAATGTTTCAAAAGGGTGTGTAAAGGCAGAGGCTTAAATTAGAAACAACGTCAAGTATCTGCTTCTCCCATCGTGTACACTTCAGCATATGGGGAGGGTACCTTCTGTCATTCTTTGTGTACACAATTAGAGGGTCAGACCAATGCTTGAAGTTTGAAAGTTTAGTTAATAAACATTTCCCCAGGCTCTTATAGAGTAATGCAGCCAAAAATTACCATGTAGTGGGTATGCACGAGCTCCACTTGTCCAGATAATAGGATTAGGTCTATCTTATTAGCTGTGGTACCTGAACAAATTCAGTGAACACTATTCCATCTTCCTTACATGTTTTCCATCTTTCATGTGGAAGGTACTAGACAAGAATTAGCTTGGACTAGCTCTTCCAGCCAAACTTTCATTTTCTCTCTGTTGACTGGTATGGACAATTGAAATATTGCATACATTTGAAAATTTTATTCAGGATACTTGCTGCAGAAAAAGGCCAAACCATTTGAAACACTAAGGTTCTCTCTTGGATTTGCAAAAGCAGAGATGAGTGAAAGAGGCCAGAGAGAGGAGTCGGGTAGCTGTAAGTAAACACAGTCAACCTATGGAAATTTAATGTTAAACTCAAAGACAGAGTGCAAATGAAGCAAAATGGCTAAGGATGTTGCTTTTTATTAAGTGTTCTGCTAAAGAAACAATTCCCTCTGCAGTTAAGTCTGTATTAAAGGGGTCTGTGCTACTGCTGGAATATTGTAAAGGCTTCAAATATGGATAGAGTTGAAAACCACTGGCTAAGAAAATTGATAAAGAAACAGAAAGACTTTCACATCTAAAACAATCTCTAATCTAGCCTATTTCATTAAAGGTGCACGAAGCTTTTCAGCCTCCCATGGCTGTTCGTGACTTCTGAAACCATGAAAATGCTCTGCACCCACAAAGTAGAGCAGATGCAGAGCAGACAGGAGACTCAAAGTCCTGAGAAAAGAACAGCTATGCTAGGGTGCACAAAAGAAACTCATGACTTGTCTCAGGCTTATGTGAAATGAAAAATGGGCCTAAGTCTGCCCCTTGGATTGCAAACAATGAGGTCTTTCCTGGTCCCAGAAGCTGCCACCACAGTCAGCATTTATAGAGGTTTATCATTGAGCTTGAGCAGAACTCAGCACCTCATGGTCACACAGATGAACTTCTCCCCAAAACTCTGTGTGTTTGCTTTCCTGATGCATCACAAAGGGAAAAAACATTCTGGGCCTCTGAATCTGAAGTCTGAGATGAAACACTGTCCTTTAGTCTCAAGAGTAGTTCTGAGATGCACACAAAAAGGGAGAAAATAAAAAACACTTCCAGAAACCAAGAAACATGTAGAAGAATCCAGGTGGAGTTCAGAGTGCTAAAGACAGTAAGTTTTAGTGTGTTTTTGTAAGAACATTGCATGAAGAAAAGACTAGGGCATTGGTATCCTGAATCTTCTTCCTAGTTTTCATACTTTCTGACAAAAGACTTCGAGCCAAGCAAAACCCCACTGGCTTTAGCAGCATAAACCCCTGACTTGAGTGTCTATCAGCAGTGACATTTGGACCTCAACCACTCAATAGCCACAACAACAGTCAAAGATAAGGATGATGTCAAGCTGGAAGTGTTTGGAGATTCCCTCCACTTTTGGTATTTTTATTTTTTTTCAGGGACTATGGCAAGGCCAGTATTTAGTTTCTTAAGACATTTGCTGAAGACCTATCTTTACAAGGGAATGGTGCTGATATTTGATTGCTTGGGTTGTTACTGTAAGAAAGCAGGACAATTTTGCTGTGCTTGTGTCACTCTCACACTTGGTGCTAGCTAGCAGAGGAGGTTGTGCTGCCTGGGGCTTGGGCAAAGCACCCGAAGCAAGCAGAGATCACAGAATCACAGAATAACCAGGTTGGAAGAGACCCACTGGATCGTCGAGTCCCACCATTCCCACCAATCCCTAAATTATGCTCCTAAGCACCTCATCTACCCCTAAGCACCCCAGATGATGGCTCAGGGAAGAGCAAAATGTATATTGACTTCTTTGTATATGTGCTCTCCTCATGATCTGTCTATTTTATCTCTGTCTGCTTGACTTTTAGATGAAAATCTTTGACAAAAACAAAGATGGACGTCTGGACCTGAATGATCTGGCAAGGTAGGATTTTATAGGTGTTTTCAGTCTGCAATAGCAGATCCAGGCTAGGCGATGATCTCCCTCTGGGCATGCATTTGAATCCTACCTCCTTTCAAATAAAACTGGGGACTCTGGTATAGGTATGATCCGCATTGCAATAGTCTGAGAACCTAGAGCTGGTGACACTGAGCAAAGCCAGGACCTGTTCATGCAGCACTAAAACACTCTGCCATGACTTGTGCTACCTCTGTGATGCTCCTCAAGAGTTGACAAAGCAGCCAGTGACACCATTTCTCTAAAAGAAGGATGGCAAATCCCCTTCAGCAGTGTCAAAGATGTGCATTTATTTCACATCATCATGCACAGCAGGGATTGCAAAGTATTTTTGCTGCTTATTTGAGGAATAAAGGTGACACCACAAAGGAGTTTATCACTGGCAGTAAGAGAGGATTTGGATGTCTGTGGAATGAAACTGGGGACTTGGTCACAGGCCTCTGTCTCTTTTCTGTCCTTGATGCCTCAGAGACTTTTACATAATGTTCAATGCATCCCGATAGTGAGCACGCCTCTGTCTGTAAATGTATGTGCATTGAGTGGAGGAGACTTCAAACGTGCAGGTACTGTCTTAAAACGCTGGTTTGGGGGATGAGAGGAGAGACGTGCTAGTTTGCTCCTGTTACTGTCTGCTTGGGATCATGACACGCCAGCACAAATAACTACAGTGCACAGGGCAGTTTCCTTTGACCACTGAAAACATGAAGAAAGAGAGAAAAAGAGGCAGAAAGGAGAATAAAGGAGATCCCCTTGCATTTTCCTTTTAAATGTGTCTCCCCACTACCCCTTCGCCCCATGCCAGATGAGGCTCCCCTTTGATCTGAGCACATTCCTCACACCCCAAACCCTTCAGCGCGCAGACACAGCTCAGCATGCCCAGCACTGTGGGCTTGCAAACTTTCAGGGTTAGCAGAGCAGCTGGAGAGAGAAAAGCTTTTTTACGGTGCTGTCAGGGGCTTTGGGAAGGAGGAGGGGAAAGGAGAGGAATCTTGCTAGTCTTAGTGCTCAGGCCAGTTTTACCTTGTCCTTTAATTTTACAACCACCAATTCTCCTCCCAACAGAGAGCAATAAATTGCACTTTCCTTTAATGCTGCACAGCAAACACAGTTACAAGGAATGATTGTCCGGTATCTCTTTCGTTGGAAGCTGACCACCTCCACTGCACTGGGCCACCAGAAATACTTTGTGAGAAGGAATGGTGCTAAGAAAAGGGTTTACAGTGAGCCAAGGGCACTAGATATTCCCCCATCAGACAGTCAGGGAGGCATGTGTTCCTGTAACAACCCTCCGTAAATAACCCCACAGGCGATTTTTTTTTTTAAAGGCCTCTAATCTAAAAACTTCTTTGCTTTACGAAACAGAATAGTTCAGAACAGTTTGTGTGCAGATGATAAAGCAGAAAGATCATAATTTAAATCTCTCTATTCAGGATTCTGTCGCTCCAGGAAAATTTCCTTCTTCAATTTAAAATGGATGTAAGTAGTGCTATTTTTTAATGCATCAATCCCATCTCTCTCAGCTAAGATAACCTGAGCCCAAACTTGAATCTTTTTCATTTTTCTTTTTCATTTGCCTGTTCTTTTCACACGCAGGCTTGCAGCACTGAAGAAAGGAGGAGGGATTTTGAAAAGATCTTCGCACACTATGACGTTGTGAGTCCCAGAGACCTTCCCTTTGTGGTCTTTAAACGACACAGATTTAGCATATGCTGCTCAGACTTCTGGGTGCTCTTGGAGTCACTCAGGAGCTGGAACTGTGCCTGAGCCCATGGGCCAGAGGGGTGCAAGCACCAGGCTGAGGAGCAATGTGGGGGCAGAAGGGAACAATACTTAGAGACTTTAGGGTAAAGGACCCATTTTGACTTTGTCCATTGCCATGGCTGGCACTGCTGCATTAGTCACATCTCTCTGCAGGTGATGCAAGGGCTGTAGAGTGGATAGTGGTTTTAATAGTCTCTGGAAATTTGGGACCTGCACCATCACCTTGAAAAACAAAACCCCTTCCAGTACTGAACCAAAGGCTATTTAGGGAGTCTGTCCCAGAATGGAGATAACCTCCTATGTGCCTGTTAGAAATCAGCAGCTCAGTGCCACTTCTGACACTTGCACAACTCATTCAGCATGGTGACCAGCAAGCCTCAAAAAATGGTGGAAGAGGCTGCTGCTGTTTGAGGGGAAGAGATGGTCTGGGAAAAAGAAAGACATCTTGGAGCTCAGTGACTGGGTTAACCTGCTGACCAGTAAACATTGTCATATTGTTTACTTACTGGAGCATTTTGATGTTTCTTCCATCTTTCAGAGTAAAACAGGAGCACTTGAAGGCCCAGAAGTGGATGGGTTTGTCAAAGACATGATGGAATTAGTCAAGGTAGCTTGGTGGCTCTTAATATTTATTAGTAAACCGTATTCCCAAGAGGAAGGTGCTTGATTTGGAAAAGTTGTGTAGTGAGGCTAGTAAGAACATGGAGCCAAATCTCGCTTTGACCAGCAACAGAAATGAATGTCATGTTCTCACAATTTCACTGTAGAGCACTTTATCATATAACAGAAATTCTGCCTGTCAAATTAATACAGCTTCACTCAGCAGCTGTAGTTAAGAAAGGTCCACTATAGCTCATACTCTGAACTAAGCGGTTGTTCCAGCATCATGAGTTGTGTCAGTGTGAATCAGTCATCAGAAGCTTTTTCTTCTGTTTTCACTGTGAGTATGGTCCTCACCAGAATGACCTCATGCTTCATTAGCTTATCACAGGGCTACACTTGAGTTATTTGAGGTCTATTTCTAATCAAGAATACCATACCCAACGTGTCACTTCAGTTTCTTACAGACAGCACAGTTTGTCTGCATTGGATTACCTTGAGTTTCCAAATGCAGTCCAGGACAGAGTTTTTGATGTAAATGTAGTCTGATCTTAGGCTCCCTCTGAGTCTGAGCTGTTGTATTTCTACATGATGTGACCTAATGCAAGGACACCTGCATTCCCATGTCCATTTAGAGGAGAGCAGAGAGCTGCATGCCAATGCTTGTGGGTGCGTGTACATTATAGCCATGAGGCACATAGGAAAGTCTGTGAGGACAGGCAGGAGGTTGCATTTCTGCTCAGTCCATGTCTGTCCAAATGTTGTACTTTCCCTAAGGGCCTCCAACAGCAACATTCTTGGGCACCACAAGATGTGCATGTGAATTTGATCTCCTCCTGGGGAAGTGGAAAGCAGAAGTGGTGCAGCATTAGGAGTATACTGAAAGAGTGCAACCTGCAAAGTATGTCTTTGCATTTATTTGGTCCACTAAAGGTATTTTTGAGTTGCTGGCTAGCCTGCAAAACAGTACCCAGCTGACAGAAATGCCACATTGCTCTTTGTGTAGGAGGTTTGAGAAAGGAAATCAGATGAAAGCACAAGTCCAGTAGTGCAGTGATCTGTACTGAACACGTTTTTGCAAACTTCTGTTTGATATGGATTAGATAGAATCATAGAATCACCAGGCTGGAAGAGACCCACCAGATCATCGAGTCCAACCATTCCTTTCAAACACTAAACCATGTACCTCGGCACCTCGTCCACCCATCCCCTAGACACCTCCAGGGAAGGTGACTCAACCCCCTCCCTGGGCAGCCTCTGCCAGTGCCCAATGACCCTTTCTGTGACTTTTTTTCCTAATGTTCAGCCTAAACTCCCCCTGGCAGAGCTTGAGGCCATTTCCTCTCGTCCTGTCCCCTGTCACTTGGGAGAAGAGGCCAGCTCCCTCCTCTCCACAACCTCCTGATGGCCTTGACTAAGCACAAAAAACATGGTGCATTTCCTACAATTACTCATAGTCCCATATCCTTTCTGGTTTTGCGGGCTACCCCTTCCACATTCTCTGTTCGCTTCCATACCTTGTATGAGTTTATGTGGGGTCAGGCTGTTTGGTTGTACCTCCTTGGATGAATTTCCCAGCTGCTACATGGGCTGCTGCTTTACAGGGCTGGGGAAATCCATAGAAGTTTTTCTCTCAGCCAAGCTTTTCTCTTTTGCCTGCAGCCCAGCATTAGTGGGGTGGACCTGGACAAGTTCCGCCAGATCCTGCTCAACCACTGTGATGTGAACAAGGATGGGAAAATCCAGAAATCTGAATTGGCTCTGTGTCTTGGGCTTAAAATAAACCCGTAGCTGGAAGAGTGCTTGTGGTGCATTTCCCTTGTGAGATTTGCCTGCTGCTGCTCGTAGAAGTGAGTCCATGCTGCCACGTGAACCATGGGGAAAAGAGGCACCGTGCCAGTGGCCTGGAGCGCGGCTGGACAAAGATGAATCGGAGTGGGATCTGCACGGAGGGCCTCCCCGCTTTGCCACCCCCTTTGTGGTGTTTGCTCACTGCTGCTGCTTGTGGGTCCCTTTAATGATGTCTCTGCCCATGAACACACTAGCAGCTCAGAAAAGGGGTTGCTATTCTTCTCTTGTCCCCATGAAATGCTACCCTGTCTGTCCCCGAGAACAGGGACAAGCACTTCCTTAAAAATGTCCCATTAGTGCTCTTAGAGTGCAGCTACCAGGTGTTTCTGATGGTCACGTTATGTGTGAAGTCATTACTTTGGTGAGCATTGTGCTTTCTTTGTGCATTTAAAATACTGGATGGATGGCAACGCATTTCTGCAGAAATAAAAAATGCCAGTAAAATTGAAGTTTATGTATTATGTATGGAAAGCCACCTGCCACAGGCTGCAGACCATGCATAGTAGCAATTTTATGTAAAACTTATTGAACAGAAAGGGGTTTTGTGATGCCTACCAGCTGTGGTGGTGAAGTCTACCAGGAAATGAAAGATGGTTAGTCCTTCTCATGAGGAAACCATACACAAGGGGAAATAATATCACCTCCAGGATGAAAGCCTTTCTTATGATGCAAACTGAAATAATATACAAGGTTTCCTTAAACTGAAAAACTGGAAGAACAGAAGTCTAATGACAGCAAATATCTTAAACACACACTTATTTTTTAAAATCTGTTAGAATCACAGAATCACTAGGTTGGAAAAGACCTCTTGGATCATCGAGTTCAACCATTCCTATCAAACACTAAACCATGACCCTGAGCACCTCATCCACATTTATTTTAAATACCTCCAGGGATGGTGTAAGTACTTGTTACCTCTACCAAACTTAAAGCTAACCCCTCACTCCCTGGCTGTGAGGATAATCCTGGAGCCTAAGAGCAGCAGCATCATTTGTGCCATGTGCCAGCTTTGACTGCATGTTCAGAAAGTGCCACATCTATGCTATCATGCCTAAATAGTTCTTAATTGCAGATGAGAAAACTGCAGAGGGAGGGCTATTGGCAAAACACCCACGCGTTTCAGCATTTCTGTCTCTAACAGGAGAGAGATTTGACAGTGCAAGTGTCTTTCTGGGCAATACAGTGAAACACTCCTTTTATACTCAGTTTTATAAAAATGAACCAGTAATTACTTTCAGTCAACACAAACAGAGATGGAGATTCAGTAAAGCACTGAAGAACATACACAACTTTAGAGATGTGCTCATTTTCTGTTTTCACTGACAATAAGCTCACTGACCAAAGAAGTGCTAAGTGTGTGTTTCACCCCAGCATGAACTAGGGCTTTAAACTCCAAGACTGCTTTTTATCACCCTATCAGCAATACAAATCGCAATGGCAATAGCAGAGCTTTTCAATGGTTCAGAAAAACGATAAACAAGGAATCAGGCTATCGGGGATGCAGTTTTGCTCATGAGTACTCGTGTCTCTCTGAGGTAAGAGATATGGTCAGGAGTGCAGGACAACAGAGGGGAGGCCAGCAGAGAAATCCCATACACCACAGTTCGTCAGATGTGCTTTATTGTCATCCTGAATAACTGGGAACAAATTTAGAGGGGCACATAATCAACTGTCATTTCATCATATCTCAAATAAGATATAACTTATCATCTTAAATAATTAAGACTTTAAGTTTATTCTTCTGTTTCTCTCTCTTCTTTTAGTCTTTATATCATTCTCATTGTCATTACTATTTTCTTAAACTACTGTTTCTAATACTTTGGACATGGGAGAAATTTCTATACCATCTCCTACAGTGTATTCCCACTCATAGATGTATAATCTTTAAGCTATTTGTATTTTTCTCTTAAAACAGGTCCGTTCTCATTTGCCCCTGTTTAATCCTATTGATATCAGCTTAGCTTTTTCTCATTTATTGAAGCATAAATCCAAATACCCTGCCTTGCCTCACCAAAAATACAGCTACATTTAACGTAAAATGAAAATAATCTTTTAAAGATTTTATACAACCACAGCTCTCATTTCAAGAATCATACAACACAACATATTTATTGAAACCTTGTGCTTTTTACATCCTCTACAGCCAATAGTTTTTATTCAACAGAGACTAAGCAGTAATGAAGTCACTATGTCAGTGTCACAATCTATTTTGCTTCTTTTGTACAAATTAGGAGTTTGTTACTACTGAGTTTGCTGAAGCCTTCCTCACTGCATGCTTAAGCAACTAGTTTTATTAGCTTTATATAAGTGAGCACATAGCCTTCAGTAAGTGAGTTTACAACAACATTTAAGAAAACATTAGCAAAGAGTAACAGGGGATAGTAGATTACGTTTATACACAGAACTTAGAAGGGGAGAGTCTAATGATTTTCTTATTTAGTTTGTTTTACATTCCCGTGAGGATACTTTTTGTGTCCCTGTAAGAAAATCAAAATATCAGGAGATGAGTGGGTTCTGAGCTCACTTTACAAAGGTCACCCAGGCAATTATTAGTGAGCCATGGTCTTATAACCCTCTGGCCTCTAACAGTCAATGTTATCACAGGAGGCAGGCGTTCTAAGACTGTGGAGAAGACACGTTCCTTGTTGCAGAGATTTAGAGGTTTTGTTTTAATTATTATTTTTACTTCAATAATGAATGATCTATAAGGCCCTTTGGTTTCAGGTGCTGGTGATTTAATTCCCTTTAGCTGCTCTATGTAGGTATATAGATATGCAGTACATTTTGATAAAACATAGTTATTTGCCATTTTGCAAATTCGAAGAGTACTGTCATGTGTAGCGTAAATTCTCTTATGTACCAAAACACAGAATCATAGAATCATAGAATAAACAGGTTGGAAAAGACACACCAGATCATCAAGTCCAACCATTCCTATCAAACACTAAACCATGTCCCTTAGCACCTCGTGAGATACTATTTCATATTTTGATGGTTACAAAAAAAATACCTGTTTTGCGTTAATTATGGGAATCATATGAAAACATCTTGCCTACAAACCAAAAATCATCTACATGCCATGATGCCTTCTGTGCTGTAAATATATTGAAAATATGAAAGGAAAGTTGGGGCTGTTCAATCATTGCATCTTCTGCCAACAAATTTCTATGGCTATGGCATCTTTTAGGAGCCTGCGTATTAGTAACTAGAATTCTAATGCAGAAAGTGAATGAAAATGTTTACCAAAGTTACACTCCTTTGATATTTTCATATAATTCTCTAGAAAATTGGGAATAAAATCTTCACAGTTATCTTTATAGTATGCAAATCTACTGAAATCATTTTTACTGACTTCTATTGAACAGGTGTGTTTTCAAAATACATTTATCTACCACAAGTGTAGCAGTTAACACGTGCAGTGCTCCCAGTTGTGTCATTTTATGGTTGATTTTCTTCCTTTGTTTGTTTAATTGGCAAACTGCTCAATCTAGAAATCAATCTGTGAATTTCCTCAAAGCACAGCTGTCCCTTTGCCTCCCTTTTCATTGTGAGTTATGAGAGACCATGCCCTGCACTCCCACTGTGCTTCCTGCTCAGCCCTGCCTTTCTTATTTTTGTTATTTGATATAGTTGTTTTCTTGACATGACTTGTCATGTCAGCTTTGTTCTTCTAACAGCTTCTGTTGACTGTGTAGAACAGATACCCATGAAAAAATGAGCATGTATAGGGCTTTTTAACTCAAACCCCTCCCTTGTTTAACTTCACTTGGTTTACTGGAAATGATGTTACAGAGACACAATCTATTCTCCCATCATTTTGATCCTCAACAAGCTGCCTGCTCATCCCAGGCCATCACCATAGGGATCTGCCACTGGATATCCCCCATTTTCCTGACCCAGCCTCACAATCCCAAATTGCTCATGTACCAGCTTTGTTCCTCAGTCTCTGTAATTTTTTTCCCCAGAATAATGAACCCAAATATAGATACTTTTGCCTCATTCCCTAGTCTGAACACACCTCAGCATCACTGACAGACAAATTGGAATGAGACGAAATGTTTAGAAATCATAATGTTTGAGTTTTGTCTGTGCTTTCTGTTCACATTTTCAGTGAAGAAATCCTCTGCTTTTATTCTCATAGTATTGATTTGAATAATATGGGTGAAGCTGCCTGCACATCTTACAGAAACTGCTTTTTGTTCCTACTGAAAGTTAAGAATTGAGCATCAGCCCAAAAGAAGGACTCAGAGCACAGAAAACCCACACAATATTTTGATTAGTCTGCTTTTTTGTTTGTGTGGCTAGAGAATACTGTCAATATTAACGAAAACAATTGTGACTAATGCAGCCAACAAGACTATCAGAGAATCATCTGCCACATTATAATAGGAACCCACCATGAGAAACACCTTAATTACAGCTATTATCCCTTAAAATGGCTGGGTAACTTACATTAATCTGATTTAAGAAAGTTGCTGTTACATAGTGACATGTTAAATGGGGCTCTGCTGTGTAATTACAAAGGGTAAAGTAGGTATGAAAATCATTTTTGTATGAAGGCGACACTGACTGCTAATGAAAAGCTCTCATTTTCTGGCACCTGTATTTTCAGTAATTCCATAGAGAGCTGTATCTCTTTTCAAGAAACATTTGCATTTGGGAAAAGGGGGACAGAATAGGGTGGGAGCTCCACACAGTAGCCATCAGATCCAGACTTCAGCAAGCCCCTTGATCTCTGTATTTGAACCATCTCTACAGCTTGCTTTGTGTCCACAGAAGAATAATAGGAAAAATTAGCTTATTTTAACATACATAGGTAGGCCTCTCAATCTCCCAGACATAAAAGACTTCACACAAATAATCGGTGGTGAATAATTGATGCAATTAAAATATCTACTTTTTCTGGGAGAGGATCATTCATTCTGATTGCTTCAGCACTTTCTTAGGGATCTTTGATCAGCTTTGTAAAACACAATGTACATTTCCATTTTCTGCTTCAGGTAACTTTTATCAATGACAAAGGGCTTGGGGAATTAATTTAGCCCATGAATCTGTTAGGCTAAGACTTCAGTTTAGGGATAAGTGGAATTTTTTTAAATTGTCGAAGCTTTCTCTTTAAAAGCCAAGTAAGCCTGCAATAGGTAACCCCCCCTGTGAAAAATTAGAGGGATATAAAATGCAGTGCTTGGGTGCAGAGATAACAAAGCCCACTGTGAGTTCAACTGCATTATATATTTATTCTTGTCTAGTTTAATGGCCTTTTGAGACTGTCAGGACCAGCCACTAAAGAAGCAGGCATGTATACATGTGTTTTGAGGAAGTCTTATAGTAAAGGAAGTTCTTTGAAAGAGAGGGAAATAAGCGATCGGTTAGCTTAAATGGCTGCACATTTCATCTGAAAGTTGCGTTAAGGGTACTCAGAGTATCCAGATCTCTATTCTGCTAACATTCCCATAACCTGCAGTACTGCATCCACATAAAATCATCACGATGCGTAACATCAACTTTAAAAACAATCTAAACTGACTTCAAAAAATCATCTTTTTCTGCCTGATTCGAGTCCCCAGTGCAATTTTCCAGCACGGACTAATTTGAAGCCCTAAAATTTACTTACAGTGGCAGACTTCAGCCAGTCATAAGCATACAAGAAAAGAACTGGGACCAGTGGCCAAAGCTCTTTTAAATTTCAGCTGGTACTTATAGAAGTATTTTCACATCTTTGTTTCTATAGAAAATTGTGCATGGGTCAATATCAAGATGAATTATACCTCGGGGCAAGCTTTGTCTCGTGTATGTCAGAGCTGTTCCCTTCTTGTCAGCACAGAATCTATACATCTTGTAGCTGTGTATTAAGCAATGCAAGCAGTGTCTCTCCTGAACAGCTCATCTTCTCCCTGCTCCTTTCCCAGGGGAGCAATTAGATGTGCAGCATTACGGTGTGGTAGGAATTTGTAATTGATATAAAGGGCTGCCAGGAAAAGCAACCAGAGTTCACAGGTTAAACTGATCCTGTAGATCTCTGCAACAAATGTGAGCTAACTAAAATTAATATTAAATGAAATTAACTTTAAATGAACTATATTATATTCAAGAATCAACTCAAATTAAATGACTCCCCATTTCCTTCTCTTTATGTTTTCTATTGGCAATGCTGCCACTTAAAGGTCAGGTCCCTTTGTGAGAGCTGTTATTTTGCCAGCGCTTTTTAAATCCCACAGTCCAGATGCACAGCGATTTCTGCTTGTATGGTCAAGCCCCTTTGCCTGCAGACACCACTCCTCACGCAAACAAGCATTTGAAACTACAAATTAGAAAATTAGATGGGATTGCCTCATAGCACTCCAGGAAATGGCCATTTCATGCCCAGATTAGAGGTTTTGCAAAGGTGAACACACAGAGCAATGCGGAGGGAGATGTGCTGAAAATGGGACCTGTAGAACATACTCCTGCACTGCCACGGTGGGTGTAGATTTTGGAAATTTGCTCCCGGCTGGAATATACTGTTGTGCCTGCAGTGGGCTGCACAACTGCCCATTTATGATCTGCAGTTGCAGTTAAACGCAGTATATTTAAATCACTGCGTGCAGCAGTCAGACTTCTACGCTGGCCTGTAGGGTTAACAGAGCTTTTCACAACTTTGCAAGGACTTTGTCTGGGTTCCTCTTTGAATACAGAAAAGCAGCTTTATTGTGCTGCATTCAGCCAGCTAGAGCTACATAGATCAGAGTGCAGCTTTTTCCAAGGAGAATATGGTCGATAATACTCTTTAAGTACTAGATGAAGCTTCTCTTAGCTTTTTTCACAAGCTGTGCACCTGTTTGCTGACAGCAGCCTAGGATGAGGGAATGGCCTCAAGCTCTACCAGAGGAGGTTTAGGCTGAACGTTAGGAAAAAATTTTCACAGAAAGGGTCATTGTGCACTGGCAGAGGCTGCCCAGGGAGGGGGTTGAGTCACCTTCCCTGGAGGGGTTTAAGGGACAGGTGGACTAGGCACTGAGGGACATGGTTTAGTGATTGATAGGAATGGTTGGACTCGATGATCCGATGGGTCTTTTCCAGCCTGGTGATTCTATGATTCTATGATTCTACTCAACATGGCAGAGCCAGGCACAATGTTAGTACGAATTTTCTACAGGACAAGGTGCCTCTTGTGCCTCCACCCCATGCACGTGGATGAACATCTCCTTGTTGGACCCAGGGTGGCATTTTGCAGAGCCTCACCTGTGCCAGGCTGGGCTCTTCCCTCACTCCAGTCCAACCTGTCAGTCTCCCACCAGTGCAGGATCCCCCAGCCCCTTCCTCAGCTTCATTTTCCAGGAGACGACCAGTTCCTTCATATCCCTCTCTTTTTTATTCTGTGCTTCTCTCCTTTAAGAACAGACAGTTTGGTTTCTCTGTTTCCTATTTAAAAGTGATGCTGAAGGATAATAAAGCTGAATTTGTGGCAGCTATGCTGAGCAGCCATAATGAGGGCTGTTTTTTTCATAACTGGAGACAAAAGAGCATGGAAAGCCAGGACACTAGCTCAGGTAATGACAATGGGCAAGGAAGTGGTTCTTGATCACAAGGTTTTCATTGCTCTTGTCCTGCCTTGTATGAACACTGGTAACCAGTGTTAAACCATCAGAAGTACTTGTGAAGAATTAGCAAGGGTTACTATTTTGACCAGCTTTTCCTGCTCTCCACAATGTTCCCAAATGGCTCTTGCCTGGCAGGGAAGGGAGATATGCAGGGGCTTAAAGGTGTTGGTGAAGTAACCAGGCACAGTAGCAGCATTAATCCTACATCCTCAGCTCAAAGGCTGCTTGCTCAGCCACTGTTTAGCACAACAGAAGTTATAAACCTTTTTATCTTGCTGGCCAGAGATTGCAGCTCAGTGGCATGAGCTTTAAGCTCTATTCTGGACTGGGGCTAGAGTGTTTGGTTAATGCTAAAAATTCCATGTTAATACCTTCTAGATGCTCACAACTGATTGAACTTGGAGTAAACATTTTACAGGAGTCGCTTGAGCATCACTGTATGTGAGCTCTTAATTTGTAGTCTAGGAGTGTATGTGGAAAAGTCAGAACATAAGTTCTTAAAGGCTGATGGTTATCGGTAATGAGATATGCTTTACGTCTACCCTGACATAAAATAAATCATGCATTCCAGAATTTTTCCTGATTTCTTATCTATCTTATTTAGCCTGTTTTGCTAAAACAGATGAATTCTTCTGCTTACGTCTGTGTGAGGACAAAGCCACAACTTGCAGGTCTGCCAGATATTCCTGGCTCAGGAACACTTTCCAGTGGGTGCAGTTCAGACTGACAGCACCTGTCTCTGAGTTTTGAAGCTCCATATATCAAGGAGGCAGTAGTGCTGGTAAAACCTGAGGTGTGCGACAGGCTTCAAGGGTAGGAATGCAAAATTTGCTCTAAACTTGAATTAGGGAGCCTCAGCTTTCTAGGGGCAACTTACATCAGTCACACATTGCTGTGTGTATTGACTGTGTATATGCAAATATATTAACACGCACACAGATTAAATGCTAGAATTTATGTACAGTATCTAAGCATGCACATTTTTATTCTGATTTGAAGTTGCGTGTACTCTTCAATCAAATAAAAGTCACGAGGGATGTCTTACTGATGGAAGCACGCATGGGATGCTGGAGATACAGTAAAACTGCCCTCTTAAGCGATCCAAGTCTTCTAGAGGTTTGCTTTACACTGTAATTTAGCATTTCTGGAGTAAGCAACTCAGTCAGACCAACATTTAATTTTGATGGTTTGGAACTATGGAGCCAGCGCTGAGATGGGAATAGCTGGCTGCCACGGAGTCTAGTCCAGCCCGCTCCAGCAGCCAATTTCTGCTGTTGGCAGGGGGTGAGGGCTCTGAGAGCCATTCTGCCCAGCTGCAGGACTAGGCAGCCTGCATCCACCATCCACGTGGCCAGGGAGCTCCGCAGCGCTGCCAGGTAGAGCCCTCAAGTAAACAGGGTGCTTTGCATTCCCTTCTTCACTTCTCGGACTAATCAATTGTCAAAGCTATCCTTACGTAATTATTAGTGCAAAGGTAGTAATTATTAGTTGCAGGTAATTATTAGTTGCAAGTAATTATTAGTTGCAAGTAATTATTGAACTAGACTTGAAAACCTTGTTGTGCCAGCTCCGGAACCAATACACCCAAGAAAAGACGTCCCTTCCCCAAGTTCTTACAGCCTTGTTTAGAGACTGCTCCCAGGGTGTGGCCAAAACCACACAGGTTCCAAGCTTTGTATTTCAGGGGAAACACTGTAATAAGCACTTGCAGTCCCAACGTTCCCCTCAGCTGCTGAGTGCTGTGACCTGGTGGACGGGAAATTCGCAAAAAGCCTCGCAGACAAGTTCCAGGAGAGCATCCCACGCAACAACAACAACCCAGGGGTTCCAAAAGCAACCTGATGCGAACAATTTCATCTCAGCTCTGGGCTGCTCCTTGCTCCCTGAAACCAGCAGATTGCTGAGCCAGCCCCAGCTGCTATCCCTGGGGAGGGATAAGAACCTTCAGTCACAGAATCACAGAATCACAGAATAACCAGGTTGGAAGAGACCCACCGGATTGTCGAGTCCAACCATTCCCACCATTCCCTAAATCATGCTCCTAAGCACCTCGTCTACCCTAACCTTAAACACCTCCAGGGACGGTGACTCAACCACCTCCCTGGGCAGACCGTTCCAATGCCTAACCACCCTCTCCGTGAAGAACTTTTTCCTAATCTCAAGCCTAAATCTCCCCTGGCAGAGCTTGAGGCCATTCCCTCTCGTCCTGTCCCCTGTCACTTGGGAGAAGAGGCCAGCTCCCTCCTCTCCACAACCTCCCTTCAGGTAGTTGTAGAGAGCAATGAGGTCTCCCCTCAGCCTCCTCTTCTCCAGGCTGAACACCCCCAGCTCTCTCAGCCGCTCCTCATCAGGCCTGTTCTCCAGCCCCTTCACCAGCTTCGTTGCTCTTCTCTGGACTCGCTCCAGAGCCTCAACATCCTTCTTGTGGTGAGGGGCCCAGAACTGAACACAGGACTCGAGGTGCGGTCTCACCAGTGCTGAGTACAGAGGGAGAAGAACCTCCCTGAACCTGCTGGTCACGCCATTTCTGATCCAAGCCAAGATGCCACTGGCCTTCTTGGCCACCTGGGCCACTGCTGGCTCATGTTCAGTCGCTGTCAACCAGCACCCCCAGGTCCTTCTCCTCCTGGCAGCTTTCCAGCCAGGTCTCTCCTAGTCTGTACCTCTGCTTAGGGTTGTTGTGCCCCAAGTGCAGGACCCGGCATTTGGCCTTGTTAACCCTCCTGCCGTTGGTCTCAGCCCAGCAGTCCAGCCTGTTCAGATCCCTTTGGAGCCTCCCGACCCTCCAGCAGATCCACACTTCCACCCAGCTTGGTGTCATCTGCAAACTTGCTAAGGGAGCACTTGATGCCTTCATCCAGGTCATTGATAAAGACATTAAACAGGACTGGACCCAGCACTGAGCCCTGGGGAACCCCACTTGTCACTGGCCTCCAGCTGGATTTAACTCCATTTCCCACCACCCTCTGGACCCGGTCATTCAACCAGTTTTTCACCCAGGAGAGTGTGCGCCTGTCCAGGCCAGAGGTGACAGTTTCCGAAGCAGAATGCTATGAATGTTTTGAAAGAAAGTGTGTAAAGCATCAAATAGCTGCAAAGTATAGCGGGACTAGGTGATGACACATAGATGAAAAGCTGCATTCAGCCTGATTAGAGTCGTTTCTGTGCAGTCGTAGTGTTGACTAAGGACAGAGTTTGGATTACATAGCACCATGGTCCCAGGAGACTGCTTGTTCGAAGTTATCTTCTTATAATCATTGAAGGGTACAGTGTAAAACAACAAATGGATTTCAATGCATTTCTGTCTGGATAAATTTTCTCATCATGGAAATTACCATTAATATTTTTAAGTGAAGAAAGTAACCCACCACCATTCAGACAGACAGCAGCTTTTTCTCAGACTATCATTGAAGACTTCTGAGAGGCTAAGTGGGGCTAAGTCATCTTGCATGATGTAAGGGCTGAAAAAGCAGAGAAGGGTAACTTCAGTTAGGATTCATTTTGGGGGCTGGAGCAATCCACACACTGCTTAGGCTCTATCACTTGTGGCCCTTTGCCAAGGGGGTGATTCTTTTCTTTCAAGACCAGGATGACCTCTTCAAAGTCCTGTATTTCAACTGAACACCATGAAAAGGCAAATCCTCTTGAGGTGTGTGGTTTTCGGCCAGCACTGCAGACACATAGGGTCCCAGTAGGAATCCTAGAAAGACCTCACTGTGAGGGCCCTTTGTAGGCTTGCTTGGTCAGAAAATTCATTTACTCTCTGCTCTGAAGAAACACTCATGTTTGGCTTGTTCCCTTTGCCTTAGTTTGTGAAATCTGCAGTGTTATTTTGCCTGAGATCATTTGTCCATTAAACATCAACATCATTTTTGTCAAAGTAATGGCATTTAAAAGGTATTGCCCTAGGGATGTCAAATTAGATCAGGGTCACTGCCGTGCCAGGCACTGTGTGTGCACAGAGATAGTTGTCTGTCTGGGAGGATTTTGGACTCTTTTTTCTATTCACCTCTTCCTACCAGACCTCTAGATGCTTCTTGAAGACTGATGATGACTGTGGTAGGTGCTGTCAACATCTGGTTGACCAGAGAGTGAAAAGTCATGTGCAGCTGTGAGGAGGCAGAAACTCCCTTCCAGTCATGTGCAGCTCATTGCATGTTGCTTTAAACATTCAACCTCAGCCTGACCAGAGCTAGAGTTGGAAAGATCAACTAAATATGTTTCAAGGGCACAACTAAAGAGCGTGTCTAAAGCATCACTAAGAGCCCTGTCTGCCAGCATGAGAAGATGGTCCTGGAGTGAAGTGCTTAAAGCTGTGACAGTGCTGTGCGACAGCTTCAGAGTGCCCGAAATTCAGTCCATTACAATGCAAGTGCTCTGCATAAAATACAAATGGAAATTCACTTTCCCAGTGGAAGTATTCTCTGTTGCACTAACCACAAAGCACTTTCTTCTCTGAGCAAATACTTCTTTTTACTCTTTTCTTATGCTACTCTCCTTCACGTTATCAAAAGCCTTAATGTATCAGGGTCGTTTTGTTTCACAGGATTATAAAAGTCTGCTATTCCTGAATTGACAAGAGGAGGCAACAAGAACATAGGCAGATATAATTTCTACAGCATCCGCAGCCTGGTCTATTATCTGATACTGATGACACGGGTGGTGGAAAGACAGGGAGGGGCTCTTTATCAGGGAGTGTAGTGGTAGGAAGAGGTGTACCCACCCCTGAAAGTGTTCAAGGCCAGGTTAGATGGGGTTTTGAGCAACCTGACTCAGTGGAAGGTGTTCCTGCTCATGGCAGAGGAGCTGGAACTGGATGACCTTCAAAGTCCCTTCCAACCCAAACCATTCTATGATTCTATGAAGCTTACCTGTGTCTTTCACCTTGCACTGTGATGATCTTTCTCTGGTTTAAAGGTGTACCCGCTGCAGCATACAAAAGCCAACATATGAAATCTCTCCCACTTCATCTGAGCCCTCCCTACATTAAGAGGTTTCCAAAGGCCACAGATTAGCCACTGACTGTGAATATCCTTCAGCTGTCATTAATCCTTACAGGGCGATGATGGGGGGGGGGGATTCCTCACTACTCACAAACAGCTGTGAAGTGAAAGTCCTGCAGAGGCATGCCTGGAGAAGCAGCTGTGATATTCCACCTACTGAAGAGACCACATAGGGAGCTGAGTGACCTGGGAAGAATAAATTATTCTACCTCAAAATTGCCCCCAAAGGATGCCCCAAGTCAAGGTACTCCATAGCAGGTAAGTGGCCCTAAGGGCCAAAGTGTAATGGAAAACATTTGTTCTATCCCTTCAAAAAAGCTGCACTGATCAGAAAGCTCAGAGGAGGAACATGTGTCAGATGTCAACAGCAATATCCATTTTTCCAATTAACAGTGCTCACTGGTCCTATGGCAGACTTTTAGACAGTGTGAGCTGGTTTTCTATAATACTTGATAATATTTGTACCTTATCTTAAATCTCAGGTTGTGGTAATGCCATGAAATAATTTGTCACTTATTTCCATTCTATGACGTGTAATTAATTTTGGGATTCATGAATGTACCCTTTCTACATTCTTGGAGAAGGTGAGGTATTCTTGATGTTGTGTGGTGCTAGCTAGGAAGCCAGGATCATCTTGGGTTTCAGTTACTCATCTCTGAGTTGATCTGCACTGTAAAACTGTCCTGCCATCAGTAACTTCTTTAGACGTACAAAAATAGGGATGAAGGCATATGAGGAAATTCAGGCAGCTTCAAAGCCCTTGGGCATCACCTTTCACACTGTTTCCAGGTGTCCTGCAAGAAGTGCTTGACCCAAATGCCCCTGCACTGGCGCCTATATCCCAGTCAGTGATCACCTGCTCAGACCATCCACTCTCAAACTTCCAGGCTGAGGCTACCTAGGGTGTTCATAGCAAAAAGTTGGTGTCCTGGTAAGATGAAAACCTGTAACAGAAGGTCTCCATACCTGTCCATAGCTACACTCCTGGGCTGCATAGTTACACATAGACGTCTGTAGGACAGGACACCAGTTCTGTGACCCCCATACATTAGCTTCACTATGAATTCACTGAAAAGGCTACCGAAACCAGCACAGTTTTTCTAACTCTAAACCCCAGCTATCTGGGGAAAACATGGCTTAGCTACAATATCATAGACTTAATATGCTTGCTTAGTTATCTGAGTCCTCTCAAGGCATTTAAAAGACACAACTTGCCTTCAGACCTATTTAGATACTTTGATGGGGAGCCATCGAGAACAGTATATCTGTGCCAAAACTCACTTAGCAAACCAGGAAAGCTCATTGCAGCAAATGAAGCAGATGCATGTGAGTCCTCTGCTTTCCCAAGGCTCTTTGCCCTGGCACCTGAGCAGGAGAAAATATGTGTCCTTGACAATAAACTTAGGCTTGCTGTGTAACTTAGTTATTCCACTCAGGCTCAGCGTGGCTTCCAGACTTGTCTCTGGTCCATGTGAGACCTCTCTGGTAGCATTAACACACCTTGTATATAAATGACTGCAATACACTGTTGGAAACAATAATTTGCTTACCTTTAATGAGGCATACACAGAAATAAACAGATGCTAATGTGGTTGTTAACATAATGCCAGTGTGAATGTTTAACTAACTCACTTAAGTGTAATTAACTGGTGACACTTGGGTGAAGAAACTTGCAGTACCTCTATGAAAGACAAAGATTTAAAACCAGATATGAGCACTAAAGGCAGTAACAATCTAGGCTTCCTCAACTGACAACTTGCACTAGGACAACTGCTTGGAAAAGCAGCCCAGTCTCAAGGGGCTCCTTGGGGAGGAGAGCAGCCTGGAATATGCCTTTTCCCAAGAAGCCCCATATGAAGCTGCAAACATCCCTGGATATATTGGTTGAATATTGCTGGACTAGAAGTCACTAAGCCTCTCCATTTGATTTTTTGCCTGTAACCTAGAGATAAGTTTGATAAATGCATAGAAGATGCATAATTAAGCTTCCAGTGGCACACAGATGATGAAGTTTTGCTTAGTATATACGATTGAGGTTGACTGAACTCAGCTTTTGCCAGCCAGTATCCATGAACTGGATGCTGTTGTCTAACTGCTAACAATGTTATATTTGTGCTATTTGATTCTCATATAGTGTACACTGAAAACAAGACACTTCAAACCTCTAAGGACACCTGATATAAATAATAAAATATAATTGCTACCAGGAAACTTCTGAACAACATACAATGCAACAGGAGCACATGGAAAGCAGAATAAATCCAGACTATAACAAAGACCTAGCAGGGCCAAGCACAGGGTCATCTGCACCTGAAGGACAGGAAAATAATCAATAAAGAGAAACAACAGCTATAGTTAAAAGCTTTTTCTGAAAAGTAGGGCTTCTATTAGCCTACAAGGGACAAAGTTTGAAACGGGTTAGCTGAATGAAATGAACTTCTCAAGGAGTTAGAGGATTAACCATCAGAACAGGTCTAGTTGCAGCTACTGATGATTAAAGACTGATGACCTCAAAGCAGCAGGAGGCCATCAAGTGTCCTCAGCTGTATCACATGAAAAATTTGGGCAGTGATAGTGACAATTTTTGCTTGAAGAACTGGTTAAATGGCAAAGCTTGCAGGAATGCCCCTTTTGATATTATTTTCTACTCTTAATTCTACTGTAATCAGAAGAGAAATAAATCTCCTATCTTGAAGTAAAATTGACCTTGTTCTGCTGTCTTGTGAAAAAGCTGTTCTGTCTTTACAACTTGTTCTGATTTGGACTAAAGAAGGATTAATTTTCTAACTTTTGAGCTAAGCCTCATCTGAGTAACTTCATTTTCTGAAAGTTAGGTACATGTTTTTCAGATAGTGTTTGTCTCTGGAAGAGATAACAGAGAGCACTGATATGCAGAATGGCCATTGATTATGGAGATGAAGGTCAAGCTAGTAGAATGCTGAAAGTCAAAGGGGCAAAAAAGACTCACACCTGCAGAGAGGAGCGGACAGGGCAGGTGACCCAAAACTCAACAACAGAGTATTCCATTCTATATGAATTATAGTCGGTATAAAATGGAGGGATTGCATAGGGCAAGCTCTCTTCTTTGATGGCCAGTAAGAATTTTTGTCATTTTGTCCCTGATCCCAGATTCACGCATTCCTGAATCCAATTCCTGAGCCCAGTTTCTGCCTGCTGCTGAGTCCAGCCCGGGACCTATTCCAATGCCTGCTCTGTGGTGACATAGTCATCAAGAGGGGATTTATTTCATATATTAGTGTATACTAGTATATATTATATTATTTTCTTATGAATAGTTCTTTCATCATTATCTTTATCATCATTATTAATATTACTATTACTATTCCATTAAAGCTGTTTAAGTTTTTTGTTTCCAACCCACAAGTCTCTTATCTCTCATTTCACTTTCCCTGGCAGGGTGTGTGTGTGAATTGGGCATTTAGCTGCCAATCAAGCCCGATGGGGCTAAATCATGATACAACTCTTCAAAGATTTGGCAAAGGCATCGAAGAGCTAGAAGTCATGTTGTCTCTTTTCCTGGGGTCTTTTTACAGAGTTACTCTTTACTAGCTGGCATTATCTCCTCAGTGACATATGTGTTCATTGCAGGGCTGAAAAAAATTTTTGTTGCAGACCTTTTCCCTTTCCTTGTATATATACCTCTCCTTTGCAAACTCATCTTTTTTCCAGAAAACTATCTGCAACCATCTAATTGAGCAAATAGTAGGTATTTGAAAGAGAGAAGGTTTATATCACACATTATATGTTCTATCATCTTTTCTACTTCCTCTACACTGTGCAATAAGGTATTTTATGAAAGTATTAGGCTACAGTTCTAGAGAAGGAATGTTCTCAATTTAGTTCTCAAACAGTTGGACTGGTTGGAATGGTTGGACTCAATGACACGATGGGTCTTTTCCAACCTGGTGATTCTATGATTCTATGGTTATGGTAGCTTAGGCAGACTGTGTTGGCACCAAAGTCTGTGCCAGTCTACAAATTCCAAACAGTGGTCATATCCCTGTGGGAAGTGAATCTGTTTGGTTTTGTTGGTTTTGTTTTTTTTAAATATTTCCTCATGGTCCTTCTTCTACTTTGTTTACATTGAAAAAGCATTTTGATCAACCAGCGCTGGTGGAAATTATTTTTGCCCTCATATGCTGTACATTCTTGCAGAGACTGAGAGATAAGCAGGCAATGGATGAGGAGAATCTGGAGGGCAAAATAAACCTAGATTACAACAAAAGGTCTAACAGGGCCCATGCTCAGGGGCCTCTGCATCTAAGAGACTGGAAAACATTCCAAAAGAGAATAAACAAATTCCACTACTTGGATAGAGAATGTCTTAATTTTATCAATATTCTCTTGTTTGTGCAGACAACTTCACACTAATTACTCTGTCAGAAGGCTTGCTATGCAGGATGAGTGGAAATGTGGTAAATCCTGAGTCTAGAAAATCATTGCAATCTTTATCACTTTTCCAGTTAATTCTGTGCTGATAATGGCTTGTGTCTCACTGCACAAAAATTTCATCTTGTATTGAGATATTGCTCAATTCTGCCTGCCTTCCCTGAAAGGCTAATATCAATAATTCCTTCCAGGTGGAACAAAATACTGCTTGCTTAAGGTCTAAGTCCTGCAAACGTGTAAGCTTATATTTAATTGTGCTCAGGTTTCCCATCCCATGGACATCAGGAGAGCTGTTCAGACAGGGAAAATGAAGTATTTACGTGCACTGCATCAATACAAAGTTTTGCCCTTGCTTTTACTATCAATCCTGGCTCTCCAGAGAGCCTGTGAAGGCAGGAGGCTGTCCAAACATAGATGAGCCATGAAATAAGCTCTGAACAATTAAGGGGAAGTCCAGCTGTGTACCCATGGCCTCTGCTTCCAAATGCTGCTTTTAACAATGTAGCTAGAGCTGTTTAAAAAAGCAAAAGTTTTCTTTGTAAGAGGGAAGATTTGTGTCAGAAAGATTAAATCACTCATCAAAGAGGCAGGAGCAAGCTCAGTTATGGGAGGTTTTCATTCCTCCTTTCCTCCTGGTGCACAGTTGCTGCAGAGAGACAAACACTTTAATGCTGGCTGCTGATGGGAGAAGGTCAAAGCCTTTGGCTCTGGAGGGAAGACTCCCAGGCGCATCACCTCCAGCATAACAGTGAGTCAAAGGCCTCTGAAGTGGTTGTTTCTGGCATGATTTATTTGATATAACAGGAACTTAGTTGGAAAACACAGAACGGTCACAGGCCATGTTAATACAAGTTTGGGGGAAACAGAAACACCTGGAGGCTGTTGACCACCAGGGTATCACTGTGCTTGCCTGAAAGCAGATCATGATGGAGCTTACGTTGCTTTGGTTAGTCTCAGGTGTATCAACAGGCTGCTGGAGGGCGAAGTCTAGGGATAAATCTCAAATCAGCCTTAATTTCTGTAGAGAGGCTAGTGTCCTAGTGTCCCTTAATCTTTGGGGACCTCTTGTTTTTGTCTGATGACAGCAGCTCTGTTACATTAGGTAACAGAACTCACTTGAAGGTTTTACTAATTTGTTCAGCATAAGTCCCTTGAGCAGAAGTCTTCCTCTTTGGGACAAGGGTACTGAGTGACTGCCCCTGTCTCCACCACAAGAGCCAACCTGCAGACTGTGAGCCTGAAAACTGTGTCCTCCTGGTGAAGGTCGGGACAGTGCAGAAAGGCATCTGGGGACAGGAAGGCATAAAATGTTTAAAGCCGGGGAGGGAAAATTGCTGTCTGCCTTTTCTCCCCTTGCTTAGTAGGGGGGTATAATGCCAACTTCATTGGACTGCCAAAAAGAAGGTGTTGGGCAGCTCTCCAGGTGGTGATCAGGCTAGGGTTGCTCAAAATAAAGGCTTCTCATTTGGTGTCACACTGTCACATACCAAGCTCCTCCCAGCCCACATCTTTTGCCCAAGCAGATAGAGCACCTTCCAGGCATCTTTCCCTGGAGGATTTGGCTTTTGTAGAGCATCAAAGGCATCATTAGCCAACCACAAGGGCAACTCTTACCAAGCTTGGTCACCTGTCAGCCTCATCAGAAAAGACTATACTCAGGACTGGGCAGACACCAACATTATAGCTGTGAATACAGCGTGATGGGCCTGTTCTGAAAGTAACTTTACAGGTCAGACTTAAAGATTCTTTACAAAGTGATACAGACATCATCAACAAATTTAGACCCAAGCATAACCTACCTTACTAAATTTGTACCCATTAAAAGAGAAGCCTGCCTGCTGTCCTAGCTCTTCTTAAAAATATGTTACAGCAGCTTTATCATAAAAATATTAACAAAAAATTTCTTTTGCTTAAAATGTTCTACAGAAATGAAAGTTACTTAAACCCAGTTCTAGGTCGGAAACACTTTAGGAAGCTCTTTCTCCCTCCCCAGAGAAAAGACTGAATTGGCAGGTGGAGCAATGAGTTACTTTCTGTGCTTTTGGGCAATATTGACTGACAGAACCAGGCTCTACATTTTTAACTTCATTGTTTGCAATAGCTGGTCATTTGTGTCATTATAAAAGAAGCAGTGTGCTACAAAACCAGACCTAGAATATCTTGTACTTAACCTGCATAGGCGGAAAGTGAGGGGATTGATCACACGGACTTCAGTCTGATGGATCGAAGACATTTTATTGAGCTTAGCTGTTTCTTTATAAACCTCTTTTTAGTTACATAACTGGGTGCCCACGAGGGTATCTTATTGGCTAAAGGTAACTGTCCATAAAGCTATTACTAACATAATATTGGCTAAACTACTGTGCATGTTAAAAAACCAAGTTACACTAAAATTAACTATGTTGATAGTTCTCTTCCATTGTTTTCCTTTCAGGTGGTACTTGTTCCCACCAAACTAGCTCTTATATTCCTTTCAGCTGGCCTTTGCTTATCAGAAGGCTGTCTTTTCTCCTCACCGAACTGGCCTTTGTTTATCTTTCAGTTCTCAGCTTCAAGGCCTTGTTAGAATTGCTCGGTATCAATCAGTTCCACAGCATCCAGGCCTTCTTCTCTGTAAAATGTTCCCACAGGAAAGGACTCTAAAGTGAACAAAAGCGCCTTCCCTGGAGGTGTTTAAGGGAGGGGTGGATGAGGTGCTGAGGGACATGGTTTAGTGATTGATAGGAATGGATGGACTTGATGATCTGATGGGTTTTTTCCGACCTGGTAATTCTATGAAAATGGTAGAGAGTTTGGCCTGTGAATGCGAGAAAGAAGTCGTTGGTGCAGCCCCTCTGCTCTGTTTGTCCCTTCTCCTCTGTGCAGCTCCTTCCAGAGGTGCCGCTGCATCATGCCAGGATGCAAGTGTTCTACCAGGAAACAGCCTCACACCAACTTTGACGTGATGCTAAAAGGGAAGAGTTTGGTGAAGATGAAGAGCAAGGGCTGGAGATGTCATTGGGCATCGGTTTTTAAGGGACGGGTGGATGAGGTGCTGCGGGACATGGTTTAGTGTTTGATAGGAATGGTTGGACTAGATGATCCGGTGAGTCTCTTCCAGCCTGGTGATTCTATGATTCTATGTTGCATGTTCCCTGCACCTCCTCTCCCCTCACCAGTACATATGTACTCACAGAGCTCCCCACGGCCAGGGAGGGGACATGCTGCTGAGCTCCAAGGTGGGCTTGTGAATGGTGCATCCTCAGGAACAATTACTCCAGCAGTTCAGCTCAGTCTAATCTCTTTAATCCTTTCCTCAGTTGCTTATCGGAACCACAGAGAACAAAGCACCTTTTATTTTGCTATTGGCTGATGAGGAATGGTGTGTTAATTACAAACATCTACCCCAGAGGGAGACAGATTACCTCTTCAGCAGCACTTTGGCATAGAAGAACTAGCTGTGCTCCAGCCACATTGGTCCCAGTGTAGGAACCACAGTCAGCTGTACTGCCTTCTGCCTTCTGCTTGCCTTTTAAGCAGAGGAATGCACAGACACAGATGTTTGTTTAAAAAGAAAAAAAAAACCCAAAACAGTAAAGAAAAACACAACAAAATGGATTGTGTAAATATTTTTTTGAAAATGTATATTTGATATTACTCCTGTGGCCTTATCTTTTCTCTCATTTCCTTCAATACTCCATTCCATTATTTACGTACTACATGTAAGTCTATTAATCACTACGGTACCTGCTGTTATGGATTTTGTTTTGAACTGCTTGTTCATATTGAGTTCAACTTGCTTGACAAACAGTCCTGTTAAATTACTTTTGGACGGTGGATGTTAAGACAGGACTCTCCAGTACTAAGTTCAGGCTTGAATATGCCATGAGCAGAGACACTGTCCCGTAAAAATCATATTTAGGAAGCTGAAGGCCTTCTATGGAGTTTTTATGCATGTTTTTAGGCAATTCAGTGGTTTACACTGACTGTGTAACTCAAGACATTGTGGAACACTGTGGTACCTAAGCCTGAGATCTGGTCTGAAGAACAAGAGATGGAGGAGGGGCTGCAGGTATCAGACCCATATATCTGCCTTGTCTGGTCTGGAACAGTTTAAAGTGCAATGCAGATATAATTTTTTAGAATTTAAAAAAAAATTATACACAGTAGCCTAGTAGGAAAATCATAGTTTCAAAATAAAGTTAAATGAACCCAAATACTCCATGTATTATATCAGTCGAAAAGGGAATAAGGCTCTAAATTTACCTTTCTGTTTATTGTGAGACGACATGCAGAGATGAGTGACAGGCAGCAGCTCCACGCTGTTGGTTCAATAAACCAAGGCTTTATCTGTCTTATCACATTTAATTAAGATCTGAAAACCTTGTGGCCAGAAACAGTTGTCATGGCTGTGTTCAGTGTTCATTTGTAATTAGCATGTCAATCCTTCCTGCTTAACTGGCTGCCAGTCTGAAAGTCTGTAGCAAGCCACCATTCAAAACACAGATTTTTGGATGCTGTTGGCTGTGTAGTCTTTTATGTCCTTGCTGAAAAAAAAGAGGTGCCCTCCCTAACCTTCTCCACAAATATTCCTGACTCTTCTAGCCTCTGCTATTGTGTCTTGCTCATGCAGGATTTGATTATTCATTTATGAAGGCAATTTTAAAACATCTGGAAGCAATTACCTTGCTTTCAGGGTTTTTATACCTGACATTTTTTGCACTTCAATCAGTTTCATTCAGGCACTGGGGACTCCAAAGAACCCTTTGCTGCGTATACACCAGTTCACGTGAAATGAAACATCACATTTCATTTCAGCTTAAAGCTTAATTGACATCCTGTAAGGGGAGTATTGGCCAAGGCAGGCAGTGAAAGCCTGATAGGCCTCCATGCATGTGTCCAACAAGACCCATGGGTCCTGAACCAAAAATGTCGTATTAATTCACTGTTTTCTTCAGACCTCCTGCTGAGTAAGTGGCTCTAGGGCTTTTGTGGGGACCTCTCCCACAGGTCTGCTGGGGACATCTCCATTACAGCCCTCTGTCCCAGCGTGACACCTCCCATTGAATCAATCTTAGAGTCTTCTCAGCCACGACTGTGCAGATTCACTCAGCTTCTCTCCCTGTCTCCAGGAGTTGGTGCTAATAATGGCCAAGGGAAAAAATACCACAGGCTTCTCATGTAATTGAAGAACCCATTACTGTGAGCCAGCTTTCTGGGGCTCCTGGGTACCACCGCAGCGTAGTCATAGAATCATAGCATCATAGAATCACCAGGTTGGAAGAGACCCACCAGATCATCGAGTCCAACCATTCTTATCAAACACTAAACCGTGTCCCTCAGCGCCTTGTCCACCCGTCCCTTAAAAACGTCCAGGGAAGGTGAATCAACCTCCTCCCTGGGCAGCCTCTGCCAGTGCCCAATGACCCTTTCTGTGAAAATTTTTTTCCTAATGGTCAGCCTGAACCTCCCCTGGCAGAGCTTGAGGCCATTCCCTCTCGTCCTGTCCCCTGTCACTTGGGAGTCAGTGCAAGACCCCTTCTTTTCCTCATGGTAGCCACCATTAGGAGCTTCAGGTGAGAGTGGGGGATGTGCCACTGCTCCTGATGAGAGGGAGCTGGTGAAGGTGATGAGCATTTTGGGTTCTACCCTAATCCAGGAACACTTATAGCCCTTCTCACATGACTCCTCATACTTGGCTGCTTGAGTCCTCCAAATGTCCTCCTGGGTGGGCCTACCCTGGCCAGAAGATCCCACTTGCAAAATCTCTGGTCCTGCATGAGTCCTTGTACCCCAGGGCTGGGATGGAAGGTAAAAGCACATTATGTTGGAGCCTTAAGTGCTGCAGGGAGCATTTTTGACACCCATATGTGTCCTCACTATCATTCTCATTGTTCTCTTTTTTTTTTTTTTTTTTTTTAATTTTATCTCTTACTTAACACCATGCAATAGAAATCACAGAATCACAGAATCACCAGGTTGGAGGAGACCCACCAGATCATCGAGTCCAACCATTCCTATCAAACACTAACCCATGTCCCTCAGCACCTCGTCCACTCATCCCTTAAACACCTCCAAGGAAGGTGACTCAACCACCTCCCTGGGCAGCCTCTGCCAGTGCCCAATGACCCTTTCTGTGAAAAAAAATTTCCTGATATCCAGCCTAAATCTCCCCTGGCGGAGCTTGAGGCCATTCCCTCTCATCCTGTCCCCTGTCACTTGGGAGAAGAGCCCAGCACCCTCCTCTCCACAACCTCCCCTCAGGTAGTTGTAGAGAGCAATGAGGTCTCCCCTCAGCCTCCTCTTCTCCAGGCTGAACACCCCCAGCTCTCTCAGCCGCTCCCCATAAGGCCAGGAAATCTACATATAACTGCTGTTTTACAGACTGGGCTAAAGAAAGGGAAAAGTATTTTTCTTTAAAAGATTGCAAACACTTCTAACTTTCAACCATACAAATGGCAGAAAAGGAATAAAGTTAGTCAACGCATTCTCTGAGAAAAACAATTCTGTTTCAAAAAGTATCTGATGGTGCATATTTTGGGATTCTTACTTAGTTTTTCTATTAATCTAATTCAATGGTGCTCTTTTCCTCTTGTTAAAAATTTGTGAAAATTGTAAAATATACCCATTCTGACCCATGGAATAAAGGCATCTTAAAGCATTGTATTACATTTATATGTATATGCACACATACTAGTTATATTCCCACTAAATGCATGCATTATAGCACATGCATATACCTATATATTTCAACATACTTCTAGATGAATAATCACAAGGAAAGTCCTCTCATCATCTTCTCAACCCTTTGTGTCTTTGACAGATGTTTCTAATAAAGCACAACCATAAAGAGGGTTAAACACCAGTTCTGTTGGAGTCAGTGTAGCTTCTGACACTAATTTTTTTGTAAGGCCAGAACTGCGATCCAGTCACTGCCCAGACTGAATTAACAGAAATGTTAACATTGCAGACTTTTCCATGTGAATTTGAATTCAGAGTTGATATGATATAGTTCGTGGATGCCCCCTCCCCCTATTCCTTTCTGAATACTATCAACAGCTTGAAAGGATCATCTCCGATGTTATTAGAAAAAGAGAAAATATTTGAACCACTCATGTAATCTGCTATTCTTTACACTGTTGTCCTGTATTTTCTGCTATTGCAATACATGTAAGAAATAAATACATTTCCTTAATTGCATATTATGTCAACTGAACACTTCTATACAATTAAACATAAGACTCTGGCTTTATGTCTAGGAGGCAGAGAAAATATCTCCAGATTGAGGGTACCATAGAGCACTTCTCAAAGTGTCTCAGTCCAAAAGCAATTCAGAAAAGTGCTACCTCATACCTGAGAGTGCGATTCTCTCTCTGGCTGCTTGTTACTACTTTCCTTCGATAGGAAGAGCTTGGGGTTTCTCTACCCATCCTAGTTTCTGAAATTGTTCTGTGTTAAAGCCAAACGAAACAGCAGACATTTCTCTTATTGTTTTTTGAGTAGCCACGGTATTGGTTTTGCCTGTGGAATGCAGGAGTACATCTGCTCCACATCAAAGCTCATTCCGCTCTTCTCTGCCCTCTGTCATCCTGCATTTGCAGTACATTCACTTCTCTTTCCTTAATTTTCCTTCTCATTCTTGGCAGGCTTCAAGGACACTGGGAAATTTACCATCTCATGTGTTACAAAAGCAAAGAAGAATAAGTCTTTGTTATAGTGGATCATCAGAACTTTTTTCTGACTAATTCTCAGCACCCTTGCACGTGGTCTGCTTTGCTAATGCTTTTATTGTTGTAATTTCCAATATAAACTCTCTCTATTCACTGTTTATCTTAGTAGGTTTTGGTGAGCATTGCTGCAGATCTCCAGATGGAGTGCAGTTTAGACTACAAAGGTACCTCTCATCCTGCAGCAGCAAACTTTGCTCCATAAACCACAAGTTTTTCTGCTGTTTGCAAAGCTGAAGGTGCCAAAATCCACAAAAAAGTGTGACAAACCTCGATAAAGGTTCACTCAACAGCACAGCAAACATTTACTAAAATGACATGCTGCTGAGCTCTCTGCTAGCATAGCTTGTTTCTCTTAGAAGAAACATATGGGCAGATCTCTGCAATATTTTCATCACAAAGATGCAGCCAAAGGCTTATTTGACTCTGGCCTAACTAATACATGAACCAGTGAGTGGTCAGAGCACATATGAAATGCCTGATAATATTTTTTGCCTGGATTATATGCTGCATAGGGGATACTGAGCTCCAAGGACTCCTTTCAGAAGAAGCTCTTTGATTTTCCCTAGGACAGTGGAGCTCATCTTCAAAAGGAGTGAAGCATTCATGTTCTAAAGAACAAGACTGCGTTTCAGTCCCACTCGCTGCCACAACATTTCGCACTCACAAGTGCTATAGCATGCAATGACTTAACTTTAGCATGCTCCGGCTGGAATTCATCAATTTGAGATGTGCCACAGTTTAAAACAGAGGTATTTTTGGGGAGCTACATTGAGCACAATAGAGCCAGGCCATGTACTTTGCAGGGAAGGGGTCAACTTGTCTGTGGCACTTGACCGGGGCACTGGGGACCATGAGCTGTCATAGATGCTGTAGTGGCTGCAGAGATGTATCTGAAGACATCGAAAATGGCACTGTCGGTGACGTCATGCATAATTTTTCCTTTCTCTTGCATAATGAAGTATGTAACAGCCCTGAGCATCAATTTTGGTGGGCTAGGAGTGAACTTGGTTTCTGTGGTGGGCTCATAGGTAATCCAAAAAGTCTGAACATCGTCTCTAACAGATTACTGCAGCTGAAGGCTGCCAAGTGCCGATGTTGGTTTGTTCCCTGTGTTATCACGTGAGTGTTTCAGTATCAGAACACAGCACCAATGGTCACAGCAGGCCAATAATTCTGTCTGCTTGTAAAATGCTCTGAGAACATAAGATCTTTTTCTTCTCTTCACACAAACCAGCCTGCTCGTCCATAACTAATTGCCAAATGACTTCACTATTTGTCTCCAGCTCCCTTACCCTTTATACAGATTCTGCATGCATAATTTGTGTGAAATTGTGATGGGAGAGGAAGACACAATTTTTGTTTTACTCAAGCTTTTGGATTAGACTTTGGCATAGAAGTTCAAGACCAAAGGCCAAGAAGGGTCAGCTGGGTCCCACTTAATTTTGCTCATCTTTTATCCTTGACAGATTTCTTAGCAGCTAGCTCTCTCAGAGAAAAGACTTCAGCCCTGGTCCTTTTTCTTTCCCTTCTGTTGCCTTTCTTGTCTGGGAAGGCCACTCACTGGTTTAACACTTGATTAGCCTGCAAGAGCTTAGCCAGTGCAGCAAGGACCACTGTAAAACTAGTGTGGAAGAGAGCCTGTGGTTCTTCCAGGATACATTGGTGGTGCATCGTTTTCTGTAATTCCCATCTGCACAACATTTTGCGCCTCATTTTCCAATCTGCTTTTGTTTTCAAGAAAACATAAATGCTTTGTGCCGTCATGTTGCTTTTCTTGTCTGTCATTAGACAAGAGGTAACTGGTGAGAATCTACTCTGGGCCTTCACCAGGTCTCCTCTGAGCTCCTCACTGTTCTGCCTTTGAATTCCAGGGAAAAAAAAATCCCATTCCATTGTGCCTGTGAAGAAATATTTGTTTTAACTTCGTCCAGTTCTGCTCTCCATCCCACTGGTAGTTTCACAGAACACAAATAGTTGGAATATGCCATCTATGGGCCTGAGGAAGGCTTGCAAGCTTTAATAATGGGTTATACAGAGCTGTTTTGCTACTTAAAGAGGGAGGCAAGCTGTATATTCCATTAAAGAAATAACAGCAATGTTTGGAGGCAACTCCCAACCCTCGTCTAAAACCACTCCCATTCTAAATGTAAACCTGTCTGGCCAAGCAAGTGCTTCCTGTTAACAAGCAAATATTGATTGTGTCCTATTCAATAGCACTTTACAGTAGGGATAGAAAGTAGGAGCACAGGAAATAAAACTCTTCTAATTTTTTTTTTCCTAAAAATACCGATGTGCTATTTATATGGATTAATGGCTGAATTCACACAGCTCCTGCCAAAGTCCTGGCTGCTGAGCCAGCCTAAGCTTGTCTAGGAACAGAGTTGGATTTTCTATTACTCCTCTCAAAATCATATTTGGAGATAAATAAGGCTTATTTGGCTATCAGCATCTTTTAAAGCAAAATAGCATTTTGTCCAATCAAAGACCTCAGGTAGAGCTAACAGAGTTAGAAAGTTTTTCCTAAAAGTGCACAGCATGACGAATGGTGGGAAATATCAGTAACTGCATGTGGCTACATCTCAGAGGCATTGAGAAGTATTTAGGAAGGGACAGACTAACATTTTCTTATTCATGGGTCTGGTTTCACTGCCTTTCACACTGGGGCAGTAGAGCCAGAATCCAGCCTTGAGCCATGGTGTGTGTTTCAGCGACAGACTGGAGGAGAAGGGAGGATTTCAGTCACACAAACTAGTCAGTGCACCGCATGATTTGTGGTAATTACGCATGTTCATGCTTTTAACCTGAGGTAATTTAAGTTAAACTGAGTAATTTGAGTTAACCCTCAATGAAAGGCTGTTAGCCAATCAACTCATATCACTTGAAACCTGCGTTGAACTTTGAGCATGCACAAGGGCACTCACTAAGTATAAGCATGATCTGCGGTGAACTCCTAATGTCTCTGGGTCTGCATTTTGCCACAATCCCTGGTGGCCTAAATTCTGCTCTCAGCTACATGTGTCTATAAATACAGACATGTTGTGGACTGAGAAGAGCGGAAAGTGGTTCACGTCCCAGTTTACGCCACGGCCACCAGGAAACGAACCAGTGAGACAGCAAGAATATCAGACAGTCCTTTCAAATTTGGAGTCCTTGGTGCAAGCCCTGAGATCTATATTTAGCATCCTTTTATTTTGATAAATGAAGGGACATTGTCCATCCAGCAACTCTCAAGGAAAAGCAGCTTACTTAGGTTTTTAAATATCCTAGGCATTCAAGTCAAAGAGGGCAGCTGTTACTGTCTCCTCAGAAGTTGCCTTTCAACAATGTGTCAAGCAAAGTCTCCCCTGGAATAAGCTTGTTTCTTTGCTTTAGAGTTTGCCTCAAGCCTGTGCTGTTTGTCCACTAATACTAGAAAGGCTGTTCCCAGAACAAGTCCCCAAATCCTCATGGAGAATGATAGTGGTTAAAATCTATTTTGTAAAAAATACTACATAGGCATGCAGTATAAAATGGAACCTACTAAAGAGTTAGCCAATAGCAGGCATTTTATACCAGACACAAGACACCACGGAATAAGTAAAGGAAGGGGCCCCAGGCTAGAGACGCTCAACTTGGTCACACCACAGACATAAGCAACCCCTGAATTAAATCTGCTGCCGCCTTCTTGACGAAGGCTCACTTTCTCTGACATGCTGGTGGGGCACACTGGATTCTCCTTGAGAACAGAGCCCAGAGGTCCCCCTCACCCAGCCCCCAGGTGGCTCTCAGTTGACAGTCCCAGTGATGCTAATTTGGGGTTAGTGGCCTTGAGAAATACGGATCAAGACAATTATACTCACTAAGAGAAAGAGAAGCCTGAAAGGAGAAGGCTTTAAAGGTGTGTGAGAGTTTCCTATAAATAGCGAGGTAATCTGCAGGGGGCAGACACTCTGCACTCTTCTTTACTTGTGTTTGAATAAACAGGTGCCTTGGCAAAGCGTGATATTGATTCTCCTGAAGTCACACCTTGCTTACCACAGACACCACCACCGACAGGCTGCTCTCATACAGCTACTGCTTATTGATCATCTTTGACCTGCTACTCTCTCCCTTCACATCCTCAGACTCCAGCAGCGTCGAATTCATGCTGACTTTCTGCACAGTCTCTTACTCAGCTTATACCCAAATCCAAATATTCAGCTTTCTTTAATCTCCTAGAAAGCTAAAAGGTCTCCACTGGGCTCTTATTACTTTCTTTACATCCCTTACACAGCTCCCACTTCTCAACAGCATTAAATAGATACGTTTTCAAAGCCCTTTCATAAGTGAATTAAGGATCTGGTCTCCCTTTCTGGATATAGATAGGACTCTTGAAGATCTTCAGTAATGGGCAGAGCCACTGAGAGGACTGTGGGTGTTCACCACTTGTAAATTAAAAACCTAAAGGATAAAATGATAGTTATTAGCTGTAGTAAATTCAGCGCCAGTGCTCCTCCTCATTGCATAGCTCCACAAGGAGCTCCAGGGACATCGACACGAAGACTCCTTTGAGCACCACAAGCTGCATGTCTTCCCTCCCTCTTGTCTTTCCCCAACAAAGTGTGACTCATCCAAGGAGGAAAGCGCGTGCAAGGAGAACGTCAGGATCTGTCACAGCAGTTGCTAGAGCTCATTTGGCAGAGCTCAGACCTGTGTCGTAAAAGCCACGCATTTGGCTTGAAACAACACGGACACACTGCCACTGGCACAACTGTGGAGGATAAACATGCCACCATAGTGCTACAAAATTTGTGCTCCAGTGAAGCACCAGCCTGTGCTCCTGCAGAGACACAAAGTTAAGTGGGAAAAAGGTTTCCCCATGTGTCATCTCCAGGTTCCCCCTTTTTATTCACCATTTGTTAGATGAGGCAGGTAGTTTACTGTGTAGCTTTGCTTTTCAAATCTATATAGTTGCAGGTAGTGGTGGTTAAAGCATTAGGCCAGGTGCAGAGGGTTAAATAATAGTACTTGGCTTTTTATCCACAAATAAACATTTTTCTGGCACAATTGTCTGAAGTAGCCACACCAACATTTAAGTTTTCTTCTGCTTAATTGCAGTGTTTTTCCTGTGGGTTGGTTTAGGAATACTGAAGAGGGAAGGTTTGTAATTTAGTAATTACTGTAACCTTTCCAGGGACAGAAATGAAATAGGACTTGACATGTGTGTTTTAGGTGGGACACAAGAAGGTTAAAAAAAAGAAGAAAGAAGGAAGGACAAGGAGGAGAAGGAGGAGAAGGCGGAGGAGGAGAAGGAGAAGGAGAAGGAGAAGGAGAAGGAGAAGGAGAAGGAGAAGGAGAAGGAGAAGGAGAAGGAGAAGGAGAAGGAGAAGGAGAAGGAGAAGAAGTCTCTGAAGATTTTCCCACAACAGCCCACCTTTATCCATTCTCAATGCATTCCTCCAGATGTATGCCCTAAGTCTGATACATGTAAAACGTAAATCTAAACCATATGCTGTGAACTGCTGGGCCTGACAGTCTAAAATATCCGAGAGACTACAGGATAGAAATCTCATTATGGCCTGATGGCTGTTGTGTAAATGCTTTAATTTCATATTTTATTCTTGCCCTAACAGTCATGGACATCAGATGGAGAGCAGAATGCTAATGTTTCATTCACTTGGCAGGAGACAGCTGTACATTCCAGCCCATTTGGCGCTTCCATGTTTTACTGCTTGATTTGTGGCTGGCTCTCTTCTCCTGCTGCATTGGCGCAAGCACCAGCAAAACCCAACATTTCCAGCTGGCTGGGTGTACGTCTTATTAAAAGAAGAGCCATTGGAAGTGTGAAGCAATTAACACCTTTGTGAAGGCAATAAAAGGAATAACAGCAGTGGGGACACAGAGAGGTTTCTCAAGGCTGCAGTGGGGCCAGAACATTGCTGGTGGCAGTGCCCACACTTAGAATCACAGAATAACTAGGTTGGAAGAGACCCATTGGATCATTGAGTCCAACCATTCCTATCAAACACTAAATCAGGCCCCTCAGCACCTCGTTCACCCATCCCTTAAACCCCTCCAGGGCAGGTGACTCAACCCCCTCCCTGGGCAGCCTCTGCCAGTGCCCAATGACCCTTCCTGTGAAAATTTTTTTCCTAAAAAATGGGAGTCCTAAAAAATGGAGTCTGAACCTCCCCTGGCAGAGCTTGAGGCCATTCCCTCTCGTCCTGTCCCCTGTCACTTGGGAGAAGAGCCCAGCACCCTCCTCTCCACAACCTCCCCTCAGGTAGTTGTAGAGAGCAATGAGGTCTCCCCTCAGCCTCCTCTTCTCCAGGCTGAACACCCCCAGCTCTCTCAGCCGCTCCTCATCAGGCCTGTTCTCCAGCCCCTTCACCAGCTTTGTTGCTCTTCTCTGCACTCGCTCCAGAGCCTCAACATCCTTCTTGTGGTGAGGGGCCCAGAACTTCTCACCTTCAGGGCTTGTCCCACCCTGGGCAATTCTGCCCTGGCTCAGCTCTGCACCCACCAACCAGAGCACAGGGCAGGAACTGCTCTTGGTGACATGGTCCAGCTCAGCTCAGGAACAAGCACTTCGGGGTTTAATTCTGCTTTCTCTGACCAGTTCAGATTATTGCAGCAGTACTACCCCACCTATACTGTAAATAAAAGGGAGATGTGAAATTGTGGGGGGCCATAGTGTTCTATCACAAGTTATTATTTATTTTCCTTGATTTTGTGTTCTCACTGGCATTCTCTGCCTCTCTCATTTTACAGTTAAGAAATGTGAACCTCCATCACACACCTAACTTGCTAGGCTGTCACCTAACTCCAGACAGGCTTTGACATCTACTTATGTTATATCTAGATGAGGAAAACAGAAGAACCTGCTGGTGTATATGGAGGAATTATGCACATCTTACGATTTCAAAAGAACAACATCTTCCTCTGGTCTTTATGAAGGAGACATTGTGCTGCTTCAGGTGTCCTCAGACTTCTTCTATTTGAGGCTTGGTGGATACTGATGATACCCAGTGCCTCCCTCCACCTCTGTGCTAGGCTCTTTGCTCAGTCAATTTTACCAATGCCAGAAACTCAGAAATTGTAATTTATACTTAATCACAAGAACAAGCAGCGCCTGCAACAAGAGCACCTCCTCCTGAGTAAGAAACTTTCCACTTTGCAAGGTGATCAGTCCCAACCATCCTTCCTTCCTGCACCATGGTGCCTGATTCAGAGTTGCCCCAGAAAGTTTGGTTTAAAGGCGCGCACCACACTTGATGGATTGGTCTGAGCCCTTCAGTGCAAGCCCAGTGACAGGGCAAAAGATTAAGGCTTGTGCTTCAGGTGTGCAATAATGCTCTAGTCAGCAGAGGCTATAAGTCCCAATGAAGTCAAGGAGAGAGATACTAGAATTTAGTTAGGTGCTTCCATACATTATGGAGCAAAACACCAGTCTTCACTGTCATATAATAAAATGCAGCAAGTGCTTCACTTGGGGATTGGTAAGAACGTGGATAAGAAGTACTGGAATAGCCAAAACAAAGTGATATCAATCTCAGAGAAAAAAAAACAAGAAAGAGGGAGTAAAACAACACTAGGTTATTTTTAAGTTATTATTAACTAGAAACACCAAGCAACACTGGGCAAAACTGGGCAAAAAAAATCTCCTTAAATCTACTGGAGTAAACAGAAAACAAGGTCTAGCACTGAAATGTCTGTCAGATCAGATTTCATGTCTGAAAAGGAAGAATTATTTGGGATTTAAAAGGATAGTCCATACCAAAACAAGGCAGCCCAAATGCCTTGTTAAAATACAGAATTATTTTTCCCTCACAGTTCCCACTCTTGCAAAAAATTGGTAGTTGGGGTAAATGGTTTATGGCTTTTTTTCCTCCCTTGGATGCCTCTGCTGCTAGCCAGAGACAGCACAGCACTTCTCGGAGCAGGCAAAGGCAGAAGGAATTCCTTTTGTAACATCTGCCTACGTGAGGGTCCTGGAATCTGCATCATCCTCAAGCCTGCTTTAGCTCACCTCCCTGCCTTCTTGGCATTCCCCTCTTGTGCAGGAGATAAGAGCACATTTCCAGAGACAGTTTTGCAATTACCTATCTTCTCAGTTTTCTTTCCTGACCTTTAAAGGGGATGCACTGAATAAATGCCTTTGTACGAGAGCCAGAGTTTCTGCTGGGTGGCTCTTTCAAAGGAGCAAATATGATCTTTTCATAAATACCAAGTCAGACCAATGTAACTCGCAACTTATTTATAACAGTCCTGATGCACACCGTGGAAGCCAGGGCTAGCATTGCAGAAGAACATTCATCTAAAGCATTTCAGACCTGAGCAGCAAGGTACACTGCTAAATTTCTGAGCAAGCTGCTTAGCAGTTGTTGAGTTTATCTTTTACTTGATCTTCATAAAGAATTTTAAACTATTTAGAGTTTAGAAGAAAATGATAAAATATTGCAGCCTGTGAATTATTTGTTAAGCATCTGGTCTTAGTATTCAAAACCCGAACTGGTCACCTTGGCATGAGGACAGAAAACTCCTCTGTCATGTTGAGTGTATCAATTCATCCCCATTGATCAAATATTTCAAGTCTCTTTCCAAGTCTTTTGGAGTTCACATATTCTGAACTGGACAGAAGACACTTTCATGAAAAGCTTACCCAGCTTTCCCATACTTTGCTGGTTGTCATGATATCCTCAGGAGGAAAAAACGGTCCCTTTCCTTTCTCTTGTGTGTATCGGCTCCACACTTGTGTTACCAAACCTGGGCAGTGGGAGTTAAAAGACGGCCCTTGTTTTACTGAGCAGCTCAGCATGGACCTGGGGTGCCTTTACCCAGGTAGTGGACAAAAAGTAGTATTTATTGGGAAGCACAGCAGGGTTACAAATATCATCAGTTTATCTAACCCCTTAATTTCCTAAATATGGATGTGTATGGGAGGACTTTGCCCAGTGTGGAAGAGACACAGATCCAGAACATTATGACCCATAGCTGGCTTCCCTGATACACACCTGTAGCATACATAGCTAAATCATCTTCCGCTTGTCGATCTCCCTCTGGTACACACATGCACAGCAGCTTGTGAATTTGGTGGACGTAGCAGGTCCCTGTCCCTCAATGAAGTTGTGTTGAATGCTTTTGCTCACAGTTTCTGCGATGAAAACTTAGAGTGTAGCTCCAACAGATTAAAGCCACATATGTCATGCTTAGTAAAAGCGAAGAAACCAGTTCAGCTTTATTTTTAGTTATTTTGAGTGTCTCTTGGCATTTTTACAGGGCTGGATGCTCCTTAAAAATGTGGCCCTAAGACCTTTGGTGGAAGCAACAGAGTCTTGCTATTCATCCTTAAGATGTGAAAATGCTCAGGGTCTTTTCTGTCTGCTGTCATCCCACACAAAATGGATAGTGTGTGCTGCATCCTTAGACAAAGGCTGGAATACCAATAACAAATGTGTGAGGAAAAAATAGTTAATGATCAAACTGCATTGCACTTGTTTGACTCTGTGCTTCATGGGTAAGTGAGCACAGACAGGTCTTAGTTGAAAAAGCTCTCGTGTAAGATATACTGACACTGAGACACAAAACACTTGTGTACTCTTCATCTCACACAGCCTGATTTTGTTTATCAAGACACAGAAGGTGCTGACATTTGATGCTTAGCTTTCACCTTTAAATTCGACTTTCATAACTAGTGGCCAACTCCTTCCATTACTTTGGTTTGATTTAAACATCAATTCTTTTTGATGGTGGAAGAGCTTTAAAAGGAGCAACTCCTCCAAGAAGTTTTGAGGGACTAGAGAACCAGCTTTCTTAAAAGCAAGTATAATCAATTGTGAAAAACATTTTCCTGCAATTTTCAGATGGGCAGAATAAATCAGAGCAACAAAAGGGATGTTACAGAGTCACCAGAGCTGAAGTTGTTTAGAGTTTAGCCTTCACAGAGCCTTTCTTTCTTCTCTCTGGCAAGAGGAAGTATTTTGTGGGTTTGTATTGACCTTTCCACAAATAATCCAGAAAGTTGCATTATCTGCTGAGCCCAAGGTAACTTCATTAGTACTCACCACATCTTATTTGAATTACACATACAGTTTGGTGTTTAAATTACAGGAAGACTTTGTGTTTAAGAGTTTCCGCATCATGCTGAGGCTTGGGAAAAAAAAGTCAGGTTTGACACATAATAGGGATTGATGTGCCACTTCAAATGCTGGTGTTACTGGAAAGGAAGGAACTTCCACAGGAAGAGCAAAGGAAATTATACAGGATTCAATAAAAGATGCTAAAAATAGCATTTGACTTATCTTCTATGTGAGTCAAAATACCCTACTCAAGGCATGCACATGCTATGTCTTGGCTGGTATAGTCAGACTGCTCTTACTGGTGTACGGGCTGTCAGGATTTCCTCATAAGTCAATGGAGAGAGACAAGGGTCTCTAGAGGACAGTTGATTGCACCTGCCTCAGGAACTGCCAGCAAAAAAAAAAAAAAAAAAAATAAAGAATTGTTGCAAAACTTGCCTTTTTCCTAATTGCCATCAGCTTCACAGGCTTAAAGTCAAGCATGTGCTTAATTATTTTCCCAAAGAGAACTCAGAGAGCTTAGTGCTTGGCAGGACTGGACTGCTAGCTGGGAGGAAATCAAAGAAATTAGCAAATATCCTGGATGAGCCTGATGAACAAAACTGGGAAACAAGGAGAGCTTGCCTGCAAGCATGACTAAGTTGCAGGCTGAGCAGCGTAATAGGTCCCAGGAGAGAGAATACGATTAGAGAGGTAATTTACAGGTACTACGCTTTCATCATTTTCTACTTAGCATTATTTTTCTAAAACATCAGGTGGAAGCTTGCTCTGAGGGGAGGGGGAAGGCAGTGGCAGGGGCTGGGGTGGCATGGCCTGGGGGCTGCTTTTGCTTGGAAAGAAGCTCTCTGATCTGCTTCCCTGTTTCCATCTATGAGGACCCTCCATCCACACCAGCACGGCGTGGTCGTGTTTGTGACATTTATGACTAGGGAAAGGGGAACCACCATAGGCTTTCTCTCACATGCTGGAAAAGACTCAATCCTTTGGGATTTGTAAGCTTTTGGGATTTGAAGCAGGAGCTTCACCTCGGAAGTTCGTAGGGATTTTGGCCGAGTGGAGCAGAAGCAAAACAGGGCAACAGAAGTTCAGAGATGCTCTTGCTAACCAAGGCACTGACAAACAGTAGAACATGTGGGAGAGAGTGATGGGGCTGTGGCTAGTTTGGGGCGGAGAAGGAAGAGTGTCACTCATTTTCTTCACATTTGAGATGTTCTTGACACTTCTGTAGTTGCTGTTTTATCTGACTAGTCAGCTGATCTGATCTAATAGTTAGATCTGTTTTAAGCCCATATTTACATAAGTACTCTTAAAGAACAAGAGATTATGTGATGCAAAATACATTAGTACCCAATGTCCTTCTGCAAAATGTGAGAAAAGACGGTTTGGGCACAATTAAGGAGATTTTTGTTTCACAGGCACTATTAAAGTCTATTATACAAACTCCTCAGGGCTTTCTGTTCTCCTTAATGGGGATCGTGTGACTAGATTGAGAGCATTGCAAGGCCCTGAATATGAAGATTATAGCCTGTAACAAGTCACAGAAAGATTTTTAACTTCACTCCTGTTAATCAGCGCCAGGCAAACATGTGCAAGAAATACTACCCTCCCAGCATGACCCCTACCCCCAACCCTCCATCCTGCAAACAAAAAAGTGCAAGAGCCAACAGATCCATTCTGGCTTGTTTTATTTCATTTTGCGTTTATTAAAGTGCTGTGTTTCCAGTTTATATTTGTTGACATGATGTTATTTCAACGACATTTAAACAAGAAGAGCACAAGCAACAGGCAGACTGAGAGAGTTGCTCATTTCATTCCATGTTTTGGAAGGATCTTCTAATATCATCAGTTACATTATCTGTGGTATTCATTTGCTTTTGATTTACTTACTTCAGAGGGTGAACACAATCTCAGCTGTTTCCCTTTGTTTTCTACTCGTTTCCGCTTTCAGTTTCTCAAGCAGACAAATAGGGTAACAACCAAGTTAATCTACCAGAAGCAAATGTTTACAACCCTAAAGCATTGTCTGTGTGGATGTTTAAACTCAATAGCAAAAAAAAAAAAAAAAGTCTTATTATAAACAGCATTTGCAATGTGCAATTTCCCTTCCTTCTCTTCCACCAAGCTCCCTGGGATGGAGCAAGTACCTCTTCCATGGCTGGTCATCCTCTGGCTGATAGCTGCTTGCTTATTTATAAGCTTTTGACAGGGCAGCAGCAAAGAGGTTCTTTATTCAAACAGGGGATGATACTGGATGAAACCTGAAGGCGTCAGACAGCAGTGTATTAAGCAGCTTCAGACAAACTCCTGCAGGAAGAAATAAACAAATGAGAAGGACTCCTGGCCTGGATTCGATGTTCTTTCATTCATACAGGTTCATTAGTAGCCAGGAGATAATGAATTGCCAATTGTCTTAGGCTCATTAACAGCATAATTTCACGTTTTAACTTTCCTACTACTATGTCTGAGGCCCAAATCCTGGCTTTCTAGTCCCTGTGAACTAACTCTTCCAGTTATAAAAAAAACCCTTGGCAGTAAATAAAAGAGAAAAGATACTTTGGAGACTTTTATTTCTTTTTTTTTTTTTTCCCCCAGGAACCTTCTTCATTCATCCACCTGATTTAAGCTGATTTAAGCTGGAAGACCTGCTCCTGCAGTCTGGTGCCTGGTTTAAAAACTAACAGGTTGTAAAGTACTGCTTATTTTCTCGGGAGCAAGTGCACATGGCAAGCTCAGTGGCACAGAGTTCACTACTCTTGTTTTATATTTATGCCTGTCACCTACTCCTTCACTTAATCTTCTTCCAAAACACCTACAACTGGTAGCACATTTTGTGAAAATAATCTGAAATAGCAAACCCAGACATTTCCCATGAGAACCCCCAGGAAGAAAGAATGTAGGTTTTATCAGTATTAATATTTAGCTGACTCTTTTTCCCCTCAAGAATAATTGTCTCCCTAATAAGTGGGTTTGAGGCAACTTTACAATATAACTTAGAACATGCTGCATACCACTCCAGATTTCATAAGTTTTATGAAAAGAGAAGACTAGCATCCAGCCAAAGCATACTTTATACTTGTCTTGCTTCTGGCTATTTTATAGACTGTAACCTTTCTAAGAAAGCACAATCCACCAAACCTAGCTGGAAAAGACTGGTGTTCCAAGCACTTATTTGTACATAAAATGAACAGTAAAAATTGATCCCCTCTGTAGCTCTGCTGGTGCCATGTTAATGAGCTTTCCAGCCCAGAGAACCTCATCTAGACCACTTTGCCTTCTCAGTTGTCTCAAATGATAGACAGTGTATTTCCGCAGTCGTTGCACTGTAAGTAGAACAACCACCATGCGTGTAATGCCACTCAACCTGCAGTCTCTAAAAAACATTAGGAATTAATACAAAATGAAAACAAAAAAATAAGGACTAGGACCAGCATGCAATGCTGCTTCTCCTGGCGTGCTCTTTTGGCTTCTATAAACTGGCAGCACGGAGGTTTCAAGTCAATGGGCATATCTGCAGCTCTGTTTATTAGCCTTGATAGCATTTCTTCTGTGAGTCTAAATGTTTTTTAATTAATTTAATCTTTTGGGCTTCACAGAATCCTGTGGTTTCCCACTGTTTAATCATGTGCTACAGAAGAAAAATACTTTCCCTTCTTTGCTTTAAACCTGTTATCTGATAACTCCATCTGAAGCTTCTTTAGTCTTGTATTATGATAAAATGTTAATAATTACCCCTTATTCACCTTCTTCATTTACTTAATGATTTTACAACTGCTCTAGTTTCTACTCCCCTCCTCTTTTTTTCCCAGACTGTGGAGCTTTAGTTCATCTTCTGTAGAAGAGAAGCTGTATTATGTCTCCAGCCAGCTTTTCTGCCCCTTCCCATACCATTACTAATTCTGCTATGCCACCTTTGAGATATGTGATTAGAACAACACACCAGATATTCAAGAGGGATGCTCAGTGTGGGTTTCAAAAGGCACTGGAGAAGCTTTGCCCTTCCTAATGAAATCAAGAGTCAATTTGTCTTTTCAACTACCACTGCGTGCAGGACCAGAGTCCCAGCAGACTCTTGTTTTAGAAACTGGTGTGAAGTCTCTGCATAGTGATTACCCAAACGGCCTCATGTAGTCCTTATTGCCTCACATATTTCCTACTGCTTTGCATTAAAAAAAAAAAAAAAAGAAGAGTTGCTGGAGCTGCTTTTCAGGTGCAAGGTTGCCAGAAGAAATTTCTAATTCAAACTACCCGTGAAGGGGCTGGAGAACAGGCCTTATGAGGAATGGCTGAGAGAGCTGGGGGTGTTTAGCCTGGAGAAGAGGAGGCTGAGGGGAGACCTCATTGCTCTCTACAACTACCTGAAAGGAGGTTGTGGAGAGGAGGGAGCTGGGCTCTTCTCCCAAGTGACAGGGGACAGGACGAGAGGGAATGGCCTCAAGCTCCACCAGGGGAGGTTTAGGCTGGACATTAGGAAAAAAAATTTCACAGAAAGAGTCATTGGGCACTGGCAGAGGCTGCCCAGGGAGGTGGTTGAGTCACTTTCCCTGGAGCTGTTTAAAAGATGGGTGGATGAGCTGCTGAGGGACATGGTTTAGTGTTTGATAGGAATGGTTGGATTCGATCATCCGGTGGGTCTCTTCCAACCTGGTGATTCTATGGTTCTGTGATTCTATGATACAGCCAAAGCACCCAAAATAGGGAGCTGAGTGTCCAGGCCAGCTACAGCAGGCAATATGGGCAGCCTGCCTCGAGTTCAGCTTTCCTGGTGTCTCCTGGCATGAGATCCTGCCTTCACTTTGCTATGGCATTGCCAAATGAGCAAGATAAATTCTTTCCTGGGTGCCTACCTCAGGCTAGTTTAGTCTTGTTGGGAGTTGAATTCAGTTTGGGATTTTTGTGTTTTTGAGGGAGTTGTTTGGGATTATTTTGTATTGTTTGTTTCAGGCAAAACAACTCCACCATTGCCAAGGGGAAGAGGCTAGGGAATGTACCTCTTATGCATATTTAAAATAAATAAATAGTGTGATCTTTCACTTGGAAATTACTAAAGTTAGCAGGATTTGAGAAGAAGATTGTATTTGTGCAGATGATATTTGCACAGTGCTTTGTTGAGTAGGAGACTTCTCTGATTGCCACTGACCTACATCTGATTTTTCCCAAACCCTTTAATTGCGAGGAGTCCTCATTTGTACAACCTTCTTAGATTTGAATGGTTATATTTGCAGGAAACCCTTTCTGGGTTAGTAATGCTGCAGGTCACACTGGGCTCAGACACCCAAACAGAGTAGGAGGCCCCTCACTCCTGTGAACAGCAAGAACCCCAGGCTTGATAGGAAACACCTTCAAGTTGCACCAGAAGAAACAAGCATCAAGCTGAGGTAGAGGAATGAAATGAAACAAAGGAGGGTGAGGAAGTTAAGGGAAGCAGTAGGGGAAGAACAGGAGAACCAAGATTTGCCTTGATGCAAAGGGCTGACCTCCTTTGGTCCGACCCATACCCATGAGAGACAGCTCCTTGGACAGGACAGAGAGTGATGAGAGAAGTTGTTATTTACAGAATCCTGTTTTATTTCTGTCCTTCAGTCTGTCTCCAGTCCAGTGAGCCTACAGCCCTTACACAGAGTACACAACTTTGGCTCCCTCCCATCTGCGTGTATCGCTACCTCCAGCACATCCAATATAAACAAGCTGGATCCTCGCTCTGCAGGCAGGCAGGCATTTTTCTAACAACTTGCAAGTTTGAAATATAGAGCAGGCCAAAACCAAATGCCATCGCTCCCTCTGACAGACAAAAAAAAATCAACCAAGACCTGTCAGCGTTTTGCTGACTCCTCCAAATCACCCACCCTCCAAGGATTCCTTTCTCTTGGCACCCAGTATCATGAATAACGTCAGATCCCAGCCAGTCACATGGCGCCAGTGCAGAGTGAGCAGAAGCCAAGGCGGTTGTGGGATAAAGGCCATTGTTCAAAAAAATTCTAATGATGTTGCCCTACTCCCTAATATCGTCAATCAAAGATCCTTTCCAATGGCAAAAGCTTCTCTGTCATTGCCTGCAGTAAGGGTAAGAAGCATGGGATACATTAGTCTGCTTTTTAGAGGCTAGGTGTTTAACACAAACCACCAAGTTTCAGCATAGACTACCTTCCCCCCTTGAAGGGACCTCACCCATCATGGGGGTGTGTGGACAGCAGTGATAAATGCTCATGCATGTACTCAGAGAGAGGACAGCCACTCGTGCTCCTCAGTACCGTACTTCTGCTTACTAGTTGTCACCATTTGTACTGCGACATCTGCTAGAAATCTTAATCATGGGTTGTGGCCCCAGTGGAGTAGGCACGAACAGATGTAAGAGTTATGTTTCTAATTATCTTAACACCTTTCCGGCAGGATGTCACGAACACAAGTTAATTTAGCGTTGTGTTAACCCCATGATGTGGAGGTAGGTATAGCTATTTTTTTCATTCTGATTTACAAATGAAGAAGCTGAGGGACCAGCTTATACCTGCTCCTTGGTCCTGAAGCCCTAGCCCTCCTTAGCCTACCCACCATAGCTGCTAGCTGCCAGAAGTTCAATACATTTTGGGCTGCTGCTGCTAAGATTAACAGATCATGCATTGTGACCCTGCAAAATCGTAAGAAAATAATGTTCGTTACTTCTCCCAACCTTGGTGTTGTGGAAGCACCTCCAGCCTGGGCTGTCCTCTTTCAAAAGTCTGAGGACAAGCCATGGCTTCACCGTGGTGCATTCCTGAAGACATATGAGACCCATACTCATTAATCTTTAGTCAAGCAAGGGATGACTTAAATATTTATGAGTTTTATCTCTCTGTCATTGCCTAACACTTGGCCCTCCTGATCCTTGCAGCTATGGATGAACCCAACAAGTGAAAGTCAAATCTCCCTTGAGACCTACGAGCCACCCACTACAAACTGGCTGCACCATGGTAGATCCCAGCCAGCATGAAAATCTAGGCAATGAATGACAGCGGTAACATCTATGTCTTGTGAGAAACATCCTGGGAGATCAGGGGGCTGATGCCCTTGAGTGGTGCACTCCAGAGCTATGTAAATAGAGGGACTACAGGAAAAAACTGGCATGGCTACAAGAACCATGCAGGTGCACCAGACATGGCCAGGTGGACTTCGGGCAGGAAAAGGTAGAATAGAGCTTGCTAGATATCCTGCCCTCCCTCCAAACCTTCATAGGAAAGCAGAAAGCAACTCCAGTCCCTGTCTTGGAAGACATCTCCATTCTAAACTTTCTTGCTTCTACCTATGAATTGGGTACTTTGAGAGCCACAAAAATATTCACCAGCTCCTCTCACTGGTGGAAAGGCATAGGAAACAAGGAGGCTGGGGCAAACTGTCAAATAATGATCTCTTTCCACAGGCAAGCATCCCCTAAAATTACATTTTATTTTTCAGTTCAGTTTCTAAAAGGAAAAGAACAAGTAGAGCTGTCAGGGGTATCTCAAACAGTTAGATGGAAAATTTGTTAAAAGGAATTTAAAGTGACTCAAAGCAGGCACTTAGAAACTGAGACAAGCAGAATAAAGCAACTATAAAACCCTTACCTAGAGTTCCCAGAAATCCTTCATTGCACTTGCTAAGCAAAACTTGCTGATGCTCAAGGTGATGATAAAAATCCTAGACACTAGTCCTCAGTTAGAGGAATCTCATAAATTAAATTCTCTCTTTTATTTCATAATTTTTTTATTGCAGAATCACTCTGGTAAAGTGACCTAAACCTAGACAGCCGTATTCAAGCACCCTTTGTTCAAAACTCTTCAAGATGTCAGGGAAATAAATACGAAAGTCTATTTCAGCCCCATTTTAACCCGCTAGATATGGGGTTAATGCTTTTATTATTTATTTACTTATTGCTGGTTCAGAGGAATGGATAAAACTGATCTCAGAGAAGGCGAAACTTAGGAGTGATGGCTGTAGCACTTTACTACTCTGCAGTGGCCTTGCCAGATAAATCAGTATTTAAGCAAATACACCCTGGCAAACATGCAAATTTTTGCGAAGCTCTTTTTGCTAGTGTCTCGTATTTTGAAGAAAACATTATTCTTGAAAACTGAAGCTCCTTTGTTGAACTGCTTATGCTGGGGAGCTACAGGCACAATCAAACTTAGTGGGAATGCTGTCAAACAGATGGGATCCCTGTTTCACACATGATTCTGGAATGCAATAAAATTGTTTGGTTCTGGGAAACAGTTTTTCCTCCCATGACCCTATCAAAATGTCCAAAAGGCTTGATTCTGAAATCCATACTCCTATGAGTAATCCTTGTTCGTGCTTCAGTAAGACACAAATTATGAAGGAAAAATAAACACAGAAACATCACCTTTGCTTAGAAATATTCTCATTTCCTGATCCTAAGAGGGCACAAAAGGGAACTTACTTTGGTAGGAAATAGATATAAAGAACTTAAGTATGTTGCTAGCAGCAGAAACATGGAAAGGAAAATGTGCGAATGCATCACAACCCAAAACCTGTGATAACTTCAGCAAAGTGGGCTGGAGAAAGTGGTGTCAGGGATCTTCTGAGAGACTTCTCTTTTCAGCACCTTGAACCAGCAATCCTGAACTCTTCCCATCCCTCCTCACCTCATGGAGGACCCTGGTGCAGGATATAGTTTAGATCAGAGATCGCAAAAGTGGGTGCTTTAGCAGCAGAGGTCAGGGGAAGTCCCTTGGCTGAAACGTTTAGGGCTAGATTCTTGGCTGGTATAAATCACCCAAATAAAGTCACACTGAAGCTCTGCCTCTTTACACCCACTGAACATCTGGCCCTCAGCCTGTGGGAAGAGGATATAATGTGCCTCATACTTCATGCATTTCTAAACAGCTGCTTTGAAGGACTCCTTCAAGCCTCACATGAGGCTCTTTGCCCTCACTGAAAGCTCTGGAAAGGATCCAGTGTGCTCAAAAGATGTAAAACTTCAGTGTTTGCAGGGCACAAAGGCAAGCTGAAAGACAATTCTAACATAGTAATCCACTTCTTGGCAAATCTCTTTGCAAATCAGGTGAGTGAGGAAGAGATTATGCTCAGTCCCACACAATTAAGAGCTTCACAGTGCTTTTCCACACAGGAGTTTGCTTCAGTAGCTCTGACAGGATCAGGTGATTTCAGCCTGGTACAGCTAAGTGCAGTGGTGTGGCAAACATCAGATGGATTTTGCTACGTGAATATATGTGACCTTTTGCTCTAACCTTATTTTATTAGAATTATAATTATTAATCAGGAACTACATCTTTGAATCTATCTTAACACTGCCACTGATTTAGCAGATCTGCCAGTAAAATCTTGCTAAAAGCAGACTTAAAAAGTCATCTGACTTTTTTTTTTTTACTAAGAAGCTTTCAGCTGCAGTGTGCTACATTTTTGGGAGACTCAAGTCAGTAAGTGAACAGTCAAGTTTCGTATGTTGTATGACTTGCACAGTAAGGACAGTTTCTTATTATTTTCCCTTATTAGCAGATGAGACCACTAACCACCACCTCTGAGAGGGCTTCACTTAATCGCTAGACATCGTACCTTACAGATTGCTCGAATCTGAAATTCAGGATTATCTGGGTTGTTTATTTAGAGTGACTTTTAGTCACTTCCCAAATGGAAGTTCTCAGTAGATCATAATTTCATTATGATTCTAGCTGCTTTTTCCATTTAAGTGCATCCCACGCCAAGCTAAAAACCTCCCCGTGCTTGTGGTGAGGGGTTAAGTTAGGCTGGGCAAGAGTTCTACTCTCCTATGTTGTTACCAAAACCAATGCTGCAGGTACCAGGGCTGATAAAGATGGTATATGGCATTTGTATGAGTTAAATGGTTATCCAAAGGAGATTAAAGCCAGTTTGTGAGTGAGTAGAATTGCAAAGAGGTGCCACAGGCAGGTTTCTCTGTTTACTAAGCAAGTTGGATAATCACTTGGAAGCAGGTATGATTATATTTTCATGATAGCAGTCTTTTTATGTAGTCATTAACTCTGAAAATTAACACTTACACTTTCCTTTCCATTTATTTGATTTAAGGGCAATCTGGTCAGCTTAACTCCACTGGAAAATCTTGTAACTGGGGCAGGAAAACTACTCCAGTATCATGGTGTGTGTTTCAATAGTCCATTCTAACTTAAACCACAGCTGCACAGAGAAAAGGTGCTTGGGAAGATAAAGATGATGCCAACTGCATAAATTCTTTGATAGCCCTGGACTAACTACAAGATCTATCATGCACTTGCCAACTTATCATCAATTTGCTGCAGAAGTAGAACCAACAATAAAGGGACAAAGTAAAGCACAGCTTTCTCTTGGGGGAAGAGAACCAGGCAGGTGGTCCCACACTCCAGGCCTGTGATCTGAGTACTACCTTTAAATAAATTATATTTTTAAAGTATTTGCTATTGTCATTCTATGATCTTAAGTAGCTGCTATCTGCACAGCAGCTTTTGTCTAGAGACTTAAAGAGCTTTCTGAAAATTAACTCGGTGCTTCTTGAATAGCCATAGAATGTCCCAGATCCATACCACCAACCAGTAAAACCATCTTTGCTAGAATTTCTTTCACCCTTTTCCTTCTCCGTACTTTTTTTTAATTAATCTCTGTTTGTTGCACTCACTATCAAGGCATAAATGCATGCTGCAGACAGGGAAACCTTGCTGTGCTGTGTGAGGTGTATGAGCTACAGTGTGTAAAGTATGTGTTGACTCCAATGCTCCACGGCAAGAAATCACATTACAAATGTTTTTGCCCTATGTGGAAGTAGAAGGACCTACTTCTGAGCAACTGGTGGAAGGCGAGATCTATTTTTCCACTTAAATGAATATCATCTAGGAAATGTTATTCCTTTTTAATGTTTTTCTCCTTTGTTAAGAATGGAAAACCAAGAATCAAGGCAATTGAAAGGGAGAAAGAAATAATAACATTTAGCAAATACATGTGCAGGACAAATAGAGTTTGAATATTTCTCTGTATTGTGGACATTGTCATATCCTGGTAATAGGATAATATACCAGAGCATACTTAGGTGGCAGAACAAAGAGCACAATCCTCTCTCTCCTTCCTCCTCCCACACCGAAACTCACCTCTGCTAATCAAACTCACCCTTGCCACCCTTGTATAGCACTGCTGTTTTTAAACCCAACTTAGGTGTAATTTAAAAAGAGGACAATTGGTCTGATAATCCACCCTATTCCTTATCTGCTGATGCTCAGAGTTTGGTGGCTGGGATTGTGGTATCCCAGCTGCTTTGGTTCCCAAATTATTTGCATGCTGATATGTGTCAGTATGTAAACAGTTATATAATATTTGCCATTTAAGTCAAACAAGCAGTGACGACAAAGCCCAGTGTTGTGTGTGTATGGAGTCATATTCTGGAGGAACAAAAAAAAAAGGAAAGGATGTTGGGAGCTGCAATAGCAAATGCCCATCTCTGTGCTCACTTGTGAGCTCTGCAGCGTAGCTGGGTAGGTACCATTTCCTTCGCTACAGCTCTGGACTCTCAGAATGTTTTGCAGTAAAGACATGCAAAAAGTTTCCTTGATGCTTCATCATCCTGGTAAAAAAAAAAAAGAAGCATCAGGTTTCCCCATTTCTTGAGAGCAAACACCAGTCTCTCTTCACTCTTCTTCTTAGTAAATGCACGTACACCTCATGCAGGCCTGCAGGCAAAAGCTCTTAAAAGGAAAGAAAAAGGAGACATTTCAGGCCCATGAGAGAAGGGGCAATGAAAAACCACTGAAGTAGTTGATCTGCTGTCCTGGAGCATCCATTACTGCTGAGGCTGGTGGCATTACACTTCGTGCTCCCCTCCAGGTAGGCTCCTGCACAGGGCAACTGATGTTCCGTTGCCATTGTCCCCTGCACTTAATGAAGTAGAAACCATTCTCCTGTAGCAGAAACACCACTCTAATGCAAGCAAAACTATAGCCATCACCCTCCCCTTTTCTCTCCCTCATGCTATGCTACATTATGGTTTACATTTAAAGAAACTGAAAACAACCTGTCATTGCAGCAACTGCCCCAAGCCCTGTTTGTAACGCTTGCAAATTCAGTGCAGGGCAGGAGGGAGTGAGAAAAACAAATCCTTGGATGTGAGTCTGGGGAATTAATTCACCTCTCAGAGCGTGCAGACAACTTGTTAATACTAATGAAGCATGCAGCTAGATGGAGTGAAGACCTTTGCATGCTGAAAAGCACCGTCACAGGAGTGCACATCAGGCATGTGCTGCAGCAGATTTTGTTGGTCTGGTAAATAAAAAGGTTTGAAAATAGGAATACATGATTGTAAGATCCCTGGGCTGTGGCATCCCGACCAGTTTTAGGGCAAGAGAAGAGGGTATTTAGTGGCAGTGCCACACACAGGAATGGTCTCTGTGGCTGGGCAAGAGCAAATATGCCCCCGTGCTCCTGATGCAGGCAGGGATAAAGCTGCAAGGAAGGGTTGAGAGATGGGTACCTGAGAAGAAATGGTGGTTTAAAAGTCCTATAGGTCAGAAACAGGGCAAACCAACTACAGATTACTAAAACAGATGAAGATTTATAGAAATTGTGAAAGGAATGTGATGCCCTTGGCAAACGATGAGAAAAAAAAAAAAAAACAACAAGAAAGGAGCCTGAGTAAAAGCAGATAAATTAAAACCATCTTTGTGACTGAGTTTGAGGAGGAAAACAGCTGGTAGAGGCTGCAGTGCCTGGTGCAACCTGAGGCCAGTGCAGCCTAGGAGCACATGCAACATTTTGGTTCCTGCTGGTACATGGAGCTGAAGTCACTGCTCCTCACAGCATTGGGTGGACATAGGAAGGGGAGGCAAGAGAAGAAGTTTTCTCAAGCTGTCTTAGTTGTGCCTCAGCTCTGCTTTGGAGGTAAGCAATTAAACCTGGAAGTAATTTGAAAATGGGGGAAAAAATGGTGTATCTTAGCAAATTTACAAAAAAGGACTGAACTGGATTTCAGTGAAGCATGATTGAGAAGCATTCACTTTTAATATAATCTTAAATAATAATATTAAATATTAATAAATAATATATTACATAATCACTTATATAATATTATTGTATTTTCTATTAATAAAAGTATACAGCCAGTTCTTCATACTGTGACCCTCTACCCATGCATGTGCCTATTTTAGCCTAATCAATGAGCTATCCAGAAACTCACCATTCCACAGATGAGAGTAGCTAAAAATTGTTCATGTTAATTTATAGAAGAATGGATATTTACTCAAAATGAATCTCTTTCAAACAAAAATGTTTGTATTTTAGAGGTCTCTTAATCATTATGTTTAAAATCATGCCATGTTAAAACCTGAACAAGAATAACTGAAATGAAAATATTTTTTTTTTCAAATTTGACAATGGATTTTTTTTTAAAGAGGCAAACAGATCAACTGATAAAAAGCACCAGAAACCAAATTTTGTCACAGCAGTTTGAAAAGAACTCTTTCTAGCAGTAAGAGTATATTTTCTTATATGAGTGTATTCATCTTGTTTACTGCAGCAAGTGTTTAATGCAAGGTTGAAAAAGCAGGCAGGAATGAAACAGCAGAAAAGCAGCTCCTGCTACCAGCGGATAAAAAAAAAAGGAGAGGCAGTGCTTTACCACTTCTAAATAATTCTTGTAGGACAGAAAAATAGAAACAACATTAGCTCCACTCCCCAAATACAGTCATTTGTGTCCTCAATACACCCGTTAGCTTCAAAGACAGGGTAGATGAGGAGGGTTATGTGGTGGTGGAAAAATGAACAGGATCTTCAATGGCTGCTGCTGACAGGAAAGGGAGAGTGGAAGTCCCCTTAGCCCTACTGTTAAACCAACCCCCATCTTTGAAAAATGTATCTTTATTCCTTGCAAATTTAGCATGGCTTACCAGCTTTTATCTTACCCCAAAATATAGATATGTATAGATACATATTTGTTCCTCTTCATTGAATTCCCAGTCTGGTTACACACAGCTTGGTACACATTATTAGTTTGAAAAGTCTTTATAAATATAAAAGAGATGTTAATGAAGCATATGCATTCCCTGCAGGAAGTGTAAAATAAAAGGCAAATGAGTTTAATCTGCACTTCTCAAATGAACATCACAAATACAAGTACCAAATTTGAAGTTAAGACTAAAATTAAATTGCTTATTGATTGCCAGCTGTTGAGAACTTATTTTTTCTTAGGCAAAATAAACAAGCTAAAAATTTGAAATAAAATTTAATATCTGTGTCTGAGACTCTGAATTCAACCACAACTCCATGTGCCTGAAATGTATAAGAGCACTCCCAGGGCTCTTTCCTGACCCAAGAGGTAATGCAAACAGCAGGGTCCCTTCCTGAGGGTCGGCTGGAGGACAGGTGGACTGGAATAACATCCCACCTAAAGTCCCTGCTAATACTCCCAGCAACATGAGTAATGCATGGATTTCTCCCATTACTGATTACATGACTAGACCAGCCCTTCAGCCACCGATGAACTACACTGCAGTGAAATGGCCTTGTTGCTCCAAATGTTGAACCACTAAACCATATGGATCCAGCTGTTGGATTTCAAGGTCCATCCTTATGTGGAAACATCCCAAAAGAGATGTTCAGCCCCTGATCACTCTGGCATTGCTGTATTTTCACAGCTTGGCCTTGGCCATCACAGTAGGAAAGCAAAGCTGTTGCATTGCTCATGCTAAGATAAAAAGAGTGGAAAAATCAAGTTCATACAAACATTTCCTTTGTCAGCTCTCTAGACTTTATTTTTCCAGTTTAACTTATAGCAAGCCTTCCAAGCCCAGAACATGTGGCAAATGTTCATTTCAGATCCATTTTCCAATAAGCAGGAGCTGGTTTGTAGCTGGGGCATGAGCTTTGATCCTCCCACTTGGAATCACATGAAAAGTCAACTTAGTTCTTTTTCTTGTTGTCCTTAAATTCATGGGTATTCCCCGTCACTGCCATTGACACCTGCTCAGCAGGTCTGGAGAATGGGAAATGGGTGATCTGTCACGTCTGCTAAGACTCTGTGTTCCTTCCTTAAACAGGCAAAGGATCCTAGGAGATGTCGAGCAGTTGAAAACTGGTTGCACAGGTCTGTGCCTTGTCCTCAGATTTTTTACATCACGACTGATGTTTTGGGCAGGACTGTGTCGGAAAAAATGCCACTGTCAAAACTCTTGGTGACTAAAAGAAATTGACTGAAGGGGAAAGGTCTGCTAGAATTATAAAGGTCCTCAGCAGAAGATGGAAAGATAAAAGTTCCTTCGAGATTCTTAGCAACCTACCTAATTAATAAGAACTGCTAGCAGAGGGAGGTAGTCTACTGTTTTACTCCAAGGAGGGAGTGGTGGAAACTCTCCTCCCCAACCTGATGATCTGTGGTCTCAGATTAATGAAAGTTCAGCACTTTCAGATCTAAACACTCTTTATTGAACAACAGCACTGTCTGGAATGTTCATGGAGGTCTTGTAGCACACAATGGACACCACCAAGCACCCCTGTGCTCTGGTTGGGCCCATCACATCATGGTTGGGTGGCTACTTCTGGTGTACTTCTACAACATAATCATTTTTGGCAACAGGACCACTCACTGCCAGTGGAACCGGGCAGGTGCACGTGGCTGCCAAGCTCTGGGGCCTAACACCACACCAGAATAAAGCATTTTTATTTGGCACCTGCACCACTGCCAGCCTGTCAGGGCAATGGTTTAATGTGGCATCCCAGCAGCCCTGGGAACATGGGAGCAGTCAGGGCAGGCCAGCCCTGCACTAACCTGACTGACCACACTCAGTTTCATAGAATCATAGAATGGTTTAAGTTGGAAGGTACCTCAAAGCCCACCCAGATCCAAACCCCCTACATGGGCAGGGACACCTCCCACTGGATCAGGCTGCTCAAACTCCCATTCAACCCGGCCTTGGACACCTCCAGAGATGGAGCTTCCACTGCTTTCTCTGGGCAACCTGTGCCAGTGCCTCACCACCCTCACAGGAAAAACTTTCTTCCTAATACCTAATCTAAACCTTCCTTATTTTAGCTTAAAACCATCACCCCTTGTCCTGTCCCTGATAAAAAGCTCCTCCCCAACTTTCCTGTGGGTCTCCTTTAAGTACTGGAAAGCTGCTATAAGGTCTCTGTGGAGCCTTCTCTTCTCCAGGCTAAACAGTCCCAACTCTCTCCAGACTGTTTTTGTACGAGAGGTGCTCCAGGCTGCTGATCATCTCCTTGGTCTCCTCTGGACACTTTTACAGCTCCATGTCATTCCTGTGCTGAAGACTCCAGAACTGGACATGAGAGCTGAGTAGAGGGGCAGAATCACCTCCCTCGACCTGCTGGTCACATTTCTTTTGATGCAGCCCAGGATACGGTTGGCTTTCTGGCCTGCAAGCGCACACTGCTGGCTCACAGAATCACAGAACCATATAATGGTTTGAGCTGGAAGAGACCTTAAAGATCATTTAATTCCAACCCCCCTGCCATGGGCAGGGACACATCCCACTAGATCAGGCTGCCCAAGACCCCATCCAACCTGGCCTTGAACCCCCCTAGGGATGGGGCAGCCACAGCTTCCCTGGGCAATCTGGGCCAGGGCCTCACCACTCTCATGGTGAAGAATTTCCTCCTTATGTTTAGCCTAAATCAGACCCTCTCCAATTTAAAGCCACTTGCCCTAGTCCTATCACTACAAGCCTTTGTAAAAAGTCCCTCCCCAACTTTCCTGGCGCCCCTTTTAAGTCCTGGAAGGTCACTATAAGGTCTCCTTGGAGCCCTCTCTTCTCCAGGCTGAACAACTCCAACCCTCTCAGCCTGTCCTCGTATGGGAGGTGCTCCAGGCCTCTGTTCATCCTTGTAGCCTCCTCTGGGCCCGTTCCAAGAGTTCCACATCCTCCTTATGTTGAGGTTACCCTTCTTATGTTGAGGATAACATGTTGAGCTTCTCATGGACTTTATGGTTGGACTCGATGATCCTAGAGGTCTTTTCCAACCTGGTGATTCTGTGATTCTGTGAGATTCATCCACCAGCACCCTGAAGTCAGGGCTGCTCCCAATCCATTCTCGTCCCACCCTTAATTTGTGCTTGGGATTGCCCCGACCCAGGTGCAGGACCTTGCACTTGGCCTTGCTTCAACTCCACGAGGTTCACACAGGGCCACCTCTCAAGCCTGTCCAGGTCTCTCTGGACAGCAGCCTCCACAGAGGCGATTCCCGACAGCCATTCCCGTACCCCCCTCACAACCCCAGATCCCTCAAAGCCGCGCGGCGGGGCCAACGGGGATGGGGGCGGAGCCAATGGGGAGGGTGGGCGTGGCAGACCGGAGAGGGCGACGTTGGCCAATAGGAGATGGGGCGTGGCCAAACGTGTGTTATGGGCGTGTCCATCAGCGGCTGTGGGCGTGGCCTATCCGGAGGCGGTTAGCGGCCAGTAGGCGGTGGGCGTGGACAGTAGGGGGTGGGCGGGGCCGGCGGGGGTGGTGGCCGCGGCCAATGGGCGGCGGCGGGCGGGGCCGGGCCCTTGTCCGTCCGTGCGTCCCTCCCTCGCCGAGCCGCGGGAGCCCGAGCGGCGGTCCCGGGCGGAGCGGCCGCTCTCATTGGCGCGCCGGGACAAAGTGGCCGCTGAGCGTGGAGCGGTAGCGGGGGCGCCGCCGCGGGGCTGATCGGCTGGCGGGGGGGGGTGCCGGCCCGCGGCGGGAGGCGGTGGAAGGCGGCCGAGTCGGCGGCGGCGGCGGCGGTGGTGAAGGCGGCGAAGGCAGCGGGGCCGGGAAGATGAACCGGAGTTTCAACAAATCTCAGAGTCTGCGGTATCTGGAGTGCAGCGCGGTTGAAGTGAAGAGCAAGGTGAGCCCGAGCGCGGCCTCGCCTCCCGGCAAATGAATGGAGCCCCCGCTTCGTCCCCCCAGCACGCTTTGCCCCGGCACCCTCTGCTCCCCCGCGCCGCCACCGATACCGCCGTGACGGGCTCGTCTCACCCCGCGGAGAGGCGGGATCCGCGCTCCGGTGGCGGCGCGACCCTTCCCCGCTCGGGGCCGGGGCCGGTGCGGGCGGGCGCCGGGGGCCTCGCGCCCTTCAGCCGCCGCTCCCTCTCGATCTTTTGTTTCGCCGCGGGGATTCGGGCGCCGACTTTGTCGGGGCAGCTCGGAAAGGCTGCGGGACGGGGGTGGGTCGGGTGCCCCGACGCTGTTCGGTGAGGGGGCTGCGAGGGAGAAGAGCTGGGTCTCCCCTTCGCCTCGGTGGTGGCAGAGCTGGAATCCAGCGAGTTGGAGAAGCTGGATTGAGGCTTGTGGGAAGCTTCACCCTCGTGGCTTTTCCAGGTGTTCCCTAGGGGTGCGAACAGCCAGGCAGGTTTGCACGCTGGTGCTGGGCTGTCAGGTGCAGAAGCAGATGCCTGCAAAGCCCGGATCATTAAAATGATGGGATCGGCTGGCTGCATCTATGCTTGGTCCTGCCGAGCCCTCTTCAAGAGGCTCTGGTCGCTTGCGGTTGGATCAGCACATCAAAAGCTCACCTGCCACCTCTTTGTGCAAAAATAAGCAACGTTTAAGCAAACCTGAGAAATCTCTTTGGAAGCCCGTGTTTTATAGATGTAGAAAAGGTGTAGACGGTGAACAGGTCGAAGAGAATGTGGAGTAATGTGAGCATGTTCTGGAATTGGGCACAGTCCTCATCACCTGTTTACATGGTATTGGAGGCGATGGCTGTGGGACTTTGTGCTCACTGCTCCCATTTTTTTTTTGTCCCTTGCTGCCTCTACTATTTGCATTCACATCAAACAGCCTGGAGCTACACACGGACCCGAGACTGGTGGGATGGTTTCACTGGGAGAACTGCCTTATGTCCGTGGGACTCTCCAGTCATTTCTAAACTTTGCACCTGAAACGTATGTGGAGGCCCTTGTTTCCTAACCTCTTGCTGCCAGCTCAAGGGGCTCGGCTGGCGTGGGAAGTTCCATCCGTTCTCCCATAGCTGGATAGTTTTGGTTCAGTTTGTACTGGTTCTGAGGTGTAACCCACCTAGAGTATTCATCGTTACCCTCAAATGTTCTAGATCCTGCTTTCTAGTTACCGAGTAGCACTCAGTATCCCTGTGCACTATATGAGCTTAAAATTAAACCTGGAACACAGATAAGAATGTTTTTCTAAGGTTATCCTCATTCTTCTACTTTAATGTTGCCAAAGCTTGAGCTTGTTCTACAAACAATTAAAAAGCAGCCTTACCATGAGCACCTCATGGGTTCCTTTACAGCTGCAGGATCCCATAGATGAATCCTATGTAGCTGTATAGACATAGGGGGATTTAAGGAGGTTGTAAGTGTACCAATAACTGTGGACTTCTGGAGAGAAGGAAAATAAACTTGTGTGGGTGGGAGGGGTTTACTGATGGTCTTGTGTAGCTCAGGATTGTTGCTGCTGAGCGCCTAGAGGTTACTTTTACGAGAACTGTGCTGGCTTGGAAGGGCACTTACAATAGCAGCTAAATTCAGAATATCCTGCTGAGGGTCTGCACTCGATGATGAGCCATTAAAATGCAACGTGGGTCAGTGGAGGCTGTGCTGCTGTATGTCCTGCTGCTGGTGGGGTTATACTGTTGGATGGTAGTAGTACTCGGCACTGGTGAGACCGCTCCTTGAATCCTGTGTTCAGTTCTGGGCCCCTCGCCACAAGAAGGATGTTGAGACTCTGGAGCGAGTCCAGAGAAGAGCGACGAAGCTGGGGAAGGGGCTGGAGAACAAGAGGAGCGACTGAGAGAGCTGGGAGTGTTTAGCCTGGAGAAGAGGAGGCTGAGGGGAGACCTCATTGCTCTCTACAACTACCTGAAAAGAGATTGTGGAGAGGAGGGAGCTGGCCTCTTCTCCCAAGTGACAGGGGACAGGACGAGAAGAAATGGCCTCAAACTCCATCAGAGAAGGTTTAGGCTGAACATTAGGAAAAACTTTTTAACAGAAAGGGTCATTGGGCATTGGCAGAGGCTGCCCAGGGAGGTGGTTGATTCACCTTCCCTGGAGGTGTTTAAGGCACGGGTGGACTAGGTGCAGAGGGACATGGTTTAGTGTTTGATAGGAATGGTTGGACTCGATGATCCTGTGGGCCTTCTCCAACCTGGTGATTCTATGATTCTGTATTGTGCACGAGTCACAGTAGACTGTTTATATAGCAGGCTGTTGCAGGTTATTGGCCAACAGAGGTTGGTACTGGCATTGTGAGATGGTTTTCTTTTGTCTGTAAAGCTTGTAGGTTCCCTCTCATGGAGTTACTCTTCAGTGGTTAGAAATAGATCCAGTGAAAAGCTCTGGCCAATGGTCCCTGGCAGGGGTACTGTATAAAGACTTTGTACCTCTTGTTAGAACACGGTGATCTTGGAGGGTCAGTTATGGTGCTGTCTGTCTTATCCCAGTAGATCACTCGGTTGCCCTGCTGTCATCATCTATTAAGGTGAATTGGGAGTTTTTTGGATTGGGTGGACTGTCAAAGGATGGGGAAACAAAAAGATTCAGTAGTGCTGCTTTTGGTAGCCGTATGTAGTTAGCCTCTTAAACATTCAGTTGCCTGTGTTTTGTAAGTACGCATCCTGTCTGGACTTGCCTGAGAACTCGAAAGTTGAGTCTGAGAACTCATGGTTTTGCAGCTATTGCCTGAGAGCGCAGGCTGCCAGGTGAGTGGAGGTGGGTGCAGCTCAGCCTGTGTGCCAGGGCATGCTGCTGGCCAGGGATCAAGGGATTCTCAGGTGGCTCTTCAAAGGCTGGGGAAGTGGCAGGCCGTGGGCAGGTGGAATCCCTTTTAGCAGAGGAGCCAGGTATGAGAGAGCACCACTTTTACACAACAACCTGAAATAGCTTTTCTCCTCCTCTGAAGATCAAATCTGACATGAAGAAGCTCTGGAAAAAATAGCTGTGAGGAGTCAGACGGACAATAGTCTGCAAAGCTTGGGGGTTTGGTAGCCCTGCCTCTGTTGTGATTACTAGGTGGTTCCTTCCTTAAGGATAAACCACTATCCAGCTGGTGTGTTGCATTAATCATGATCCAGAAGTGTCTCCTGTGAAAACTGACTGAAATTTTCTTCGATTTCCTGGCTTTCTTTCCTTTTCACCAAAAGAAGGTTCCCAAAAGTTGTTTTGTGCCCTTGATTATTGAAAGGGGGAGTTTCAGATCATTCATACCATACTAAGCAGGACACTTCTTTGACAATCTCCAAGTATACTTAAGTTTTAAGATTCCTGATGTGTGTCAGAGGATTACTTTAAAAGAAAAAAGAAATGGAATAGGAAGGGAGGTGAGCGTCTTGGTGACTGAACTCACCCCACCTTTCCAGCATCCTTCTTGTGGCGAAGGGTAAAACCTGCAGGTGGTATTCCTCTTTCCTTGTCCAGTAGATGTGTGAGCTTTGTGCACGATGAGATTTCAGCTGGTCTAAACCAGCCTGTACTTTCCCTGAACCTGGCCTGACCTATCACTCCCTGCTGGGAACATGTGTGTCCGTGGATATTTTAATGCCTTTTGACTACCTGATGGGAACACTTGCAGCAGTGTGTTCTCTGGGTACATGTCTTCGCAGAAGGATGAGCTTTGTGGTGCGGTGTAATACCTGTTGGCATACACTGTGCTTCTTTTTCCCTGGGCAAACGTAAGGTGCTGCCTCTCGGATCACTGTGTTGCAGCAACTGTTGAAGGGGAAAACAGATCATCGGCAATCTGTGCCCGCCTCTGTTTTCAGACGTGGCAGTGATGGGAATTGCTATAGTCTTCTGCTTTAAGAAGTCCTCTTTCTTTGGGCTCAGTGCTTCATCTGTCTTCTACCCTGAGAGCTGGCCTTGTAATCAAAACACTTAAAAGCTTATTGCTAGGTAGGAAAGCAGGATTATAAAGAGAAACCTGCTTAGAAATTGGCACATGTTATAGGAAAATATTAATTGAATTGTAATTACAGCTTATCCCTCCGCTTTTGTCTTTCACGACAGAATACATTAGTACCTCAGTTCTTATCTAGGTGATGTCTGTGTAGCTCAGGATTAATGCTTCAACCCTTTAAAAGAGGATCTGAAAACACATTATCTTGTTGGCTTAAAACAACTGTGTATTCTCATGTGCCTAGTATTCATTGGCCTCTTTCCCCTGTTGGATGACAAGTGAAGTATCTGTCCCCTCTGAAGAAATTGCCTCTAATCTCTGGAAAAGGTTTCCAGATGACCCTTTCTTTCTCTCTTCTCCCTTTTACCAAGAGCTCCGGTGCATGCGATGTGTGGGGCTTTTTTTTTTTGTTTGTTTTCTTAAGAATCCTGCCTCTGGCCGTGAGATCCCAAGCCTATTTTTCATTTTCTCTCCTTAGCTTTATGGAGAAGTTGCAGGCCTCTTTATCCATGAGTGTAAGTCTACAAGAGAACAAATACATCTAAAATAGGAATTCATACGTTAATGGTGAGAGTTCTCTTTAATTATAGCTCCAAGTACCCAATCTTCTATCGTCCTGCCTTGAGTTAAGAGAGATTTATATTTTTTTTTTCTTGAGTTGTATATGCAGCTTTTCAAATTGGAGGGCAGCTGTCAGCCCAAGCGTATTTCTTTTTCAGTCACTTGGATATTCTGGAATAATAGAGGTGTATAAGATTGCCTCAGTCCTTTAAATGGTAGCCCTTTGAATTTTTTGTGAAAGTGGATTTTTGCGCTTTGAAACTGTCAGTTTTATTTTTTTTGGCTTAAAAGCACCAGAAAAGTATTTCTGTACTAATGCTGTATTATCTCCTGCAAGCCCTATGTCCAAGTAAGAGTTGATTTTCATTTTTTCTGAAGTGGGTAAATGGATTTGTGATTCCCTGATGAATAGTCCTCTGGAAGAAAAACCCTTTTGTTGCTGAACAATGGCAACTTTTGATGATGGCTGAGGATTATAAAAATGCAGCTACCTGACTCAAGTGCTGACTGTGACATTTCAGCCTGATTAATAGTGCTATGTTTTCTTGCATTACAAACTGATTTACAAATTAATGATAATGTGACTAACATCCTCCTACTATAAACAAACCTATTAAGATAAATATATGCAGTTAACTATAACCATATTTTTTTCCTCTTCTCCCATCCTGTTTTGACTTTGTACTAGTAAGTGTTAGTGTTCACATGGATGCCACAAATGGATTTTTAATAAATTTTTAATCATATTTTGATGTACCCAGAGTACAGATGTGATACTGTTACGATTGCTGAATATGGAGAACATGGTTGAGATCAGCTATGCTCTGTGCTCTTACAAAGTTGCTGTCAGATAAAATGATGTGTTTTGATCTTGGGCAAGAGTAGAAATCTGTGCTTCTGCAAGCCTGCCCAGTTGTTAGATTGATGTAATATCCAAACAGCTTGTGGGTGATTTGTCCTGCTCATGTGTCATGTCCTCTTCTTTGGAGGAGCGTGAAAAATATACCTTTCAAATCCTCCTATATACTTTATAAAGTATAACATAACAACAACAGTGTTGTCACTGTAGCAATAGCAGTAAGAACAAACTTACTTTTACCAGTCCTCTGTAAAAAGATTGTAAAGGTCTGGTTCTTCTCTGTCTGATGTTAACTAAGTGGGAGAGGTCTACCAATTGTGTTTTCCAGGCTTTTGTGCTTTGATTTCACTCTAATCCTGTAACTTTAAAAATTCCGAAGGACTGTAATAAATGTTTTCCATGTGTAGCACACTTCAAATTTGATCAAAAAGCATCACTCATTTTAAACCTACAGGATGTTAAAACAGACTTTGTCTGCTTTAAGTTTTTAAGCAGTACTTCAGATTCTTCCAAGTTAAGGTCATACTTGTCGTATCTAGAATAAAACTAAAATAAGTGCAGTAAAAAGCCCTGTAACCAGATGTAACTTCTGGGTTGAGCTTCAAAACATATTTAATTATATGCAAACCAAATGTGGCATGAACTCAAAAAACCACAATGCTTCCCCTTCTCAAATGAAGACAGTATGCCACAGCAATAGCAGCTTGGGATGGTCTGGGTTGTAAAATGTGTCAAGAGAAAGAGACTGTAAAGGTTAATCTCTTAACAAACTTTGCCTCTGCTGGTTTCCCTCCCAGTTTGCTGAGCGTCTGGCTGCAGGTATTGTATGTATTCTGATGATGCTGAATAGCAGCATCTACTAAACTCCTGGTTCCTCTGTTATTACACGTCTTTGCTTTTCATAGTGTGATGACTTTCTGAAGTGGTCATACCTAATAAACTGAAGTCTGTCTTTAAATGCTTTGGTGACTAGGGAGAAAGTGACTGCAGCTTAATATGTTACTATGCAGCAGCTGAGCCACAGCAGCGGATTCTGTGCATACTTGCTGCCCTTTACAGCTGAGGGCCCAAACTTTTCAGCTGAAAAGGTCTTGCACAGACAAGTCGTGTTGTGATAGTTCATGACACGGCTGCAGTGAGCAAAACTATCTTCTCTGACCTGTACTCTGGCACTATGTGAGCAGTAGTGTCTGTAGGAGATACAGGGAAGGCTGGGACCTGTGCTTTGCGTTACCTTTCAAAAAAAACCCCAAACAAACAAGAAAAAAAGGTCAAAATCTAGTTAGTGGAAGATGGTAGTTCCTCCAGTAAAGTTCCTGAAGTTAGTATACTGTTCCAGGCTTGGGTGCTACCTGTGCTAACCAAATGGCCAATGCATTGTAGAGATATTGATAATTGGAAGGCTAGGGCTGCTATCTTGTGTTCCAGCACCTCCCATACTAATCTATTCTTGGTTCTTCCTTGAGGTTCTCACCTTGGCTTTTGTAATAATTTTTAGCCTAGTAACTTTGAAATTTTGATCTGCTTAAAATTTCATCCAGCCAGTCTGTCTTAAGGTGAGTACTCTCCTAAATTTTAGTCTCGCCACACTGAAACAGTTCTAAAGGACACTGAACAATGAACCTTTAATTTGCCAAGGTGCTCTTTAAAGTTGAAAAGTTGTTTACAGTCAATTCAGAAAGGAACGTCTCCAGTGTGAGGTCAAAATACCTGTGGTTGCTCTGCTTGGCAGGCTGCAGGACTAGCCACCTCCACGGGGTTCTTCAGGGGTGCAATTAATAGCGCTTTCCTCTGTAGTCCCTTATCATTTCCTTTGTTAGAGACACTGTGCGCACTTAATCTGAGCTTTTAGTGACCAAGAAACGCTCTTCCAAGGATTGATTGCTTGCCTCTAATTATATTTACAATACAGACCAGAAGTTAAAGATGAAATGTAGCTTTGGAGGGATTCCCTCCCTTTAAGTGAAGGCAAAATCTCCCAGTACAGAGGATAGTCCATTTCCATTGGAAATTCCTGAAGTTAATTGGGGCAGAAATGTCTGGGGCAGGGTGTGGTGCATCAACCCCAGGCCATCCATCCTGGGGCCGTCCGGCTTCTGCTTGCTCTGCTCTGCCTGTTCCCGGTCTCCCATCAGGTCTGGTTAGGGGTGTGTTTCTGTTGTTTGCCTTGAGCTCTGGTGGAAACTAGAAGGGTCTTAAATAAGTTGGCAACCAGCCAGAGTCCTTACTGATAACTGGCGTCTTGTAACCGTGCAGGTACCTCTCTGAGGAAATCATAGAACCACCACCAGGTTGGAAAAGACCCACCGGATCATGGAGTCCAACCATTCCTATCAAACACTAAACCCTGCCCCTCAGAAATGTTCTCTTGCCAGAGACCCATACTAGTGCAAGTCTGCTTTTCTGTAGGAAGATCACCTTGCGGGTTTGTCTGCTGTTGGCAGTGTTGACCGGACCTCCTGATCCAGTGATCCTTTGTCCCTCTGGGTGCTGAGGTGCCAAATGTTCCTTTCCTCCTTGTGCTGATGATGACATGCCATGGATGTATGCATCCCACACTGTATTTGTGCTAAAGCTGCGTAGTGCGATTGTGGTGTGTTGTGCTTGGTCTTCTCGTGAAAACACAGACCAGCTTGGTCCATATCCTTTGCAAGTAGACTTTGGCTTGTTCCCAGAGATGTAGGGGAGGACTGGACAAAACAAAAAAGGAAGAGATTTCCTTTTGGAAAGGTAAACCAACTGCTTAATGCAAAGATTTATTTTAAAGACTTAGCTGTGAACAACTATTTCTTGGAGAAGAGCAGCACTGTGGGTTTAAACCTCAAGAGCTGAAACAGTGAGGAAAGCTGGTGCTGTGTGCTGCTTGGAGGCAGCACTGACTGAGAGAGATGGTAGGGAGAAAGCAGCTATGCAGGTGACCTGAGAGGAGCAGGCATGGCAAAGAAAAGGATGATGAGTTCAGGAGAACATGCTGGGAAAAGAGCTTTTGTGGATAGCTGTTTTCACAAGCTACCACTAAGAAATAGTTGGGTTGGTAGTGAGGCAAATTAGTGTTTGGGAAAGCTAGGGAAAAGCGCAGAACAGCAGTCAAGGCAAAGTCCAGCTGTGCAGATGAGTAGCTGACTGATGTGTCCTTGGATTTAGGATCCTGGACAGAAAAGATCTGGGTCATTAACACATAGGTAAATGCAACTACCTGGATGAAGGGTGATGCTGGAGTTACAGGTGCTGGGGCAGGCAGGGTAATGGTCTTGAGCCCAATAACCATGAAGAAAGTGGGTGAAGCTGGGAAAAGGGTAAGCTTAGCTGGGAAAAGGGTAAGCTTAGCTTTAAGCTGCCCTTGAGCATCTGAGCATCTATGAAGAGATCAATGAGACGTTATATGGGAGGCATGTCTCATGAACAGAAGTTGATCTAAGGGTCATGGGGACAGAGAAAGAAGCTGAATTTGTCTTCTGAGTAGATGGAGAAGAGATAAAAGTGTCATCATGGACTGACACTCACAGACCACTGGAGAGGGCTGGAGGAGTTGCAAAGGCAAATTATAAGCGGAGAAATGAAGCATTGTGTCCAAGAAGCATGAAAAAGAGGGGAAACTACAGGCTTTCTTTGTGAGGAGAAACTGTTCTAAGAATTGAATATATTAAAGTGTGGCGGTATTCTTAAGGGGGAGCGAAAGGGGAGAATACAAGGGTGAAAGGTAAGAGTATGGTGTGATGCCAGTCAGAAAAAAAATTTTGGGGAGAAAGTAGTGAAATTGTCTATGAAAGGCAAATAGAAGAGAGGCTATCTTGCAACTGTCTCTTGGAGGAAATAGCAAGGAGTGAGCGGGGGATAGGGCAGAACATGAATCCCACAGTTCTCATCAGCTTGGTCACTGGGATGGAGTAGAGCTGCTTTGGGGCAGGCAGTTGAAGGGGAGAAGAGGGAACATGTTGCCGAGAACATCTGCTTGGTTGATGTCACCTTGCCACTAGCAACATCCACTATGAGACTTGGAGAAGAGCAAGAAGAGCGCTGTGTGAGCCCGGGGAGGCAGAGACACAGGCATGAATGTGACAGCAGAGCTCTGAAGTCCCAGATGAAGTTAGCCAGCACAAACCCATTTGCATTGCCTTCTCTTCTCCTCTTTCTTGGCTTCTGCTTCCTCTCACTGATAAAGCAGCCCTGATCAGGTCTTCCTCATTTGGAAAGTCTCACAGGTAAGCAGAAATTACAGTCTATACAAGGGTGAGAGAGTTTGTTTTTCTTTCTGTTCCTGATATTTACTTCATGGAAGAAGTAGCTGGCTAACGTAATTCATGTTTGTTGCTAAATGTTGCTCTTTGATGTTTTCTTATTACAATAGCCTGAACTCAAAGCCAGCAATAAACTAGAGGGATGGCACCTCATAAGTATAGGGCTTTGTTTTTGACCCTGTAAACATTTTAAAACTTAATTTTTTTTTTTAAAAAAACATTGGTCTCTTGATTGCAAATAACTCTTCCGTTTCATTTCACAAAATAGCAGCCTTCCAAGTAAACAAACCTCAAAATCCTGCTCCCTCCTCTCCTGACCTCTCATTCCCCCTAGCCAGGAAAAAAAAAAAGCAGAAAGCAGTTGATTTATCTTGTAAGTTTTGGTCAGCTAGCTGTGACTTTCGTCTTTAACATAACTTTTATCAGAACACTTTTCTTTTTCTTTTTTTTTTTCGCTAATTTTCATCGGCATCTGGTTTTGGTCAGGGTTCCTGCTGGATGTATAGCATTTTGTTCGGTGCTTTTTGTCATCTAGCTGCAGACAGCAGGGCTGGCTGATACTTCAGAGGATCTTGAGACAGTGCCTTTTCTTTGTGAAACAAAACGTACAGTTCTTTTTAGGGTTTTTTTCAATCATAATTGGCTCAGTCATATTAAATTATTTTAAGCTACTTTGGACCCTTCTGACTTCTGCAATAGTAGGTGTTGTGTTTGCATTAGATAAAGAGGTCAGAGTAGTTTACTTTGTTGCAGAAACCTAATCTGCTTGTTAAAACTGTTAGTTTATCAGTGTAATACAGTATTATTCTGGCAAAGACTGCTGGCAGACACCAGTTCTTGTTTCTCTTTCTGTGGAGGGATAAACTAAAGATGATCTTTCTTTGTAGCTTAGAAAAGCAGGTAGTCATCTTGACAATTTGTGCAAAGCCCTCAGAATTTGTAGTTTCTGGAAGATATGCGATGGATGTTATCTTGAAGTCCTGGCTGAATACAATGCAGAGCACCCAGTCTCTAAGCTGTACGGTACTGCAAAACCTATTATTACCGCGATACTCCCTAACAACCTCATTAGAGATGATGAATGAATGGTCACTGCTGAAGCATTTTTTTTTCCTCTCTTCTGAGAAGACCCGCTGTCAATGGGTGCTGCCTGTGTATATTTACAGGATGGATTAATCGGCTAAACTACTACTACTACAGTAATACTAACCTTTAAATGACAACACATCATCAGCATTATCTGCTTAAATCTATTTTGAAGAGATTTTGGTTTTCTTCGCTTCTTGTACTCCTCTGCAGAATTGCCTTCCATCTCCCTTGCCTTCAAGTGCTGTGTGATACAAAAAGCACAAGTGAAATGCTGGCGTCTTCTCCCAAGTGACAGGGGACAGGACAAGAGGGAATGGCCTCAAGCTCCACCAGGGAAGATTCAGACTGGACATTAGGAAAAAAATTTTCATGGAAAGGGTCATTGGGCACTGGCAGAGGCTGCCCAGGGAGGTGGTTGATTCACCTTCCCTGGAGGGGTTTAAGAGACGGGTGGACAAGGTGCTGAGGGGCATGGGTTAGAGTTTGATAGGAATGGTTGGACTTGATGATCCAGTGGGTCTTTTCCAACCTGATGATTCTATGGTTCTACGATTCTTCCTAGGTAAAGGAAGCTGTCTCTGGGGCTTTCCTGAGGGTGGACATGTGAATGAGTTAATTTGACTACACAGCGTTCACACCAGACCTCAGCGTCCCAAGTCTCCCATGGCATCTCTGTGGGTGGAATGTTACCCACGTCTCACACTCGGTTGTTGCAGTCGTGTCTAGCCTGCCTGCAGGCATTAGGTTGGGAAGCCTAGCCCTGTAACCAGCCTTCCTTCTCTCACGTGGCAGCTTAAGCTGAACTTTGGGTCGTCCCAATATGTAAATAACCATCCTTGCTTCTTTCCTCTCTCCTTTCCCTTGTCACTTCCAAGCTGAGTGTGATGCCCCAGCATGGCAGCTAACTTGTGCCTCAGCGTGTGTGTCAGCATCTGCCTCCTTGCAAGTACCACGCATGCTAATGCACAGACAACTTCTGTCCAGTAAACAAGTGGTTACTGGTATTGACGTCCAAAAACCCTGATCTGGTGCTTTTTCAGCTAAAGGAATCTTGTGTTCCTATTCAACTATGTGGAGCAGGAGATGCAGCTCTAAACGAGAGCTGCACAGCTCTACAAGATCTCTACAAAGTTCTCATTCCTGCCCCTTAAGTTTATCATACAGATGTTAAACTTATCACTTGAAGATGGTTGTTTCATGTTTGCATCTGGGAAGAAGAAAGCTTTAAGATCCTTCTCAAATAAAAAGACTTTTAACTTCTTTTTCAGTTTGAAATATGTCAACAGAAATAAGTAGCCGCTAGGATTTTTCTGGAGAAGAGCGGGGGATGGAGGACAAAGAAAGACTTTTTCCTCCATTGGAACCAGCTGTGGTTTGTTCGGCTTTTGTGCTTTTGGATGGGCACTCTGTACTGAAATCCAAGCTGGAACTAGCAGTTGATATTAAAAACAAGCAGCATAATTTGACTAAACAAGCTTTCAGATGGTCACAACTAGGCTTTGATGCTAAAGAGTGGGATTTTCATAACTGCGGAAGTAATTTGAGAACATGCTTGCACCCAAAGCCATTAGGCTTGGGGTTTTTTTCTTTTTGTTTGGAGATGATTATAGTGATGATTCATACTTCTGTTAGTCTCAGCAGAAGTGGCTTGTATGTATAGTTGATTTAACATCTGAGAACCTCTAAGCAAATAATTCTTCATTTTGAGGAAGAATTTATCTACGGAAAATTCTCTTTTTTTCTTTGTTTTCTTGTTATGTTTTTCTAATCTTTGGTTTTTACCCTGGTAGGGACTGACTTTGCAACTGAGAATTTATATGAAATCCTAGTCACAGCCCTCCTTATTGTTAAATTTGTGAATGTGGTTCCTTGCTTTCAGGAGTGAGTTAGCGTAGCTTTAAAGGTTGATGAACAGTAGTTTACTAGTACTGTACAATCTGAGTAATGAAATTAAATGTGCCAGAAAGATCATTTAAACTGCTTAGTTTAATTAGATGCCTGTTTTCACTCTCTTCATTTCCTTGATTAGAGAATCTGTTTTTTTCTCCTGTAATTAATAGCATATTTTGCTTCTAGTATTGCAATATTTTTCTTAATCCCTTTTTGACTTATTTAAAATAAATTCATGGATTTATAACAATTTCAATTGACTTGTGACAAATCCTCCCTCCTCGATTCCTTTTTTTTTTTTAACAGCCACTTATTGGTAAAGTAAAATATTAAAAATTAAAAAAAATTAAAGTAATATTACAGTAATATAACAGCCACTTATTGATAAAGTAAAATATTAAAAAAACCCCCAAAGAAACAAACTAGTGGAGTGACAGAAAAATTAAACCCATGAAAACTAACTTAGAATAAGAACTTTCCTCCTCTGGTATGGATTACCAGGAAATTCAGGGGGCATGTAGAGTGAGTGTATTTCCTTATAACAAGCTGTGCACTCACATACCACACTTCTTTCAAGGTCTTGTGGTTGGAATCCCAGTGGTATTGATGGGAAACGTGCTAAGAATTTTTGTAAGTTTGCTTGAATAGCCAAGTGACTTCTTTTGAAAGCAGTAGAGTGAACATTTCTGCTTTGGAGAAGGATGGTTCTATAGATGCCTGAGATGATGATAATGAATGATGGACGTTCAAAGTTCAATACTACAAATACAATTGTCCTCTAGATGATTTTATGAAAAGCTGATGTTTAAGAAATACACTTTCTTTTTAAGGTGGGACTTGAGCATATCTGTTGGTAGCCATGGTTATGTTCTGATGTGAGGACTTGAAAAGCCATTTGTAGACTTGAAAGCACCAATATGTGACTATCTAGAGAGGTGATATGCACAATGCCCAGTGATATTGGTATTTGAACCGTGGTGATGTTTGACAGCAGATACTCTGTTTTCTCTTGCAGTTTGGGGCAGAGTTCAGAAGATTCTCCCTGGATCGCTACAAGCCAGGAAAGTTTGAAGACTTCTACAAGCTAATTCTTCACATTCATCACATAGCCAACCTGGAAGTGATGATTGGATATGCTGATGTGCATGGAGACCTTCTCCCTATTAATAACGATGACAACTTCTTCAAGGCTGTTTCAAGCGCTCATCCACTACTCAGGGTTTTTATACAAAGGCAAGGTAAGAGGCAATTTCATGTTGGTACCTCAAGTGCGCTGGGGCAAGGCGAAGAGTGGATTTGTGGCCTCCATTTTAAAGGCTAATACAATATAAGAGGGACCTAGGAGCCCTCTCACTTCTTTATTCAGGCACTTCGTTACATCTTGCAGGAATAACATGGCTTCTGGGCAGGTAGAGGGACTGCCTTGCTGCCTGTAAGGTGTTGGAAGGATAATGTGCTGATAATCACCATGAGCCTCTGCTTTTCCAAAGGGAATGCACCTTGTGCTGCTGGTACTGTGTCATCATTTTAGCATGCCAGCTGGACCACTCCACTTGTTTGAGGGAGCTGTGAGGAGAGCGGAGATCCTAGTACTACTACTTCACATTTAGAAATCTTATCTGTCCATCTTGATAGTGTCATACCCAAATGATTCATGCCTGTATAGTGTATGAATGTACACAGGTATGTAGTTATAAAAAAAAGAAATTCTGTCACAAATGAGGTTGTGTTTGATTATGTTGACCTGGCAGGTAATGATTCTTCCATGCCCAGAGACTAAGGACTGTTGAATCTTCCCATTTTGAATCATCAAGAAAACCTTGGGTGCAATTGCCTAAATGTCAAGATGGCATCATGTTTAAGTAGTTGTGCGTTGTTGTTGTCAAGCTTTTATTGCAAATATCTGAAACTTTCTCCATTAAGACCATGCCTGGCAGTTACTTCAGGTGAGGATTGTTTTTTATAACAGGGTATCTTCCCCACAGTGCCCCTTAAGTTCCAGGGGAACTTAACACTGTGTTAATACTACCTCCACAGTTTTTTCAGTCATATAGTGATGAGGCTTTTGAATTTAACATCTTGTCAGCAGCAGAGTCAAAAATGAGAGTTGATCTGAGATCCTGAGCAGTCATGTAGCTTTTTCTGGCCTGGACTCTCTCCTGTGTGGGTGTTTTTACTGATAAGGATTTAGCAGGAGGCTCTAGTCTGCTCATTGGTATGAGCTGGTGTAAGTGGGTAGTTTGATTTGGTGTCATTAGATACATCCAAGGCTGTGTGGCCCTCCCCATTCAAGGAGGTGATGGAGAAGATGTTCTAGGGCAGTTTGTTTTGTCTGTGTGTCTGTCAGTTGAGTGGAAATGCCTGTGGGAAAGGACTTGCATTGCTAGCTCTCCATTCTTGTGCAGAAAATGCAAAGGCGGATGACAAGTCCTATTAAGTCTCCTTCCTGCAATGCCTGTTAGGGCTTGTGAATGTTCACGAATGCTCATGGTGGGTCAGGTCATGAGAAATCGCTTGCATAACTTTGTCATGTCTGCATCACTTCGAGTTTGTTCATGTTTCTGGATCAATCCTGTTTAAAAATGTAGCTGTCCTTGCTCTGCTTGAGCAGAGTGCTGGAGCCACTGAGTACCCCGTCTCTGTGTTGGGAGAGTGGTGGCCACCAAAATACTGATTGCAGAAGTAGGCAAATGAGAGAAAATAGTTGACTGTATGTGGAGAAAAATCTTCTTCAGTAGAAGGTATAAACCTCCACAACTAGGATATAACTTGTAACCTTAATGGAAAAATACAGTATTTCCTTTTTAAAAAGCTTTTCTTTTACCTCTTGCTCAGTGGAAGAAACACGCTGACAAATAAGCTCATGTAACAGGGAAGACAGGCCCATGCCTTCTCATGTGTGGGAAAGCCTGAAAGCTTTCCTAACACGCAATCTTCTGCGCTTGCTCTCTAAAACTGAAGTTAACAGTAATTTCTGGCTGATTCCTTTGATTAATGGCACTTTTAATGAGGGTTCTGAGTTTAACATTTAAGATTCGTACTTGTGGATGCTTCCAAACAATCCTGTCCATTTCCTTTCCTGAGAAGAAACTTTTAAAAATTGTTTCCTTCAACAATAATAGGAGTTACTGAAGTCTTGTTTGTCTCTTCTTCCTTTAATCCCCCAATGTTTTCTCTGTCTTTCAACTGAGGTAACAGAGCAACGTACGTCCTTCTGTTGGAGACCTGCACTAGAGAACAAGGTGATTAGCACAAAAAAATCAGTGTGCCATCCAGAGCAATGTGGTGTGCCTACAGTGCTTCAGCTCACACCCTAAACTCTGACTTGACAGGCAATAAGTTAAGCTGACGGGTTGTAGTAAAATACGAGGCTAGTCGTGTGACTTTGGGTCAGCCTGTTGGATCGGGGATTACAGCCCTTCAGTAGGATTGCTCTTGGGAGGTGGCTGCCAAAGATTGTTGTCTGTGTTGTAGAGTAGGGAGGGTTTGAGAGAGCTGAGCGGAAGTATGCAGGCATGGAAGGACTGAATAGTTGAAATTCAGGTGTTTTTGTAGTAGAACAAACCGTTTATCAACTGCATGATTAGTCATCTTATCCGTTTTCCCTGTTTATAGCTGGGTTATCCTTTCTCTTGTCAAGTGATTTATACAATCATGTTAAAATAGCTTTACTATTTGTTCCCAAGGTAGCAAAATAGGTCACATACTCTTTGCACATTTTGTGTATAATCAAGCAACAATTTGTTAGTTTGATTTCTGTTTGCCTAGTTGTTTTTCAACTGAGCTCAGTCTTGCGCTTTTTCAATTCAAAAGCACTTCCCTCACTTTTCCCCAGAGGCAAGCCACATGCATGCTGATTGGACTCGTACGTACCAAGTTTGTGTCCAGGTATGGGATGGCTATTTTATTGTGCTTCCTCCTTTTTACTCAAGTCTCCTGAGCTCAAGATTTTTCAGGATCACAGTAGCTATTCCCTCCCCAGGCAGGGGATATCAGTATGGCCTTTTTACTGCCATTCCCAGTGTGCTTGTAACAATTAATGCTCATAGTTTTGGGAGTCTTGAGGGCTGTGGTGCGTTTGCAGGTTATCTTTGAGTAAACTCAGCTATGACAAGTTTTTTTTTTTGGCTCATAGTGATCCGTCTGCTGAAAGTATGTAGTGTTCTTTTCTTCTTTTTTTTTTTTTTTTTCCTCCAATACCAAATTACAGTGCAGACAAAAATCCTAATTAGAGAACCAGGCTATAAAAAAGATAACAGTTTTCTTTTGACTTTCTTTCCCAGGCTGCAAGTATGGGTCATGTCCTGTGCTGCAAACCAGTGTGGCTCTTTTGACTGTGTTAGCTCTGTAGTGATTTTTATCAACTGATGCTTTAGGCCCAAGAATTTGTTCACTTGGCACTAGCAGATACCAGACCTATCCAGAACTCTATGGAAGATGCCTGCTGCTGGGGAAGGTGTGGATGACCCAAAGACCTTAGAACAATGCAAAGAATTATGGATGTGTTTGACTTACTCCAGAGTAACTGAACTCTCGTACATTAGCCAAGACCTATGTGAGGAAGAGCTTATCTGATGATGCATTTGGTCATCATTTGTTCGAGACTCCATTTTTTCTGTGTCCAATTTAAACTACAGCACTTGAGACAATCTCTTGAATACTGGAAAAATATTTAAGTGTAAGCTATGAATTCAAGCAGAAACAAAGAACAGAAAAAAATGAAAGGAGTTATTATTACATATTGCGAGTGTAATGTTTTTCTTTCTGTAATTAAATGGAATGATGTTATCAAATCTCGCTTTAATGCATGTCTCCAGAGGCAGAGTATGTGTTCATTACTATTGCTCTTAAGCAACTACTGTAACAATGACAGTAAATTAATGAATGCAGAGTCAATTTACCAATCCTCAAGCAGATACTAATTCACAATCTTTCCATCAATAAAATAGATTTCAAAGCTTTCTGAAGATTTAAATGGTTTCATGCTATCTGTCTTACGAATAGGAGACAAAGTGCTGGACTCTCAGCTGCTGGTTCTGTATTTCTGCATATCTTTGTCAAGTATCGCACTTCTTCCAAGAATGTAGAAGGCAAAAAAAACCTGAAGAAGCTGAAGAACATTGTAACACCAAATAACCCTAAAACACTATCTACAGCTAAGTGGCGCAGGGCTGTAGATATTAGTTTAGTAAGTGCCACTAATAAACGGCAGCTGTTAGTCGAAGTGGCCTAAAGTTGGAGAAAGATGATGTCTGATACCTGTATTGTCTTTGCATTTTGTGGTCTGGTAAACTGATAGTTGTAAAAAGCCATTAAGTACCATCTTCAGAAACTTGCTGTGAGTGGCTTTTCTTTTGTAGTTATTTCAATAGTCCATTACTGTAACAGTAAAGCAGTACTAAGCATCACTTGTTGCTTTTCTCCTTCAGTGGATAGGGCTGCTGTCTGCTATCAGCTCTCATTTAATTAAAGCTTGATCCAAAATCAGCAGGGAAGAATGTACATTTACCTGGTTGAGTTTTTGATTTGGCTTGTTTTAATTGACACTAAATTAAAGATTGGAAGACAATGGGTTTGCATGCAGTTGAACACAAGTATTTAAACTACCATGCTATGTATGTTCATAAGCAGTTCATAACTCTGCAGTTTTATTTACCTGGCAAAGTTCTCTTCTGCTCAAAGTATCAACATCTGTGCTTAGCTTTCTTGTGTTATAAAATCAGAGTGATCACACTCCGTTTTAAAATAAAAATGTGCTAATGGGAATCATGCCCAGGTCAGACTGAAAAAAATGATGTTGGGTTGTTTTATTGTCTTTCATACTCTAAGCAGATAATCCCCAGGAATGGTTGTTAGCTGTCTAACCACGTGTTAAACACAAAAACTGGTTTTAGGCAGCAACTAAAACGAGACCTATTTCCAGCTACTTGAAAGCCTTAAACGTTCTGCTTAACCTTCTGGAGTGGGTACAGTTGAAAAAATTCAAGTCTTTCACATCATCTTTTTGGTTACTTAGTACCCTTCCTGTTTCTTGTACAGCAGGGACATTGACTTCTCCTCAAAATGTTGTATTTCCAAACAAGGACAATGTGATTTTACAGCTCTTGTTAAAGACTTCTGATATATTAAATAACTGAGCATGCTGCAGCACATGTTGAGGGAAAGTACTAAACTGCTTCTGGTCTTTATGCTGGTTGAGCTGTGCAGATTTTCACGATGGTCTTGCAAGTCTGAGGCAATAAGGTAAAGGTAAGGGTGAAGAGAAGGTGACTTAAGGTTTTCAGTTTATCATCTCCTGTATAAGTGGGGAGCTGGGGCAGAAAGAAGTTTTCTGACACTGTGCTCTACTGCCACAGCAGATCTAAAGCAACTTAACACTGCCCTACGATTCTATTGCTTCTTGAGAGGAAGAACTTGTCTGCCTGTATACGGCCTTTGGAAATAGGCAACTTCACTGCATTTGGGAAGGAGGCAAATAATCTTGTCTTACCTTTGACAAGATTAGGGGATGGTGGTAGATTTCATGCTAGTATAACAGGAATCGCTGCTAGGCTTAAATTAAATCCTTTCATGATTTTCTTCAGAAATATTTCTGGTTTTGAGCTGGAGGGGTCTTCAGTGCTTGTCAAGCCAAGTAATCTTTGTCCCACTCAAGTCCTTTGATATCTGAAGATAAGTAAAATGCAGCTGTTTGTCCCAGTAAAGTCTGGAAAATTACTGGAAGGTCTCTGCTTCACCTTTCATGTGCAAATGATGAGACTGGGTAATCATTATCTTTCAACTACTTTATTAAGCATCCTTAAAACCATTATGCTTTATCTGGCCTGTCAGACATAAACACAAAACAGCATTGGATTTTGTTGCTGTCAGGGTTAGCGATACCTGTTTGGCTGAGCAGAGCCAGCACAAGGCTCAGTTCTCTCCTTCTTGAAAACTCAATTTTTAGAGTATGAGGATATTTGATTTTCATCAGTAACTACTTTAATTGCAGCCAGAACACCTGGTAAGCGAGAGTTTCCTGTGAAAGTAGGGTAAAGCATGTGGAAATAGTGTAGCCTACACAGGCTTTGTGGAGTTGGTTGATAACTGACAGTGGGGACTGTTGCAGGAATATGCACTGTGTAAATATTAGTAGTTGCACTGTACAGTCAGTGTGGAACAGAAGCCTGGCAGAAATGTTGCTGCTGCTGCTGTTCTGTCATTGGCAGCAAATGTTTGTTTCAGTTCTGTGTTAAAGCTACAAGGGATTTGGTTTCAAAGTTTAATAACTTAATAATAAAAATAGACTTTAACCGTTGGTGCTTCTTAAAAATTGCATCATGCTAGTACCAGAACCACATGTTCTGCTGAATTTAGACCTAAGAAACTTGTTTGCATTGGGAGCATGTGAAGCCTTAAATAGGAACTTCTGCTTAACTCCATGCTTTGCTTTAGCTGGTAACCCAGGTAAGAACAAGCAAATTATCAGTCTTTTCTCCCTCAACTCCTGTTTGTTGTCTTACAGTTGCAGACTGCTCTTCTGACAATACTTAAAAAAACAAAACAAAGGAACCTTCCAATGATGTCTTCTTAATTAATTATGTCTAAATACCCAAACTGTCTATTTCTTGTTTTCTTCCTTGATCTGACCCTTTTTATTTAAGATGGTAAAGCTGCTCTAACAGGAGGCGTGAAGGTGTGAAAAAAATGATGGGAAAGACTTGTCAAGTGATCCACCTCTGTTAAGGTTCCTATGAGGGAATTTTCCACTATTTATCTTTCCTTACCTTAGTAGTCAAAACAAGAGAGTCTGTTTCCTGCTCATGGCTCAGGTTTTTTCCTGTTGTGCTTAGCTGTCATTTCCCTTCTGTAAGTGATGGAAACAAGGATAATGTGCAGATAATGAAATGCACTTGACAGTCTCTTCTTTGACACTGGATTTTACCTGAAGAGACCTCAAACGTAGCTTTCATGTAGTGAGGGAGGGTAGATAGCATGATGCAAATGCAAACATTAACTCAAGGTTCAGGCCTTCTGAAGCACTCTACACTTCTTAAATATGCTAGATAGCTTATGACAACTTAATTTGTAGATTATTGCACCGAATGCAAGCATTCAGTGAAGGATGTTTCTGCTAGGTGGTTGCAGCAGACATTGAAGAATTAACTCAAAATGTAACTCAACAAATATAACTCAACTCAAACTATTTTAAGTGACTGAAAAGTCTTTGTCTTTGGACTGCCTGTGGTCTTGAGATTGCACACTCCAAATTTAAATGTGACTGTTTGCATTAATATCATGTAAAAACTCTGACATTTTTTCAACTGCAAGAGAGAAAGTGGTTTGGGGGAGGTTGAAAACTCTTGAAGCAGCCCCTGATGATGATCTACTTGAATCTTTATTTTTTCCTCTGTGCTATGTATAGAGAGGCAAGGAATCATGTGGGAATATTAAGGAAACTATTAACCTAGAAAAATTCGCTGTTGCTCTTGCTCATCCGTCCCCTGCCATATGCTGACATTAAGTAACCTCTAAAAACTTCAGATAAGCAACTTCTACAACACTCCTCTTCTGCCCTCCCTTTTTTTTTGTATTTTTTTCTGTTCTGCTTCTTTCTCCCACTTCTTGCTTTTTTTCCTTTCAGCTCTCAGCTTTCTCTTCCTTGCCTTAGTTTTTTTAATTGCTCTGCTCACTCACTGGACAGGAGAGTGTGTTGGGTGAAAGTGTGCAAGTGCTTACATCTGTTTTACTCCAAGTTGCCTTCCAGCACTTGGAGAACACTGGCAACAGTCGGATGACATGGCAGTGACAAAACAGATATGGAAATAGTAATTAGTGAGGAAAACCTGCATGTTATTGTGGGTTTTAGGCCAATTTGTTCTCTTCTCTGATTATTCCTTTGCATTAGAAATAATAGAGGAGCTGAAGTTAAAAAATAAACATTGTGAAAATTTGAAGGAGAATATTTATTTAATTTGAATTTAGGTATGAGTAAGAAATTATGTGCTCCCTGGTGTCTATGCAAGTTGAAGAGCTGGAATCCATCAGTTGGTGGAATGGCACCATGAAGGTACTGCACAGCTACCAAGCAGTGGTGAGCTTGGAGACAACATTCCTGCTTTTTCAGCTGTTACGGGTGAGCACAACGGTTTCCTTCAAAGCTGAAGCACTAGCTGAAGATTTGAAAAGGCCTAAGACTGTTTTCCTTATCCCTGAATGCCACTGAGATGCAGTAGGAGGAGGTCTGTCGGTTATGACCTTGGGTTGGACACTGATGGCAACTGGTTTGTTCACTTGATTAGCCTGCTTTACTGCTGCTTTATTTTAATTCTTCCAAGCAGTTTGGTAATTTTAGTGGTATATATCCAGCAAAGGCAGTGATTTTGTTTACAAAATAATGTAATCTTTACTTTTTCGGGTACTTACTTTTAAATGCAGCTGTCATGAGCAAAAAGGAGGAAAAACCACATTTGTTATCCAGAAAACCATGAAGTTTCAGAAAGAATTCCCCCTAGACTTCAAGAATCTGAATGAATAAATGAATGCTTTATAATAAAGCCCATAAATAAGTCCATGGATAGTATTTTTGTGGCTGGGAACAGGAAAAAAAAAAGTTCCCGAAGCTTCCATTCCTTGAAGCTGCATAATTCCTTTTCCTTTGTAGAGCAGAAAAACCATGAGTATAGAACATTTGGAGTACAGTATGCAACAAGACATTTAAAAAAATTTATTTCAGAGCAATTCTTAGCTGAGACAAAGAGTATCAATAGCAGGAGGAGTGACAATGTCTTCTATGTCTGCATTACGTGAAGGTGCGCTGGACACTTGTGCAATGCACTTATTGCTTTTAAAACTTCTGCCTGAGTGTTAGAGAGAGGCATGGGTACAGTACAGGAACCCAGCTTAACGTTTACACATCAAGCTCTGGTACAGGATCTTGCCTCGAATATGAATTGTCCTTAAAGCTACAGATGATCTTTTCATGGTGTGTTTTACCTGTACTTTTCTCAAAATGTGAGATTCTTATTTTCAGTGTTAGACTGACCTTGGGTCCTACAGTGCTACAGTTGAAAGTTGGTTCTTCATCTGTTAGATGTTCACGAGGCACTTTTCCATGATGTCTTCATGTATCAGCTTGTTGTACCTAAGAGGTTGTATCCCAAGAGTTTCCTCTGGACAGACAATAATTGAAGCCAAACAGTGCTGCTCCTAATTTGCTAGTGAGATTAACATTTGCAAGGGTGACTGATTTTGCTAATCCTGGTCATGATTTTCACTAGATTTGGCAAACCCCTCCTCTTGTGTAAATAGGCCAAGCCCAGAGGCACATCAGATTCTATTTTGTTTTAGTTGATTTCAGTAATTGTCTGGCTGGTGCCTTTCTGACCTCTTCAAGGTATCAGTGCCTGCATTGATCCATGACTATGAAAAACAGGAAACTTTTTCTGTTTAATTTCAGTCTTCTGTTCAGGTCTTTTGCCTTTTGCTTGTGGATGCAAAGGTGCTCGTGAGAGGATTGTGGAATTTCCCCTTCCCTGTTGTTTTGGTTGACTTCATAGGCTGTGTGACAGCATTACCTGGCAGCTCTTGTCACAGTGTAGAGTTTGTTGCATTAACATTTCCTGCAGTGAAAGAGAGGAGTTGAATAGTTGTCTGCAGGCTGCCCTGAGGATCCTAGCCTGACCCCTAGAAGAGCACTGGCCTGTGGGATTTAATTTCTCCTTTCTTGATCTGTTTGGCTACCATTCCATAGCACACCTCCCATTGCCACATACGCAATTTCTCTGTCACCTTACAGGGAACATTCAGTGTAATGAAGTAGGATGGTACCTGTGGGTTGTATTAAAGGTTATGTGTTAGAGATCAGTCATTACAGTAGAGCGATCTCTGTTGTACAAGCACTGCAGGGCACTCTGGGGGAGGGGGAGGTGTTGAAGCATATTTCGGGCGTGCCGTATCTTCCACAGGTGATGGAGAGAAGGGAGAGCACCGGGAGGAGCTGCAGACTGGACATCCACTGTGATTTAACACACGTGCTGCTGTGGGCAAAGTGGCTTTGGCAGTACCTCAAACCCCATTTCCCTTCCATGAAACATTCCCAGAAGCCAGAAGCAGCTGGCCACAGGAGCCAGCTCATGGGCTGCAGATCACAGGAAACAGCTTGCTGCAACGAACTTGGTTTCCTCTGCTCAGATGACCCTCGGCGATGGTACCTGTCATCTGCTCTGGCTCTAGGAAGCGCATAGCGGTAGTGAGCAAGAGGAAGGGTGTGTTTGGAGGTACACACACAGCCCTGTCTTACAGTGAACTTCACCTGCGTTGAACCCCAGACCATATGGAAAGCATCCCTGCAACTAACTTTTCCTACCTCTGGGTGCCTGGAGTGAGGCTAGACAGCAGTATTTCCCTGAGTGTTTTTTATAGTGCTGTACCTCTGGTGGTCCCAGTTCAGTTGGTAAATGGTGACTATGTCCCCCACTCTTCCTTTCACCAGTTGCATCCTGAGTTCCCAGAGCCATATTACATCATGAGGAAGTACTGGTGATGCAGAGCCTGGTGTGGGTGCCTTTCTACCCTGATGATTGTCTTACAGTGTGGGTAACATGCTCTTGAGTCTTGTTGGTCTGGTTCATGGGTGTGTTCTGCTTATCTTGGAAAATTGGAGTCACTAACTCCGTCTGTCTTAAGAAATGCCAGTGCCTTTGTCTCAGACCACTTCAGTTCCATGTGGGTGCCCCAGGAGAGCTGAAAGACAGTTTCCTCTTGTGGTTGCTGCTGATGAACGTACAGAAGCATCTTCTTCACACTTGTCTGGTGGGTACATGTCAGTGATGTGAATGTGTATTGCTGGATAGCTGCTTGCACATAGAAATAACAAGAAATTGTGTTCCTGCTGAGGAGGCATCGTTGTGGAGGAAATACTGCCAGAGGTGTCTCTGAGGTTGTGCTGAGGTCTGAAAGTTTATAAAGGCAGTTTACTGCAGTCCTATGCCTGTAAGAAGCACAAAGACTTTGGCACTTAGATCCCTCTGGTGTGATGGGGCTGTGACAGCTCACGTGGACTGACATGGCTTACAGAGCAGAGCATGTTCACTCTCAGCGCTGTGCAGTTGTGGAGTGTGTTACTCAGATTTGGTTCCTGCTGTCTTGCTGAAGACACTGTTCCTGACTCCTAGTGTTTGTACCATTTCAAGGAAAACATCAGATTTGTTTGTTATTAGCTTTCACGCAGCCTAAAATAGATCAGGAATGCTTGTTACTCAATGCAGTGAATTAAACCCTCTCCTCTTGAATGCGATGCTTGGCTGCAGTGCACATGGATGGGTTTTGCCAGCTGATCTAATGCCTGGATACCAGAAGCAGAGTGTTCTGGTGTGGAGCTCAGGATCAAATGGGAATTCTTGTCCCTGTGCATATGCAGTCTGAGTCTCTTTGGGCTCACATCAAATAACTTGCAGCTGGGTATTGGCTGCTTGGTTAGGGGTGATTTAATGGTTCTGAGATTGCAGTCTTCATATCACTGAGGTTGCTTCCAGGATCTACCTACCCGTAAACAAAGTTCTAGTTGAAGTCAAAAAAAGCAGAAGAAGACAGAACAAGTGGGAAATTTTAAACATCTATGGGAAAGATGTTGAAAGAACTGAAAACCAGCAAAATCTCACTCTTTTTTTAAAAATGAACCTAATAGGGACTTGTGTTTTGAATTGACATACTCTGTCTGCAAAACCTCACTTCCTAGATCTTTTCCCTCAAGACTTTTTTAATGTAGTTAAAACATGAATAATTTTAAAACAAATAATCAGCTTAGCTATTTCTTAGTGTTTGCAACCAGCTGGCTTGAAAATCCATGTGCATTTCAAAACAGTGGCTGTTTTGAACAGCAGTTTGAGAGGTGTTAGGAACTGATATGTTGCTCTCTGGCTAGAGCGGCTTTTGGAGACACTCTGCCAGGAAGGACATCACAAGGAAGCTGTATGTTGAATTTGAGTAGTAAAGTACAGAATATGATTCAAGCTTCTTATCTATGTCAATGGCACTGACGATATTGGCATTGGAAGAAACAGAGTGGTTGCATGTAATCTATCTATACTTGATACGTTCATCTAAATCGCAACATCTGGTTTTGGCAGCTTGAATGTCAGTAAAGTAAGACAAGGTGTGTGAAAGAATAGAGCTGTGGAAATATAACCCCTGAATTTGCTTGCATTGTAGTGCATCTGTTGGGACCTTTTCTTTTCACTGTTCAGAATGATGTTTCTTTCAGAAAGACGTAGGGTAGGAGATGATGATTACGGAGACACTAGTTCAAACAAATGGTGCGTTTACAGCCAGTAGATAGTCAGAGCCAATAGCCATTCCTGAATAAAGTAATCATCTCCGTGATCAAACGTGAGCTTTTGCAACTTGCAAAATTCTGCTTTCTCAACAGCCAGAGGTGGGCAAGCTTCCTTCCCCTCGCTATGTGCCTAACTCTTTATCATCCCACTGCTTTTGCACAGACCTGACAAGCTTTTCTTGATGAAAAAATCTTCAGGTGTTAAGATGCTTAGAACCCTTGCCACTTGTTGTTTTTAATGATAAAATGAGGGGTGAAAAGATAACTAAAGAGATTGGGTGTTGTCTAGCACACCTTACACTGAGGATCTACATCATCTGGGAAATAGTTGCCAGGTCATGACTTTAAAAGAGTTAAGATGAATAATCTGTTCAGAACATATGTATACATGTCTGAGTGATTTACTTTGATTAAAAAACACTGTAAAATGGACAGTTCCACTGTTTTGGGGTTTTTTTTAAAGTTGTTTCCTGTCATTTTTTCTTTTTCTCCGTGCACCAGCTTGATACAGCTGCTATACTCTGCTGCTTATTATTTTACTCTGCTTCTTAGCCCTCAGAAAGGGACAATCACCATTAACGGCTTGGATAGGTGGTGGCCCAGGATGATGATGAGATTCAAAGCTGAGGTGCTAGGTTCAATTCAAACCCTATAAAGACTCCAACGAGCAGAACTGTTCTTCTGAAATGGTTTAGAAGATTCTGAGTCCTCACACGTGAAGGCAGTTGAGTCTGACAGCTCGGAGGATCTGACATAACCAGTGCAAGACAAAACCCCTCATATGTGTGGGAGCTCACTTGTCCAGTGTATGTGTAAACTGGAAGCAGGTAAACAGCTGCTTCTCTTCAGACAAAGGTTGCTTGTCTGTTTTCAAAGCAAAAGAAGGTGTTTAAAGGGAAATCTACAACCACAGCCATCTTCCTCATAGTCGTCTCTTTGTGCATCTCTCTGGAAATACTAAATATGGTACCTTGTGCCTGATGTTTAAGCACAGATTTATAGAAAGTCAGGAGTTTTATTTTGACTGTTTTGAAACTGTGTGGTTTGCAAACTTCTTTTACTGAGATATATTTACAAGAAGGGTAGGACATTTGTTACTCTCTGCTGCTTTCTGTATGGCAAAGATTGGAGAGAAACATTACTTCGAATAGCAATTCAGTAACTTTTTCAGCCAGGCCATCTTGAGATGAAGAATTTTCATTTTAAATTGTCTTCATTCCTTTGTAACAAACACTTTTGCTAGCTTCTGCAGCTGCTAGGAGGTGTTATGTTTCCAGCTTTATTATCTCAGCAGAAGTTAGGTAAACAAGCCCTGTGCTAGGGTGACACATTTAAAACAGTCACAGAAAAGCTGCTTCAGAGCACATCGCTTCTGTATGGAAAGAGAGGAGCTATATTCTAGGTGTGTTGTCTCGTATACCTGTATTATCTTTGTGAGGCAGGTGAGATACCAGCTCCTTAAATAACAACTCTGATCTTAACAAGCATTTCATAATGCAGTTATTTGACTCATCAGCTGCTGGCAATAGCAGCTCAGGTCCATTTTGCTTGTGGAGAAGGGTCTCCCTGGGAGAAGCTTTGTGAAGGCTTAGCACAATTCTCTCTCTGCAAATACATTAGTCTGTATTTTCTCCTGTGGTTAGGTTGCAGCATGGTGGTAAATTGGTTAAGCTTGGGGCTTGAGATCCTCTCCTAGTCTGCTATGTGCAGCTCCATGGTGTTTTTGCAGAAAAGGGAGAAAGACCTTATTTTGGAGTATTGCCACTGTGTCTGCTGAATCACAACCATGAAACTGCTGAAGGGGGTCTATGCTAAATAACAAGTGTCATATGCCAATGGTTATTTTCAGCGGTTTCAATTACAATCCTCCTTTCTCCAAGAACCGCACTGGGGTTTATGTAAATGGATGCTGAATAGCATCAGCAAAGCCACTGAGTAACTGGGCCAAATCGAAAGAGAGTGGACACGTTTGCAGCAATGTGCCTATTTTTCTCAGCTGTTTCAGCCTATGACCCTCAGCTTCTTCCTTGTATAAACATAGATGGAAGCAGTCAGTGACATTTTTGTTCAGGGGCAATACCAGGAGGCTTAACTGGGAAGAGCCAGCACAGAGGATGGAGCAGTGGTTAGGCTTTTCAGGCTTTGTCTCAGTGGAAAAGTATGAATGCATTTAGTACTGTATTTGCACTCTTGGTTGGCTGGGACCCAGCCCTGACCACAGTGCCTGCTGATGCCACAGGGATTGCTTTTGGCTTTTTGCACATGTGTGAAGGAAAAGCACTTTGGGAGCTTATTAGTAGGTTAGGAAGAGCAACCTTAGTTCACTTTTCCTTCCCCCACCCCTCTTTTTTTTTTTCTTTCAGCAAGACTCACTATTTAGACATCTTGTGAATGAATGGTGGAAAGTCTTTGACTTCTGTTTTGAGGGGAAGCCAGGAGTGGCTAACGTTCCTTAATCTGATTTTATTGCACATTCTTGTCTTAGATATGTTTTCTCTTTTTTCCCTGATGAGAAGAGGAAAACAATCCCTGAAGCAAGTGGCTTCTAAGCTCTGTCTTCCTGTACCTCCACATGTAGATCTCTGAATCCATTTGGGAACTGACTGTGTATTGTTTTGTTTTCATGCAAAAGATCTTTCTGCAAACTGTGACTTGAATAAAAGCAGGAGGGAGCTCAGATGCTGGAGTCCCGGTGTCAGCTGAGGCACGCAGCTGATAATCCCTGCTCTATTACGTATTCATTAGCGTTCTAGAAATACCTGATGTGTCTGTTTCCTGATTAGGAGATCTCTAGTCAAATGCTCATTTTCCCACAGAAAACAAACTATTAGGAATTTTTCTGGAGAGATTTAGGAGTGTCTTTCAGTGTACATAACTGGCTTTTTTCATTTGTAGTGTTGCTGTCCCCTATTTTTTAGGGACCTCTCATCATCCTGATGAAGCTTTTGGCATGGAAACGAAGTGCACTAGCTCTCTCCCTACACCGCCATTAATTCTGATTTGTGCCTCTTCCTTTAATTGGCAGATGCGGGAGATGGGTTTGACAGGAGTTGGAAGAGTTGAAAACGGTTTGAAGGGGAGTGTAGTCTAAAGAAAAGTGATCAAAGCTGACTATCATCACTGAAATATGAGTGTTGCTGTTGATGCTTGTTTATAGCTTGTCTAGTCTTACACATGTGTACAGTTTCATTTTATAGGCTGATGGCTTTTAAGTAAAATAATGACTTCTCAGTGTGCTCTCCTAAAGTGAAACACTGCTTCCTTCCTCTCCCTCCCCAAAGTGAAGTTTAAAGTCTACAGCTACCAGGAGTGCTCCATTCTAACAAAGACAAAATGTATCCTGTTTGTTTAATAAATAATCAACTGGCTTTGCTTTTTGGTTTAATTTAGTCCAAGTGCTTGGGGGTGGATAAATGGGAATGCAGTATTGGAGGTGGAGCTTCCAAGGAAAAACTTGAGGAGTAGAAAATTAAAGTAGCAGAGGATGCATTCTCCACCCAGGCTAGGGAGACAGCACTGGGGTGCTTGCTGTTGCTCACAGCTTCAAAGGATGAAACAGTGAGTCTTGAGAAAGTATGTTATAGTTGAGGTACTACTAGTTCAGTAAACTTCAGCTGCTTTATTTATCTGTGGCAGTGCTGAGTGGTTTTATTTGCAAAGCCCTTGCTTGTAGAGCCTGTGGTCAACTTCTGAGGCACTTCTGCAAGTTATCTAATTTTCGTAGTTACCAAGGAAAAAACTTCTGACCTGAAAACATAAGCAGAATGAGTATCTAAGGGCCTGGTTGCACAAACAGTGGTACAGGCAGTTGCATTTTGGCTGCTTCTATGCTCTCTTGGCTGGTCATGAACTGATTTTCCTCCAGAAGCCACATAGTTGGGTTAGCATGGTGCCAAGCTTGGATTCCTGTGCCTGGTGTCCAGAGCAGGCTAGGAGAGCAGCTGTCTGTCACGGGCAGGAGAGCAGTTCCCTTGGCCTTGGCACTCCAGGGGTAAACAAAACTATGTGTAGTTTATTTTTTTTCCTTCTGTGCTGTGCCCTCTTTTGAGGGGATGAAGTGGAGGAAGGGAATCTCAATGCATGGCTAACACCAGATATACTAGAAACAGGTATTTGCTCTACTGCATCTAGATTTTTCTAGCAGATATGGTGTGAACAGTTGTTTAGCTGGGTTAGTACAGGTACCTGTGCCCCCACAAAGGGTCATTAGGTGACAGCCAAGAAGTGCCTGTCCTCTGGGGTCAGATTTATTTTCAAAACTCTTCAGTAAAGCTTAGTGATAAAGCCCATATGGATGGAAGGAAATATGTGGTTTCCAGAGGCTAACCTCAATCCTTCGATGATGACTCCCAACCATGAGAACTGAAAGGAAAAGTGGCCTCACTGAAAACTGAGTGCCTTTCTGTGAGGAGCTGTTGTTTGAGGGCAGAAGAGGAAACCCTCCTGAAAAGAGGGGTGGTCTGGCTTTGTTACTTGCACTATTTCTGTAGGTTGATTTCAATCTCATTTTACATGCACCAAGTTACCCAGGTCATTGCTTCTTGAAGCAGGTGGAGGGAGTGATGGATGCAATTGCCATCAGTCTTGAGAGCATCAGTGACTGGTGTGATGGAGGGAAGAAATGAAGAGCCAGCATATTGAGGTAAAACTTGTTCTGAAGAGGAGGAAAACTTATCTGCTGAAGTTTTGCCACTTACACCCAGTTTTCTATAGCACAGCAGTTTTTGCTTGGAAATGTCTTTCATATTGCTGTTTCTTTGAGGCTTGCAAGACTTCGAATTATAGTATGCATGCTAATAGGAATGTATTGTTTTTTTGCCCTTGAAATGAACAAAAGCACTCCTACTCAATGTTTTCTATCTGCAGAAAAGTACACTGTTACCCTTGTGCTGTCCTCTCCCCTTTCCCAAGCATTCTTTTGTGCAATGAGGAGTAGCTGCCGCTCTGCTGCTTAGTTTGGACAGGCTGTTGCCAAAAGCTAACCCGTGCCTCTCTTCATGCTGGCAAAGGTGGGTCTTTGGAAAACTGAGGAGGGCATTCATGTGGGAAAGGAAAAAGTACATGGTCCTGTATTAAGCTGAGACAGCAACTGAGAGTCTTGGGAGTGTTTTGACTATTGCGTGAAGCTCTTAGAGGCATATGAAAGCGGGGGAGGAATTTACTTTCTCTGCCAAAGCTTCCCACAAGTTACAATCTCTTTTTAAAGGAGAGTTTATAATAAAGGGCCAAATTGTGCTTTCAGACCCTGGAGTCTACCAAAGCATCCAACTTTTCTAGTCTTGTGTCCCTGCACATTAACAACCTGAAAGCCTGGTGGAAGCTGGTGATAAGGCCCAATTTTGGGGTGAGGTTCCTCAGCTGGGAAGCTGTAAGTTAGCATATCATAGAATCATAGAACCACCAGATTGGAAGAGACCCATTGGATCATTGAGTCCAACCATTCCTATCAAACACTAAACCATGTCCCTCAGCATCTCGTCCACCCGTGCCTTAAACACCTCCAGGGAAGGTGACTCAACCCCTCCCTGGGCAGCCTCTGCCAGTGCCCAGTGGCCCTTTCTGTGAAAATTTTTTTTCCTAATGTTCAGCCTGAACCTCCCCTGGCAGAGCTTGGGGCCATTCCCTCTCGTCTTGTCTCCTGTCACTTGGGAGAAGAGGCCATTATCCTCCTCTCTACAACCTCCCCTCAGGTAGTTATAGAGAGCAATGAGGTCTCCCCTCAGCCTCCTCTTCTCCAGGCTGAAATTGCCAAGATTGGAGAGGAGGGAGCATTATTGACTGATGTGAATAGTCAGTAAATAAAATCTAATCTGAATTAGGGATGTTGTGTCTTAAATGGCACGTGCTTTGTATGACCTCATCGTGCTGTATGTTTGCCTTCAGCCAACTTGGGAAGCAATTCTGACCATTAACCAGCCATTAATTGGTTTGTGTCTGTGTGGCTGGGATGTACTTCTGATGCTGGAGAGAGTAATGTGTAGAAGGCTTGCTAGATTTGAAGCTCCGAGGTGGGTGTGTGTCAGTGTTCCTTAAACCCTTGAGGGTGCTGGTGACATAATGCAGTTGCACAGCTCAGCAACTCAGTTGTTTGCAAGGTTCTCCATTACTGAGTTTGTAGCTTGTGTTCTTTATTTTTCCTCTCCTTGGGGAGCCTGCTGTTTGCAGTGGTGGTTGGCCATGCTGTGCTCTGTTCAGGTGCATCAGATGTTTGCTGTGAAATAGCTGAGTGGGAGAAAAGCCTCCGTCTTTGGTGGCTAGACTGGTTTTTGTACTGATGATGACTTCATCTTTTGACTATGCAATGTGTCTGAGACTAGGTCTGCTGAAGACACACCTGAGTAACTTAAGTTGTGGAGATTATTAAAGAAAAATGCTCCCCCTCTAGTTATAATAAAACTTCAGCCATCCATTTCCTGAGTCTTAGCATAAAGGTGGACTCTGAGGGAACTATTACTTGTTTTTTTTTTTAAATTTCTCCCATGTTGTTTGACCAGCATTTAATGCCAGCATTGCTGGATCAAGTTAAGTTCAGAGGGCTTATTTTTGCTGCCTTTATTTGAGAGAAGGAAATAGTATGCTACTCTGTCCTAGAAAGGGAAATCCTCCCTGGATTGAGGCATAAAAACTTGATTCCATTTAAACATGGCATGTTTAGCAGGAAAGGGCTGGAGCGCCTTGAACCTGCTTGGGTTCAGGCTTTGTTGTTGAGTCCAGTTTCTGTTAACTTCTTAAAATGCTGTCTGCTGTAGTTCACTTGTGTTGGAAGCTGCTGTTCACCCCCTTGATTTCATATCTAACTTGGTAAATGTCAGGCATAAGGACTTCACAGCAGGCTCTTGACTGATTAGTCTCTTCTACTTAGTAAGCAGAAGTGACCTCAACGATGTATTGTGGATCTCCAGGTCTAGGATTCATTCAATCTGAAATTACGGTTGCTTTGCATTACAGACTTGTGGCCACCTGCGCTGGGCTGTACCTAATTTATAGGGTATGCTTCTACCCCTACTTTTGAAGCAGCATTTCCTGGCTGCCACCTCCATCTCAGGGCCTGTAGGATTTGGCATCAAACATTGTCTGTGTTCATTTATGGGGATAGGAAAAAAAAAAAGTGTGGAGCTTATCCTGCTTAACAACATCTCTTTTTCTGCTACTAAGCCAGATGCTTTTGCATGTGGCCTTGGGTGCAAATCGTGTTTCAGCAGGTTGAATGGAAGGATTAGTAAGACCCAGCTGTTGGCAGGAAGGCATCTTACTGTCAGTGTTCATGGCATGAAATCGATTGGGTAAGCACTGTTCTTGCGTATTACTGGGGAACTTTTTTTAACCAAGTTAATCACTGTGGGAAATCTGGAGTCAAATACTTAAACTTTTTTTCCTCCCCCTAAACTGAGGCTAATATCCGAGGGATTCTTGGGTTTGTTTTTAATGACTGTTGTATGGGACAAATAAGGACCCTGCCTTTAAAAATGTGGTGGGCTTCTGTTCTGGTGCGTCTTGAGTACAGCTACACAAAATTTCATTGTTCAAACCTTGAAATAAATTTGCGGTGTTGCTGCAGAAATATCAGTCATGGACAACAAGATCTCCAGGCATCGGATGCATCCAGGGAACTGCTTAGGGTTAGAAAATTAATCTTCCTTGTTCATTCACTTGCTATATGTCAGTTTTCACTGCAAATGTTGTAGGCTGGCTGCTGGCACATGTGAGGAGTTCTCCGTTTCTCATGCCTGATGAAATCATATAGCAACGTACTGCAGAACTCTTGACCTTAACTAGGAGGCAACATGACTGCCATTCACTCAGTACTGGCAAGTTTTCTCAAGAAAAGAGATTAAAGGATTTTTAAGATAGCTTTTCAGATGCCATTTCAGTAGAGTTAGGTAATGGTCACTTGTCCTGGTGCTTGTAGACTGTAAATCTGGCAGCATGCTTTCCAGCGTGACTTGTTCCTAGTCAATGTATACTCTGCAAGCCGAATAGTTTTATATCCACCATAGAAGTAAAATGAATAGGCTGATAACCAAGATATGACTATGGCAGAGGCAGTGACTAAGGTGGAAAAGCAATGGATCATTAATGTGTGGGCTGCCTTTAAAAGAGCATATTGTTTTTCAGAGTTCTTCCATTGTGCATGGCAGGGTGTTTACCTTGGTTTGCAGTCATCAGTGATTTTCTCCTTAGATAAGTGACCAGTAGCTGAGCTGTCGGGCAAATGATTTCATGCCTGCACAACCCAGCCGGGGCACCTAAAGGAGAACCAAAACCACAAACCTAGGGCTGCATATTGTGTAGTTGCTGCATTTCATAACTGCTGTAAAACAATCACAGTGGGGCTTTTCCTTTTCAAATTGTCTACACAATAGAAATATTTCTTCTGAAGAAAGAACAAATGGAAGAGGAAGGCTCTAATTGCCCTTTAAAAACAAAATCCCTATCTTGCTGTGCTGCTTTTGGTCTAAAATTAAAAAGTTAGATTAATCTTTAAAGCAACGCAAGAATCTCCAAGTGGTTTTCCTCTCTCCACCCAGCCTGTGCCTGGGTTTCCCCATTCTCTTTAGGAGCAAACCTTTCCTAGGGATGAGCTGAGTTTTGTTTGTTGTTGCCAGGAGCAATGAGATGGATTCAAAACTGGGGAGGTAAGGGGAGCAGCACACTGATCTCTCTTCTCCTCCAAAACAAATAAGGGTTGGATTTTTATTAAAACCATGACTAAGTTTTGTTTCTTAAATGAAAACACACGCTTTATTGACTTTTTAAATCAGGTCTAGCCCTTCTAGTCATATTCTATTATGACGTGTGCCTTCTCCCAGTCTACCTTCAATCACTTACAAGTGGAGTTTAATAAAGAGTATGTTTTTATGTTTTTATAGCAAAGCGGGAGGAGATCAGGCTCTGGTTGCTTTACTAATTAGACTGTTTGAGGGAATTCTATCCCCAGTGCTCATCTGTATTTCAATTACTTTGGTTGCAGGGGATGAGAAGCTGAAGCTATTCTGATGTTTGTATTGCTGATTTTGGCAATGCTACTCCTTCCATACCCAGTAACCCTCTGCCTTCCGTCAGCAGCCGCCTCTGCTGAACTAGGAAAGCAACTTTCCCCTGTCCTGCTGTGTATGAGGAGGGGAGCATTCACTGATTGTTTTTATCTCACTTATAGCTTCACTGAAAATGCTTTTGCTATCTGATGGTGGAGTAGAAACAAACAGGTTTTTGTGCCTGAAATGAATGATGTTCTATCTTTTCTGTAGGACTTGGGTAAATACTGTATGTACTTTTGAAAATCTGTTCACTGGAAACTCGTTCGCTTGCAGGTCTGACTTAGAGCAGCAGGTGTTAAACCACTGGTTTCCTTCCTGTGCAAATGCCACTTTGGTTTGCTGGTTTTGGCCGCTGTTTCTGCTTGCCAGCATCACTTCAGTCTCCTCAGCATGCTGAGCCAAGCTGTGACTTCCACAGATGCATAGGTGGCCATGCAGTGAGTTTCTCAAGCTGCTTTAATTTCTTCACAAATATGTCTGTCCTGGCAAGATGCAAGTTGATTGTAGCAGTGGTCTCATGGGAGCATGACTCTGTAGGACGGTTGACTTCTTATCCTTTCATTCTTGTGAAGTAAGGGGCCTTCCACTGACTAGAAACTGTTGAGAGGCTGGAGGAGGCCAGTGGCAATTGTGAAGTGTCTTCTCCACGCTGCTTGTGGCAGAAGAAACATTGGGTTCTGCTGATGTGAAGCTGTTACTGAATTTCTCTCTCATGCCTGGAGTCTCAGTAGACCATCCTTACAGGGGATCCACAGAAAAGTAAATGGCCAGAGATGTCTCACTACCTTATGTAAAGGTGTCAGTTGAGTGAGCTCTTCTCTTTCAGCATGTGGCGCTTATAAAATGAATAGCTCTTCAGGGTGTGGGAGGGCAAACTAGGTAAGGGGCGGTAATGCTGATTTGATATAATAGAAAATGCTCAGGCAGTTTGTTGCAGTCTTTTCGTGATCAAGTCTAGTGTGCCAAGGAATATTAGGGGAGCCAAGGGGAAAGAAGCAGATGCCAAAGCCTGAATTTTTCTTTCTGCTCCACACTCTCACACTCCCACCCCTACCCCCCACCAATGAAAAGAGCAGCATAAGCAAATGCAAGAAACGAAGGGCTTAATTATCTTCTGTTAACTCCTGTAAAAGCAAAGGGTGAAGTTTTAAATATACCCAGAAAAACCTGAATGTTTTCACAATAAGTTTCTGGTAAGAGTCAGATCTGTACACTTTTTTCTTTTTTTCTTTTACTTGCCATTGCCCTCCACTCAGATTTTCAAGCTCCAGCTTATCAAAATATGCCCCTTGTTATTTTGTTCCTGTAAACTCCTGACTTTGTCATAGGTGAAATAATGGAAGAGCAGCTTTGAAATGCATCTCCTTGCAGTCCAGGCCCTTATAGGCAGATGCCCTGAAATCATCTTGAGGCTGAAAGATAGAAACTGGGAGCTTGTTAGGTGACAAACACCTAGCTGTACCAGTTCAAAGTGATTTCTGGTGAGAGAATCATATAGATGTCAACATATGAAGCACTGATAGATGAAACTGTGGCAGAGAAAGGAGATGAAGAAACTAAGGGCTTGGTGAAGGGGCTGGAGAACAAATCTTATGAGGAGCGGCTGAGAGAGCTGGGGTTGTTCAGCCTGGAGAAGAGGAGGCTGAGGGGAGACCTTATTACTCTCTAGAACTACCTGAAGGGAGGTTGTGGAGAGGAGGGTGCAGGCCTCTTCTGCCAAGTGACAGGGGACAGGATGAGAGGGAATGGCCTCAAGCTCCGCCAGGGGAGATTTAGGCTTGAGATTAGGAAAAAGTTCTTCACGGAGAGGGTGGTTAGGCATTGGAATGGTCTGCCAAGGGAGGTGGTTGAGTCACCGTCCCTGGAGGTGTTTAAGGTGGGGGTGGATGAGGTACTTAGGAGCATGATTTAGGGATTGGTGGGAATGGTTGGACTCGACGATCCAGTGGGTCTCTTCCAACCTGGTTATTCTGTGATTCTGTGATTCTGTTTTGGCTTAAGAATAAATGCCTATGAACTGACCAGAAATACACCCATGCTGCAGCTCAAATAGTCTCTAACCAATGGAGCATGGATGCTTTTGGTGTGCCTCCCAGGATGCAAAGTGGAAAAATGCATCTAACTGGCTTCAGGAGGCCACCCTGTGATACTGAATGTAGCAGTCAGGAGTTAGACACGTGTACTCTGTAGAATTCCCTCCAAGTCTGAAAGCTGGGAAATACCTTACCTGTCCTTCTGGTGCTGCTGCTTCTGAGTTGAGGAGGAGCTGTATGAGAGAGGCTTGTGCTGCTGCTTGTCTGTGTGCTGTGCTGAGTTGTTAGAGAATTATATATTGAAACAGAACTGAACTGTAGCAAGCTCCAGATCAGAGTAGCATGTTGTCTATTTTTTCCCTTGCTGCAGCACTGAAGGCTGATGTGCATCTATAGCTACATCTTTACAGACACATTCTATGCCATAGGGTTTGCGTTATAACACACAGGAAATTCTACTCTAGTGAGGATAGAGCAGTTTTACCAGAAATAGGAGCTGAAGTGTGCATTCACGGAGTAGTGCGGCTGGGCTTGGGCAGGCACCCACTGCAGGGGGTGGTTCAGGTGCCGACTCAGGAAAGACTTGTTGGAAATCTTAAATCATGACCATTTTTATCCTGTGACAAAACTTTATAAATTGAGTGACTTTTCTAGTGAATACTATCAGCCCCTGGCAACAAGGACAGTGGGAGAGCAGTGAAATGGCTGATTAATGCTACGCAACCAGCTGTTAATGAAGTATAGGCTCAGTTTTTCAAATTATGCAGAAGAATTTTTAAGTGGGTTGAATCCAGTATCCAAACTTGAATGGGCATGTTTTGAGGCTAAATGTTAGGTACAGTTGTACTGGAATACCTTATAGCAAAGGTAGGGTGGAAGATCTTTTGTCTTAATTACCTAAACAAGCTTAGGCTGGAATGTTTTCGCAAGGTGGTGTCATTTTTTGTAGGATTAAGTCTGTAACCTAGTGTTAGCTGGCTTGCTTTTTTCCCTAATAGGTTGACCACCTCTTCAGGACTGCTAGAGTTGTGGACAAAGCAGATCCAAACATGCATAATAAAATAGTGGTGATAGTTCTCATTCTTCTGCTCCAGAGAATGGCTCTGTGGATTGTTCTCTTTTGATTGAGTTACATAACTTGTAAGTCAACTTAAGGCAGTGCATCTTTCCTTCAGCAGCTGCTTGTTTCATAGGTTGCAGTTTAGCAGTCATCACTCCTGAAGAAGGAAGGATGTTTTGGGACAGTCTGATGTAAGTGGGAATGTGAAGGGAGTCAGCAATGTCACACTGATTATTCAAAGGAAAGAGAGATAAAAATCATTCTAGACAGCAATATGGTACATGGGCATTTTGTACATCTTAGCTTTTCCCGAACATAGTGTTCATACCACTTCCTATGTTCTCCTATGCTTTATCTGCTCTCCTCTTCCTATCTGTTGAGAGCTTTTTAGAGTCATCCTTCCATTCCCATTGGAATTGCTTTCTTTGGGGATTATTAAAGCACGCACACGCAAGTGATTGATAAGCCTTTAGTTGCAGAGCTGCTTTTACCTCCACTGCTTCCAAGAGACTGCAGTGTGGTTTGGGGCCAGCCCTGTTCTTGTTCAGACATCTCTTAACATGTCCATCAGGTGTGCTTTCTTTCCTTTCCCTCCCTCCTGTTTTTCTTGATAGCCGCGTGAGATCATCTTTTACCCCCACTACCCCACCTTTCTCCTTACTCCCAACACCTGACATGCACACTTAGAGATTTTCTTCTGTGGTCTCATCTCTTCAAGGAGCAAGAATTCTCTGCTGGGTACAACACAGCTGATGGCCCAGCCTCCTGTCTCCTCTGCCTTTAGTACTGTTTTTATGCTCTGCTGTAGAAGTGGAACATTACAACTCAGTCACTTAAGTGGCAAAGAGGAGAAGCATGTTGCCGTGTTGGAGATAGGTCTGTTCTGGTTTTAAGCAGCAGAGGTGAGGTGATATAACTTCTGCCACTTTTAAATTATGCTCCATCTTCATAGAAAAGTCACCCAGACATGCTGTGATAGATCTTTCCCTGTAGGCTAAAGAGCTTACAAAGTGCTGTTTCTTGAACACCTCTGCAGAATTTGGACCATGCAATATACTTGTCTACATGTTGCCAAGCATAAATTGTCATTATAGGTTCTGCTGCCTAGCTGATCTTTGGAATTGTTCAGGGAGGGCATCTCAACACTTGTTTCTAGAAAGGGTAAAACTGTTAAAACACTGTAAGGTAGCAATGGGTGATTGGTGCTAGATTCTGAACTGTGGGAGACAACTTTGACGGCTTCCAGATCAGCCAGAAGCAACATTATTTTGGTTCTCTTGAGGTATTTTTCTGAAAGGTGAGAAGGAAGTTGCCTTGAGCAGGAAGCATTTGGGGCCATTCATGTGAAGTTCATGAAGAAGATCCAGCTGCAGCTCCACTGGCTTCTGAGAAGATGATATGACAGCTGTAAATCTAGTCACAGCAGATGGATACCTTACAAAACAGAGTTCTTAATGTATCATTTGAAGATAAAATATTTCTTTTTCTAGGGGAGAAAATACGAGGCTTTGATGTCAGGTTCAGATAGGGTTTTCTGCCTGAATACCATCTTCAGTGGAAAGAGAGGGGGATACAAATAAATGAGCAATTTGTCTCTAGATGATGTGAATTGTCAACTTTTTCTTCAGCTGCTGCCTGGAATCTGCATTAAGGGAAGCATATCTCAGACTCAAGTGAGATGACTGAGGAAACTTAGGTCTATTTACAGAGGTCCTCTCAGTCTTTAGCAATAGTTTCAGTTCCTTCTCCCAAATAATATCAGCTTTCCTCAGTGCTGACCACAGTGCTCTTTCTACCCCATGATCTGAAGCCTGACCTTGTTTTCTTGTCTTCTTCCTCTGTGAACAGCCTTCTAGGACTAAAAAGATGTTGACTCTTCTAAATACTCTTGGTGCTTCTTTTTGGTAGTCAGTGTTCCTTGTAATGTAGTCACCTGCTCAGCACTGACACCACACATCCCATGCCTCCCTCCAATTTTCCTGTTCATTTTGGTTCTTTCTCTTTTTCCCCTTTGTACTCCTTTAAATATCTCTGTGACTGAGTTTCTCTGTATATACACTGGACTACTGCCTTGTACGCTCCTGCTATGAAATGCAGATTTTTTGAGTGGATATCTAAGCTTGACAGTCTGAAGAACTTGCTTATGTTTTTCTGGAAGACTTTTCTTTTACTTAAGTGGCCACTGCTTTAGTGAGGTCAGCAGATGCTTTCTGCTCCCTCCACAGTAGCACTTAACACTGCTTTCATCTGCTGGCACATCACCGTGGCTCTGCTGGCCTCAGTCAGTGATGCTGGCCAGAACATAAGCATTGCTTTAAGCTTCTGTCAGAACCTCCTAGGACAAACAACCCTGTCTTTTATCTGCTCTGACTCCAGATGTCACTCGATGTCAGATGCAAACCTTTCCTTTCTCTAAAAGATGTCACTTCCAAATCTGACCAGATAGTCAAAGAACTGTGGCACTCTCCCTGCTCCGGTCTCCTCGGCTCCTACTGAAGTAACTTACTGTCAGTTCTCTGCAGATTGGACCAGGAAGATCTCACGTATTTGGAACAGAGTCTAGGCTATAGCCCTGTATTTGAGTACTTGGGAATTACATCTGTGAGTGGTAAATCTGGACTGGCTTCCTTTTCATGCCGGAAGGCTACGAGCAGCTGTACAGACAGCAGTCATCCTTTTGGAGCAAGTTGCTGGCCAGTAAAAGCGTGAGCAGTGCATGTCGTGTGGTCAGAGGTCTGATTTTAAGGGCCTCTTCTATGCAGATATATTTACACAGTCTGCTGTCCCTCTGATGTTAGCCACATGGCCTAGCTTCAGGGAGTACTCTGCAGAGCTTTTCATTATCTGTGCCCCAGCGTGTTTGTGTACACGTACATTTCTTTTCCCAGGAGGAGTTTGATGAGAGCAGAGGTTCTTCACTGTCCTTTTGATCTGGGGCTCCTTGAGGACTGGCTGAGAAGTTTTAAAGATTTATTCTGAAACCAGGACAGATGGACAGTCAGTTACTAGCACACTATCATTGGGATATTTGTTAATGATCCTTCAAGTGTTTTCCCTTATCTCCAAAGCAAAAGGCATGACTTTATTTCCTGCCTCCTTTCCTCAGCAGCTCCCACAGAAGTGGTGTCTCCATAGTCAGGTGATAACATCCACAAGATCACTGATTATTGTAAAGGCATACAGAAATAGTTGACCTAGAGCTATTATACATCTTTAACTTTATTTAACAGGACTCTCTTGACTTGAAAAGAACCCTTTCCAAAGCAAAGCCTGCAAAATCAGGCTTGAAAAAGGCTAGGCTGAAGCTTTTACACTAAGACAATATAGGAAATATTTCCCTCTAGGAACCAGTGTTTTCAGCTTGCGCTATAAATTCTTGGTCCTGAATTGTTAGCCTTCTGCTATAAACTTGCACGTAAACTGCAAGAAATAATCCTGTACTCCCCAAATATTTGTGATCCTTTTCTGTCATCCTAGGAACTCCTTGGGAAGGGAGTGGGAGGACAATGAAATGGGGTCTTCATGGTAGTAATTTTGAGAGAGGGCTGACTAAATTGACTTAGCCTGCAAACTTCTTGTTTAGGGAGGAGGACTGAAAAGAAGAACCAGTTAATGCATTTGATATCCTATAGTCAAGAAAATTTTAAGGTGAAAATCATTTTGCTAATGTTGGTCTGTGGAACTGCTTACTGCCGTTTTATTAATCTGATGAATCTCAAACCTCTAGAATCCCACAGGGAGAGGCTAAAAGCCATAGTCAGTGACCTGCAGGGACTAACAGCGACTTCCTCCCATTTGCTCAGAGGCTGTCAAGGATGAGGTGCTTTTACTTGACCACAAAACCCACTATCCTAACTGGAGAAAGATACAGCAATGGGTTTGGCTTGCTGTAGCAATCTTGAGATCAAGCTAAGTTTACATCATGGCACAGCCTACTGTAGCCTGAGAAAAAAGAGTCAAGACCTAATTGAATTAGCCACAAAAGCTAGGTAGGATAATGGACAAGAAGCCTGCCCAAATTCAACATTGAATATGGAAGATGTATAAAGGTTTCAGTCTGAGACCTGAACCTGTAGGGTGAGACATGGAAATGCGTGCTGAAATTGCTCATGGGTAGAATCCTTCTTTCCAGCAAAAGGACCAACTGGCTGGATGCTGTCCTTGCAATTTGCATGTCTGTTTTCAGCCCTTCTGCAGAGCTTAATAGTATCAATACTTCTTTCCTACTGATTCTCAAGTTGTGTTTTCCATATAGGCTCTTTACAAACAGAATTAGCAGCTAAGTTCAGTTGAGGCAGAGTTGCTTTTTGAATTACATCTAGATTGTCTCTAGGTCTGTTTGGCTGAGATTTGGAAGCTATGAAGTGTTTGATATAGTGTGGGCTGTCTTCCAGACAGCAGTGGGTCAAAACAAATGAAAAGGTATGATTGAAAATAATGAAATGTGTGTTCATATGTATGTATGAACGTGAAAATATATATTTCATGTATTTATGAGAAACAGTGCATTCTTTTTACAGGAAAATTTTGAAGATTGCTTACTAACCAGTGCTTTCTTTGCTAGCATTCTCTCTTCCAAACACAAGTTTGAACAATCTATATGTTGTGATTAGAATTGGAAGACTCAATATACTGAAAATGTGGATGTAATTCCTGCCCTGAAGATGCCTGTCAGGGGAGATGAGACAGGAAGGGTTGCTGCATGAGCAGGGTGAATCCAGGCCAATAGCTGGTAAATTATTTGCTTCTCCAGGTGGTTCAGCTATCAGTGGCTCTGTTTTTATTGATACAGCTTTTGTTTTCTCCCTTAACCTTTCTGTATTGTGTGAAGCCAGTTGCTGAAGCACTGCTTGTATTAATACAATCAGCAGTAATCAAAAGGAGTTTGCTTATCAGCTTGGGAGCATCCTGGAGAACCTAGTTGTTTGTCAGGATGAAAGAGTGAAGGGTGGAGTTTGGTTAGCAAAGATCAGGTATGTCCATGGGAAGTTGGAAGTGTTGGAGTGTTCAAACTGAGCCTGTTGTGTGGGTTTTGTATAGATGTGCTATCAGCACGAATTGGCCCTCCATGGAAAACTGAAATTCAAAGCTGGTATGTGTGCGCTACAGCTCTGTAATGAGCTGAGGGTCTCGCTGCCTTGCTTCTGAGAGGTGTGATGACCTGTGTTTGAGAAGGTGTATTCATTGCTCCCAACACTAGGTGTGTTTCATTTGAAGGTGGAACTACTCAAGAGAGGAACCACAGTGTCTACATCCTCTCTCCTCTTTCTGGGTGATAAATTGTCTAAAACAGACTATCACAAAATCAAACCTGTCCTAAAATAAAATGAGAGCTGATAACTTTTGTGAGATGAAGACTTTGTATTCCTGGCAGCTCAATATCAATCTGTATAGCAGTTTGAGCCCAAGCAATGATATTTGGGAGGGCAATGGCATGACATAGCGAATCCCTTCCTGCACGGGTGTTCGTTCAGAGTACGGGGCCGTGTCTCTCCTCTGGTATCACTTCCTACATAAGCAAGCATTGAGCAATATTTTCGTGCATGTCCCATTCCTCTCACGTTAGTCGCTGTGAAGCCTTCTGCAAGGATTCTTCATCAGCAGACTTTAGGTTGGTCTTCTAGATAAACATATCTGTTACCACACTAATTTGTGTCTCAGTATTTCAGGTGTTAGATTTTAAATGAAGGTCACCTCCCAAGTAAGTTTTCGAGTCTCACGGTAAACAGGAATTCCTCCATTTCTCTACCCCAGTAACTAACAGCATGACTTCCTCTGATGGAATTTGTTTGAAGGATGGTTGAGATCTGGCATATTTTTTTCCATTAGAGGTGCTGACAGGGTATAACTCAGTCTGTAAATTTTAGAGCTAGAATCTCTTGGCTGTGTTGCTGGCAGAGAGTGACAGCGGATGAGACAGCAACAGCTTGCTTTCCTGCTCCATTAGAGATGTGAAGAGTGGAAAATAAAAATGTTGAAGGAGGGAAGAAGATTGACTTTTCTTCTTTTTTAATGTGGCCTTCCCTACTTGTAGCAATTGAAAGAAATTATCAGTATTGATCAGGCATAAATTCATAGAAACAAAAGAATTTCTCCCTCATTCTGAGACATTGTGATCCATAGTGAAAGTCTGAATTTTCTTGCTGTGTTTGGCTGCATTACCTTGCTCCTCTACTGTAAGGCTCGATACAAAAGTTGAATTTTGAAAAGGTTCGTCAGGTGGTAGCTGCTGCTGCTGAGCTGGTGGAAACTGGCAGTAGGCATGAGAGCTGGCAAAGGCCCCTAGGAGAGGAATTGTGGCTCAGAGTTCAGCCTGTTTCAGTGGCAGCTGAGTCTTCTAAAGAGAACTTGTTGTGTAAAAGTTCTGCCTACACTAAGTTCTCAAACTTTACAAGGGATCTGAACAGGCTGGACCGCTGGGCAGAGTCCAGTGGCATGAGGTTTAACAAGGCCAAATGCCGGGTCCTGCACTTGGGGCACAACAACCCTGTGCAGCTACAAACTAGGAGAAGCCTGGCTGGAAGCTGCCAGGAGGAGAAGGACCTGGGGGTGTTGGTTGACAACTGACTGAACATGAGCCAGCAGTGGCCCAGGTGGCCAAGAAGGCCAATGGCATCTTGGCTTGGATCAGAAACGGTGTGACCAGCAGGCCCAGGGAGGTTCTTCTCCCTCTGTACTCGGCACTGGTGAGACCGCACCTCGAGTCCTGTGTTCAGTTCTGGGCCCCTCACCACAAGAAGGATGCTGAGGCTCTGGAGCGAGTCCAGAGAAGAGCAACGAAGCTGGTGAAGGGGCTGGAGAACAGGCCTGATGAGGAGCGACTGAGAGAGCTGGGGGTGTTTAGCCTGGAGAAGAGGAGGCTGAGGGGAGACCTCATTGCTCTCTACAACTACCTGAAAGGAGGTTGTGGAGAGGAGGGAGCTGGGCTCTTCTCCCAAGTGACAAGGGACAGGATGAGAGGGAATGGCCTCAAGCTCTGCCAGGGGAGGTTTAGGCTGAACATTAGGAAAAAATTTTTCATGGAATGGGCACTGGCAGAGGCTGCCCAGGGAGGGGGTTGATTCACCTTCCCTGGAGGTGTTTAAGGCACAGGTGGCCGAGGTGCTGAGGGACATGGTTTAGTGTTTGATAGGAATGGTTGGACTCGATGATCCAGTGGGTCTCTTCCAACCTGGTTATTCTATGATTCTAAGTTACTCCTGTTGTAAGTCCTTTAGCAAGATGGTCACTTGCATCCATTTATCTCCATTGTAACGTGAGTGGTTTCTTGGAAAGGACATAGTGAGAACATTATTGTACAAGGGCAGGCTTTTTTTGACGAGTGTGCACATAATTGTCAGCACACACATATCACCAACTATAGGTGTAATATCTGCATGAGGAACTAATACAATCTGCAGTAACTGTGAATGCCAGTTAGGGACACTTTGTGTGCTGCCCCATACACTGATACCTCAAAAATCAAAATCTGAAAGCAAACTTCGGAAAGCTGTTTCCTCATAAGATGGTGTCTTGTGTTTGCAAAGACACAGTTTCTGTCTGCTTAGAAAACAAGGATTTTTGAAGTGCCTTACCAGATGGGCAACAGAGACCTAGCATGTTATTAAAAGAAAATGAGGCTCTTGTAAAGCTTTTATTTCATGATTTTTTGGGGGATTTCGGTGTTAAAAACATATGCATCTTTGTTTCTGCCTGTTAACCTGTGGCAGATGATAGGGCATAGGCTGTACTCAGTGAAGGAAATTAAATCTGAGGATTGAAGTATCTTAGTTAAACTATTGTACCTTATTTTAATGCTTATGTAAGGCATCTTTAAATTCCAGAGGGGAAGAAATTGTGTCATAATTACTTTCTTCCATTTGAGGCCTTAAGGAGGGCATGGTTTAGTATTTGATAGGAATGGTTGGACTCGATGATCTGATGGGTCTTTTCCAACCTGGTGATTCTATGATTCTAGAGCCTCACAATAATATGTGCAAATAAAAAAGCTAGAAAGAATGTTCATGTAGTCTGTTGTCAGATAGTTTTAAAACTTCTTATGATGGGGAGGAGGTGTTAAAGTATATCTCCTGCTTTCTGAATCAATGTCATGGAAGGGGTTTGCATCCTCATTTTTTTTGTGAATAATTTGTTTGAAAACACACAGTTGTTATGGATGATCCTTGCTCACCCAAGTGTCCAGCTTTCACCATTTATAAATCATTTCTAGTAATGAAGGCAGTTGGAAAGAATAAATCCTCTGACAATAACAGATCTGTTAGAAGTAGACAGAGGAAAACCAGCTTAATGACCTTGGTCAATTAATAAACATTCTCTCAAGTGGCTGCTTGGTGGTATTCTCGTGGCTTCCTAGCCAGCCTTTGGTCTGACGTTCATCCTAACTGTCCCATGCTCTCTGCTGGTCCCCTTACTGTCTGCTTCAAAGGTGAAGTTGATACACCCCCATTTAGCTCAAAATGTGAGCAAGTCACACGAAGAGCTTATTTTGGAGTGAAGTAAGGAAGGCTTCCTTAAGTGCAGGAGCGTGAGTTAACAGTGTTCATCAGGCAGGTAGCAAGTGTGTAAATTGCTAGAGGTTATGTAGTAAACAGTTGTGTTGAGAGCCCTTAATTCCTTAGTTTATTCTTAGCTTTAGCTAGTGAACAGTTGCCATATTGTACAGTATTTAGTATTTGATAGGAATGGTTGGACTCAATAATCCAGTGGGTCTTTTCCAAACTGGTGATTCTATGATTCATTTGACACATAAACAGACCTTTTTAAAATTTCTAACTAGCTTCCTCACACCTTGCAAATCCTATGTAATAGGAAGCTTTAGCTTCAGAAAGCTGGATCTTCCTCAGGCTGTCAAAATCACTCAGGCTGGCAGCTCCCCACTCTGTTCCTGTCTGCTGAGCTGCTGTAGTTACTGTCCCCATGGATGCCCTGTGCCACGATGCTTGGCTTCTGTTTGTGAAGGCTTCCTTTGGCTGGCTCTTCCCCGTGTTCCTCGCACCAACCAGAGAGAGAGCAAGGTGGCAGCTGCTCTGGCTCACGCCAAACACATCTTCATTGTCTGAACCTCCCGCTCTGCTAAAGACCTTGCAGAGATCAGGAAAGGGCAGCCCAAGTATTCTAAAGAACTCAGTGCTTTGTGTGATCCTAATACCTATTTTTTTTTTCTTCAGCAATTGAGACAATTTTTAAAGATCTCTAATTTTCATGCATATTAAGTTGTAAATTCCATCTGAAAGCTTTATGACTTGAATTGGAGATTTGCTGTTTGCTGTACTTAATTAGGAGTACTGAAACACAGAATTGTTTAAGCTGGTAAACATAGCTGCAGCCTCACCAACTGGTGACATTGTTTCCCTCTGGATATTCCCTGTTGGCTTGCAAATCACTGCCAAGGTATACAGGGTGACTCACTTCTTGTAGCACTTCCAAGATGGAAATTCCTAAGTCTAAGCTTGGGGGTGACAATAATATTTTTCACTTACTTGGTAGGCTAGGGGTTGGGATGAGCCCAAAGGTGACACATCAGTATCCAGTAACTTGCCAGGTAGTAACTGTCTTTCGTTTATCAAGTGGATTTTTGTGGGGCTGGCTCTCTGTTTAGGAAATTTACTCAGATGGTCCTGTTGTTTTAGGGAGGTTTTTATGTTGCGGTCCTGCAGAAAGCTCCCATTGTGAAGGAGCTTGGGCTGACTCTGCACAACATGATGAGTCTCCTACACAGCATCCTCCCACAGCCTGTCAAACAGACAGGGCAGTGCTGGCTCTGTGTTTAGCAGCGGTGAGAGCACTGGGAGCTGTTGACTAATGTGATTATAAAGCTAGGAATCTCCTCCTTGCTTCCTGTGGGCTGCGTAACACAAGAGCAAGACTTTTTATTTAACGCAACAATCTGAAGCAAGTGAAAGAGCAGAGCTCAGCTAAAACAATTTCCCCAGTTGTTTGGGCAAGCGGCTGATGCGAAATCTGGTGTGTTAGCTTTACGTTGGCCTTTGACTGATATGTCACAAGAGGCATAAAACCAACATGCTGGTGGTGCTTTCTGAGAAGAAAAATGTGTGTCACAAATGAGACTCTCCCTTCCGTTGACTGGCTTTTTGATATCCATAAAGCCTAGCTGGTCTGGAATGCCTCAGCAGTCTTTCAGTATGCTTCAGGTACTCTTAGAATCAGGATTTTCCAGATTTCTTTCTTGCCCAGACAAGCAGGTGATTCATAGCCACAGCCTTTTTTCTTTTTCCCCATTTTCTTTCTTAAACTTTCAGCACTGTATCTGTGTATTAAAAGGTGGAGAATAAGGGTTTGAGGTTGATTCCTTTCAACTAACTTGTGATTTGACTTGCCGTGGCCAAACGCCTGACTTGTGTGAAATGAATTGATACAAACAAAGGCACAATAAGCTGTCTTGTGTAGAGTTTTAGTGTGGTGATCTGGATTTTAAGATGCATCAGCCTAGAAGGAAAAACTGGAGCTGAGCATATCAATACGTTCTAGATGGGCAAAGGGAAAAGAAGCCTGGGAAAAAAAAATTCTACCTCTCACTTTGTTTTTTTCTTCACTCCAGCTCCATGGATTAATGGGATGTTAGCTGCTAAGCCAAGGGCAGGTGTCATTAACTTAGAAACCTGTTTAACCTGTCTCTTTGATGCTCTATCTGTTCCTTAGCATGGGAGAAAGCACTGGGATATTTTCAGTTTCTGCCAGAGGTTGGAGGAGGTGTGCCTTGTTCATGCTGTGCCTCCCAAGTGCTGTACTGAACACAGAGGTTCTGCAGTTCTGTTCGTGGCCACCTTTAAATGTGTCTGTCAGGCTTAACATACGCACAACACAAACTTCTTTTTTTAACCTTGAGAATGAGTTATTGGGTTTTAATATCGATCTTTATATTGCAGCCACAAAGCTTTGTGGAGTAGGTAGACTTTAAATAAGCTGTTTCATCGTTAATGAGTACACGGTAAAATACAGCACAACTTAGTGCTGAGTGTTTATCTGCCCCAAGAGCATCTTAGCAAGAAGACACATTGATCACATCAATCTATGATCCAGTGTTTTTTGGTTTATATAGCTATTTGTCTTCACTGCTCATGTTCTTGGAGCAGTTTTTTTTCTGAAGATAGAATGGATCATCAGGTAAAAATTCTTGTCTTGGTCATCATTTGGCTTCTGTTGTGGGAATTTAGTATGGGTTTAGTAATTCTGCCTGATCTGATAGTTAAAGATCTTGCCAATTCCTGTTGCTGTCTAGCAATTTAAGAGAGAGGTGAGGAAAGACATGGAAAAGAAACACTGGGCTTTTATCTGAAGAAAGTAGAGGGTGTTTTTAATTCATTCTTGGTTCATATGTGGGGGTGAAGACATGAGCTGGCAGCCCACAGTGGTGCTTGTAGCAGGGGCTGAAGATGGAGGGACACCTCACAACTAGAGGTGAGAAGTGATGACCTGAGGTTACTGGTAGCAGTTCACTGTCTCTGGGCCAGAATGCAGCTTGTATTGAACTTTGCCTGAGTCCACTTAGCAAGCAATTGCCTTTTGCATCTGGAGGATGCCTTTATTGAAATCATTCTTGGAAACAACCTATGCAGCATAATGAAAGTAAGTCCTAACTTACCACATCTGTTCTTTCCTGCCTTTGAACCATGCTAACCCCTCCTTTTTCCTTTAAACCTGCTGGGCTTTACGTAACCTCAGATATATTCTCCAGGTTTTTAACTTAACCATTTTAATGGGAGCTTAGTCCCTCATGAACAATAAATTTTTATTTTTAGCACTTCGGGATTCACAGATGAAAAATGCTTATGCTATTAGCCCTCTTGTGTGGGATTCCTTTCTTTAAGGTGACTTTTCTGGAACGTAAAATGGTAGTAAATGAGTCAGCACACACTAAGAACTGCATGGTTAAGGAGTTCCATGGCTGTGGTGTGTCCTCTACTTAATTTTTCCAGCCACAGGAAAAGCCATGTACCAGCATGGTCCATGCACTTCACTTAGAGGAGGGATCAGGCTGTGAATACTGTATGTTCTTTCAGGTATGGGTCTGCCCTACTCCCCAACAATGTCACTTAACAAGCCAATGTGGTGATGACTCAATGTTATATCTTGTGAAACAGGAAAACTGAGATCATGATGGGAATTCCCAGTGGCAGGAATACTGGGTGCACCAGAGTGTGGCACTGGAAACCTTCTCTCCATTCATAGTGGCAGGAGGTGCCTGTTAACATTGACTAGGGCAGAACTTGAGCAGTGCCCGTGTTTAGCACCTCTGGAACAGCAGTGCCATCAGGCTCTTGTTACTCTTACTGGCAGAGGTAGGCTTTCATTCAAAGAAACTTGGAGGTCTGTGCTGCAGTGTTTGATAAAACTTTGCTTGTGAAATACATGGAGTAACTTGTGTCCCCCAGAAGGCATATTGATGCTTGCAGCTGCCAACACTGGTGTTCATTAAGGAGACAAAATACTTAACATATGCCCTGAATGAGGTTATTAAATAAAGAGAGGTTTTATATTTTATCCAGTAAATGTCAGCTTCACTTGCCGTGTGTCATGTTTTGTTCTGATATCATGGAACCTGATCTAATTCTTTAATTTCTGAATAATCACTTCCTGTCTGCCACTCCCTTGTTTATATCATGTGCTTATAGGAGAAACACTTTTTAAAGAAAAAGTGCACCAGCCACTAGTTTATCACACGTAAATAATAATGCGGTGTTTAAAAAATTATTTGAAGAAGTCGGTTCTTTTTAAGTGGTGTAAACATCAGTGGTATGTTTTGGGGCTTATTTTTCCTTGTTTTTTTTTTCAGTTCTGCAGATTGGTGCTGGGTATTGTAGGAAAAGGGAAGCCTCACAGTCCAGGTAGTGGTCGTCTGAGGGCTGGACCCCTCAAGTACACAGGGTTCTGCTAACGTCCATAGTTCTTGGAGAATCCCCTCTGGTGCAAGGTTTGCCCAAGCTGCAGCCTTTAATTAGATTTGTCTACACAGTTGGGCACAGTGCCCTAACCAGTGATGGGGAAAGGAATACACCATTATGAAAATAATGTTGGGGAACTCACTTAGGCAGTAACTAACAGCTGATCCTTCTGCCAGAATCATCATGATTCCTTTAAGCTGCCTATTTAGTTTAGTATTTGATTGGAATGGTTGGACTCGATGATCCGGTGGGTCTTTTCCAGCCTGGTGATTCTATGATTCTGTAACTAAAATACGCAGTTTTTCCTGACAGAGGAGCAATTAGAGTTAAGTGCTGCTTGCTTTCTGGTGTTGGCCAGGAAAGGATATTGCTAGTCTAACATCAAAAGTAACAACTTTATTTTGTTCTCAGCTGGAGAACCCATGGTAGTTGTATGTTAGGCAAGACTTTGTTCCTGTTTTGAGGAAGAGAGGTGGGGACATTACTTTGACCCTCTTGCCCCTTATTGTTACGGCTGCTAAGGAAACAAGGTGGTAAAATGCCATGGTAGCCCAGGTAAGAGCTGCAATCACAGCAGAGTTTGTGGGTACTATGTAGTAATGAGCCATTCGAGGAGGGGATAATGATCAACTTCACGTTGAGAACTTGCGGGATGTGCTTTTAATCTCTAAATGTCCACTGTTATGCTGAGAATAAGAAAAAAAAAAGCATTATGGAGTACCTCCCTGCATGGAAACAACCAGCACATACTTAGCTCAGCAGAGTGGATGCGCATGGGGCAAATCCCAGACAGACATCCTTCCTTGGAGTGACTTTTTTTCAGCTGTTCACACCAGTAGCAGGGTTCAGCTGAGGGCACCTGTGCACTAGGGATGGGATTGGAGTTTTGTTTCCCAAGCAGGGAGTTCCTCTTGGCCCCGTTCTGTAGGGTTGAACTGCTCTGTGCTGCTTGGTGCAGGGTCCACAGGAGCTATGGAGCTCTCAAGAAAAGTAGCATTTGATTGTACTCTTCTGTTTAATCAGGAAAAATCTTGTTTTGCACTCTCTAGTCAGCTTTGTGACCTGTCATCAGTAGAGAGGCCTGCCTGGCTTGCTTTGTATCTAGAAGCAGCAGTGGTTTCCATTGGTGAGATTGCACAGCCTCGTCCTCTGAAGGGGCAATAGTGCCCAAGGGGCAGCTTGAGGAAGTCACTATTTGAATTGTAGTAATTAGATTGGGCTCTTGACCTTGCTTCTCCTCTACATTAGAAAACAGACTGTTAAATGCAACCCTGTGCAGCTACAGAGTAGGAGAAGCCTGGCTGGAAAGCTGCCTGGAGGAGAAAGACCTGGGGGTGTTGGTTGACAGCGACTGAACATGAGCGAGCAGTGGCCCAGGTGGCCAAGAAGGCCAATGGCATCTTGGCTTGGATCAGAAACGGCGTGACCAGCAGGTCCAGGGAGGTTATTCTCCCTCTGTACTCGGCACTGGTGAGACCGCACCTCGAATCCTGTGTTCAGTTCTGGGCCCCTCACCACAAGAAGGATGTTGAGGCTCTGGAGCGAGTCCAGAGAAGAGCAACGAAGCTGGTGAAGGGGCTGGAGAACAGGCCTGATGAGGAGCGCATAGTACTCCATGGGGAAAACCCGTCTGTGCTGGGGCAGTGCCACCTGTTCCAGTCTCACTAGGATGTAGGAGATACACGGGGTGCGATTCCCATGACTCTCCTATCCCTCCAGCCGGGAGGGCATCACAGGGTGTATCCGGGAGGCAAGAGCCGGGCAGCATTGCCAGGCGTGGGGCACCCAGAGCAGCAGCTGCGTGGGGCTGGTGGGAAGAGGGTTCAGCTGTGCGGAGCCCTGTGCTGGGCTGGCCCAGGATGGGTGTTCATCTTGTGACTAATCTGACTCCAGCCAGCAAAGTTTGGGAGGCTCCCAAAGATCGCGACTTAAAAGACAAGTGTTGTAATTAATTTCTTATGCCACACTTGTTTTGAAACCTTTTTCATTCTGTGATAAGAGGGAGAATCTGGACTTTGTTTACCATCTGCTGATTTGGAGGCAGGAACCAGAAAAGTGCTTTGTAAAGCACTGTAAATGTTTTTCTCTCCCTCCCACCCGTTGCAGGATGTATGTGGTATTATCACACCACAACAGTAAAGCTATAAAAACATGATTGCATCCTTTTTTTTTTTTTTTTTTTTTTTAAGAGAGAAAATGCATCCAAGAGAATTTTAACTGCAAAAACCAACACCTTTCTCTGGGAACCTGTGGTAGTGGATTTTCAGAACAATCTAGGGTAAAGAGTGTGGAAGAGATCATCATTTATTTCTTTGAAACATAAATCTTCATTGAGTATGGTCTTCTCCACGATTTGGAAACTTCTGTTTTCAGTTGTTTTCACTGGCAATGTAGAAGTATAAGCTAAAAGGTGCTTCCTAGCTTACCTGTCTGAACTAGCTTGGGATGAATAAGGTGTTACTCAGCTAAAGAATGCATGAGAAAGAATTACATCAGAAGAGAAGAGTCTTTCTTGGTAGTACCCTTGTATCTCACAGATCTAATGCTTGCAGCAATCAAATGGTCCCCACTGCTATGGTTGTGAGATATATCTCGGTCTTCTAATGTATGTGTTCTGGCAACTCTGCTTTTTTCTCAAAAGCAGAAAAGAATCCTGAGGAGATGCAGGCGGTAAAGCCCACTGAATTTAGTCGCTCAGCCACATTCACCAAGGAGGTCTGCAGGTATACCTTATCCAAAGCTATTGGTCTTCCCAGCTCTGGGATCGTTTTTCCTTCCAAACAGAAAAATTTTTTGCATGCTACAGAAATGTGATCAGCAGTTACCTGAACACAGAATAACAGACAGTTCTTGATTACTATCAGTTTTGCTTTTGGCTGGGGAGGGAGGATCAGTCTGAACTGGAGAAGAGGCAAGCACCCAGCAGAGAAGTGGAGGGTATGTGGCAGAAAACATGAGGACAGTGTGTGAAATAGGTTATATTCAGCTTCCCTTGGGCCCTGAAATCACCTTCAATGCTGATAAAGTTACTTCTGAAAAGCTCCTAGGTTCATGATACTGATGATGTTCAGTATTGCAGTTCAGTAAAACCTTCTCATTTGACCTTATGGCTGTGTGAATAGTCTTAATACAAATAAAGTAACTTTATTTTCTACTGCCTTTCCCAGCTTCATCTGCAGATTCTTCCGAGACTGCTATGAGATGAAAATTTTTGTTTCTTGTCAGAGGTGTAAAATTTGTATTCTGAATGAATAAGATCCAGAGGTGAAATTGGGGGGGGGGGGGGTGTTATTACTTGTGGTGTTAGGTTTTTTCCCAGCTGTGCAAAACAGAACAGTATTTTACCAAATTTGCTCTTTGGTTCATTCTATCTGTTTACCTTTCTTATCTTCCACCAGGGGAGCTTTAGGCTGAACATTAGGAAAAAAATTTTCACAGAAAGTGTCACTGGGCACTGGCAGAGGCTGCCCAGGGAGGGGGTTGATTCACCTTCCCTGGAGGGGTTTAAGGGACGGGTGGACGAGGCGCTGAGGGACGTGGGTTAGTGATTGATGGGGATGGTTGGACTCAATGATCCAGTGGGTCTTTTCCAACCTGGTGATTCTGTGATTCTATGAAATGTTACACTTGCGCAAAAAGAAACTATCTTTCTGCTACCAGCTGGGAAACTGTTACATTCAGTACTCACAGAATACTTGATAAAATCGGTTGGTTTGTTGTGTTATTAAGGTTGGGGTTTTTAAGGTATCTGCAGCATGTAATAAGAGTTATTATAGTTTGGTCTCTAAATTTGCTTAATTTTGTTTGGTTTTGCACAATTTGCATACTTTCTTTTGTAAAGACAAGTCCTTTTGTACCTGTGTAGGGAGCAAATCGTGCTTCCCTCAAATTCCTAATCTTCTGAGTGATAGAAGAGGTATAGTGTGTTGTTTGCAGATCAAAAATGGAGTAGGTGGGATAAAATAATTAAAGGGTTGCTTTTTAATAACTTTAAGATGTAAAGTTTATAATGATGACTTGCTGAAGAGATTGCAGGTCAATATAGATTGGAGAGTGGTGTTTGTTGGGGCAGAAAGGGGAGTGAAGCACAGTTTTTTTTATTCACAGAATCACAGAATCACCAGGTTGGAAGAGACCCACTGGATCGTCAAGTCCAACCATTCCCACCAATCCCTAAATCATGTCCCTAAGTACCTCATCCACCCTCACCTTAAACACCTCCAGGGACGGTGACTCAACCACCTCCCTTGGCAGACCATTCCAATGCCTAACCACCCTCTCTGTGAAGAATTTTTTCCTAATCTCAAGCCTAAATCTCCCCTGGCGGAGCTTGAGGCCATTCCCTCTCGTCCTGTCCCCTGTCACTTGGGAGAAGGGCCCAGCTCCCTCCTCTCCACAACCTCCCCTCAGGTAGTTGTAGAGAGCAATGAGGTCTCCCCTCAGCCTCCTCTTCTCCAGGCTGAACACCCCCAGCTCTCTCAGCCGCTCCTCATCAGGCCTGTTCTCCAGCCCCTTCACCAGCTTCGTTGCTCTTCTCTGGACTCACTCCAGAGCCACAACATCCTAAACATTTTTTAATAAGATTGGTAGCGCTCCCAGCCTGGGAAACCGCCTTGCCAAGAAAGTCTCCATTGTAGCACCTGTGACCTGGAGATGGATGTAATAAATATCGGTGTCTTAGATGTGAAAGAGAAACAGGACTTCCCGCCGACCCCCTGCAGGAAAAGGGAAATGTTAACTACTTTCAAAAAAGAAGCAAAATGGTGAAGCCAAAGCTCAAGCCCCATGATTTTCTGATACTGCAGTAATAGAACCTCGGCATAATGTTGTTTGTGGAAGGAGATAAGGGAGAAGGGCTGTTTCTGTCATGTCTTAGAATAGATGGGGAGTCAGATGTGAAACTTAGAGGAAGAAGACCCTAACGGTCCCAGTAAATGCAATCCTAATAAACATTGTCAACAACTTCGCCTGTCAACTTTGGAGTCCTGTAGCTGGCTTCTGGGCTAGTTTGGGGAGCTGGGTTTGGCTGTTTGAGCGTGAGGGTAGCTTTGGGAGGTGCAGATCTGGAGGGTTGCTTACCTTTGGTAGTACTTTTCTCCTCCAAAAGCCTCATTTGTTTCATGGGGCAAACTTGCAGGTCGAGCAACAGCTTCTGCACCTTTCAAGAAGTGTAAGCGAGTGAAAAGTAAAGGTCCTTCTGCTGACGAGGAAAGAGATTCAGCAAGAGAACAGTGGCCTCTGATGACGAGCAGGGAGAAGTGCAGGAGGCCACACCAGCAGATCAGGTTAAATTGCTCAGGGGTTCACCCCATCCTCAAGGCAAGTGGCCTAAAAATGTGGTATCCATGTCTGATACTAAAGAGCCGAAGGCAGTTGTCATTTTGCTTGCTGTAACACGCTAGACCAAGGAACCAAATAACGTTCACTTACTTGAAAGACAATAGGATATGTTAGGTTTATGAACATGTTGGAAGTAGAGAGACGCAGTTGTGTTCCTCGGATTTTGATTCTAACCTCCTAATGAACATATTCTAAGTAGGAAGGCAAATTTATCTTCTGAATACCAAAGCGCTCTAGAAGGAAGGTTGTCTTTTGCAAAACTGCAGAGTACTGTATTTCCTGTGGCCGAGACTGCAGTCGGATGGTGTTCTCAGGTTTTCTTTCTAGACCAATTATTTGGGGAAATTTCTTTTGAGATTAAAGGTATCAAGGATAACGTGCTGGCTTGTTAATTTGAACTTGTCCCTTTTGATCTTGTTTGTGCTTCAAAAGCCCTGTTGAATGTCCTAGGTAAACTGTAAAGTTTAGATAGACTGGTGAGGTTGTGTCTCGTTCCCTGTGATGCAGAAATGTGAAGGGAGAGAGAGGACCGAGTGTGAGAGTGTGCATATGTATGTTTCTCTGTGTGTGTGTGTGATACAATGGAATAACAACTACTACTACTTTACCTACTGTGTGTTTTTCAGATTGTTTCACCCAGAGGTTGCCGGCAGCAGCAATAGCTGGATTTTGTAGTATTCCTGTAAAACCCAAAATGTGGTGTTAGCATTCAGATAACCTTATTTTTTTCCCCCATTAAATGCTGCTCCTTGATGAGTGATATTGGCACTGGGCCTCTTCTCAAGCCATAGTTCACTTCATATCTGTTTGCTCTTAAATCCCTTTTGCATGTGGTCAGCCTTACAGGTGACAAATGAGTGGCTGCCAGCTTATTTGTTGTCTGGTTGCTTTCACAAATACTTCTGGTTTGGATCTTACTGAGAAAATAGACACTGAACGCAACTTGTGCCAAACAGAGACAGTGTTTTGTAGCTGGACACAGAAAGGTAGAAGGGTTAAGCATGACATGTTCGCTTGAAACAGTTTTATGACTGCTGCTAATTTGAATGCTCAATAATAGAGATATGTTGGATGGAGGGGTTACCCTTCTTTATTAATGACTCATTGGCCTCCTTCCCAAGCTGCCTGAAGTGCTGCTCTCCGTAGTGGAAGTAATTTTGTCTTTGAAGTACTTTCCAGAGCTGTCAACTAATGTTCCACAGTTCCCAGAGGAAATAATAAGCCATGAGTGCATGTACACTGAAAACACAGAGTCTGAAATTAACTGTTCCTATAGGAGCCTGGCAGTCTGCTTCTCTGTGGAATTCGGCTTGTTTATACAAGCTTATCTGGCTAAGCTTTGGTATTTCATCTGGCACGCAGTTCCTATGAAAAGCAGCTGTCCAAGCAGTGGGAGTGGTGCTCCTGGTGTTTTTTTTTCAGAAGGTCTATAATTTCTTGTTTCTTGTAAATTAAAGATATACAATACTCTTTTGGCTACAGCCAGAGAGATGTTCTAAGCAAATTTCTTTCCCTTATAAATAGCCCTTTAATGTACTATATGAATTAATTATAGGATTCATGATGCCCACCAGGAAGTTACAATGTACTCCGTGAAAGTCACAGGCTGACTAAAGAATTGCTAGAGGAGTACGTCAAAGATGTTACCATCTGTAATTTTGAACATTATGTTTAAAAAATAATATTCTGAGAGTAAAATAGCCATGCCTGGAAAGGATAACCTCCTTTAATGGGTTTCACTGTTGCTGGACAAGTGGAGGTAGTTGAACCAGTTTAAAACAAACAAACCACCAGTGAGCACATGCATATCTCTGTGTGATGAGATCTGTAGCATATATCATCTGTAACAGAAAGATCCTCATGGGTAAGTAGGTAGTGCCTTAAAAAAAAGGAGGAGGAGGGAAGGGAAGATAATAAGCACATATTAACAGAAATGATGCAGCCAAAATACTTAAGGTATTGTGTAACATCTTGCCAGATAACAAAGTATTTCCTAAAATGTACCGAAAATCAAAGCTTTTGGAAAAAAGACTTGAAATTATATTCAGTGCCTAGAGAAGTGTGCAGTATTATTTGTGTAGCTTCAGGTTGCAGTTTCAGGTAAGACAGAACTCAAAAGCTGAGGATTCCATCTCAAACTATGGTAAATGTTCTTGCTCATCTCTTTTTACAGGAACGGTATTTTCAATAGGAGGCAAATTATGGGCACAAGTAAACTTCAGGGGCCAAGTCTTCCAAAGTTTTGTGGTAATCCAGGATTATCCATTCAGCTTATAGTACTCACTGTCTGAAAGAATTACATCTGTATATTCTGTCCCATTTGAAGAAACAGAGGTCATGTTCAGCACCTAAGAGACTAATTCTTCCTCTGCCACCTGCACATAACCTTTCACTCCAGCCTCACTCAAGAGAGAGAAGTACATGACACTGTGAAATATGAGGCTGTTCAAGCATGCCCCTTAAGGGCACTTCTCCATCTAGTATGCATGTAGTTTTCTGTAGAGTTTTTGCTCTGCAAAAGAAGAAATTGATATTGCAAAAACCGAAACATGAAAAATGAGCTCTCTCTGGTTCCATATGATATATACAGGTCTTCACTGAGACCTGGAGTCAAGCTTGGTCTGTTCCATTAGCTAAAATGACATTCCTGCTTGCAATCCTATATGGTGAAGAAACTCAAAACCTAAGAACAAGTTTTACAGACTTTCATTAAAAGTACCACAGTAAATTATGCAATTATAGAGTTTTCATGTCAGTCTGGTATGTGCCACCTGAACAGTATGTTACTGGAGACAGATAATACACCACTGTTTGACCACCATGCAGTTGATAAAAGGGGGTGATGTTGGCTGACTTCTCCCAGTACCCTTGTGAGGTGAGAAAATTTTTTTTTTTCTGTTATGCTAGGGATTGATGGATTTCTGCTGCCACAGCAACAGTTGATGCTAAACTTCAGCAGAGATTCCTTGCAGCAAGAGTAATGGCTCTGAATAGTAGGGAGGTGTGCGGGGCTGTTTTGTTGCAAGTTTGTTGTTTGGCTTTTTAAAATTTACTTTAGAGTGGAGTCCCAGCAAGTGGAACTGCTAGTGAGCAGGTCATCTTGAACAGAAGTTACATAATAATCGCTGTATTGTTAAGGAGCATGTATTCTGTACTTTAACTTGTTCTAGAAAAAGTTAATTGATATTTTTTAGAATCCCAGAATCATAGAATCGTTTGGTTGGAAAAGACCTTTGAGATCATAGAGTTCAACTGTACCTGTCCACTACTAAACCATATCTCTGTGCACCTCATTTACCTGTCTTTTAAATACCTCCAGGGATAGGGACTCAACCACTTTCCAGGCCCTGATAACCCTTTTGGTGAAAAAAAAATTTCTTATATGATTTTTTCTAATCTGAACTTCTCCTGGTGCATCTTGAGGCCGTTTAGTTTTGTCCTATCACTTGTTACTTGGGAGAGGAGATTTTGTAGAAGCTTTCAAAATTAATTCTCATTTCTCCAAGCTGTAATAAGTTCTAACAGTTTTACCTGTTAAAATTGGGACTTTCTCATATGTAATCCTAAAAAAATCCAGTCATCAATAGGATATGGACTTCTTTTTTAACCTGCTCCAGTCCTGAGATATTAAATCCAAAAATGCTCAATGTCCCAGCACAGAAAGTAGCCTATATAACTTGTAATGTAATCCCTGCTCTTGCCTGGTACACGTTTGGAGGAAAAAGATAGCATTTTTGTGGTAAGCTGGGCTTTTTGTTATTGAAGGAGGTGGTTGTTTTGGAGCTGCTCAGAGGTTAGGAATGCTGGCAGTGATCTGGGGAGACAGATTAGTGGGCTGAACACAGGTGAGGAGGTCATGGGCACAAAACAACCACCTCTTTTGTGCTATTGCCCTGGTGATGGTTCAGCCCAAGGAAGCTGCTTCAGAAACGATCCACTTATATTTGACAAGGAGGACCAGTGTACTTCTCGTGCTTACCTGTGACTTTCCTAATTGATCATCACAAACTTGCGTGTTGTAAGAATTAACTCACCAGGTTGTTGTTAATTTAAGGGGAAGAAAACAGTGTTGTCAACAAACCTTCCCAGGTGAAATATTTGGTAAAGCTTTTACAAGTCTGCCTTAAAGGCAATCACTATTAATATTCTAGCACAGAGAGAGGGAGGGAACAGTTATCTGTGGGCTTTCAGGGAATAGATGGAAAACTAGGGCATGTGTTTCATTTTACCTACAGTGCAATGAACTGCACTTGCCAATCTAATGTTTAAAGGGATGTAGCTTTTGTTTTGAGTTTGGTTTGCCAGTTCTAAAAGGCAGTCTTTATCATAGAATCATAGAATCACCAGGTTGGAAGAGACCCACCGGATCATCGAGTCCAACCCACATAAACCCACATTTAATTTTAATTGCCATCTTAAACTGAAATTATGGGGTAAAGGCTGTTGCAGACTTTTAAGTTACAGTGATACTATTCTGCAGTTCTGTACCTTTCAAGTGAAAAAGAGTATCTATCCAAAATTTGAATCCCCAGGTTGTTTTTAGAGCACAAGATTGATCAGTGAGTAGGGTGCAGTGTTTGAGATTGTGGTGATGAAAGACATCTCTTGTGGACCTGTATTTTACAAGGTGAAAGTGTTTCTTGCTAGCCTTCAAATTGTTCATCAAAAGATAGTCATCTACATACACACGGACTTTGATCCTGTTCATGAAAGAAAAGGGAAAATACCTGACTTTAGCTGCCACAGGTGGCTTGCATGTTCAAAAGGGTAGACACTGCTCACTGGGTGGAGTTGAGAAGGTGCCTTCTCCACGCAGTCACTGTCTCAGTTGTGAATACGCTGGCAGGAACCAGTTGAGAGCTTCATGTGTTTTGGGGGATTTTAAGAACTTCTGTTCCTGTGCCTCACCAGTGTAAATAACACAGCAGGACCCATGCAGTTGGTATGGCTCTGAACTGCCTAGGAGAAAAGAGGTGATGTGAAGTCAAACACAACAAACTTTTCCCAGGACTGTCTTTATTTCACAGAATCTTTTCCTTCAGGATGATCTTCTAGATGCCTTGTGATATTCTCGGTGTTAGTACAACCACTGTAAATAAGTTCCAGGAGAATGCAGAAATAGTCTTTCTGAAGTCTTGAAACAATTTTTTCCAGCCTTGAAGACTTGGTAGGATCACAGAATAGTTTAGGCTGGAAGGGACCTCTGGAGGCCAGCTAATCCAACACCTTGCTCCAAGCAGGCTTAGTTAGATCAGGTTGCTGCTTCTTTTGTGTTGTGTGACTTTATGTCACTTAATTGAAGTCTGCCAGTAATATGCCTTGAAAGCTGACTTGAAAATGAGACCTTGCAAGAAATAAAAATGTAATGATAAGTTTGTTCTTACTAACACTTTTTTTTTTTTTTTACAACCTTTATCAGGTAGAGGTATTGCCTTACTTCCTCAAGCAATACTATGCAGGGTTAATTTGTCAGAGAGAAAATTTTCTTAGTGGCAATTCTCTAATGGTACTTCTGTATTTTACTGCTCATCTTCAACAGTGGAATAAACTGGAAGTCTGCTAGGTTATCTGAAAAGGGATAGCTTGCTTAAACTCTTGGTTAAATAGTTTTCCAGCTAGCGTATGCTTCATGTTTAAAATATGCACAGTATTTTCAGTGTGAAATGTGGTGACACATTTTATGCATTAAAAACTTCATGACTAGTTTTTATGCAAAGCACAACATGAAGTGCTTGTATGGAATAACTTGTTGTATTGTTTGGCTGATTTAAAGTTGATCACTTTGCACGTGCCCTTGAGATACCACTAGAGTGACAGAAATATTTAAACAATTCCTTAAACGGTAGACCCTAAAAAGGCTGCTTTCATATTATTCTTCCTCTCAAGGGTAGAAGTGCATGTGTGAGTCCATGTCTGTTCTGTGATCCCTAGTATATGAATCTAAAAACTGCTTTTTTTATCTCCTTGCTTCTCTTTTTATCAGGCTGCTTGCTTACACAGAACTTTTTTTGGTGCTTGGCAATTTAGCACTTTTTATTGCTGTCAAATTCAGCTGAAATGAAGTAAAATATTCCAAAGGGGAAAGTTCTGTACTGAGAGATGCATATTAACATAAATTCCTTACTGAAAAAGGCTAGGCTAAAAGCACACATCCAACTACTCTCTCGCACCCTGCTTTCACGTTTGTATTTAAGGTCTGCTATCAGTTAAGGCTATGTACTGGATATTAAAATACTCCCTGATTCAGGCTTTTAGGTTAGGAATGTGTATACACTCCTTACCCACTTGAGATGTATGTGTAAAATTACAATCTGACTCTTGAAATATGGTCTCACATCCAAGATGGCATGTCAGGCCTGCAGCTGCCAGTAATTGCATTCTGCACAGCTGGCAACAGGAGTTGAGATAATCGGAAGTCATTTTCCTTCAAAATATGGAAGAAATATGGGTAGTCATTGAAAACAACTCATTTATTCTGAGTGATGTGCTGATAGACATGAAGTGAAACAATGGCTAGAGCAAGCAGAAATAGGAATGTGGCTTTACTGCACCAGAGTTAAGAGGAAAATTCCCTGTAGATGAATTATTCTCTGTTTGATTGATACATTGGTACTGTTTCTCTTTCAGATGAAGTGGACTACAGTAATTTTGGGACCAACACACTATCAAGGAAGAAAAAGGCATTGGTGACACTCCGCAATGACAACCTCCGCCGGCGTCCTCACATTAACATTAGCATGCCTCATGATTTTAGACCAGTGTCTTCCATAATTGATGTGGACATTCTTCCTGAAACACACAGGAGAGTGAGGCTGTATCGACACGGGTGTGAGAAACCCTTGGGATTTTACATTCGCGATGGCACCAGTGTAAGGGTTACTCCTCATGGACTAGAAAAAGTACCTGGTATCTTCATCTCTCGTATGGTTCCAGGAGGCTTAGCGGAGAGCACAGGCTTACTGGCTGTGAATGATGAAGTCCTGGAAGTTAATGGCATTGAAGTAGCAGGAAAGACTCTCGACCAAGTCACAGACATGATGATTGCCAACAGCCATAACCTTATTATCACGGTCAAGCCAGCAAACCAGAGGAACAATATTATTCGAAGTAGTAGGATGTCTGGTAGCTCTGGCCAGTCTACAGACAGCACCGCTAGTCACCATAGCTTGCCTACATCCCACGTGCTGCAGAACTTCCACCCTGATGAAATGGAGAGCGATGAAGAGGCTGACATTGTCATTGAAGGCGGTCTGGAGCCACAGCACATTCCTAAACTGCACAGCCTTACTTCCAGTAGCCTCTCTCGGATCAATGGCAGCAGCCTTAGCCACAGACTTCAAAGGGACCTGGTGCTCAACAACAACTCTGGCCGAGAAAGCAACGGCAGCATCCACAAATTACTCAGTTCCTTAAAAACTGATCCCCGACACAGTCTGGTTATCCCCAGGGGAGGTATCGAGGAGGATGGAACAGTCATTACACTTTAGTAGCAACTCCTGCAACTCTCCTTTCAGTCTTAAGTGCCAATTGGGACAATTGACTCTTGCTACACGTTATGCACAAAACAGAGAGCTGATATTCTCATAGACCTCATGGGTGCAGAAAATTGTTGCTTTCTAGGAAACGTGGCATCTGGAGTTAGACATAAAACTGCCGTGCACTGCAAAATTTATTAGGAGAAAGCCAGAGTGTAAAACCTGGTTTGTGTCCCAGCCCTAAAGTGAGAACACAAGTTTGTTTTGAGTTGGTATAAATCTAAGCAGTCTTACAGGCTAGCGGTAGCAGTGCTACACACATGGGTTTGAATGCATGGGTGGATGTATTTATACATGCATGTATATGAATTAGATTTTAATAGTAACAAACATGTCCATTTGAAGTGGAATCTGGTTTTCTTCTAATACCACTTTAAAGAGAGTGCTTCTTAATAGCCATCTGACCTTCTACCATTACATACAGACCTTCCACTAACTTGTTTACAGTATATTTGCAACCTCGTGTCTAATCCAGACAAACTCTATAAAAGTCGCAGTTTCCTACTCTGGTGGTAACAACGTTAGGGAGATGCTGCAAATACATTTTCCAAAGAAAACTATATATATATATCTATCTATATATGTGTTTTTAAAAGCCGAAGGGGGCGTTGCGGGAGGGTGTTGATGTGATTGGTGAGCAACCAGCACCACCCGCTGGTCAGAGGCAGCCCAGCCTGCAGCAGGGGGAAAGAGAAACATTACAATGAGGGCTTAACACTAGGTCCAGCACCACTGTGTGTAAATGTATTCTTTTTTGATATTTATTAGATATTTGGTTTTCCCCCCCCCCCCCATCATCTCAAGTTTTTTTTTACTATCGTGGTTCATGTGAATTTTAGGGATGCAAAAGTGGAAGAGCGTGCTAGGACTGTGCCCTTCATCTCAGAGCTAACGCAGGTGCTTGCTCTACCTTTGGGGCAACCGTAATCCGCAGTCGTTCCATACAAAAGATTGGCTGATTGCTATACAGAGGAGGGATGATAACTGACTGTCGAACCTAGCTTAGAATTCTTCTGTTATTTTTGGACTCTTGTAGTACTTATAAAGCTTAATGTCCACACAGGATTTCTACAAATTTAGAATATACTGGATGTTTGCAATGGTCAGGCACCTTTGCTGGATGCTGGCTAGTGGGTAACAAGTGACTGAGTTGATAAGTGTCTGCTTCTGAAAACACCAGGAATTTATGGAAGTGGTCGAATCTAAAATATTTTGTTATTTCTTGATCAATGTAAGGAACAAAATATAAATGTTTTACAATGTATTTTTCTACTTTAGCTTGTGCCATTTTCTCTTTGTTTTTAACTTTGTAGTACATTAAAGCTTTTTTATATGGTGGAATAGACATTTCTTAAATACTGTATGGATATGAAAATTCAGAAGTCTTGGTTTGAAAAAATTACATTCCATTTTGGAATCTGAATGGCTGGACAAAGGATGTGTTGACTAATTAATCGTCTTTAATTTAGAATACCTGTGGAACAACCAGTCTTCTGCTCATTGTTAAATGTGTTTGGGACATTAGTGAGTTTCTTTTAGATTTGCTTTAAAAGTTTATTTTAAAATTCTTTCACTTACTCTAATTAAACCTCTAGTAGGTATCACTGCAGTTATGGAGCTGTACTTATTTTTCCCAGCACAGTAAGAAGAGAATATTGATCCTGTTCATCTTAAAACTGTGTTTGTACTTTACCAAAGGTTTTAAATTTTTTTTTTTTTTTAAATCTAATTATTGGTGCAGTAAAAAAAAAAAAAAATGAATAGCTGGATGTGCTTCAGTCAATCAGACCATCTTATCAGGAAAATATTGTTACATCTTAAATAAGACTGCTTCTATGAGTAGGTGGATTTGTCTGGCTGAAGCTACTCATTTTACCTTATTTAACTGGTGCAAATGTGACCTGTCTGCAATAAAATGTGCACTGTCTTACAGCTACGCTATGTCCTTTCCCCGATGCTCAAACATGCATTTCTGTGGAAGTGTCTTACTTCCTTGTGGAAACAAAATACCTGGTTTTGACAACTCTTCAACTACATCACTTTTGTGATAGCAGGGAGGACTTCGATTCCTCTGGGGGGATACTGATAACAAGTTTCTTTCCATAATATTTCTTTCCAGAACTGTGTTTCTTTCCATAATATTTCTTTCCAGAACTGTGTTTCTTTCCATAATATTTCTTTCCAGAACTGTGTTTATAGAAGGGTAGCTACACTGATTCTCCCGGGACCCAAGGAGTTTGCTATGCTCCTGACAGGAGGTTTGAAGCCAGCCTTGCTCTTTCCGTGTGGAGCTAGGGGAGTTTCGACTTCTTGAAAAAAAAAACTACGCTACCTCAGGCTTAGTGACACTGCCACATTGTGCAAACCTTTTCCAGGAGACCACTTAGTGAATGCCCAAATAAACCATGTTGGTACAAAATACCCGCACTCATCCCAGGAGTTTGGAAACGCAACTTGCATTTCGCACATCAACATGAAAGTTTTTGTACCCAGGACTTCAGTTACAAGGTGAGAATAGCAAAGTATTCCAGTTTCGGCTTTGGAGCTGACACTTTGTAAAACAACTTTTAAGGCTGACAAACATTTTTTCACTCCTTTCCATCAACTAGGGGGGGGGAAAAAAAACCCCTTTGTTTTTGCCCGAGCCATTATCAGTCATAGAATGGTTTGGGTTGGAAGGGACTTTAAAAGATCATCCAGTTCCACCCCGTCCATGGATAGGGACACCTCTCACTGCATCAGGGTGCTCAAAGCCTCATCCAACCTGCTCTTGATCACCTCTGCGTAGGGCATCCAAGACTTCTCTGAGCAACCTGTTCCAGTACCTCACCACCCTCACAGGAAAAAATGTTCTTCGTCACATTTACTCTAACTCTCCCCTCTTACAGCTTAAAACCATTCCCCCTCTTCCCATCCTTGCACTCCCTGATAAAAGCCCTGCTCCAGCTTTCCTGTAGCCCCTTCAGGTAGTGGAAGGCTGCTCTAAGGTCTCCCCAGAGCCTTCTCTTCTCCAGGCTGAACAACCCCAACCCTCTGTCCTCGTAGGGGGAGGCGCTGCAGCCCTCGGATCATCTTCGTGTCCCTGCTGGACTCTCCCTGGTGCTCCAGGTGGAACCCGGGAGAGCGGGGCAGGGGGGCAGCACCGCCTCCCCCGCCCTGCTGCTCACGCTTCTCTGGATGCAGGTTCGATTTTTCGCGTTCTAGCGATTACTGAGGCTGGTTTACGTTAATTGTCTTTTCAAGAGGATTCCCTTTTCCCCACTGGAGCTGCTACCGGTAAAACGGGAGTAAGGCGGTGGGAACTGGGGCGTCCCGGTCCCTTTCGGTAGCGAACTGAGCGCTGGACGGGGCTTCACAGGAGGGGCGGGGCGGGGGGAGGAGAGGAGGAGAAGAAAGAGGAGGAGAAGAAAGAGGAGGAGGAGGAGAAGGAGGAAGAGGAGAAGAAGGAGGAGGAGTAGGAGAAGAAGGAGAAGGAGGAGGAGAAGCAGGAGGAGGAGAAGGAGAAGCAGAAGGAGGAGGAGGAGGAGCAGGAGGGGGAGGAGGAGAAGAAGGAGAAGAAGAAGGAGAAGAAGGAGGAGGAGGAGAGGGAGGAGGAGGAGCAGAAGAAGAGGAGAAGTAGGAGGAGGCGAAGAAGAAGCTGCAGGTGGCGCAGCAGGAGGAGGAAGAGAAGGAGCAAGAGTAGTAGGAGGAGCGAGAGTAGGAGGAGCAGCAGCAGCGGAGGAGGAGCAGGAAGCGGAGCAGCTGCAGCAGCGGGAGGAGGAGCGGGAGGAGGGGCAGCAGCAGCAGGAACAGCAGCGGGAGGAGGAGCAGCAGGAGGGGCAGCAGCAGCAGGAACAGCAGCGGGAGGAGGAGCAGCAGGAGGGGCAGCAGCAGCAGGAACAGCAGCGGGAGGAGGAGCAGCAGGAGGGGCAGCAGCAGCAGGAACAGCAGCGGGAGGAGGAGCAGCAGGAGGGGCAGCAGGAGGGGCAGCAGCAGCAGGAACAGCAGCGGGAGGAGGAGCAGCAGGAGGAGCAGCAGGAGGGGCAGCAGCAGCAGGAACAGCAGCGGGAGGGGCAGCAGCAGCAGGAGGGGCAGCAGCAGCAGGAACAGCAGCGGGAGGAGGAGCAGCAGGAGGAGCAGCAGGAGGGGCAGCGGCACGATGGCGGCCTTATCAGCGGGTGACCGGGGCGCTGCGGTCGAGGTGCCCGGCGCGGACAGCGGGAACGTCTCCCAGAGCCAGAGCAGCGCGTCGGGCCTCGGGGAACCGGAGGAGGAGGAGGAGGAGGGCTGGGAGGCGTCGCTCAGCGCCACCGCCGCCGCCTGCTCCGCGTACCTGCTCGCCGACCGCAGCCTCTTCAGGCAGGAGGTGCGGCCGCTGTGCCAGAGCCCCCGAGGGGTGGAAGGGGCTGGGGCGGGAGCGACCTGATAGATCATCCCGTTCCAGTCCCCTTTCCCGACACCTCCCACTGCATCAGGTTGCTCAAAGCCTGATCTTGAAAGCCCAGGAGGACAGCAGAGTGGCTGCCCCGTCCCTGGAGGGGCTCAAGGCCGGGTTGGATGAGGCCTTGAGCAGCCTGGCCCAGTGGGAGGTGCCCCTGCCCAGGGCAGGGGGGCTGGGACTGGATGATCTTTGAGGTTCCTTCAGACCCAGACCATTCCACGATTCTCTGCCTGGTCACGGGTGCCCAGCGTGACCCAGAGGCGCTGGGGTTTGCTTTGAGCTGGTGTCACGCTGGTGTCCGCCCTGGGAGGTTTGGTTTGTGTTTCCAGGTCCCTCTGAAGTGTCTCTGTTTTGCAGATGGAAAGCTTAGACAAGAGTCTCGAAGATTTGCTGACCAGAGTGGATGAATTTGTGGGAATGTTGGACATGGTACGCGTGACTCGCCTGTGGTTGTGGTTTTGAAGCCCCAAAGCAGTTTAACGTGTGCCCTGCGAGCTGGGCAGGTTCCAGTATGAAAACACGATTGATAATTAGAATGAACTTATTCTGATAATTAGGGATGAAAACTACTGAAATTTCACGTCAGAGCAAAATATGGCCGTATAGCTATGTAACTGCATGTTCGTTTAATTTTCTCTGTATGTCTGAGCAGCCAGATCCAGAGGGAGGTGTCCCTGCCCATGGCAGAGGGGTTGGAACTGGATGATGTTTAAGGTCCCTTCTGAATCAAACCATTCCATGATTCCACAATCTGTCCATACACAGAATCCCATTTCGAATGGCACAATGACAGCTGTTTAACAAACAAAATAATCTGCTTTTCCTTGAAAATACATAAATATATCCTCTGTGTTTTTTTGTAATCCACGTATCTAATCAGAGTTGCCAAACCTCCAAAGCTAGATTTCTCCTTAGGGGCCCTTTTCTTTATTAGAAAGTCAACTTTGTTTTCACTTTCTCAGTGAGGGGAGACAGGGGAACTGAATGGGAAGTTCCTATAAGCTGACCAGTGGTGTACAGGCTGCCTTTTAAAGCATAGCACATGTGGTTCTCCTGCACTACTCTAGGGGAACTTTACTCTATTACTTTTTTTTTTTATGCCAATAAAACAAGATTTTGTGGCCTGGCATTTTTAGCAAAGTTGAGCAAATGTACAAGTAATGAAGTATAAGTGAAAATTTTAGTTTTATATATTTGATTTTGTACTATGTCTTGGGAAATGTTCCATCTCTTAGTTCGATAAGGCTGTAGCAGCATATTTTTAATATAACTATAAAGGAAAATGTTTGCTTATGCAAAATAATTTTTCTTTAGGGCACTTACTAAACTATACAAAGAAGCTAGCTTGTTAGTTTAAATTTAGTGTTTTTATACTAATACTAATCTTATATTTTTAAACTATGAGTTTTAATCTGTTAATTTGAGCTCAACTCTAGTTTCCAGAATGAAATCTACTAAACATGTTGTTTTATTAATTGATTTTTGTATTATTTCTTTGAATTATCTTTAGATTCGAAGTGATTCCTCTCAAGTTGTCAATGAAAGTATACCTGAAATTTATGCAAAAGCTACAGAAATGAGACAGATATACAGGAAGATTGACAAACTAGAGGTATGTATTTTATTTCTTCTAGATGTATTCTGTTTCTTAGAAGGAGGAAGAATCAACAATATGCTATAATTGTGTGCATGCTCCCATGCGCATGGAGTGGGCTCAAAACTATTTTGCTCTCCGTGCCCAGTCTGGCTTCAGTACTTCAGGGTTAATAAAGAGAATGCAATTTATTAAGAACTTCTGGAGACTGTGGGCACTCTAAAATAAAAAAAAAACAACTTTAAAAAAATATTATCTTTTAAAATTACTGCTTGAAGGAAGGCAGGCATCTTTTTTTTTTTCAGAAAGCAATGATGCTGCTTGGTTTGGCGTTGTTCTTTTTTTGTTGCCTGGTTGGTTTGAGTTATTTATAGTATCTGTCAAAGTCATTGTCTTGGGAGCTATTTGGAGACCAGTAGAGCGAGATGTCTGTTGATCCCTGGTAAAGCTTGAAAACTGTCATTCAGATCCTTGGTCCCACTTTTAATAGAAAGGCCCACAGAAGTCTAAATTCTATGAAGTCTAAATTAGTTATTTGAAAGGCAAATAGGAAAAGGAAGACTGATGGTTTTATTAGATTTAACCTGCTTTAGCAGACTTCTAGGTATCTTCAGTAATTTCTAGCAATAAAATAGGTGTGTAGGTGAGAGGAAAATAGAGCATGGAGGTTTTGACTCCTTATTTGAAGTGTGACCAGTAGTTCGAGGGAGGTGATTCTTCCCCCTCTACTCTGCTCTCATGAGACCTCATCTGGAGTACTGCATCCAGTTCTGGAGTCCTTGGCATGGGAAGGGCATGGGTCTCTTAGAGCAGCCACAAAGATAATCAGAGGGCTGCAGCACTTCCCTTATGACAAAGTTGGGGTTGTTCAGCCTGGAGAAGAGAAGGCTACTGGGGAGACCTTACTGCAGCCTTCCAGTACTTAAAGGGGGCTACAGGAAAGCTAGGGGAGGGGCTGTTTATCAGGAGCAGTGACAGGACGAAGGGTAGTGATTTTAAGCTGAAAGAGGGGAGGTTTAGGTTAAATACGAGGAAGAAATTTTTATCCTGTGAGAGTGGTGAGGCATTGGAACAGGTTGCCCAGAGAAGTCATGGATGCTCCATGAGGCTCTGAGGAACCTGATCTAGTGGCAGGTGTCCCTGCCCATGGCAGGGCGGTTGGAACTGAGTGGGCTTTAAGGTCCTTTGAAACCCAAGCCATTCTGTAATTCAGTGGTTTAAGCAATGGACCTTTCGCCACTGTCGTGCAATACATAAACCTGTTTTAATTTCATAGAATCATAGAATCACCAGGTTGGAAGAGACCCACAGGATCATCAAGTCCAACCATTCCTATCAAACACTAAACCATGTCCCTCAGCGCCTCGTCCACCCGTCCTTTAAACACCTCCAGGGAAGGTGACTCAACCCCCTCCCTGGGCAGCCTATTTCAGTGAAAAAGCTGTGATTTCTTTGGGATTTTTTTTTCCTCACTAGGCTTTTGTGAAGATGATTGGAACTAGTGTAGCTGGACTGGAAGAACGGGTCGTAAAGGCAGAAACAGACTTTGGAGCTTTTCCGAGCACATTCAAGAAAATCTTGCACACAATCAGCATTCCGTCCTTCCTTAACGTAAGTAAGCTTTGGTTGTCGTGTGACCAGCTTACTTGCTCTGCTTACCAGCATAGATGATTAGGGTGTTTGCCACACATATATCTGAATTTAACTGGTAAATTTGTATTAGGATTTTTGCAAAGTTCTCAGGCTTAATCTAAAAAATCCAAACTAAAAAAAAAACCCCACAAATTCTTACAAGGATTTGAGTAACCGAAGAAGGGAACATGATGGACACAAACGAGCACATAATGAGTGAGCCTTTATTAAAGCATCCGTGATGGTTTACAAAGCAAGCAGGAATACCTGTGCAGACAGTGCTTTTAAAGGATTGTACTGCAATTAGGATGATCACTGCAGAAGTAAAAGCTACATGGCACAATATTTTTAAAATAAAGGCTTTTTGATAGTTTGTTCAGTAATAGTGTAAATACCTTATCAAACTTTCTAAGGATGTAGTTTTTGCTACCTTTTCTTGTTTCTATATGTGGACTGTTACTGTAAAGAAGACCTGAAGTGCTTTCTTTAGTATGTTTCAAGGAGATGCCATACTTACCCTTAAAAAGTGGTGATGTGTGCTAGTTTTGAAGTAATCTTCTGGATAGAAAAAAAGTTTTCTTTATACCTGATAGTTCTTGGCATCACCTGTCCATACATTACTTATAAGCACTCTTCCTTGCATCTTGTCAGCTCCCTGATTCTGTTCTTTATCTTTTCAAGTATTCATCCTGTGCTAGCTCAGGTTTCTGTATCATAATGCAGGTGCAAAAAAACTGAAATGAAGTAGGTTTGCAGAGAAGCAGAGGAAGATGACAATGACTGTTGAAGTATTTGTGTTCCTACATCTTGTAAGCATGTGTGGCAGGAGAGAAAAAGAGATGCAGAAAGAAAATGGATTTTCTTGGTAAGACTCAGTTCAGAAAACTCAGTTAAGGAAGAGATTTTTACAATGAGGGTGGTGAAACACTGGAGCAGGTTGTCCCTGGGATGTAATGGAGGCCTCATCCCTGGAAGTGTTCAAGTTGGATGGGCTCTGAGCAGCCTGATCTAGTTGAAGATGTCCCTGCTTCTGCAGGGGTGTTGGACCAGAAGATCTCTAAAGGTCTCCTCCAACCCAAAGCATTCTATGATTGATTTTATGATTCTAAACCTGTTCTTCGTTGCTATTTTCTGTGTAGTCTTTAAGTTAGTTAACTTTGCATTCTGTCATTTTCTTTGGTGTTGAATTTGAACGATGTAATTTTTTCTTTAAAAAAAACCCAACAATGCGAAGCTGCTATTTACAGGCCAATTGCAATAACAAATGGTGTGCTCCCTTTTGTTGCTAAAACCAGTTGTCAACCACAGAATTATAGTCTTCAAATGAAAAGTTCGAAAGTTCTAATAAAGTGCCTTTTTAGTGCTGCATGGGAACACTTTGTCACCTTAGCAGTATTTCCATAATGAATAAGGTGAAAAGTCTTCGAAAGCATCAGCAAGCTGAACCCGGCATATCCAGGAGTTTGTTGGTTTGAGTGTGGATAGCAGTAAAATCAGTCTTGAGAATTTACTGGTATTAATCCATGAACTAAAAGGCAGGTCACTTCTGCAGTAATACTAAGTGTTGAAATGTAAATTATCTATTTTCACTAGGTAACACAAGCATGTTGGAATGAAAATGCCTACAGAGAGTATTCCTCATTCCTAACATTAATGAACTCACTTGATATGTCACCCCTTTGGGAAGGAAGGCTACACCAATCTTGTGTTTTACTCTGTAACTGTAGTTCATGTTTTCTTGCTACATTTTAATTCAGTCAAGTCCCCTCACTCTCCTCCTATGTAAATGTATCTGCTTCTATACACAAAGGGTATGTTTTGTATTTCTTTTAAACCCTGTATTTATAATCTCACTTTCAGAATTTGCCCCAAGTTCTTCCCTTGTGAATAACAGGCAGTGTAAAATACAGTTCTCTAAGACTTCTAACACGACTAAAGATGTAGACTCTCAAAAGGTAAAAACGTCTACTAAGCAGCTGCAGAAATACCTATGGAAGAGGAGTTCTGAGGGGAGACCTCATTGCTCTCTACAACTACCTAAAAGGAGGTTGTGGAGAGGAAGGAGCTGGCCTGTTCTCCCAAGTGACAGGGGACAGAACAAGGGAGAATGGCCTCAAGCTCCACCAGGAGAGGTTTAGGCTGGACATTAGGAAAAAATTTTTCACGGAAAGGGTCATTGGGCACTGGCAGAGGCTGCCCAGGGAGGGGGTTGAGTCACCTTCTCTGGAGGTGTTTAAGGGACAGGTGGACGAGGTGCTAAGGGACATGGTTTAGTGTTTGATAGGAATGGTTGGACTCAGTGATCCAGTGGATCTTTTCCAACCTGGTGATTCTACGATTCTATCATTTGTAAATTTGTGCTTAGGCAATTGTGGGTACTGTGCCTGCCTATTTCCTCACTGTGTTGAAATTAGCCCCTTCTTACACATGTGCAAACATACTGCCCTTTAGATCAGCATCATGAATTGCAGGATAACTGTGACCCTAGTTTCCCTTGTTTGCGAGGTGTTTTCTCACAGGGCAGTACGGGATAGGAAATAATGTGTAAAAACAGAACCTTGATTTCAAACATTGCTTTACATTTGGAAAAATTTCCAATACAGAGAACATTGATAGTATCCACTATTTATAGGTCTGATCTTTGTTTATATTTTTCATTTAATTAAAACTTGAGTGGCAAAACAAACTTATTTCAGAGAAATTAGCAGTATTGTAAAGCTAGAGAAATATAATTTAAATGTCGTAAGCCAGGAATTTTGTTTATAACAGAGGATTATGTACTTATTTCATACGAAGTACAAGTATGCAGCTCAACTAGGTGTTTTGTAGGTATGCTTAATTATATCCTCATTTTGGTACTGTAAAAGCATTCCAAAATCCAAGTATAGTTATGATACTTGGTATGCTTTTAACTTTGTTATTGGTGAAGAGACTAATTTCCTCACTCTAGACAGGCAAAAATGTACCTGAAGAACACTGTGAACAAACTGATCAAGAGCTCTGCAAAGTAGTTCATCAAAATCTCTTCATGAATAGTCCAAAAGAATTTTTAATGAGTGAAGTACTGATTTCAAGCCTTCTAGTTCAGACCGTATATTGAGAACATACTCCAGTTCTGTACCTGCAGGGAGGCTGACAGGATAGTAAGTAGTGGTCCTTGCTGTTGTCTCTTTTAAGAAACTATTTGGTATAGCAAAAAAAAAAATATGGTCAATATTTAATGAAATGTGAACACTTTCCCTGAGAAGCAGTATAGAACTCTTTTCAAGTCCTCTACTATATTGTTTTTAATGATACGACATAGTAAATATATACTAACATACTTGATGAAGAAGCTAGGCAGGAGCAGCAGCCCTCTGGAAAGAAACATTTCCTAGGTTCATTTCCATATGAAGGCTTTTTTAGCTAAGTAAATAAGAACACAAGCTAGAATTAACTAAAAGGAAACCTCTGCAGAGAACTTAGACTGGAGCAGGAAAGGTAAAGGTATCTGCCTTGGAATAATAAAAGTTACAATAACTACCGTCAGCTGGAAAATTAATCTGTTTGGCTCCTGCAAAGCTGGCATATCATGTACTTTCCAGGACTGAATCTGTTCAGGTGATAGGATGGCAAAAATCAAAGGCTGCTTTTCTTCACTAACGTAGAGAATGTGCCAGACTCATCTGCACTATGATTAAAAATTCTCCTGACTAAGGAGATATTCCTTTAAAACTTTTGTGGTTTGCATTTTAGCTCTGTAGGCTTTGTTTTAAAACTTGCTTTTTTAAGTAGGTGAAGAATAAACTTATCTAATTTGCAGAAATCATCTTCCTCACGACAACAACAGACGCGCTATGAACCTCCAGTCCTCTTCAAGACTGAAGACTATTTTCCATGTCTTAATGAAGCACCTTATTGATGATTTTTTACTTTGGGATTTATATGAATCAGCCAGAACAGAGACACCTAAGTGAACAAAAGAAATGCTGACCTCAAAACAGCTGCATTTCTGAGCATTATTGATGGCATATTGTCACTTTGATTCTCATTGTCTTCCTTCAGGCAGTGTTTTCAGGTAATCTTTGTTTGTGTACATTGTTTCAAGTCTTCCTAAAACACAGTATGAATTTTCAAATTATATTGGGGAAGGAATTTAAGAATACTTGTGCATTAGGTTGTTGTTTCTTTTTTTTTTTTTAAATATGGAAATAATAGGAAATATACTTTTATATAAGAATCTTTTAACACAAAAATATCTGTGCTGCTGCAAGTATAAATAACCATACCACTAGGATGTGGGTTTTTGGCTGGGTTTTTTTTTTCCTCCTAAAGTACTGATTGAAGTGAAAGAAAAACTATGTGTAAAATCATCTACTCAGAGTTTTGGAATATGGTCCTTGCAGTTTGTACAGAGAAATGCACCACGTTGCGATGTACGAGTTGCAAGGGGAGGACTTAGAAGATTGGCGAGGAGTCAAGGACACGGCTCGATGCACGTGATGCATCAGAGTGCACAAAGCAAGCATCCTGCCTCCACTGATGATCATCAGGTCATGGTGACCTGAGCTTCTAATTACTGCAGCATTGTATTGTTTGATGTGTAACCAGGTGGGCATGACTATATATATATATATAACCTGCTGTCAGAAGTGAGAAGTATTAAAGTTGAGGCAGGGGTGGCCCTGGACTGAGCCTGGATGAGGCGTGTGACCGGACTGTCTGCTTTTCCCTCACACCCCTCTCTGTGGTTTCTCGGGCTCCCTGCATTGATTGCCATGTGAGTATCTTGTCAATAAACTATCTAACCTCTGTTGTGGTTTTGCGTTTCACTTGAAGGTGTTGAACTGCACCATCGAGGAACTTTTTGCTTGCAGGCCCTGTATAATACCTAGCCGGTGTTCATCATAAATTGTTGCATTCTTCTGAACCGTAGTTTTACCACTGCTGTTTCATTGCCAGTGTAACTTCCTACAAATATCCAAAATTCAAATTTCAGAGGAATAAGAAATGCATTAGGCAAACAACATGACTACCAGTTTTGTGCTGCAGGCACAGAAGAAGGTATGCAGTTGCAGAGCAAGGTTTATATACTAATAGACAACACTTTCAAAACTGTATGATCTCGTCTCCCAACAACAACAGGAACCAGATTCTAAACAATATCTGAAGCAATCTTTAGTTCCTTTAGTTCAGTTTTAATATTTAGTTAAAAAAAAAGATTGTGAAGTCAAAATTAGGAGGCTCCAAGCGCAGTTCTATTATAAAATGTACCTGAATTTTAGCTTAAAGAATCTAGAAAAATACATGCAATCATGCAGAAAGGAACACGCATTTAACTTGCAAGAGGGGGCTACTCCCCATCCTTGCTTCTAACAATACCTAAATATTTCACTATTTAGATGTTCCATGGTGGCAACAGTTGCATTTCTAAAAGGTATCGTACCTTTCAGTTTATGCATAAATTACCCTTAAAGGTTTATCCATCCTCGGTGAAATCTAATGAAATGACATGCATCTAACCTAGTGTAACAATATATGGCTAGAGCTAGGTACTCTAAAGCACACTGACAGTACAGAAAATTTTAAAGTAATCCTAGAATAGCTTTCTAATTAAATGAATTGACTACTCTAATAACAGCTTTGTCCTCTGTGAATGGAACTAAAATGCAGTCTTTTTTAAACAGGTGATATGTTAAAATATTAAAGATCTCAGTGAGCTTATGCAGCTGGCTGTTGCACATATTAATGAGAGAAGAATAATCATTTATTCTGAAGTGGGCATTTGTGTTGAACAGCTGTATGGAAAACGTAGGACATCTTCAGGGCACACCACAAACAAAAATCATGTAATTCCTATAACTAGTGTAGTTGTATGTTGTAAATGCTCCAAAATATTTTAAGTACTGAAAACAATGGACAGTACATGGAAGAGTTATTAAGAAAATATAATAAAAATACAGACAATAAATCGTGGCTTGTTTAATACCTGATACAGAATAATGAGGCCACAGTTCATCTGTGAACTCTAAACTAGAAAAGTTATAAAAAAGGTACTCTCCTAATTCTGACAAGATCCACACATGCATTCTGTTGTAGAATTTGTACGACCTTGTCTACCTTCTTGTTCATGGTCAGCTTCATCAAGGAGAAATAGCATAAAAAAAATAAACTAAGTGTTCACACTCAGTAAAGAAAGATTCATAGAATGTTCCTTTAGTCTTTCTGCTGTCATTACCTTGTATTAGTGTAAAACCAGTAATAACTATATTATGAATTAGGGTCAGTATTTACTCTTTATGCCAGCTACAGATTAAATCTCAAAATCCACTGATACTGATATTCTTATACACAGAAAGTTGTACTTGTGGCTTTCTCCGTACAATGTTTGTCTCTTCCCTCTTGCATGGTTTCTGAGATATTAAACCAGTAACAACAGCACTACATTACCTGTTTTTAACAAGAAGAGCTCTCCAGATAGAACTGATACAAAGCAAGACGTTATGTTTAATGAGCTGAACTGCTAAATGTTGGTTATTGAGTGTATGAAACTAGCCAATGTTTAATATCAACAGGAGTCTACACACAGATGTTATTTTTCTTCTGTGACATGAAGCAAAACTTTTGAAGTTATCCTGGCAGAGGTAATGCTAAATTTTTTTCCGTTCTTATAGTTGAGTACGTTTTAGATAAGTGTCTAACTGAAACTAATGCTGCGGCTTTCTTAAAGTTACCTGTTCAGTGTAAGATGTATGTATATACATATGTATTTTGTACATACAACAAAATTTCATTCACAAGATTTGCAGGATGGACTTGATTTTGGACAAAAATCAACATGATCCATTTTAACCTAATTTTTAGTTATATGTTAAACTCTGCCTGAAGTAGAGACCTAAAGGTCAATATTTCTGTTTAATTATTTTTGGACCAGCACATGTTGTTCCACTGTTGAGCAATGCTACTGCAGATGTTATAAGGCCTAAAAATTTATAGAATGATAGACATTACTGACATGAAAAGAAACAGATTAAATTCTTTATCTGACCAAATAAAGAATTGAAGATGCACAGGATTAATTGACGTTTTCAAAATCCATAGCAGTTCATTACTTTTGCTGACAAGAACCTTCAAGGTTAAGTATTTTTACCTGCTAATGCTAAGAATTTATTAGCAAGGTTAATTTGAATTCTGCCCTGTTCAGGAACTGTTTCCAAATTCTAAGAACCCGAGCTGTAAAGAGTGATCCAGAATGAAAGACTACCCAGAATCAGAAGAGCAAGATAACTTCTATCTACATCTATGAAGAGAACTTTACATTTGAAAATGGTCAATATTTTCAGGATTAAAAAAAAAAAAAGATTTTTAAGTGATGTCACTTTTAAATTTCCTCAGGTTTTGTAGAAAAAAAAGTCTAGCCTTGGACCAGCTGCCAAGAAAATCCTGTACACGCAGACTGAAGCCCTGCCTTGAAAAGCCAGAATCCGTATTAGATGTAGCTGTGTTCCAAGAGGATACTCCTTCCATAATGAGGGTTGGTGATGTCTCCAGCCACTGAAGCTAAATCCATCAGGAATGAGATTTCCAGGGCTAGGTTAGTGTGGCAGGCTGTGCTGCAAGAGTGGAGATGTGGCTTCGTCCACTCTGCTGCTTTTGGAGATTCTACTTTAAGCCAGTGGGTGGTAGTACAGCCTAAAGGTGGTAGTACAGACTCCAGCTCCAGCTGCTCTCAGAGGTTTGGAGAGCTTGCTTTGCCTTCTTGCTTGGGGTTATCTACTCACAGACTTTTAATGCTGATCATTTTTATGATTTTGCAAAACGCTATAAGTAGTATGCAATTTGTGGATGCTGATCAGCACCTTAAAAGTCCTACATAATGAAGAAAAGAAAAATGAAATAATAATAATAAGAATAAATAATAAAAAGAAATAAAAATGGAAACAGAAGGCTCACGGGCAGAACCGAACAACACTGACAAGGCAGAATGCAGTCATCTGTAGATACATAGTTTGAAAAAGAAAAATTGAAATAATGGATTTGAATTAAATCACACAAAAGGAAACAACAGGAAAAACAAAATATCCTGTCTAAAATCACATGAAACTCAAAACATAATTTTATTCTTGTCAACTTTAATATTGGCTGTACATTATTTGATGGACTGTTAGTTTAAGTAATAGAAATGACATTAAAGTTACATAAATAGTGATAAAATATAATGTTTTCTGTCAAATGTGCTATCTATAAATGATCTTTAATAGTCTTTAACAAAACTTGTAGTGAAAATACAGGTATAAATAGGCTGACAGAGTTAAGGAAATTAACTGAATGTTAGCAGGGATTCTGTTGCAGGTTTCTAAGTGAAAAGGCAAAAGGATGGAATTCAAAAAAAGCACTTGCTGAGCATCAATAAAGAAAAAGAATATGTTTCTACTTTGAGTTATTGTCTCCCACTCTTCTGAAACTGTAGGGCTTTTTGAGAATAGCTCAATGCCTACATTATTTTAAAATAAATTAATTGCCATCTGTTTCTTACAAGTGGCACTGTTAGGATTTTCTTTACAAGCAAGTGGCCTAGAAAGCAACCTTTCAAAAAAGAAAAAGTTATAGCTGAAATTCCCACAATTCTAGGACTTTGAAACTGAGAGCTGGCAATAAGTATAACAGGAGCATCTGAAATATTTCTCGGAACATGAGTCAACGTAAAAGGTTTGCAGGGAACTGCAGACTGGCAGAAAGTTTGGTTCAGATTGATTGATACAAAAAAAAAAAAGGAAATTAAAAAAGGAATGGTAAGAGCCTTGTTCAGGAAAGGAAGAAGCAGAAAATAGCATAGCCAGGAGATGAGCCGGGGCAAAGGGAGGTGGTTGATTCACCTTCCCTGGAGGTGTTTAAGGCACGGGGGGACGAGGTGCTGAGGGACATGGTTTAGTGTTTGATAGGAATGGTTGGACTCGATGATCCAGTGGATCCAACCTGGTGATTCTATGATTCTATGAAATGCTAAGGCGTAAACTTCTGGCGACAGAGCTTTGAGCAGCGTGAACAGATGAGGGCAAGATCCCTGCACTGGGGGGTATGAATGAAGATCCACAGCAGACCTGGCATACACATGCAATCTTGTTACTTGTTCACAGTTTCTTTTCTGCCTCAGGGTGCACCATGTCCAAGTACACAGTTTTAGGAGGGACTTTTAACTGTACTGGGAGAACAGGCCTGTCAGCCTGACCTCGGTACTGGGGAAAGTCATGGAGCGGGTGATCTTGAGTGCTATCAAGAAGCACTTGCAAGAGAACCGGGTGATCAGGCCCAGTCAACACGGGTTCATGAAAGGCAGGTCTTGCCAGAGTAACCTGATCACCTTCTATGACCAAGTGACTAAACTCTTGGATGAGGGAAAGGCTGTGGATGTATCTTCCTGGACCTCAGTAAAGCCTTTGATACAGTTTCTCACAGCATTCTGCTTCGGAAACTGTCGGCCTCTGGCCTAGACGGGCGCACACTCTCCTGGGTGAGAAACTGGTTGGATGGAGGGCCCAGAGAGTGGTGGGAAATGGAGTTAAATCCAGCTGGAGGCCAGTGACAAGTGGGGTTCCCCAGGGCTCAGTGCTGGGTCCAGCCCTGTTCAATGTCTTTATCAATGACCTGGATGAAGGCATCAAGAGCTCCCTTAGCAAGTTTGCAGATGACACCAAGCTGGGTGGAAGTGTGGATCTGCTGGAGGGTCGGGAGGCTCCAAAGGGATCTGAACAGGCTGGACTGCTGGGCTGAGACCAACGGCAGGAGGTTTAACACGGCCAAATGCCGGGTCCTGCACTTGGGGCACAACAACCCTGAGCAGAGGTACAGACTAGGAGAAGCCTGGCTGGAAAGCTGCCAGGAGGAGAGGGACCTGGGGGTGTTGGTTGACGGCAACTGAACATGAGCCAGCAGTGGCCCAGGTGGCCAAGAAGGCCAATGGCATCTTGGCTTGGATCAGAAACGGTGTGACCAGCAGGTCCAGGGAGGTTCTTCTCCCTCTGTACTCGGCACTGGTGAGACCGCACCTCGAGTCCTGTGTTCAGTTCTGGGCCCCTCACCACAAGAAGGATGTTGAGGCTCTGGAGCGAGTCCAGAGAAGAGCAACAAAGCTGGTGAAGGGGCTGGAGAACAGGCCTTATGAGGAGCGGCTGAGAGAGCTGGGGGTGTTTAGCCTGGAGAAGAGGAGGCTGAGGGGAGACCTCATTGCTCTCTACAACTACCTGAGGGGAGGTTGTGGAGAGCAGGGAGCTGGCCTCTTCTGCCAAGTGACAGGGGACAGGACGAGAGGGAATGGCCTCAAGCTCTGCCAGGGGAGATTTAGGCTTGAGATTAGGAAAAAATTCTTCACGGAGAGGGTGGTTAGGCATTGGAACAGGCTGCCCAGGGAGGTGGTTGAGTCACCGTCCCTGGAGGTGTTTAAGGTGAGGGTGGATGAGGTACTTAGGAGCATGATTTAGGGATTGGTGGGAATGGTTGGACTCGATGATCCAGTGGGTCTCTTCCAACCTGGTTATTCTGTGATTCTGTAACTGTGGAAGGACAGTCTGGATCAGGTCGTCATTACTGCTTCTTTCATGAAAAAAAGGAAGAGAGAGTTAGCCAGACCGTTAGACCACTCTGGCTAAAAATCAGTCCTGTGAAGCCGAATAACCCAGCAGTGATGTCCAGATACAGGAGTGAGATGTGACACTCCTCTACTCCAATGAGTTCCCCCTGAGAAGGCAAGGGAAAGCTGCATGCTGGTGGGATCCGTTTCTCCTGGTGGTGGCACTGAAGAGATCTGCATCAAGGGAAATGCCATTTCACCTCACTGAGCTGAATAGTGGACTCCTCCCATGAGTTGTCCTGCAGAATTCACATCCATTTTCCTCACATTGATTCGCCTTTTCTTCCACAGGGAGGGCTTTGCAATTTCTTGGGAAGTATAGAGGGAAAGAAGAACAAAAAATTTGGTGCTGGGAATAGCCTTCTTGTTGTCGTTGCAGAGATGTTTGTGTGTCCTGCTCAGATACCTGCTTCCAGCAACGTCCCATCAACTCCAATACAATGGTTCAACTACTAGTGATAAGCAATGCCCTTGTTCTTGGTTGCTGGAATGTTTTTTTGAAGTGTACCTGTTGCATCTAAAATCCAGTGTATTGGGAAACTGTTAAGGGGAAAAGTATTTATTGAGGGGAAGAATACTAAACAATATAATTGAACAAAAATTGTGTTTTCTTTCTGGATTTATTAGCTTTACCATTCCTGGATTTAATTGTGTTTGTGTAGTCAGAGGAAGGAAAATACAAAGCAATAATGCCAGAGAAATGTTGCCTAAGGGAAATCAACTATGATGTTGTTAGCTAACAAGGTAGGTGACCTGTGCTGTTGCAAACTCATTGCATGCACTCATTGCAGTGAGATAAGACTCTGCCAAGGGAGTTGAGTGAAATTATGAGAAGCTCACAGAATCAACAATCGAAGGAGATCAGTGAAAGCAGGGCTAGATGATATTCCAGTGCCCATCTTGGTTACCATTCTGGCACTCCTTAGTTTGCACCATGGAACTGTCTCTGGGTGTGAAATGGATTCTTTTTGGATTAAATATAGTCAGAGAATTGCTGTAGGAGTTTATTTGGCACGCTACAGCTGCTGATGGGTATTCATTCCATGCTGCTGTCCTCGAGGCTAGTCTTAGGTCAAGGTGAAACTCTGTGAAACATTTAGCTTAAACATCAGCTTTCTCCTTACAAATCTGCCTCTGCTGTGCTGAACTACCTGCTAAAACAGGCATAGAGGCATAGCCTCAAGGTGGTAAACAGCACTCTTCAGGAGTACAAAGACTGAATCAAAGCTGTGTGATAAATGTAGATGTGATGGTGCTGGAGTTTATATTTGAAGAACTGAATGCTCACACGTACATGGAAATTTAATTCATGCAGGGTAATAATGCAGAGGCTGATGTAAAGGTCAGGTAGGCAAGCTGTTGGAGAGGAGATGATAGAGGAGTGGTGAAGAGGAACAAACTAACTGAACTGAGACATAATAAGCAAGTGTAGAGGAGATGGAAGCAAGAACAGATGATCCAGTAGGATGATAGAGCTGCTATTTGATCTTGCAGCAATAGGGTTAGGAAAGCCAAGGCCATCCTGGACTTGAATCTGATAAGGGTTGTGAAAAGCAACAGGAAAGGCTTCTACAAGTAGATAAACAGCACGAGACTAGGGAAAATGTGGCCCACTGCTGAATGCAGCTGGGACTTGGTGATGCAGGACACAGAAGAGGCCAGAGTACTCGATGCCTTCTATGCCTCAGTCTTCACTGGGCTTGCCAGTACAAGAAAGATATGAATATACTGAAATGAGTCCAGTGTATGGCCACAAAGATGATTACAGGACTAGAGCATCTCTCCTATGAGGAGAAGTTAACGGAGCTGGGAGTGTTCAGCCTGGAGGAGAGAAGGCTCAGGAAGATCTCATCAGCATGTATAAATACCTGAAGGAAAGGGAGACAGGCAGTTCTCAGCAGTACCCGCTGGTAGGAGAAGAAATAATGTGCATAAAATTAAAACTCTTTGCCAAAGCACTTTCTCTGTTGCATTCCACATCCATTTTTTGTTCCTGCAAGCTTCTTTTTAATATCCTCTAATCCTAGTATTGGAGGACACAATCAACAATCATTAACCATCTGTGTTGCTCTTCATCTTGTAATAGCGTCAGTAATTTCCCTTTCTGTGATCTCTTCCCTTGGCTGAAGAATCAGAATGTTTTGGGTTGGAAGGAACCTTAAAGATTACTTAGTTCAAATCCCCCTGCCATGGGCAGGGACACCTTCTACTGGACAAGGTTGCTCAGAGCCCTTTTGTTTTGTCTGTGAAGCTTCCGTGCCCTTATTGCCTTTTTCTGGTCTTTTTACACTTCTGCTGTATCCTTTTTGAAATCAGGAAACCAGGACTGCCTGTATAATTCAAGGCACAAGCAAATCAGAGGTACCACAATCATATTATCAACCTTCTTTTTGTCTTCTCTAATTATCCCCAATACTAGATGAGCTTTCTTGTATTCTGAACATTTAAACCAATGTTTTCAGGGCCTATATTAATTGTGTGATCTCATTCATGAGTAACCACTCAAATTTACTTTCTGACTCATAAAGTTGTTCATATACAAGGATATTTTAATGTAATGGCCAAATATGTGGCTGTTAAGCAGAAGGTGCTTCCAGTTAGTGGGATGGTGGTTTTGCTAAAACAAAGGTCCCTGCATGTGTGGATCTGGTATAAAAAGTAGCAAATGGCAGAGCTGTACATGAGAAGGCAAAATGAGGGATGTTGTGGGGTCCGTGTGTTTGTGTATCTCTATATTACTACTGGAGGTGAGCAACTGGCCTAGTCGTTTGACTCATATGTATTTGTGCTTCCTGGGCTGTCGTTGGGCTTCTCTTGTCATTGCCACAGAACACTGGTCCTGGAAAACTGGTGTTTAGCTGCAGCCTGAGGTCCCACTCTGAAGCAGAGAGCTGGTGAACTGTCCTAACACCATGCACCAGGTACTGTTCAACCCACTGCAGCCTTGGAGGAGAGAGGTAACGCTTTGTAGCACTGACAGAAACCCTCTTCCTCTGAACATCCTCAATTTCATTTCTTGTGCAAGAAAACCTGGAGAAGAGGAGGCTGAGGGGAGACCTCATTGCTCTCTACAACTCCCTGAAAGGAGGTTGTAGAGAGGAGGGTGCTGGCCTCTTCTCTCAAGTGACAGGGGACAGGACGAGAGGGAATGGCCTCAAGCTCCACCAGGGGAGGTTTAGGCTGAACATTAGGAAAAAATTTTTCACAGAAAGGGTCACTGGGCACTGTCAGAGGCTGCCCAGGGAAATGGTTGAGTGACCTTCCATGGAGGTGTCTAAGGGACAGGTGGACAAGGTGCTGAGGGACATGGTTTAGTGTTTGATAGGAATGGTTGGACTCGATGATCCTGTGGGTCTCTTCCAACCTGGTGATTCTATGATTCTATGATTCCAAGTCCTTCCAGGGTAACTTCTTTTTCCTTTCTTTACCTTAACTCTGCTGTACCACGAGACTGAGCTCGCCCTCGCCTCTTACAGAATAATAGGCGCTTCTTGTCTTTCTTCTTGTTTTTTTCTCCTATTTGGAGGTATTGAGAACAACCATGCTGAGGGGTTTTCTCAAGTTACTTTTCTGGCGATTGAACCCAAATAATTTGGCCTGGAACATCCTGAGGCTAAAGCAGTCATTTCACATGGTGAGATGAGATTTGTGTACTTGTGCTCTCAGGCATTCACGTGATCGAGGACTGACCCTGAAGAATGCCAGCTAGGGAGAGTGCTGGGCCTTTCCAGAGAAGGGCAATTACCGTGCTACACTCTCCTTTGAACAGCAGTATTCCTACATTTTGTCAACAAAACCTTTGCTTTGAATCCAGCCCTTAAGACTGTTGTTGATGATAAATCACATGCTACTTTTATCTTGCAATGTGTAGGAAGAAGTTAAAATCAATGACTACTCTGCAGTGACTGTCTTCAGTTTTATGTGCAGGTTTTGTGATTAACAGCACAGTGCTGAGAAATTCAGAGTAGCCTTTTGTACTGTTGCTCTTTTCATTTTACTTCTTTGCAATCTTTTCAGAATCTGAAAGTTCTGGTCAAACTAGAAAGCAGAGATTAATCTCACCTCTTGCAGAAGAAAACTAACTTCACCAGCTGTGTTAAAGCTGAATTTTTGTGACTTTCTACACAGCCTGAGTTACTATTCAGGTGAAATGGCAGAATGAATTTGGGTCCCACGAGCAAAGCCTGGCAAAACTACGGCACAGTCCCAGCGGGGCTTGGAAATCCATCCTGCGAGTTCTACCACACTGGCCTTGCTGGGTCCCCGTGTCCTGAGGTCCCCATACCCAGGGCAGATCACAATGTGAACAGCAGGTCACACAGGATGGGGTTTGGGAGGGTGAGAAGGTAACTGTTGGTGGGAAGGGGGGCAGGAAGCTTCCAGAGGAAACGGGAAAGCAAAGCAGAGGAAGGAAGGACGTGGGCTTAGGTATGGTAGAATCATAGACTCATAGAATCACCAGGTTGGAAGAGACCCACTGGATCATCGAGTCCAACCATTCCTATCAAACACTAAACCATGTCCCTCAGCACCTTGTCCACCTGTCCCTTAGACACCTCCATGGAAGGTCACTCAACCATTTCCCTGGGCAGCCTCTGCCAGTGCCCAATGACCCTCTCCGTGAAAAATTTTTTCCTAATGTTCAGCCTGAACCTCCCCTGGTGGAGCTTGAGGCCATGCCCTCTCGTCCTGTCCCCTGTCACTTGGGAGAAGAGGCCAGCTCCCTCCTCTCTACAACCTCCTTTCAGGTAGTTGTAGAGAGCAATGAGGTCTCCCCTCAGCCTCCTCTTCTCCAGGCTGAACACCCCCGGCTCTCTCAGCCGCTCCTCATAAGGCCTGTTCTCCAGCCCCCTCTGGTAGTGCCAGAGGAGGGTATCAGACTGTGAGCATTAGGGTCAGTCACATCAAGGTAAAGAGAAAGGGTTAATATGGATGGTGAGACGGATTTGCTTTGGTGTGAGAAAAGGGAAGACAGGGTAGAAGAAAGAATCTGTTCTGTCATCCGAATGTCACATATTGAGTCTGACACTAATATTTTAGTCACAGATCTTCAGGATGCAAATGAAATAGCTCTACTGCAGATGAATTACCTCTAACTCGCTGACTGTTATGATTCAAGCACTTCCTTTCAAATTACATTTTTCCTTCCTATGTTCTCTATAACCTATTTCCAGAAAGAATACTTATTACACCAGTCTTTAGTAGTTAAGTGTTACTTTTTCTAGCCAGCTGTTTTTATTCTATTTCCCTTTTATCCTAAGGATGGAACAATTAAGAAATAGTCAATCCACGCTGTACTTTTTTTTTTTGTATCTTTTCCAGAAATGTTTAGTAGGTGTGTTACTACAGGAGGCAGAACACCGGACTCACATCTGACTGTGTCAGGGCATTTCTGTAAGATAATTTCCAATACCCAATATTGGATAATAACAATGTCATCCTAATATTTTCTTTGTGTAAAGAAACTGTACAGAAATTTTAAAAAGCATGCATTTGGAGGTGCTCTGATCCATCATCAAGCAGATGGGAAATTTCATTTGTTTCCACTCAGATATCAGTATGCTTGATGCTACCTGAAACTGGTAAAAGGTTATTCACGATTTACGGTTTGTAGATTTCCCTAGCAGTGACTTTTATTTACTCATTTTCATTATTTTCAAACATTTGATTACATTCTAATTTTTAGCACATTTTCTCCATCCAAATTTCCTTCTGGTAGGATCAGCAATATCCATTACTGTGGAAATTTCACCATGTAATGTTAAAATTCTAAAAAAGCCCAGCTCCCCTCTACCTCTTTGTTTTTGTTTATCTCAGCTTATGTTGCTTTCCAGTCTCTGATGAGTCATTGAATTTATTTTGTAATGATACTTTCCACATTTCATGTCTGAGCAGTGGTTTTGATTTCCTTGTTTTCTGATCAGAAAAAGCATCAAATCCTGTTGGTAACACTGGATTTTTTCCAGAGTGGAGAAACCCTCTTTTCCAAATTATGATTGCATAGAATGTTGTGAATATCACATGCAGGTGTCTCTGGTCACTTTTGAAGGTCTTGCTGTTTTCTTAGTAGCAGTCCAGGTCCTGAGGGCATGTTGCTTTTGTAACACATCTAAATATTATAAAGATCTAAATTATAAACAATATAAAATACAGCAATCAACTATGAGCATATAAATCAACATTTCATGTACCAGAGACTCCAAACTATGCAGATCTGAATTCTCTTCTACTCATTGTTGCAGCCATAGGGTGGCACTGGGCATCGCTGAGTTTTGATTCATGTCCTAGGAGTAGTACAACCCAGTATTTCAAGTTTAGCAGAGCATTTTGAGAGGTTAGAGTTTGCAGATAGGCCCACGGCTTGTTCAGTCCTGCAAGCAAATAAAACAGTGGGGTTTGCCTCCAGATAAAAGGGCTCTGATTGTACCAGCTCCAGCTCTCCACCCGGTTCCTCAGACAACTACTACTGCTCATAGTAGAGGGAGTGGAAGATATTTCCTTCTGCACCTTCTCTGACCTTTTCTTCCTCCTCTGCTGCCTGCCTTGCTACCAGCTTAGGGGAGGTGAGTATGATCTCGCACCCTGCAGTTTCCTCCTCCTCCAGGCAGAGATCGGTTGCTCCTGTATCTCTTCTTAGTGTTGCCATCAGCAGCTATACAGTGACACCTCCTTGGTCTGTGTTCCAGCCTTGCAGGCAAAGCAGCCTCAGGAGGAGCAGTGTGATGGGTTTGTTTTCCCCACCTGCTGCTGCTGCTACTTGTTTATAAAGGCATATAAAAATCCAGCATCCTTTTATTTCTGATTAAAACTCAGTATCCTTTTATTTCTGACTTTTCTCATCGTGAAGCTCAGCCTCCAGAGTTAGATAAAGGATAATTACAACCTGCTGAGCCAGGAAAATTGGCACAAAACCAAGTAGAACCTCTGAATTTTGAAAGGCATTGTAAGAAATTGGGAAGCATTAGCCTCAGATGATTTTTTGCAATGAAGAAAAGATGAAAGCTGGAAACACGTAACTGAATTATTGTTTAGGGAGATGTGGCACTTCTGAAGTTAAATCAAAGTATTGTGTTTGCTGCAGGTGAAGCAGTTAATATTTGCCAGATTAGCCTGAGGTATTTTGATGCAGTGTGAAGATAGCAGTGGCACAATGTGCTTGCACAGTTAAAGTGAGGCATACGCACATCCAACTCTTTTTACAGAAATACGCTATCAGCATGGTTCCTGTTTAACCTGTAAAATCTTATGCTGAATTTTACTAATACCCACTACATATTATACTGTAGCAGTGCTGAAGGCAATTTATTTCAGACATAAAACATAGTTATACTTCAAACTGCCTTATTTACCTGTTTCGGCTTTACCTACAGTCACTGGGTAAAACTTTAACAAGTACTTAGCTGTATGAATTAACCTCATGGGCTCTGCCTGCTGTGGCAGCAGAATTATTTGTCAGCAGAATTTCTTTTCACAGCCTCCTCTTATCAGAAGACAGCTGTGATTACTAAGCTAATTTGGTATGTGAAACCATATGGTGTTTTGGAGCTGCTTGGTTACTGTGGAGGATAAATAGCTCCTGACCCTAAACAGGATCTTTTTAAGAAAAAAAAAAAAAAAAAATGTGGTTTCCCTATGCCTTATAAGGCACGGGCAGCCTTACTCCAGTGTTGAAGAAGGGGCGGTAACGGGTTTATGCTGCTGAGTTTTCTCCAGCAGCGGTTGCAGGCGACCAAAGAAGTTGAGCTGAAATTGCAAACGCTTTGTCCCCAGCACGTAGCAACGAAACTCAGTCAGGAGAGGACGCATCAGGTGAAATTAAAGAAAAACTAACCAAACCGCCACCACTTGATCATGGGAAAATCAGGTGAGCAAATGCCTTTGTGTGGCTGGAGGTCTTACAATGTCTGTGACTCGTTTTGTGCTTGGAAGGCACTGGTAAAGCATTAGTGGCTCTGAGAAAACCGCTTTCGTTTGTGCATGGTACAGCCTGGGAGGAGCTTTCTCTCTGACACGGGTTTAGATTAAAAAAAAAACAAGAAAAAGGACCCCTGCCCCCAACCAGCACTGTGCAGTAGTTCTATTTTATATACAGCTTATATTTTGTAATTGATAATAGCTTTGTTTTGCTGTATGAAGTAATTATAAGCCCTGTAGCTTTAAAATTATCTTGTGTCTACCTGTTTGACAAAACTTCCATGCATTGCAGACAGGCAGCAGGCTGCTTTGAGGGGGGAAATGTTTTATTACCCTTCTTGTCAAGAGGATTCAGATTTTAAGGTTTGGTTACCATTTAACTGAGAACGGCCTTGCTCATCTCCAAAGTCTCTTTCACCCACATGCGCACAGCCTGGGTCACCTGCCCTGGAGGTGTTTAAGGGACGGGTGGATGAGGTGCAGAGGGACATGGTTTAGTGTTTGATAGGAATGGTTGGACTCAATGATCCAGTGGGTCTTTTCCAACCTGGTGATTCTGTGATTCTATATTTGTGAGGTCCCTGCTGCTGGCTGTGTGGTTGGTCCTTTCCCCACCACCACTGGCTGCCTGCATGCCCTGCTCTGATAGTATTTGTTAGGGGAGCCTCCCCTGAAGCTGCTAAGGAGCCAGAGACATTAATAACAGAACTCATGCCCAGGGCTTTCTCTCTCTTTGTCCTTCTAGACTCATGAGTGAAAATCTGTGCTGATTGTCTGAAACAGCTGCGAAACTGGAAGGTTTATATTTGTTCTTGTGGTTAGGACATTCTTTCTGTGGTGGCAAACTGTGTGTTTTGTGCGTAAACAGTACATATAGGGCACGCTCAGCAAAACCTAGTAGTTGATTCACTCAAAACCATAAGCCTTCCCCGGAGAACCTGGAGGAAAATCTTTGTGTGGGTACCACTTCAATGGACCTCAATGTGGATGCGCTGGGTTTTTTTAACTTTTTCTATCTTTCAAAGGTCAGTGTCCTAGATAGGATCAGAGCTGTCTGCAAAGGTGACTGTAAAAGGTTTAGTGGTATCACACCCAGTCCAGGCAAAGCACCACTGAGTGGTTTTGGCCCTGTGTCCTGGAAGCTGCGTGGGTTTTCATGTGGATTAGGATTTAGTAAATAACCACAACAGTTTAAATAACTGTAGTTGCTGAGAAGTATCAAGTTCAGCACTTTTCTTGCTAATAGCATAAACAGTACAAGAAAAGTCTACAGCTGTACTTTACATTAACAAAGTTAATTGGACAAAAGCAATAGAGATATTCCAGCGTGCACCTCTCAATCCCCAAATGCTTAAGAAATGTCCTCTTGTTTTAATATATGCACAGTCTGTTTGCAAACAGCTAATACAGCCATAAGGCAGTTACTTATTTCCTTGCTCGTTTATTACTGTATATCAGTTGGTTGCTCCACACTTAGAATCACAGAATCACCAGGTTGGAAGAGACCCATCGGATCATCGAGTCCAACCATTCCTATCAAACACTAACCCATGCCCCTCAGTACCTCATCCACCCATCCCTTGAGTCACCTTCCCTGGAGGGGTTTAACACCTCCCTGGGCAGCCTCTGCCAGTGCCCAATGACCCTTTCCTTGAAAAATTTTTTCGTAATGTTCAGCCTAAAGTTAGGAGCAACAGCAGACCAGAAACTTCTTTTGCCAAGGCTTGAGTATTGCTTGCATCCCTAACTATTTATACTAATAGAGCTTGAGATCTAAGTACATGTGACAAATCTTTTGTCTCTTGTGTCATGCTTTTTCAAATCAGTGGCAAACTGAGTCCAGGTTACTGTCTTTGAGCTGCGTGTGGTATTTTTAGATTAATCCTAAAACTGAGGTCCTGTCCTGACGATTCTTTATTGATGAAGTTGCATCTGCTCTTTCCAGTGGTGCATTGAGGTCTTTACATTCCTGTCTGAGATCATTTGGTGTGGTTTGCCTTTGAACGGGCGTGAGCCGCTATTTTTTTTTTTAGAGTACCACTTCCTCTGTGTTTTGTATAAAATGCCTCATGCCCCTGCTGTAGCTCTCTTGAGGACACGATACAGGCACGTTTCTCCATATTAGGATGTATGGAAATAGATTGGGATCTGTCTGACCTTCAAACAGAATGCTTGCTCCTCTCCTGTGTAGGAAAGAGTAAGGTGGACATGACCTGCAGGTGGGTGTATATGTAAGGGTGCCCCAACTCATGTAAAGTGGGGCCACTGTCTTAGAGCAAATGTCTTAAATTTAACTTTTTATCTTTGATAAATTAATCTTGAGGCTGATGTACCCCCAGGCAAGGAAATCCTGCCGTTGAAAATATCAGTTCTCTGCTAGAAACTCGCTAATAAAGTGTTGTCAATAGCTGTTAGATTATATTTAAAGCAATGTTCTTTGCAAGTATCAGAGTTAGAGACTTCATATTGCTTTTGCCTCACTAAATAGAGCAAAATGTTGGAAAATATTGGCACCTCTGACTCAGCTTTCTTCCTTGGAAGCTGGAGGCTGCTAAAACCAAAAATCATACTGAAACTCCCTCATCAGGTTTAGAAAAACTCCTCCCATGGCTGTAGCTCCAGCAAATACTTAAGCCAAGCACAGGGAATCCCTCTGCCTTCCCACCAGTCTCCTGTTTCCAAACAGCCTTTGGATTAGGGAGTGGTGCAGACTCCCCTCACCACAGATCCAGCAGAGCCCAAACTGAATAGAGTGGGGTGAGTATTTTCCGCTGGAAATGAAGTGATGGTGAGCTGGCTGCCTTTTGTTGCCCTGTTACTGAGACTGCTGTGCTGGCTGAGCCCTGATCCCCCTGCAGCTGTGCCTGGGTGGAGGCTGGGGTCCTGTGGGCAGCCCTCGCCCCAGAGCGGGTATCCATCCATGCCAGCAGCGGCGAGCGATGCTCAAGGAAGCAGCTGGTTGCCAGCTCTGCTCTGGAGCATGGAGGATGCTGCTGCGCAGTGTGAGCCTCGGAAGTGGCTTGGATGGGAGCAGAAAGGTTGCTAAAAGTCTCATTTCTTCCGCTTCCCCTCCTGCCCTGCCTGCTGGGGGAAGGGCTCTCGCCCCACTCCCTCCCTAAAAACCAGGCGGAGGTGATGGCAGGGGAATCGCCCTGTTCCTTCTGGCTAGTGGGTGCTCCTGCTATCAAAGACAAGGACAAGGACGGGCTCAGTAAATATGAGCTATCTTTTTGCAGTGCTTGCTTTTCTTTGTTTTTAATCTTCCCCCTCCCCTTCCCCTTCTGTAAATGAGAGAAAGGGCTGGGAGTTGCCCACTGTGCTCCATGTTGAGTCAGTACCAAAATAAGGGCTAGGAAAGGGTTTTGACAAAATGAAGGGACGGGAACCTTACTCAGTGCAGTTTTCCATGCTGGTTTTAATCTTCCTTAGAAGCATGTGCTATTTTTTAACTCTTCAGATGCAACTTTGGAGTGCAGTAAAAACGACCGTCATGTTTCCTGCAGAGCAAACTACATCTTCAGTGATCTAAACTGCAAACTTCTACTTTAGAGTCTTGGTAGAAGATGCCATAGTGGGTCATAAGAAAAGCACAAGCATGCTGGAGACGTGTTTGCTTTCTGGGAAATGCAGCACTCGCAGCCTGCCAAAATGACAGGGCATTTCATGCTGACTGGTTTTACTGGACTGGTGGAGATAAAGCAAGTGAATTGGTCTAAACTGCTAGCAAGTGAGCATTTGCATTTGGTAGTGGCAGGGCATTTGCAGAATTTATGCTCAATACAAGTTACTGGCTGTTTCTCTTTACATCAGCACTGAACTTGGTGTGGTGGGAAAAGGTCAATTAAAAAAATCAAGTTAATTTGATTAAATCCACCCCATTTCACTATTCTCCAGGTTTTGTGTAGCAAACACTGATCACTTGGTTCAAGTTCAATAAATGGCAAATAGAGAAAAATCTGGCAGGAAGGCATCAGGTTTTGTTTGGCAGTGTTCTGGACCTAATTTTTACCTGTCTGTTGAACCAGCAAGGTTTTGGTGGGGAAGAGGAGGAGAATACAGCATCCATCCCATGTAGCACTGGTTATTCCTATTGACTGTTAGATTAGTAGCCTCACCTCCTTGTGCTCAAGGCAAATAAATACCAAACTGAGCATGAAGGGCTCACAAAGAGTGAGTTGGAACATAATGGTCTGTAGTAACCAAGACCCCTAACAAAGTTTCCCCTGCCATACTGTTGCACAATAAAAAAATATTGGCTCTCCTTTCTGAATCCTCCAAGAAGTCTTTCTCAATAAAATTAAGAACGAAGAAAGCTTTTATTACTAGAAAAAAAATAAATGATTGGTTTTCTATCAGTACAGTTAGTAGTGTCTGTCTTGCCTGGATTTGAATTTACTTCAGTTGCTGCTCTACATGCAGTAGAAAAAAGCATAAGAAAATGAGCTCTTGATTTTAACTGCTTTGTTGTTTATTGCATATCTCAAGAGGACAGAATGCTATTTCAGATCAGTGTTTTGGTGGAGGCCATGCTGTTCTCAGAAAGATTAGCTGGAGCATATCTGTGTTATGTTTTTACAGGCAAGGGTAAGCAAGTTCTGCCCTGTCTTTGAATGTCTGAACAGCAGCTTTGCTAGAGCTGGGCTGGGTGGCTCTGTGGAGAAGGCTGAAGTGAAGCCAGGTGAGTGGCCAATTGCTCTGGCCCAGAACTGGCTCCTGTGCCAGCTGGGATGAGGAGATAGTAGTCTGAGGCGTTGTAGAAGAAGACAATATGTATTTGATAGGAATGGCTGGACTCAATGATCCAGTGGGTCTCTTCCAACCTGGTGATTCTATGAGCCTAGTGTTTAAGGCCACCACAAACATTATTTAGTATGATTTAAAGTAGACTGCACTGAGTTGGTAGTGCAAATCTCTGCTTTGAACAGAAATCATGTGGGCTTTGCCTGATCTCGGCTTTAAGCATGATCATTGCAGAGTTACATATTGTGGCTAGTAAACTGTCCTTCCGATGCTTTCCTGTGCCACCATTGGAGGTGCTGTGTTTGGGAGCAATTTTCTGACATAGATTGTGAAGGCTGTCCCCTCCTGTACACCTGTTTGCCACAAACCTGAAATGGGGTTGTGTGTATTGTGGAGTTGTTGTAAATATAAATATGGGGAGCATATGTTTTCCACATGAAAGCTCTGATGCTAGCTTGCGATAGGCAGATGTTAGGAAATTATTGAATACATGCTTAATTATACCCTTTGTGTGTGTTTGTCACTTACAAATTCTGTGGGCCAGTGACACGTGTTGGGCACTTAAGTGATCCTTGGAAAGTGATGTCCTTAGCTCGATGTCCAGATGGAGATCTGTGACAAGTGGTGTCCTTCAAGGGTCCGTACTGGGACCAGTGCTGTTTAATATCTTCATCAATGATACAGACAGGGAGATCAAGTGCACTCGCAGCAAGTTTGCAGTTGTCACACCAGAAGGATGAGATGTCATCCAGAGGAACCTATACAAGTTGAGAAGTGGTTCTGTGTGAACCTCATGAGGTTCAATAAGGCCAAGTGCAAGGTCCTACACCTGGGTTGGAGCAACCCATGGTTTCAGTACAGGGTGGGACATGACATGATTGAGAGCAGCCCTGCAGAGAAGGACTTGGGGGCACTGATTGATGAGAAGCTCAACATGAGTCAGCAATGCACACTCACAGCCCAGAAGGTCAATTGTATCCTGGGCAGCGTCAAAAGAAGCGTGGCCAGTAGGTCAAGGGGATGCGATTCTGCCCCTCTCTTCCACTCTTGTGAGACCTCAGCTGGAGTACCGTATCCAGTTCTGGAATCCTCAATATAAGAAGGATATGGAACTGTTGGGATGGGTCCAGAGGAGGGCTACCTAATGGCTGAAGCTCAGATATGATGGTAGGGAAGCTCTGATTTCTTGAGTTAGTCCCTAGTGAATACAGTCACACCTTATTTTCTTCAGAAATTACTGTAATTCTAAACAGATGTGATGTTGAGGAGGGAGGAAGAGAAGAAATGGAAAAGTTTGCTTCATTTTGTTCTCCTGCAGAGTGTATCAGTTCTAATATATGTATGTCACTTGTGGCTTTGTATCTTGAAATGTATGTACCCTAGGAACTGTGAAGCAATTAGATTTAAGAATTCAAGATCTTACCAATGAAATGGTCTCCTTAGCTTTTTTAAAAGTGTTAGCAGCTTACACGTGAACTGCTTGCAAGAGTTGCACGTGTGTTTTGTGGCATGGTTACAGCATTTAGTTGTTCTCCGTGGCAGAATAGTAATAAAAATAATACTTTTGATTGTCCTTCATGCAAACCCAACACTGGTTTCTCTAGACAGAATGACCAGTTGCTTCTAGCCTTATGCAAAATGACCACTTCACGGTGTAGTGACAGGCTTGCTGGTCTGATTGTTTGGAGGAGAGGGGATGTAAGCGGAGGACTTCTCCCCTGACCCTTGCCTCCAGTGAAAGTGAGAACTTTGTTCTCAGTGCTCAAGACTGCTGATTAGAGTTGCTATTTTTTTTTTTTCTAAAATTCTTATATCACAGAAGGCTCTGTGCCCTCTGAGCTGTACAGTTTAGAGTTTACCAGGTGTTCCTTTTTAATCAGGGCAATCAATTGCCTAACGGTTTATAAAAGCCCTTAAGTGAGGAAGTAATCAACACTGTCTGTTATAGCAAGAATAGGATTTGCAATCAAATAGTGACATGACTAACGTCATCGGAACATTATTACAGCAGCGGCTTCATATTCTCAGGCAATATGTCTCAGATTGGGTATGGGGGGAAAATAGTGTGTTATGTCATATGGCACAGGTAATGCAAGGCTATTAAGCTGCCAGTTTGCTGCAGAGGAAGCCCAGATCCTAAAATGAGCGAGGACTCTGTCCATCAGGTTCATTAACTCAGACTGCTGTACTGAAGCTCACCTCAGCAATAAGCAAGTGTGCAAGAAAACTTCAAGAAAAACTGAATGCTGAAGAACATCAGAGAATTTCCTCCCTCAAGAGGGATCAACTGAGCTGAAGGGAAAACTGTGTTGAGCAGCCTGATAAATGTAAGAATGGTGAAGAAACTAATCCCATTCAAACTTATGTCTAATTATAATGCCCAATTCCTTTCATTCCCATAAGCAGTATTTTCTCTTCCAACTGTTCATGGGGTCCTAGGATAATTCAGATTTGAAGGGAAGTAATGTACCAACAATTATGATGTGTCCCAGAATAGTCTATTGTATCAGATGGAAATGTTGCCCTTTTATTGAATTCTTGGTTCAAAAACGTAAAAGAAGACAAAGAAAACCCACACTAGATGTAATGCTTTCTGAATATAGTGTCTTTTTATTTTTCCTTCCCCGCAGGATATACGTGATTTTTTCTTCTGCATGTTTCCAAGCAATCAGCTAGTTTTGTTAGCGAACAGGGAAGTTTAGCACTGAAGAAGATCAGATTTCACTGCTGGAAGTGATTCATGAATGGGAGTCTCAGATCCATGTTCCCAAATTATATATTTATGAATAGCATAAAGTGCTGGTCTTTGAAGGTGTTACTGTCCCAAACAGAGAGCAGTAAAGTGCAGTCATTCACCGTATGTGGAGAAAGAAACATGGAATATTCGCTACCTGTGGCACTATAGTGGCTGGCCAGTATAAGATTACTCTGAGTCAAAATGCAGCAGAGGCATAACTGTCCTCTTAACGTATCTCATATCAGTTAAATATCCATCGCTTCTCCACCAAAGGAACATTGTTCTTGGAGAATGAAAGATTCAGCTAGGGCTAGTTTCCAGGGAATTAAATTTCAAGTGAAAATAAAGATTATTAATAAAGGTTATTAATAACAAAAATGACAGGTCTCTTAGAAAGGTCTAGATGAAAATGCGGTCATTGAAAGCTGGATTGTCTTTTACTCAAGAATTTTGTTTGTTTCCAGTCTGTTAATATACTCCAAGAAGTTTGTTGAAATAGAGGTATCTTCAATTATCTGGGACGGCAACAAAGGGCTTCTTGATAGAATTACTTTACAGTTGCCTAAAGCCTGCAGTGAACTTTTTCACAAACCTGCTGAGTGTATTGCAATTTGTATTGTATTTGCTGGATTCTTATTCCATTTTCCATTTCTGCTATCAGAGTAGAGCAGAGCAGTTCTGCAAAGTCAAGGGAGACTGAAGGTATTTCAGTACTAAAGCAGAGCTACACTCAGTGTTTTAAACTGTTACCTGGTTACCTTTTTACATGCTCTCTGTCCACTTTGCATTTGTCCTCTTCATGCATCCTGCCACGTGGCTTCTTTCTGCCTGGGTTCTTGGGAGGAAAGATTTTAGAAGTGTCTTGGGCAATATGAGTCACAGTACCAAGGCTGCTGGTATCAGGGTTTTGTGTTTACCCCTTTCCAAAAGGGTGGGTCCTTTGACGCATAATTTGCAACTTTCTTGAGATATGTTGCTTTAGCCATTATATAAACACATTTGTGATTATTTATTTTGAGGCAGAATTGAAAGGTGAAGTCATTTATCTCAATTTACCTGTAATGCACATACACACAGGGTGGAGAGCTGAGGCCTGCTAAGACATGAGACCTCAGAGACATTGAGACCTCAGAGACATAATGTACACAGCTGTGTAGGCCTCTACACGAGGGCCATTTCATAGAAACATAGCCTGGTTTGGGTTGGAAGGGAACTTTAAAGGTCATCTAGTCCAGCCTCCCCCTGCAATGAGCAGAGACTTCTTCAACACAGCCTCGTCCAACCTGACCTTGGATGTTTCCAGGGATGGGGCATCTACCACCTCTCTGGGCAACCTGTTCCAGTGTTTCACCACCCTCGGCGTAAAGCAATTCTTCCTTATATCTCGTCTGAACTTAGTATAAAACCATTACCCCTTGTCCTATCGCTGCAGACCCTACTAAGAAGTCTGTCTTTGTCCTTCTCAGAAGTCCCCTGTAGGTACCGAAAGGCCACAAAAAGGTCTTCTCAGACCCTTCTGTTCTTCAGGCTGCACAAACCCAATTTTTCTTGTTGGTTGTATGATACATTAATTATCTGAAGGCAAAATAGAAAAATTTAGCGTGTGTGGAAAGTACAAAATTACTAGCAAAGATGAATCCATAAACAATAGGGCAGAGAGCACTGAGAAGACAATGATACTGTTAGAAATTGAAACTGTGGTCTTTCTTGAATCACTAAGGTGACTACTTAGCCTTAAAAAAGGATGTAGTTTTTTTTGGCTAGTCAAGTGTATGCCTGGTATAATGCTGTACATCGTGCGTGTGCTGATGTCAGGGCTATCCTCAGAATTTCTGTTGTGTAGGTGTTGGGTAGAGGAGGGTTTATGTTTTGTGGCATAGTTTACTGTTACTCTTTCCTCACATCATCTTTCGTGGAGTAGGTCCAGTTGAGAGCTGCAAGGGTACTGCAGAGCAGCTAGTGTTGTGGAAGACGTGTTCAGGTAACTTGCATCTATTTTGATTTTCAACCTAAGCGTATCACAGAGCAAGAGAAGACAGGTTTCAGAGAAGAGGCAGGAAAGATTCAGGCATGAAAGGCTCTTCACCTGAGAAAGACTGACTAGATTGGCACAGTTTAGAAAGAGCAAGAGATTAGAGAATATTCAGAAAAACAGATCTGATGGGAAAAGGCAACCTAGCTGCCTCAGCTTACTTTTCTATGGTCACACAAACTTGATTAATGAAATTGTAAGTCAAAAACAGAACTGTAAGGTATGGTCTGTACCACATCGTAGCCTGGAAATTCGTTATCACGCGCTGTTGTTATCTTAGCCAGTGTTCTAGAAGAATCCAAAATGGAGGTAAATAATTGAGTAATGAGAAGCAAGCAACTGTATCTAATACCTTTAGCTCTTTTACTTATTCAGCTCTGTAATGATTCATGACCAAACCTAACCTCCTGACAGCAGGAAATATATGTATTTTTTTTCTAGCAACTTAAACAGCCTACATGCAGGGGAAAAAAGTACGTCTCCAAAGCTGTTTGGGAAGCTATTCTCATTTGGGTGGGAGCCTGAAAACTCCTGTTAACTCTCGCTTTTCGTGTCCGGCTTCTCAGTGTGTGGTATGTGGGTAAAATGGAAAAACTGAACATGTCTTCCAAAACAAATCTGAAATAAATTTGGCAGTTGGGTGTCCCTCTCCACACATCAGCATGCATGGAAGAAGCTGTGCAGAGAGGGAGGTGGTTAGCACATGAGCTTGAGTCACAACAGATAAGTGTTTCTATAGCAGCCACCTTTGAGAGAAGGGAAGGATGGAGATTCTCTAGGGACAGCAGAGCTGTGTATAGAAGGAACAGTTCTGTCTATGTATTGTTGTTCTTTTTAAGTTATACAGAGCTGAATTATGCAATGCTTCTGTTAACGAATGGACTGAAAATTGACAAAGCCTGTATTTCAGTTGACTTCATTTTTTTTTTTAATATAAATTTATTTGAATAGAAATGTTTGGACTTCCAGTTGGATTATTTGTCTACCATTTTATGTTGAGTGGATGAGCTATTAAGTCTAGGTCATAACAGCCACAATCTTTAAGATGGTCTTGTGCAGAAATATGAAGCCTGGAGTCTGTGATGCAACTTCCAGAGCTGTGGACTTCAGCTTTCATTTGCAGACTGTCTTAGAACTCCCCTGCTGGAAGCATGGACCTCTGCATCAGTGCAACTAAGCAAACTGGCTATGATCTTGGTTTTCTCAGTAAACAATGATAGATGCCTTTGAAATAGGGCATGAGCCTGCATGATGCAGCAGATGAGAGGTTTAGGATTCTGGCCTGATAGAATCGGTGAGCTGGGAGCAATGGTAATAAGAATGATGGGAGAGGTTTGTTAGCAAAAAGGGTGTGGGTGTGCTCAAACATCAAAGTAGAGGTACCTGTTTTATTTAATGACATGCAACTTGTGACACAAAACTGAAGGAAAACCTAAGAGGAGGAAGTTGATGGGCAGATCTCATCTCATTCAACAGGGTTCCTGGTTCCTGTTGCTGTCTTATCCAAACAATTTTGTACCAAGAATCTAGCCTGAAAGCATCTTGATGGAGAATGTATTAGATATATGTCCCCAATGACACTTTGTTCTGGAAAAGGTCAACTTTACTTAAGACTGTGTTCAAAAGGCTTAAGGTATTGCATGAAACAATTACTTTTTATGTGCTTTGAACAGTGATATTATCTTAGGCTGCTGTATTTTCCTAAAGCTGTTGGGGAAACTGGAGAGAACTCTAAGAACAGCTTAAAGCATGAACATGGGCTGAGTAATCACTTTAGTAAGGAGTTAGGAGAGCAATATGTGCAGACTCATAGCTCCAATGGAACAAGATGCATCATTACAAACAGCAGAATAATGTCCATAGTAAAGGAGAGAATGATGGGTTATAGTTTCTAGGATCAAGTAGTGTGAGGAAGTTGAGAAAGCTAAGCTTAATAGGAAACACTTTCTAGTCAGGAGGTCTCTTTGAGCTTCAGAAGTGTCCTGCAAGGAAAATGATGGTAGTTGTGCTGATTAGGGTGTTCAGTAATAAAGCTGATAAATCATTTAGAAATGTAGAAAACTGTGTCCTGGTAAAAGTGGAGTAAATACTCAAAGATGTCTTGGCCTGTTCAGAAGCTTCAGCAACACAGAGAAAGTGAACTGTCTTTCTGTTTTGAAGATGTTATCCATATCTCTCTAACTGACCCAGTACGTTGTTTTCCAAATTTCTTTTAAATTCCTTTTAAATTGGCAAATTCCACAGGGTGACCAGTGCCAGGGAAGGTGTGGGTGTTTTGGTTTGTTTTTTCTTTTTCCTCTCTGAAGCTTGGGGAGAAATCAGCAAAGGCATAAAAGCAGGTAATATGAACTTGCCATTGAGGTGAATTGCACTGTGAGTTGTTGCTTATCCTCTGCCTTGTGCTGCTGGAAGTCTTGTGTTTATCAAGGTACAAAAAGGAGCTTTTTTAACACTTTGTAGTAACTTTGGAGTGCAGATGTTTACTGAATGCACTCTAATACAAGGGGAAAAAAATCATCCCCAGTAGTCATTTATTTACTTATCACTTGTTGTTTGTGAACAATTGTTTATCTTGAGCCAAATAAAGCTGCTTTTTGAGGTTTCTGTGAATTTATAGTATATAATGGATAAAAAAGTTGCATATTTCAAAGTATTTGCATAGTTTTACACATCTTATCTCAGTTTTCTTTAGGCGGTGACTTTATTAATACAGAAAATTCTTGCATGCCGTGACAATAATTTGCTTTTTTAGTGCATCTCCTTAAAGGACCTATTTGTCACTTACTCTGAGACTTCTTTGCGATGGTAATGCAGTGTGCTGAAATCTTAAACTGAAAGTCAGTTAAACTAACCTTAAATCACTTTGCTAGTGAGGAAAGGAATACCGTTCACATTTTTCTTCAGTCTGTACCATCCCAGTGGGAGAGTCTTACTGTTAATTCCTGGATGGAAGGCATAAATGGTTCACTTCATACAAACTCCCAAGTAATGAGGGTGGTATTCTGTTCTTCAGTCCAACCTGCACCAGCATCTTATCTATAGGGTATGTTTTTTTCTGTTTTCATTAATGTCTGTAGTTGACAGACCTTTCCAATTTTTTTTTCATGTGATTTCAGCTTCCAAACAATTTGCTGAAGAAGTCTTGAAAGCACACAATGACTACAGGAAGAAACATGGAGTCCCCCCATTAAAACTCTGCAAGAAGTTAAACCGAGGAGCCCAACAGTGAGTTCAGCCCTTTCTTTTCTGTAATAAGATTTGTGACGCTCTTATCTGTTAGATTTTACTGTGTGTACTGCAAGAATATTTGCCTTTTGACATGCCAGCACTCAATGAAGACTTGCTGAGTGGAAAGTGAGGGACTCTGCTCTTTCTGATTCCCTATCCAGCTCTTGTCATCCCTTCTTCCTTTCTGTATCACATAATATCAGCTGGTCACACGGGCACTTCTGTGATAACAACTGGATAAATCTTTCTTGCACCCATTTCCAGATGTGGGCTGCATCTGTCTACACTGGTATGTCACCTCTGCAGAGGGTAGTTGCCTAAAACATGCTTCACCACCACCTCTGTCAGATGATGGATTGTCATCTGCAGGAGAACGTTCACTGCTGCTGAAACAGTGAGAAACGGACTTTTCATGGTAGGAAGTGATGACTAGTCTAAGATTAATGGAATCAGAAGGAAGTAATTTCAGATCAAATTGCTTATCTCCCTGCCCTGAGAGCATGAAGTATACATTGTTCTCTAACCTGTTAGGAGGGACACATCTTGCCTCTCCTCCAGTGCTAAGAACTGCACAACTTTTTCTCAGTCTAACATACCATGGATCCATCTTTCTTCTGCCTGACTTAAGTCCTCCTTCCAGAAAATTGAGTCCAGTGGTGCTTCTTTGCTGTAGGCACAACAAGAGCATTTCCTTTCCCTTTACAGCGACCTTTTCCAAAGTAGATTTGAAAATCCTTATTTTTTTTCAGGGTGATCCTCACAGTGCAAAGGAAGGACATAAAGGAATAAAGGCAATTTAAACTATATGGAAAATAAATGTCTTTCCCTAATAGCTAAATAGTACTAGTTTGATCCCTACAGACATGAGGTCTCATCTCCTGTTAGGCTTTCTACCGTACACATTCAGACTTCTCCATGTCAGCTGGCTGGGAGCCAGAGAAGCTGTAGACTTTCCAGAACCTGATTTCCTATCCCAGCAAGATGCTGCATTGTCACACAGATGTGCCAGCTCCAATGCTTGTAGACCAGAGATCTCCACCAGGTGCTATACTGTACAATGACCTTTGTACGTGGCAGCAGGCAAGATCTAGTTCTTTGGTTTCTAACTTCTTTTTTTTTCTTGAGACACCATGATAACTGGATACAGTTTTCCAAGAGCTGGAATGCCAGTGACTCATCCACATACCTTTGTAATCTTCTAGGGGTTTTTCTTCTGTTCTTCAAAGGGTTTTTTTGTTCCGTTTTACATGATGAGGAAGAAATTTCATTGGCTTGACAATAATAGTTGTTGTGCTTCCAAAGTGCTACAGTTGGTTTAAACAACTCAACTTGTATGAGTAGTTCAGATTATTCTGTCAAATATGCATTGCTCCACATTTATCTTTAAGTGTGCTATTGCCGTTGCTGAGTATTTTTAGGTCCTTCTGGAATTCCTCACAGTCCTCTCTGGTCTCAGCTGACTTTCCCTGCTGTGATGAATAGCAATAGGAAACCTTTGGTTGTGATCTGTAACTTGTAAGAATTAAGACACTTGTTCAGAGACTGGTGAAACTGGTTGATAGCAAGAACCAGAAATGGTTTGATCTGAATAGAAGACATGAAATATATTAAAAAAAATCGCTTATTTGTCATTCCAGATTTTTGCAAAATCTTAAATTCAAAGAACTTCACCTTTTCTTTAGGTATATCTGACATGTTTTTTGATGTATATATTGGTATATGTATGAGTACTTTTCGATGCTCCTCTCTATGTTGAAAATAGCCTGTTTCCTACTATTTTCAGTTTCAATAATTGTGACAGGTTAGATGAACCGACTATTGGATCCCAGCTTTAGCATGAGATGAGTCACCCTCAGCAGGTATCTGTTTATCTCTGATTGTAATAAGGCACAGGGTGATGATCTCGGATGGAAATCTCATGCTGCTAACTGCCTGAGCTAGAGTGAATCGATCAAATTGTCTCAAATCTTTGGCAATTTTGCCCTTGTGAAACGTGTACTTTGTTCCTGTCTTGCTTCATGCTTGGGATGTGGGAATCATTGCGCAGAAATGTTAAAAGGGCTGTAGTGATACAGGGCATGAAGGATCAACCTGGACATCCTCTACTTCAGAATCTAGCAGACTGACAACTGACAAGCTCTTATTATTTCTAAAGTTACGGCAGTAGCTAAATACTTTTTACTGTTTTGTTTTGAGGGGAGGATTAGGGCAGAAGGAAATGAGAACATAATGACTGAAGTACTATCTTGGGCCAAAATGTTCAGCTGGACCAATTTCCTGCCTCTAGCAGATGCCAGTAATTCATGACTAGGGAAGGAGTAGCAGGATGAAACAAATGTGATGATCCTTCCTGTATTATCTTCTCGTAGAAATTACATGTTTCTCCTGGAAATCATAGGTATCCTAAGCAGTAGATTATATCCTGATGTTTTTTCTTTGCTGTTTAATAAGCCCTGAAGATTCCCCCTCAACATAGACACACTGCAAATTTGTGTAGCTCATTTTTCAAACCCACTGGCACTTTGATGTCTGAGTTTTCCAGTGACAATACGTCTGCTGCACAGTGTGGAGAAACTGCTTTGTATTACTTAACTTTTAAATCTATGACCTCATGATTCTGTATTGACTCTTATTTCTTGTGCCACAAGTAAAAAAAATGGTCTTTCCAATTTCACTGTCTCTGTACTGAAGCCTTTCCAATACTGAATAAAGAGAATAATTATTTTAATGCATGTTGTTCTTCTTAAACCTATTGTTGCAAGACAATAAATACATCCCATGCTCCCACACATGTTGACTTCTATAGAAACAGTGCTGCTTATCCTTATGTTGATGCACACAGTTGTTGCCTTGGATTCTCTGTGTGGTCCCCTTCTATTCTATATTGTCACCTGATTCATTCTCTTGGTTTGCATTTGACTAATTTTTCATTAGTAAGTGTAGTTATTTACACACTTGCTTTGACTGAATTCCCACTTTGGTCTGTCTTTTTTTTTCCATTTTTTTTTTTTTCCATTTTTTTCCCAACATTTAAATTACTCCCATGAGAGGCCTAGAAATGTGTGGAGGTGACAGCTGTAGAACTTACTGCACCAGCAGCTTCAGCGAAGGGTAGCTAGATCTGTGCAAGCTTAAAGCATATCTGGCTTCAGAGCTTTGCATGGCTTGGCATAAACTGTCATCTTCCATCAAAATTCTTTGCTTGCATCTCCTCCTATTCCTCCCGCTCCTCCTCCTCTCTGCTCACATTTGCTGTGGTCTGTGACTCAATGTGTGGATTCCTTTGCTAGGTACGCAGAAGAACTGGCTACCACAAGGGTCCTCAAACACAGCAGTGAGTCTGCTAATGGAAAATGCGGAGAAAACCTAGCATGGGCATCCTATGACCAACCAGGTAAGCTTTCTTCTCTTGCTGTCTCGCATACACTGGATAAACGGCTTGACTCATGTACAGTGGGCTCGCAGCATCTGGTTTTAGGAGTAGTGGTGCTTTCTCCTCTTTGAAAGCACATGACCACAGCCCAGCCCCACTCAGGCTTCATGGGGACAGGATGGTGTGTGTGGTTGCCCACGGGTACGAAGAGCTAGGAGCATGTGTTGGCATGGAAGGGGTAAGGAACTGTGGTAGTGTGCAAAGTCCCTTTGGAGGCTCTGTCAGGAAGCAGGCTTTGAGCTTTTTTTCCATGCCTTTAACTTTTGAAGACAAAAATATTGCATGTGTTTTCTGATCATGAATGTAACATGTAACTGGGAACCTTTGTTTTGATTCTTGAGGAGCTGAATTTTTAGCCAGGCTGATAGCCTGTAGTGAGCCCTCAGCCTGCTGAACATCGCTGTGACTCTTCCCTCTTCTTTCTCCAATGAGCAGGGTTCATGCCTTAGCCTGTTCAGACAGCAGGTGGGATGTATTAAAAGTGATGGCTTGCTTTCCTTATTCCCATCCACCCCTGGAATTTCCAGCACAGCCTTAGGGAGACAGAAGTTCATTTCTGCAGGCTGGAGGCCCTGTTTGAAGGGCCCGGAAATTTTAGTAAGCGAGTTTTAGACCAAGAGACACTGCTTGGTTCCTCTGTAAGTGCCAACTCTTGTCTGTAATGGGTACTTTTTCATCATCAAAAAAAAAAACCTGGGGTGGAAAAATACAATTTGAGCTATTTGGCATTCTGTCCATTGCAGGAATCTGAGACAAGGGTTCAGAGCAGCATGGGAAAACACAGATGTACAGCAGAGCTTGCATAGTGGCTATGACTCACGGACTGGGCTTACTACTCCCTTCTTTGTGTTCATGGCCTATGCTCCTTCCCCTGAGGTTAAAGTTACAGAATTCCTATTTAGAGAGCTGTAAACAAAACACATGATTCCTTCCATAAATTATATAGTGCCTGCCTTTCTGAATCCTGTCTGTTGTATTCAATCCATTGTTTCCATATGTAAGTATTTTTTATCCAACAGACTGAATGTCTTGCTGAATAAACTAAGTTACATCCTCTTTTGTTCTGTAAAACATTTCTACATTTCCTGTCTAGTAGGATTGTTCAAAGTACCACAATGAGAAAACTCTTTCTTCAAAGGAAGTTATTGTCTCATCTGGGCTTAGTCCTCATCTCTCTGAGGCAGATTCATTCTTCCTATTTTTCTCATGTAGTTCCCTTTGGATAGTTAATTTGTACCCTGCTCGATGAGGCTGAAATTTGTATTAAGGCATCCATTCAAGGACTTAACAAAGGCAGGCAGTGTTTTTCAGTTTCTTTCTCAGATAAAGAAAAACTCAATAAACCTCCAGCATACTCTGTATTCTCTCTGAAAAAAGTGTTACTGTTGTTTATTTGGCCCTGATTACTGAGTTCTGTAATCATGCCAGGAGATGCTTTTCTTGCTTCAGGGAAGATTTAAGCTTTCAACTATAAGACCCTTCTAGTTTGACCACTCTTCTGGTGCAAGAATAACTTGAATTGTATTCAGGTTTTTATAGTTACATAGCCTAAATCAGTTGTTGGAAATATGTTTATCCCTGTAATCCAAAAAATAGTTGACAGCTGTTTCCTCCCTCTAGTCCTGCAGGAACTGCTCCGTGGCATATTTCTCTTTGTCTTCAAATAAGTGAACTGTCATCTGCCACTAATGTAAGAGGCTGCAGCCTGCCCTGGCAGCTGTAGTATGTCAGGCTTCTCAGGATGCCTTGTCTTATTTTTCATGTGTTGGGAGGTGAAGGCAAGCCCTGGATGACTGAATTCTGACTGGGATGACTGGTGTAGTCATGAAGAACAAGTCGTGTTGCCTGTGGAAACACTGCAGCTTATAAATTCTAGATAGTTTGGAACAGAAATTCACTGTATGTTATAGCCTAAATCTGAGAGCCTGCCTTGATGCATTTGTTGCTATCTAACAACAGGCTTAGACAGTGCTGTTAAATAAAATTAAGTAAAATAAAATAACGACGTGCATGAGGAACACTGGAAGTAAAGGATTGGTTCCTAAAAACATTAGTATGACTTTAATCTAGGTAGATATTTTATTTCTGAAGCAAATTTAATTCCATCTCTACCTTCTTTCCCCTCAGACTGGTAGAAGGAAGTTTGTGATAACAAAAGCTAGAAAAATGTTTGAGAGAAATTCTGTGGTTTGGGGTACCAAGTTTTTAAATAGGTAACCATGGTGCTGCCCATCCTTGCACAGAAATATGTCCTATATGATTCTTATTAGAATGTTTTTAGCAACTTAGTGGGATTCCTTGAAGATTTAAATCCTCTTTAGAGTGAGGAGTGACAGTGAGGCTGGGCACAGCAAAACTAAATGTTAGAGGGATCTTAATACGGTAGTAGGGCTGTGACAGCCTCATGTTCCCTGTAGTGAGGCTGAGAGCGTATTTCCAGGTGTGTGAGCACACAAACACACGTGTACATGTACATGTGTACATATGCAGGTGGCCACGCAGATCAGCATGTGTGTGAACAGTGCTAGTTGTCTCATCATGTTCCCATTTCTGGCTGATGATGATAAAGTCTGTTAAAAGTAGCTGAAGAGAAGCTGCACTGGGGACTGCAGGACAGATCTGTGTGCTTTTTTGGTGGAAGTAAACTTCTATAATTTCTGCTGTAGTCATGACCTAGTGATTCTGATTCTGTGAAAGAGGCGTGGGAGTGAGATTTCTGTGTGCTGTCCTTCTGATTGAAATGCATTTTGAACAACAACCAGCCCATGTTTTGGGAGAGCTTTTTCAAGTGGGAATTGTTTTAAATGAAACCTTCAAATGCATCCTAAATGGAAATGGATGCTAAATATAACTGCATCATCTATTCTGTAATAATTTGAAATGGAAATGCTGTGGTCGGTTCTCTGAACCAGAGAGGCTAAGGATGCAGGTAGGCTCAGTGCTCTGCTATTGTTCTCTTGGGGGTCATTTTCTCTAGGTGCTGGGAAGCCTGAGGGTCACTGGGCTCTAAACAGTTTTCCCTTAGTAACCTGTGTATCAGAGGTCACTTTCAACACTAATTTGGTTTATGTCCCACAACCACCTTGTTTATAGCTCCCCAAGGGGCAAAGAGCCAGTAGCAAAGTATTTCAGAGGAAAGAGCATGTTCAGGCCCATGGTACCTGCCTGTCCTCTTATGTAAGAATTTCCACATAGGACCCCCCACAGCCCCTGTGGCATGTGACAATTCATGCCCTTCGCTTTGAGGACACTTTTGTGATTTCAAGACAGAATAGATCAAAAGTTGCCGAGTTCTTTGGTCACCTTCTCTCTTTCTGGGAATGAGTCAGTCTAACTTCTTGCAGCCTATGATGCAATGAGTGTTTTAATTCAAGGAGGGTGACAGCAATGCCATATAATAAAAACCTGATCCTGCACATGAAAAATAGAGCACAACTATCAGCTTCTAGGCTTTCACTGCCTGGCTGCGATAAGTTCCAAGCTTTCATTCACAAAACCTGGGAATTAACACATCGTAGATTGTGCCACCTAACTGTGCATATTGTCCTTCATGTACAGGATTGAGGTATTACCTAATGTCATTGCCGTTTTCCTCAAATTAAAGAGTTAATAAATCTTCACATGATGTTCTTTAAATTAAAAAAAATAATGAAGAGATACTGTTTGTCAACACTTCCATCTCTCCTGCAAGATTTCCATTACAGAGATTTTAAGTTCTTGTCACATGGAGCCTCGGTACACTTCTCAGGGCTACACTAAGCAGAAAGGGTATGACTTTCTCTTGAAATACTTTTTAAGCTCTATCACACTGATCTGTTAATGGAGGTAAAATGAAGGGCTGGTAGCAGTTGGAATGCAGTCCTAAATCTATAAAATTGCTACATACAAAGCATACATAGTCACTTATGCACCTGTACACATAAAATATGTGCTTCATAAGATCTGACATGTCTGCAGTCACTTTCTGTACTTGTGTTCTTCCCAGCTTGCCACAAGCATATCTAAATCCTTCCTGACTTGGAAGTCTAGGGTGGGACAGGATGATGTGCTTGGGTTTTATGGTTTGGGGTTTTTTTACTAGTACTTTTCCTTCTGTATTGCACACAGATTGCTGTGCACTTTTTTCAGTCTTTAGCTTTAGTGTGAGTAATAAACGAACACGTATTTACTTGTGTTATGGACTTCACCTGTAAAACAGGTCTGCAGGGTTTGTTGTTTGGCATAGGGAGAGCAGGTAAGGAAGGAACCTATTGTTATTCCTGAAACTTTTACTTTGAGATGTAAGAGAGGTTTTACTGCCTTTTTATGTAGAACATGTAAACTGAGTCTCTTAGGAGATCACCGTCCCTAACAAGCAGTTTGGCATAGGTAAGTTCATTGTACTTTGACTTCATAAACCTCTCAAGAGGTGGCATTTCATTCAACATTTTCTTTTCAGTGACAATTCGACAGCCAACATGCCAGGCTAACAATGCCATCCTTTTAGCAGACTGCACTCACAAGCAACTGAAGTTTAAAGAAATTAATGCATTATCTGACATCTAGAATAGCGCAAGTTTAAGACTTTTTTTTTTGCTGCAAAATAGCAAAACATGAGTCATGGCTGATCTGCAGCCAACAGTCCACCAGGGACCAGCGTTCTTCATGATGACAGGCTTAACAGCATTGGCTATGAAATCAACTGGGCTTGCGTTGTACTCCCTGGAACGCTACACAGAAATTTAATTATTGATGTAGCTCAGGGAAAAATATGCCTCCTTCTCCCCCACAGTGTTTGACACAAGAATTTCCTAACAACCAGTAATGGAAAAGAAGAAACATTTGACTTTTGAGTATGTAGCATCTGCAAATTCTGGTTGGAGCTCCTGCCCTCTGTCCTGCCTGTTCCACTGGATCCATTGCAGATTATCTGAATCTTCTCCTTTCTAACAGGTTCCTTAACTCTTCAACAGAAAAAAAAAAAAAGGATTATTTCTTTGGCCAACATCACCCTTAAAGACCCAAAGACATGCAGAGCTACATCACTACAGGGCCATAGTCTTAGTCCTTACACAATTGTAGGAAAGTGTATTTGAGGTGGCTGACTATAGTTAGAGTGCCTCAAAGTGGACATCCCCAATGGCTCAAGTGCTAAGTACCACTAAAAATAAATGCTCTTAAACTTGAAGTATTAAATGCTGGTGAGAAGGTGGAAAAATAGAGGATGTCAGAAGTGTCATTTTTTGCTTTGATTTGCTCAGAGGTGAAAGGGAAGCTGTTCGTACACCTGTATCCATAGGTGGGAGGCCTTCCTGTAGAAAAGGTCCCTGTGCCCTTTTGCTCAGAAAATCTGACAAAGTTCAATGAGGTCTTTTCAAATGCATTCCAAGAGGGAGAAGCTGGTGAAAACTGTATATAGAAGCGTAATGATAAGAACACTCATCCAAGATAAGGGGGATGTGCCTTCACTGCTTTCCAGGCTGAAAGTTACAGAAGGCTATGGGCAGAAACAAATGTAAACTTAATGTGTTAAATTACCAGATGATTTATTTGAGGATTAAAGGGATTTCTGCCTCATCTTGACCCAAATAATGTCCAAAGGCTTTTCTGACTTTTAAGTTGTGAAGTTTTAACAGCAGACAAGAATTGGTGGCTGGTCCTGTTCCCTGATCTACTGGTGGCAGTATAACACTCTTCATTAACTCTGTCTTACCCGATGAGCATCTTGCTGCAGGGATCTTCTCTGGATGGGATGAACTCTGCCTGATTATACAGCAGTTTCAGAGGTTGCCTGTCCAGGCTTTGAGTCGGGCTGTGTGAGTTGTACATCCCTGGCACTCCAGTGGAGAAATGGATGGACCGTGTGTGTTTGTGTTGGGCAAAACTCAAATCATTGATGGCTTGAGATGCTTAACAAAAAGCACAGGAGTAAGTAGTAACTGAGTAGCAACACCTATTGCTAAATATATTTGATAAGTTACATGTACTACCACGTCACCTGCATTTCAAAAACTCTTTTCAGTAAAAATACTTTCTAGAAGTTCTTGCCAGCTATTAACAGAAGATCTTGCTGGCCAGGCTATAAGTGAGCTACATACACTCACAGTAGATTTCTCCTGTCTTTCAGGGAAGGATGTGGCTGACAGATGGTACAGTGAAATAAAGAATTACAGCTTTCAAAACCCAGGCTTTTCTTCTGGGACAGGTAAGTACAGACTGGGCACTTTTCATCAACAACACAGCTTTTATTTTAAGAAATTGCCCATCCAACTTGTTTTAGCATTTTTCAAAAAGCTACCTTTCTTTCTTAGGGAAAAAATATTTGAGTTTACCCAAAGTTTTATATTAGAAACTGACAAAAGGGTAAAAGGAAACTGAGAAACGAAGAAGTAAGCAAAATTTTGGGTTTTAATATTATTTTTCCTCTAATGCCATAGTTTTTAAAAGGCAATTTATCTTTAACGGAAATGAATTTGTAGGAAATACTAAATTGGCATCATACAGGTGTCTTACTAAATGTACTGTGCTGTTGTTTACATTGGCATATGTTCTCTACCAAGTTGAATCACTCCAGTCACAGAGGTAACTTCAGATATAATTTGGAGATCAGCCACAGGCCATTGACTGCATATTGATAATCCAGAGTCAAATGAACATAAGGACGTTATTCCTTGAGTACTGCTCAAGGAAAATATTTGCCTGAGCTTGTTTCAGATGAAGAAAGTCATGGTATTCTCCCATGGGGTTTGTCTGTGCATAAAGGGAGCAAATGACAGAGTAGCACAACACAAGGGTGGTTATAACTGGGCAGAAGCAGCCACAAAACCACCATTATTTTGAACAGTTACACGTGCAGACACATGAAGGAGTATAAGATGGTCAAAGCAAATGAACGATAGTCACTGTCAGAGCTGCTGTTTGTACTGCAGGGAGTGAAGCACATGATGTCTTTGATTTTATATCTGATACTCATCAAACTACCTCTTTCATGATTCTCTTACTAGGAATTCTTACTTGGCTATAGGACCTGGAGCTGTGAATAACAGTGTGGAACCAGATCAGATCAGGCTTTTTAAGTCATAGAGTCACCAGGTTGGAAAAGACCCATCGGATCAAGTCCAACCATTCCTATCAAGCACTAAACCATGTCCCTCAGCGCCTCGTCCACCCATCCCTTAAACCCCTCCAGGGAAGGTGACTCAACCACCTCCCTGGGCAGCCTCTGTCAGTGCCCAATAACCCTTTCTGTGAAAATTCTTTTCCTAATATCAAAAGCCTAGGTGTAGTTTTCTTTTTATGTTCTTGGCTTCTTCTCTTGTTGGAGAAAGAAACAGTTTTCTATTACTCTTTCTTTCCCTGTCCTTCACAAGTTATAGGTTTAGTACCTAAAAATGAATTCCTATGTTTATATCTTTTCAGGTCACTTCACAGCAATGGTATGGAAGAGCACAAAAAAGATGGGTGTTGGAAAAGCATCTGCTAGTGATGGCTCTACGTTTGTGGTGGCTAGATATGACCCAGCGGGAAATGTAGTAAATCCAGGCTATTATGAAGAAAATGTCCTTCCTCCAAGAAAATAACTTTTTTTTTTTTTTTTTTAAAGGTAGCCTTACTACCTTTTAAGGTAGTTTTACTGCCTTTAAAAGTGAACCTGGTTTTGGACTTAATGGTGTTAGAAATGAAGTATGATTCAATGAAATATCCTGGCTGATACTCCTGGTCACCCCTCATTACAGAGGAAGTGATTACCTGTTGCTTGAGTCGATCTGCATATTAGGTCTCTGTTGTTTCTGAGGGGACTTCAGTCTATTTGAGGATGAAGTATATGCAGCATTTCTGAGGGGTAAAATTTATAAGGTGGGTTGGTTTTTTGTTTAGTTTGCATGAACTCTGTGTCAGCATGTGAGTAAGCACATGTTGGGTGTCTTTTTTTTAAACAAGCAAATTTATAGCTTTCTGTGAGATGAAGATATCAGCTTGTAATTATGTCATGTACTCCCAGTTTTCCAGTATTTTTTGATAACTAACTTCTTTGCTCTAACTATACCTCCTGCTACTGTGGGGCCTTCTCTCTGCAGATGGAACATATGCAAAACTTCCTGTATGAAATGTACATGTGTAAAATGTAATGGCATTCAGACCTATGTGTTTTTATTAAAAAGATCAAACGAAACACTAAAACATTGCTGGCAAAATTGATTCCATCAAGCAAGGCGTAACTAACACATGACCTGAAAACTACTAAAATTGCTTAAATACCAGTGTTACATTTTAGATGTTAATATTTAAAATCTATATGAGATTGCAGTTTACAGTATGTACGTTGTCTTACAATCAAATAGTTTACTTCTGTTACAGGAAAGTAAGATGCTACTTTTTCTCTTAGATATTAATACACAAAATCATTTCTTTGAAGCACATTGGATTTTATTTCTCCATAACTTATTTTTCTTTCCTAAGGAATTCTTGCAGGTGTCATGCTATACAGACAATATTCCAAAATCATCTCGTCTCCTTTAGTAATGTTACAGTAGGAGGTATGCACATGGACATGCTCTTTGTTCATATCATTCAATAATAGAAATACTTCACATCCTGGAGTGATGCCTAGAAATAATTCAGATTGGATTTCCTTAAAAGCAAACAAGCAAAAATTCTGAGGGCACTTTTTTCTCTTATGAAATGTAGATTGGGCTCTGTTGGCCAAGTTCATATACTGTGCTTCAATCTGGAGTTTTCTTTACTTTGTAGATGTTTCTTTTGACTTCTGTTGGGATTCTGTATGCCAGGATATGATTTGTGAAGAGTGCCATTACAGAAATACTTTGTTTACACAGTTGTAATAAACTGCACTGTTACAGCTTGATTATATGTCACTGTGATGCTGTATGTTACAACACTTTTGCTGTAATCAAGAATTTAACATATATAATGAGCATCTGAAAATTAAATATTTTTAATATTAATTACTCAAGCCTTTTCTCTTACCTGAGGGGTTTTTTTTTTGGATAGTCTTCAAATTTTATTTCCAGAATATTAACATGTGACATTATTGCTTTTGCAACATGGAGCAAAGAAATTAAGCAGCAAGTACTGTAGACCAGGAAAGAAAGAAGAGACCTTCTAAGAAATGATAAATAATACAGCAGATTGTACATCATCCCTTTCTGCAATGATTTAACTGACACTTGAAGCCGAAGAGGCATACCTCTTTCTCTCTTGAACTCCTGCTTTGTATCTTGTTTCATTTCTGCTGCTGCCTCTCTCGGTTGATGTGTTCTCAGTAGAGAATACCCACTCAACTCCCACTCAGGCGTGTGCGTTTCAGTGACTGCAGGCTTGGGACCTTCCTCTCTCCAACCCTCAGCTAACAAATGCTGCAGCTCCAAATAGGTTAGTGTTTCACGTGCAGTACATTGTCATCCCTGAGAATGAGCACAGGGCTTTCTGGAAAAAAATAGGCTTACTGCAACTGACATAAAGGTGAAAGCTGATGTTAAATAAATTAACAGCATTAAAATACAATTTTTTTTTGTTTCCTCACCCTGACATTGCTGCTATTGGCCCTATAATTCCTTGAGGGGCTAGTGTAAAACCATATATATTCTAGCTGAGCGAGTCAAGTCAGAATTTTTCTTTGCTACCACCTAGATTTTCTTCATGTCAGAGAAAATTGGGAAGGTAGGTAAAAAGAAGACAAAATATAAGCTTGTAGTTCATAGAATCACCAGGTTGGAAAAGACTCATTGGATCATTGAGTCCAACCATTCCCATTATCTCTATTTAAAAATGCTAGTGGCAAATGAAGTTCCAGAGCTTTTCAGACAGAGAATTTTGAGGGTCTATCAGAGATCGTCAGACATGGAAAGAAGTACAAGACCTCTCAAATAGACTGAATGCACACTTTATGCACTCCACAGAGATTCAATGCATGTAAGTACAATTGCAACAGTTTTTAAACCCCTGTTGATTTAATTCTTCATGAACCAAGGTCATGATGTTGATGCCTTCTGGAAATGGACTCTGGCTGCTCAGTGAACCATGAGGTATGTGGGAGTCCAAATGCGAAGGGAAGGATGACATTGTTGATGTGACTCACCCAAAGCCATATGATTTTTGGGAAGTGTACACTGAAGCCTGACTTAAGAGCCATCTCTATTAAAAGAGTGGGTGTATGTGTATTGCTCCGCTCCCTACCACATCTTGGAGAGTTGTGGAGATTGGAAATTGATAAGGAAAGGTTATCTCCTGTCATGTTAGAGCAGAACAAGGTATTTAAGGGCTTCCTCAGCTAGAGCTGTACACATGAAAATACTGGGGATAAAGAAAAGGATGATCTGACAGCTCTGATATCAGAGAAAAATACCTATCTTTAGAGGCCTGCAGATGGTTTCTGAAGTCTTTTTACAGCAACAGGAGGAGGAAGAGCTGCTCTGGGGTGTCATTTCCAGTCATCTGTGTTGAATAATAACAAAACACTTAGAGAAGAACTGGGGCTGATACTTTAAAAAATAAAAAAAAAAAAAGTGCTACAAAGGGAAGCCTGCATTAACACATTTTAATTTGCTACCTTCCCTCCTTTATCTTCACAAACAGACAAAATCCAGGCCATTCCTCCTCCAAAAGTGGAAGATGACATTGAGAAGTGTCAGATTGAGTCCACAGGAGGACAACAAAGATTATGAGAAGGCTAGAACATCTCCCATACAAGGACAGGCTGAGAGATTTTTGCTTGTTCGACCTAAAGAACAGAAGAGAAGGCTTTGGGGAGAATTTACAATAGCCTTCCAGCACTTGAATGGGGCCGACAGAAAAGCTGGGGAGGAGTTTTTTGTGAGGGTGTGAAGTGACAGGGTGAGGGGTAATGGTTTTAAGCTGAAAGAGGAGAGATTTAGATTAGCCATCAGGAGGAAGTTTTTTTCCTGTGAGGGTGATGAGGCCCTGGCACAGGTTGCCTGGAGAAATCATGGGTGCTCCCCATCCCTAGAGATGTTTAAAATGAGACTAGATGGGGTTTTATGCAACCTTATCTAATGGAAAGTGGGTGTTTCTGCCAATGGCAGGGGGGCTGGAATTGGATGATCTTTAAGGTCCATTCCAACCCAAACCATTCTATAATTCTATGAAGTGGCAGAAGTACTGTTAGAATACCACAGATACCATGGAAAACCATATCACACAAACAATAATAATAAGCTCATAGACAACAAAGATGTGAGCATGTCATTGGAATCTTGCAACCTGTTCTTGGAAATGCTTTGCTTTTTGAGAGCTCAGCCACTTTAGTTGTCTCCAGCTTTAATTTTTCAGGTGGATTTGCCTCCTGCCATAAAGGATCACCAAGTCCAACTCTCTGCAACTCACATAACTACATAAGAATCATTGAGTATCTCAAGAGAGGATCTGAGTCCTTGTTTATCAGCAACCTAGGAAAAGCTGTAAAGAGGTCCACAAAGAGCAAGAGTATGTTAAAGCACGGCCAGGATGCAGAGCTTGCTAATCTGCAATGGCTAGTGGCAGTTCATCTAGGCAAACTTGTGCTGAGAGGCGATCAAAATCCAGAATAGGATTCAAAAACCAAAAGGCTGTGAACTCTCAGAACAACTTAATCATAGAACTGTTTGGGTTGGAAGGGACCTTAAAGATCATCCAGTTTGTACCCCACACCATAGGCAGGGACACCTTCCCCTAGCACAGGTTGCTCAAAGCCTTATCCAACCTGGCACTGAACACCTCCAGGGATGGATTATCCATGACTTCTCCAGGCAACCTGTGCCAGGGCCTCACCACCCTCACAGGAAAAAATTTCTTCATAGTAGCTAATCTAAATCTCCTCTCTTTCAGCTTAAAAACATTATCCATATTTCTGTCACTCTGCTTTCTGATAAAGAACCCCTCTCCAGCCTTCTCCTCTCCAGGCTGGACAATCCCAACCCTCTCAGCCTGTCCTTGTCCTGGAGGTGCTCCAGCCCTCTGACCATCTTTGTGGCCTCCTCCGGACGCGCTCTGACAGATCCATATGCGTCCTATGCTGAGGAAACCAAACCTCTCCCCTGTCCTTCATCTCTGCTGTGCTCACTGCTGAGTCAGAAGGGAAGTCTAACAGTTTGTTCATTTTGGGGAGGGATAATCACGAAGGGCACTTTGCCCTCAGCAACTCCCGTAGGGTTGCACTCTCCTCTTTCTCTGTCGCCCTCTGGTGTCAAGTTATCAAGGTAACCGCCGGGAGAGCTGGAGCATTTGAGAAACCGTTTCTGGTCCCACATCAAACATTCCGGCTGCAAAGCCCGGGGGCAGAATCTCGTAGGCTCACAGCAACAAGTGCCGAGGCAGTGAATGGTGACAGGCTGAGAGAGTTGGGGTTGTTCAGCCTGGAGAAGAGAAGGCTCTGGGGAGACCTTATAGCGACTTTGCAGTACCTGGAGGGGCTACAGGAAAGCTGGGGAGGGATTGGTTTCAAAGGCTTGTGGTGATAAGACCAGGGGGAATGGCTGCAAATTGGAGAGGGGCAGATTTAGATTAGACAGAAGGAGGAATTTCTTCACCATGAGAGAGATGAGGCCCTGGCCCAGGCTGCCCAGGGGAGCTGTGGCTGCCCCACCCCTGGGGGTGTTCACGGCCAGGCTGGATGGGGCCTTGGGCAGCCTGGGCTGGTGGGAGGTGCCCCTGCCCGTGGCAGGGGGGTTGGAACTGGAACCTTTCCTTAGGGATGTAGTCTTTCCCGTCGCTTGCCTGCCAAAAGCTTTGGAAGGGACGCGCTTCCAGTTCCAGCCGCCTCCCCTTTGGAGCTCCAGCCCCGGGATGCGGCTGCTGCCGGGGATCTGGGCGGCAGGTGGCAGCCTCGCTCCGCCTTCCCGATGGAAAAGCTGCAGAAGCAGAGGAGCTGCTGCCACCTCCGTGCGGGAGACACCCGGGTTCTGCTTTGCCCTGACACCTGCGCCACTTCGGCTTTTAGCTCTGAGCATCATTTGTCGTGTGCTTAAAGGCGGGGATCGGTTCTTGGACCGTTATGAGGAACGGCTGAGAGAGCTGGGGGTGTTTAGCCTGGAGAAGAGGAGGCTGAGGGGAGACCTCATTGCTCTCTACAACTACCTGAGGGGAGGTTGTGGAGAGGAGGGAGCTGGGCTCTTCTCCCAAGTGACAGGGGACAGGACGAGAGAGAATGGCCTCAAGCTCTGCCAGGGGAGGTTTAGGCTGAGCATTAGGAAAAAAATTGTCACGGAAAGGGTCATTGGGCAGTGGCAGAGGCTGCCCAGGGAGGGGGTTGAGTCACCTTCCCTGGAGGGGTTTAAGGGACGGGAGGATGAGGTGCTGAGGGACATGGTTTAGTGTTTGATAGGAATGGTTGGACTCGATGATCCAGTGGGTCTTTTCCCACCTGACGATTCTATGATTTCATGAAAGACAGGCTGGGTTAGCTGCATTCCAGTACTTAAAAAGGGATTGTAGGAAAGCTGGGGACAGACATTTCAGCAAGGCCTTTTGTAACAGGATGAGGATTAATTATTTTAAACTAAGAAAGGTAGATTTAGATTGGATACAAGGAAGAATAAGCTATCCAGGGAAGCAGTGGAATCCCCTTCACTGGGGGTGTTCAAAATGTGGCACTTCAAGGCATGGTTTAGTAGACACGGTAGCGTTGGGCTGATGATTGGGCCTGATGATCTTGGAGGTCTTTTCCAGCTTTGATGAGTCTGTGATTCTAAGAAATATTTTACAATGACAGTGGTGAAGCAGTGGAACAGGTTGCGCAGGGAGGCAGTAGAGTCCCAGTCCCTGCAAACATTCAAGGTCAGGTTAGATGGGGCCCTGAGCAACTTGATCCAGTTAAGGATGCCCTGCTCACAGAGGTGGGGGTTGGACTAGAAGACCTGTAAAGATCCCTTCCAACCCAAAGCATTCTGTGATTCTATGGGTTAGGGGTTTTTTTGCTGTGTGAATCGGACTAAAAATGTAATTTGGAAGGGATTTAGCTGAGCCAATAAAAATATAGAGTGAGGTAAAGCAATGGGAATACAAGGAGATTTATGGAATCACAGAGTCATTAAAGAAAAGACATCTAAAATCACCCAGTCCAACCATCAGCCCAACACCACCACACCAACTAAACCATGTCCTGAAGTGCCACCTCTACATGTTTTTTGAACACCTCCAGGAATGGAGACTCCACCACTTTCCTGGGCAGCCTGTTCCAATGCTTCACCACTCTCTTGGTAAAGAATGTTTTTCTAATATCCAGTCTAAACCTACCCTGAGTCAACATGAGGCCATTTTCTCTCATGCCATCACTTGTTACTTGGGAGAGGAGACCAACACCCACCTTGCTGCAACCTCCTTTCAGGCAGTCGTAGTGAGTGATAAGGTCTCCCCTCAGCCTCCTCTTCCCCAGGCTAAATAATCTCAGTTCCCTCAGCTGCTCTTCACAAGACTTGTGCTTTAGACCCTTGACAAGCTTCTTTGCCCTCCCTGGAGTCTCTGCCTACAGCTTACTCAAACAGTGCAGCTTGGGGGCTGCTGCCTTGTCTACCTCCATTCAAAGTTCACATTAAACATTGACTCCAGAAAATAAAGTAATAACAAGAAAATTTATGATATGAAAAGCTTGCATTTATGAAAGCATACTGGCTGATGCAGTTCTCAATGCTTTTTATAGTACTGACTCAATAGTTGAATATCCTCACCAGGCCTGGGCACAGAGAGAAGGTGCTGGATACCTCTGAGTGTACTGAGATGAATCTATTGAGAGTGGAAGAAGACAGAAGAGGTGATCTGTGGCCACAGCTCCAGGGGAAATTGAGGCTGGAAGGCTGCCTTAAAGTGGCTTCTCTGTGTGCACTCTCAATATATGGCATTTTTCTCTTGTCTGAGAGGAAGCAATGGCCTGCCTGGCCACAGAGGAGATGGAGATGGCTTCTCCAGACCAGAGAAGACCTCCCCCTGCTCCCTTTAGGGACTTGTCTATTGGTGGGGTAGTGTCAAGAAGGGGTTTATGTTCCTTATGTGTCAAATCACTACATACAGCTATCTGTCCCACATGTTACTTCCAGGAAACAAATAGCTTACAGTGCCTTGCATTCTTTGTGCCTGTGCTGTGCCCAGCCTGCCTCTCCTCTTAGAAGCATCAATACAAAAATTATGCCAGTGTAAGAAGCGGAGGGGGGGCTTTCCCTTTGCCATTCCAGCACAGGTATATTACCAAATGCCTCACTCCAGACAGTTATATTGTAGAAAATATGCTTTTTTATTGAACTTTACCAATGTTAAAGCATCTCCATTAGAAAATCCGGAGAAACATTTAAATGAACAAGCAGGCTGTTTCTCTCCTATATTTGATAATTAGTGATAAATCATGTCCCTTTTGGCTGCTTGTCCACTTCCCTTGGCAAGTGCAGAGCTTGCGTTTAAAGCTCAAAGAATCTTATTCAATTATTTTGGTTTGTGCTCTCTCTCCCTTTCTTGGTTGGAATTGCTAGTGAACACAGTGCCTTCAGGCTGTAATTTCCTGTTGCATATTTTCTGAAACCATGTGAGGGATTGCTCTTGATGAGCTTTCCAGGAGCTTGCTACAATTGAGCTTGGCTCATTACTAGCTAGATATAGCCTTCAGCTTCTTGCCATTCTTATTCTCTCACTGTTCAGGATTGTTTTATTTTCCCCTCCCCGTGTTTGAATGCTAATATGGGTCATGGAGTCTCTGAAGGTAGATAGTTCATTTAGGCTAGCACAGGAAAAGGACAGGAAGAGAGAGAGTTCCGAGCACTATGGATGTTTTGTGGTGCTTATATGCCAGACCAGGGCCTAGCAGGCAATGGTCTAAGAGACAATGATGTCTGCTCATAAGTGTATGTCATCCTTATGCTGCTTTTCAGTACGAAGATGATCTGGTGGACAGAAGTCATTGAGAAATTCCTAGGGTTGTAGGTTGCCCAAATTATATGGGAGGATTAAAAAAAAACATCTGCCATACCGCAGAGGATCATCCTGTGCATGTCTGGTTCATCTGGTGGAGCAGATTGAGATGACCCAGCTGTACCTGCACTGAGTAAAGGACTCCACCTTCAGGCCAGAAAGAGGATTCAACAACGCAGACTTAATCTTGGCAGACCTGTGTACCAATATGCTCTGCCAACTACACAAGCAGCTGGAAGGTACATTATTTCAGGGAAGAGGATCATAATTTCTGGAGGCTGCTTTATACCTGAATGAAGCAGTGTTCACTGCCATGTACATAGCTATGATTCTTTTTTCTTAGCTCAGCTGCTTATTCTCCTACCCTCCTGCTTGTGGTGCTTTAGATGTTTGTGGGGTGATGCTCTGGACCATAGAAGCCTCACAAAGAAGAGTCGGGCTAAAGGTGATGCTTTCCTCCTCTTCTGAGGACTAGATTAGAAAAAGGCAATTTACAACTGTGTTTGTGGAGCTGTGTGGCTATCGAAAGGCTGACAGCAAGATCCTTGTCCTGGTTTTATGTGGTATCAGTGGTCTGGAGTGATCTGCAAAAGCACTGAAGTCCTCTCTTCTGACTAGTGAGAGACCCTATCCCTGAAACTGCAACAGACAGTGAAGTGCTGCTAGAGTATGACATCAGTCTGGGCAAGAAGAGGCATTGTCATGAATTCCCACAAGTGCCAAGGTCTCCTGGATGCTCTGAGGGAGGGTATGGTATTCAGAGCTTTGAAAGATCAAAGGCAGCTTGAAAGGTCACCATTCTTTTCTTTGGCCCCTTGACTGCAAGCTTTGTGGGGCAGCAAAGCACAGTTTAATATTGCTGTGCCTCTACGAGCTAAAAAGGAGTCTATCATTACATGCTACCTTTCACACACCATCTCTCCCCTGCCTCCACTTTCAAAGGTTAGGATTAATGAGAAGAACTGAGTATTTTTGTTTATGTATAAAATCCCCCAAGCATTTGCCAAGGATGTTTTGAAAAGCTTTAGAAAGAGAAAAAAAATTCTTGCCTCTCTTTGTCTCATAAACTTCTATAAAATTGAATGCAAGAAAAACTCAGTGATTGTTTTCTGCCTCACTGTAACTTGCGCTTCAGTGAAATGTACTGTAAATGTTAGTACTTGTTTCTCTATGCCCGTCACAATAGCTAAAGAGTTAAAATTGCTAATGATCTTTCCAGCAGCCTAGCTATTTTTCAGCTGCTCACTGAGGCCATTAATCAACATACCTAAGACTGCTTGAGCAACATTTACTAGCAATTAACCTATGCTATGGGAATATTTTTTCCCTATTACATTCCTAATCTAGTCTGCACATCAAATAAAAGATGCATCCTAACACTGCTTTTTTTGTTGATTTGAAAGGCTGGAAAACAAAAGTTCTGAGACCTACATGGACCAGCTTGATATGAGAAAAGAGAACATCCAAGATGCTGGAAATACGTTACATTAAATTCCCAGACTGTTGAATAGTAAATGAGCTTTTCCTTTCCACTTGCTCTTCCTAAAGCTATATAGATGACATAACAGGCATCTGAGGTGTGTTGCAGTTAGTGAATTCTTATTTTAATAGATTAATTGAAAGACTCTCTAGGGAAGAAAAGGAAATGTTTGCTCATTCTCCCGACCTTTACAGTACCCCACTTTTTTTCTGATCATATTCCTCAAGGGCTGAATGGTTGTACCACCTCAATTTTCACTAGTAAGATGCAGGACCAGAATATTTTTAATGTTGTTTCAGTGGTGTCAGTGTAGTTACACTTGGGATAATCTTCATATTTCCCACTGTCTACATAATTTATTTGGTGGCTAATATCACTGCGTGGTTTAATAAAGTTTCTTTACATCACAGGAGAAAGGAAATAGGAGAGTTAGGGAGAAAGTGAAGAAACAGTATGCCTCCAAAATTATTGCAAGGGACTTTCCTGATTTGTAGGACTTGGCAAGATGGCAAATTAAAACTGTCAACAGTAATTAACATGCACTGTAAGCTGCGTTGGTGCAGTATTCTAGATCTGTTGATATGGCTGTGTAGGGCTGGCATCCCATCCTAGCATTCACTGGCAGTTCCCTATGAAGGTGGTCTAGAAGCCTTAATATTACTTAAAGCTAGAGGAATGCCAAGCCCTGTAAGTGTGATCAGAAGCAGCTTAGTTAAAGTAGCACATGCACCAATGGGGAGTTTGCACCAGCACAACCCCTGTCATTAGCCCTGGTGAAAAGGCAGGTTGGAGCAATGAAGGGAGACTTGTCTGTGTTGAAACGAGCTGTTTTTCTGTGTACATCCTTCTGCTGCCTGTGTTTCAGCAGTGTAAGATATAGTGCAGACTTTTAGTAGCCAGTAGCAGCTTTAGATCCTAGAAGCAGAGGAAGGGCTTTTAAAAGAAATGGATTGTCTGCCATGGTTTACAGTTTGTTTGCATCACTAATATCTACTTCTTTCTTTTTGTACTGAAGATAGTAATAAATTTATTACTAAAGTATCAACAGCAGAATTATTTTCTTCTCTTATTAACCCAAAGTTTCCTGTTTAGTCTCTGTTTTCCTTTACCACAGAACCTGCAGTTCATGCTTGGTATCAAGTTAGACCAAATTTTGGCATTTCCAATTTTTGCAGCATTTGTCATTCAGCCATGCAAGTCTAATAGGCAGGACTGTAAAAGAAGCCTAAATATAGTGATCAACTTGGTCTTTGCTTATGCCAGAGACAATACCAGTTTCTAGCCCATGTAGTTATGGCGGAAGAAGACTTCAACATGAGACACAAAACCAAACAAAAAAATATGTCTCCAAATACACTTAATTCTTACTTTCTCTTGGAGTATGACTAATGAGTTTGAAGTGATTAGTAAAGGCTTGGCTTCATTAAAGCCCCTCTCAAAATTGCCCTGTTATCTATGATAAGAAAGGAGGATGTCACTTGAGCATGGTGTCCCTGCTCATCTGGATTGGAGTGAAAAAGCAGGCAAAAAAACCCAAGCAGGCCCCAAGTATTGAAAAGGGACAGTCTAGTTCCCCTATTACATTTGCTGAACTCATTTAATACCTCTACATTCTGGCGATTGTGATCTTCAAAAGCATTTGTAACATGGTTGGAGATTTCAGGCTGAGGGGCAGACTCTTTGGCAAAAGCTGAGTTACAGAAACAGACGCCGACACCAGGTCTGAGTGTAATACAACCTAATTAAAATTAAGAATGTTTGGAAACGTGCTTGGTTATATTCTGCAGGCAATGAAAGGCTGTTTCCCTAAAAATGCAATCTTGATGATTTGCCCCATTTATATTCTTGTCTTTTCATTTATTATTTACCTAAACCTTATAAAGCAGAGCTTTCTCCATCCTCATGAGGCAAGTATGTATACAAATGGCAGGTACTGATGAAATGTTTACTGAAAAGATTAGCTTGTCAATGAGGCAAAGGATGGATATTGATCCCTCTTCTATGTTTGTCAACCTGTAACCTGTTTAAGAAATGGCCTACAGCAATGAAATCCAATCAAGCACTCTCTGCAGCTCCAGTTTTCTTGTAATACAGGGAGGGGATTCAATCACAATAAAGGAAATGAACCACTTACCATATAAATGAGGGTAAGACAATTAACAGGTTACAGGTTGCAAGTGAGGAGAGTTCTGACTGCAATGCAAGATTAAAAGATGGACATCCTGTACACCTGATCTTTCCTGTGGTCTTTCTATGGTGAGAGGTTATTATGTGGTAAAACATGTTGCAATGCTGAGTTAGCAGGGTTAACAGAACTAAGTGTATTATGTGCTCTTCCTAACTGAACCCCTGCGTGATAACTTTGTAATGGAAATGTTTTTAAAGAGGTGACCAAAAGCTTTTTATAAGTAATTAATACCACTTGCCAGTCCCTAGAGCCACCTGAGAAACATTTTTTAATGAGAGGTGTGAGAGAGTAGAATTTTTATTTGATTCAACATCAGAAGAAAATTGAGCTTTTTCCAATATGATCTTCCTACAGTCCCCTCAGTAATATAAGTTACAGGTCAAAGTTGTGTTTGAGACAAGTACTGCAACTGCCAGGCTGTAGATAGTCTTCAGTTTCTTGTCTTGAAACAGTTTTTATTGCATGAATGAATAAGAGGCCAGTTCGACTTACAGACAGGCTGACATAGATCCTCTCTTCTCTCAAGAAAGGTGGATACCCATGTACAACATCCAATTTGTAGGTTCAGATCCCTGCCCTGAGACAGAGAAAATGGCAAATACTTCAATATTGGCTGCTGTTTGAGACAAATGATTAATCACTTTGCTTTCTTAGGTATGTATTTCCTGCTGTAGAAATACAAACCTAGATCCTGTTAGGAAAATATGAAATGAAGTATTTTTTCCATTCAAAGTATAGGTCTTGGTACTTGTGGTGGGTTGACACTGGCTGGCTGTCAGATACCCACTAAGCCACTCTCTCATTCTCCCTCCTCAGCGAGACAGAGGGAGAAAATAGAATGAAAAGCTCATGGATCAAGATAAAGACATGGAGACCACTCACCAATTACTGTCACCAGCAAAACAGCCTTGGCTTGAGGAAATTAATTTCATGTATTGACTGTTAATAACAGAGAAGGATAATGAGAACTGAAACCACCTCCTCCCTACCCCTGCTCTTCTTTGTAGGCTCAAATTCACTCCCATGTCCTCTGCCTCCTTTCCACAAGCAGTGCAGGCGGTCATGGAAGGGAGGTTGTAGTCAGTCTCTGTAATTCCAGCTCTGATGCTCCTTCCTCCTCACAATCTTCTCTTGCTCTAGTGTGGTCCCTTCACATTGGCTGCAGTTCTTCATGAACAGCTCTAGTGTGGGTCCTTCACATAGATCACATTCCTGCAAGCACCAACTTCTCCAGGTGTGTGTTCCCCTCAGTTTCACAGGTCCTACCAGCAAACCTGCTCACATGCAGATTCCTTTCTGTGGGTTCACAGGTCCTGCCAGGAGCCTGCTTCTGCACAGGCTCTCCATGGGCTGCAGCTTTCTCCAGGGCACAGCCACCCGCTCCTCTGTGACGTCCTCCATGGGGTGCAGGTGGATATCTGTTCCACTGTTAACCTCCATGGGTTGTGTGGGAACAACCTGCCTCATCATAGAATCATAGAATCATAGAATCATAGAATCACCAGGTTGGAAGAGACACACTGGATCATCGAGTCCAACCATTCCTATCAAACACTAAACCATGTCCCTCGGCACCTCATCCACCCATGCCTTAAGCCCCTCCAGGGAAGGTGACTCAACCCCCTCCCTGGGCAGCCTCTGCCAGTGCCCAATGACCCTTTCTGTAAACAATTTTTCCCTAATGTTCAGCCTAAACCTTCCCTGGCAGAGCTTGAGGCATGGGCTACAGGGGAATCTCTACTCCAGCTCCTGGAGCACCTCTTCCCAGTTGTTAGACCAGCAAACACAGCAGCCTATCCTGTCTGATGTCTGTCTTATGTACCTGACACAAGTTCTACCAGTTCTCTAAGTTCAACCCAACAGTCTGCACCCATGTTGATCCAAGCTCCCTTTTTGGGATGGTGACTTCTGTGCTCAGCTCAGCACCCAAAAACCAGATTAGCATGGAGGCTCCCCTCTACCCTCAGATGAAGATGCAGACAGACCACAGCTGACCTAAAAGCCGTTCTGAAAGTGTGGCTCGTGTTGCCCTGCCTGTGTGATGCCTGGCAAGGGAGCGGAACATGCTCTTGTGGTGGGTTAGTGGTTTACCTTGCACAGTTAAATTATGTTTTAAATGTTAAGAGCCATTGTAGTTGTACAGATACTGTGCCTCTTAGCCACATGTACCCTTTCAGTAACGGCTACTGCCACATTTACCCCGTTCCAGGTCCAGCCTCAACAATCTCTTTCCAGTGGAGTTGAATCCCAGTATGCTGTCTTTTCTTTCAATGCCATTAAAAGCAAAATAATAATTTAATTACTAAAATGAGCAAAATAAATGACTGGAGGTATTTCTCATGAGCTCAAAGCCTTAGTTTTGTGACTCAGACTGAGTCAGATGGCAGACACGGAATGTGAAAAATAAATTTGAAAAGTTTGATATAAAGGAAGTGGCTGTATCTTTCATATGCAGTAATGCAAAATCTTTAATTGGTAATAAAAATAATGTGAAATAAAATGCTGAAATAAAGCTGTGACATGGTGGTTCATCTTCCATGAACCTCGTGCAGTAACTATGCACAAAAACTAGTATAAACATCAATGTGCTAAGGACAGACCCTTGAAGGGTGTTCTGGCATTGTCATGCTAGGTAGGGTACTGTGCTGGCACCAGTATGATCTGTTCCACTGTTCCCAGATAGAGATGCCTACCACTCGTTTGTAGGAGAGAAGAAAATCCTACAACTAGTTCCTTCTTTCTCCTGGAACCATGTCCCCTAGAGACTTACTGTCTGCTTTGTTAATGATTAAGGGCTAACTACAGAAGCGCACGTATCAAGTATGGACACACTATATTGTGTCAGGATTGAGGAGGAAGCCTCAGGCTTGTGTCCCCTGTGCCACTCTCCAGTATTAATCTTCTCAGTACATGAAACATTTTTCACCAATACATAACCTCACTTATTACTTCCTGCCATTAACTGCAGCAAATACTCAGACACTCTTCTGGAACATTTCCAAATGAAATCTCAGAGTCATTACATTAACCTTTCCCATTGTAGAGCAGACGGGAATTAGCTATTGGCACACACAGAAATACATAGAAAGTGGTATGATATTTTGCATAATTGTATTTTTATACTTTTTGACAATGTAAAGAGTTAAATAAAAATGTTAAAAATCCTGCATGCTTCATTAAAAACTCTCTATTTCTCTATTTTCAGCAAAATAAGCCATCAGTGTTAGGTTCTATAATTGACACCATTGCTTAGGGAACAAACCTATGAATCTTATTAGAGACAAATTCATTACTTTAAGTCCACCCTTAGGATGCAGAGCTCATAAAAGAAACCCCTGGAGGATTCAGCTTAGGGGATGAGATGATTTCAGGCTGCAAATCTACAGATTTGCTGTAATTAACCTGAACTAATTATTGTCAGGCGATGGGTCAGACATCCTGGATAAAAGCCCCTGACTGGTTTTGTGGTCTACTGGGTTTTCAGTAAGAGAGCTTCTTGTTAAACAAAGAAAAAGTACTGAAAGCACAGCCCTATATATTCTTAAACTAAAATAAATCTTTCCGCTGGGGGACTATAGTAGAGTCTTTTTAAAATGCACACTCAGTAGGCACAGCTGAAAGATAGTGTTTAATACTTTTGTTAGCTAGCTCACTTCAGGTAACAATGAGTGGTAATGGTCAAAGCCAACTCCTTGGTAGGCAAAGCTTGTCTCCATATGAAGTGAATGATTGCTTGCCTACTTTTGCAAATATCACAAGAAGGGATCCATTGAAACACTTCTTTAGGCACCGCAGATATATTGTTACAATCCTGCAATGGATGCTCCCCTATCACTATTCTACAGCCAACAAGAGAGAAGACAGATGCACGAGTGCATCTGCAGAAATTTCCATAGCTTTCACAGGGAAAAAGAAGCAAACTAGTTTGTACAATATAGGCTGATGCTCCTATTATAACACAGCTTACATAAATTTAATTATCACAGGTTCAAAAATCAGTGACTTATTTTACCATTAGTAGGAGAGCTACTCAGCTTTATGATTTTGCACACAGATTTTTGTATGTGTTTAAATTGCCACATTATGTTGAAATCAGTAGAAATAACACGCATGAAAACATTTCGGGGTAACTTTATCTTTTGAGGTTTTCAAGGCTTAGCCAGACAAATTCAACACAATCCAGTGCAGGCAACAGTTCCACTTTGAGTGGGGAACGACCCCCAGAGGTCACTTCTAGCCAGCATTTCTATTACCTGCTGTTGTTAAGAAGTGGTTACAAGAAGAACCGTGTGCTGAGGTGATGTCCTTACCCTCTCAGCTAGCAACGCTTATGGCTGCTCCGTCCTTAGGAGGTTTTTTTCCCCTTCAGTCCACAAATTTGCCAGGGCTACCTAGAAAGTCCCAGGGCCCTTCCTCTGCTGCATGGTCTTGAACAGCTTCTTCAGGCTCCTTGTGCTCCCAGGTAACATTTGCTGCCTCAAGGTACTGGCACGAGTCTGTTGGGAGTGTAAAGTAGGCTCACATCTACTAACCTTCATTGAACTACAGAGGTCTTGACATTGAGATAAATTGTGACTAAGGTCATTTTTTTCTGTCTTTGATGTCTTACATTGAAGGGTTTGTTATTGTTTCTCACTCTTTTACTCATTATCCCTTTTACATCATAAGCTGTTTTCCCATACAAGAAAAGCAGTCAAAATGACTGTGTGAAACTAACTGAAAATCTGTACAGCTGGACAGAAGGAAGGAATGGAGAGGATCAATACTGAGTATAACACTACTTCTAAGTGGATGCAGTACATGAGATCCTCTGTGGATGTGAATTTTCCAGGAGAAAAGTAGAAGTTGTTGGTTCAAAACTCCACTTTACCTGAAAGGTAGACTTTAAAATGCACAAATAACAACACTTGAATCTCACTGAAGTTCTGTGGTTAGCAGGCCCTGAAGTACACTGAATCCTCAGGCTTTGTTTTGTAAGGACATCTTGCAAACTGAAGTTATTAATATAGCCCCCCCTCGAATGACTAGGAAGATGCATAAGTTGGGATTTTTTTTTGCTTTTCTGACTTAAATGTTTTTGTCTTGCTCACCAAATATGCGTTGCTTTCCTAGCTTTCCTTCACTCAATCCAGCATGCAAGCAGCAAGTACACATCCACAAGCTGTGGCCAGAAGTCACTCTGCATGGGGAACAAGGGTCTCTGACTGCAGATTCCTCACTGCGCTCCTGGGCTGGCAAGGACTGGTCATCATGAAGTGGTTTGTTGGATGGGTCTGTTTAACTCTCTAAGGATTGATATAAGTATTGCATAATCTTGTGCTTCTGAATATTTCTTATGTAACTCTCTGACCCTGTAAATACTAATCACACAATTTACTGTGCAGTTTCCATTTCCTGATCTGGGCATCCTCCTGCTAATGTTGTGTGTACAGGAGAAGTAATGCCAGGTATAAAGTACCTCTTGTCTGGCTCCTCTGCTGACCTAGCTGTACTTTGGCCTTATTGAAGCACAGGCCTGTTCATCTTGATGCAAGCTGCACCTTCTTCTATGTTGCTGAGCTTCTCTGCTGTTGACTGGTGAAGGGGCTGGAGAACAGGCCTTATGAGGAGCGGCTGAGAGAGCTGGGGGGGTTCAGCCTGGAGAAGAGGAGGCTGAGGGGAGACCTCATTGCTCTCTACAACTACCTGAAGGGAGGTTGTGGAGAGGAGGGAGCTGGGCTCTTCTCCCAAGTGACAGGGGACAGGACGAGAGGGAATGGCCTCAAGCTCCGCCAGGGGAGATTTAAGCTGAACATTAGGAAAAAAAATTTCACAGAAAGGGTCATTGGGCACTGGCAGAGGCCGCCCAGGGAGGGGTTGAGTCACTTTCCCTGGAGGGTGTTTAAGGGACAGGTGGACGAGGTGCTGAGGGATATGGTTTAGTGTTTGATAGGAATGGTTGGACTCAATGATCCGGTGGGTATTTTCCAACCTGGTGATTCTATGATTTTGTGATTCTATGACTGTGCTTGTGTTTACAAATAAAAGTTGTTCCTAGAGTCTTTGCTCTGCTGTGTCCTCTGGTCCTTTGATGCACAGAGATTTCCACTTGCACATCAGCCATGCTCCCTTAATGCTTCTGTTACAAACTCCCACAACAAGAAGAAAAACTCCACAGCCCTGATGTCACCGCCCTGAGGAGCTGTGACTACTCTTTCAAGTGTGGCTTGGTCAGACAGTTGTGACAACACACAGAACGAAATCACTGTGTCGTCCCAGACCGACATGGCAGGGAGAAGGCCAACTCCTTTCAAACAGATACATTTAATTAGCAAATGGAGGAGGAAAAATGTTGAGATCTAGATAACAGTACAGCAGGAGTTGTCAGTCCCTGTGTCCTTCTGACCAGCAGCCCGCACAACAGCCATCACGTCTGGCTACCCTGGGCTACAACAGGCTCTCCTAAAGGTCACCAGTGCAATATCACCAGTCCCAGAGTATATTAGCAGTGACAGCAGATACTTTTTATAATTCTGCTATCTGGAAGTAAAGTAAGCAAATCTTTCCTTGTGTATTTGTATCAGTACGGGACCCTTTGAGAACTGGTCTCTCCATTGATCAGCATCAGCTTAGGGCAAGAGCATTGCAGACTTGCTCTGTGCCTGTTTATGGCAGGTATTACAAATAAAAACTAGTTACCAGTGAATGGAAAATCCTAAACGTGCAGGGAAAAGCTGCAGTTATCATGCATCACCACTTTATGCCACTACAGTCTAATTACTCTAGTTTATCCCACAGACGAGGCACTGCTACTCTTAGTTAATATTAAATCGTAATCCTATTACCTTCAGATGTTCTCAGTACTATTAATCTCACAGTTTCCAAGTCAGCAATTTAAAAACAGATTATCTAAAAATCATAGTGCATTAACCTCTTTGCACATATACCATTTTTAAGCACAGGAGCCAACAGGAGTCAAAGTAATAATAAATTTATATTTTTAGTATCTCTCTTCTTAAGAATATATCCTATGTAACTTAAAACTCACCAGAAAAACACCTGCCATGGAATAAAGTATTTCAATAATCTATGCTAAAGATAAAATAAACAATCAGAAATCAATTATCACAACCACTGTCTTTTATAAGTCCTCTCTTAGACTACTACAAAATTACTATCCAGTTTATATCTTTGCATCAAAAGGACTAAATAAAGTGAGCTACAGAAGAACTATCAGTTTAATATCTTGAAATAGATTTCTAGAGTTAATTTACATTCTAATGAAATGTTCATTGGACTTTAACTAGTGATATTGCAAAAATCTTTGCAACACAAAATACCAGGCCAAAGTAAAAACTAACTTAATGAATGTAGAACATGAAGAAATTATTAAGCATTTGTGTATAAATGATTAAGTAAGCCTATACATATTTAAGTAAATATTTACATGCTTTTTTGAACCATAACCTGAATTAGAACTTAATTTCTATTGCGTTCTTCTACAGGAGTGAAATTTGCAAGAATATTTTCCTTTATGGTCTCTTCAATTTTCTGATTATTCTCAATTATTTTTTCTATATCTGGTTAACAGAGTTAAAAAAACTGCTCATTTCTATCTCTTTATGCTTCTGTTGTTCTGCTTTCATCAGTTTTTATTCTGTCTGCAGTTTAAACTACTGTTTGTTCTAGAAAAACCCTTATAAGATGGGTGGGAAAGAGAGATGGCCAGGGAAAGGACTTCGAATGAATAATTAGAGAAATTATTACTTTGACAAAATCATTTATTCTCTGGTAGAAATTGTAGGGAATGTCTGCTCCATCTCCAGGGCAAATCCCAAGTAACCTGGAATGCTAGCCTCACCACAAAGAGGTACTGGGGTGTTTAAATTCAAAACTTCACAACAATTGTTCTTGCAGAGGCTGCATCATCATCTAGGTCAGGGAAATCACAGACCCTCTTGAATCACACCCTTCCCATTCCCCAGTGAGTGAGGAAGATGTGTCATGGTACATCTGGAGTATGCTTCCTTTTATTGCTGTAGTGCCTGCTTATCTTTGAGAAGTGGTAGCAATAAGATAAAAAAAAAAAAAAGCAACCCAAAGCTGTCTTTTTGTTTTCTTAGAGCTGTGTGACATTAAAGTACCTATTTACTAACTAGATTGATCTAGAGACCTGCATTAAAGAGCTGAAATGGCTGAGAAAAATAACACAATGTAAGCTTCTCCCTTGAAAGAGTTCAGCTGAGAGCTGAAGTTTGTCATGGAATAACATCTATGAATTGTTCAGCGTGGGAGATCTTTTCAGCTGATTTAAGATGAGCTACTTGTAGAGCTTGATAATGTAACTTCTGCAGTACTGCAACAGCGCTTGCGTGGAAATAATATGACTTGATATACTTTTTCTAAGAACTCATCCTTGTCCTCTGGGTTTTTTTCTATGGAATGCGACCCATGATTACTACCACCAGACTGGATCCTGTCCAAATATTTAGATCCAGATGCGACTTCAATCATCGACTGAGTTATGTCAGCCTAAAAAACTTCTAACTGCACAAAAACCAATTCCTATTTCTGACTGCAGAGTCATAGTTGAGCTCTGTAAGGGGTTATTGCAGTCCCGTAAGTGAATAAATCCATTCCATAAGAGTTACCCTCTTAAAATAATTACTGGAAAAAATTAAAGTGTAATCATTAGTCCAATAATAGCTCTAGTGGAAGAAAACTATATGATGTAATATTGGATCTCTGAAACATTATATTAGGCAAATTAGATTTTTAAAGAAAACTAAAATGCTTAAAGAAAACTAAAAATAGTAAGACTAAAACAGTGCCATGCTGGATGTGAAGGGGAAATAACCATCAATGGTGAAATATCCTTGGATTGTTTAGTAACATTACCATTCACAGCCACGGAATACATTATTTTTTATTGTAAACTTTGTTCCTTAGAGAAGTATAAATCTTGAAAGTGTGTCAATACTTTGCACAATAAATAGCCTCTGGAGGCAAAAAATGTTTAAGACCATCTATCAAGTATAAGAAGTTGATAGCAATTAAAATCAGAGCTGTTTATGTATAAACATAAATTGCAGAGGTAACTTCAAATTGGCCAATAAAAATCTTGGCTGGCTAGAAATTCCAATTGCAAAAGACTGCAAAAAAGCCACATCTGAATTTTAAGAACTGGTTTTATACCATACACTTTTTTTCTTTAGGGACAATATTTTCTATTAAATTTTATGACATTTAGGGAAATCTAGTTATTTATTTATTTATTTCCACATTCAGGCATTCTTTAAAAAAATAACCAGTAAAACAGTAAACCAAACAATGAGAATAACAAGAGAGCTTAGATAAAATTTTGCTTGTATTAGATGAGCACTAAATGATATTATATTTCATACTCACTTTTCTACCAGACTTATACAGAGAAAGATGAGGAACTATTTTAAGTTAATTACTGCGATCATTAATGATGAATATATCTATAAGAGAACGTACTTACAATCTTTTGTATTATTGTGTATGTGAATGGCATTATTAATGGCGTCTCTTTAATGTGTGAGGCCCTAAGAACATGGAGTATCTTGAGCATGGAGTATCTTAATTTTCAGTGTAGTTAAAACACTCAGAATTTCAGTGGAATAAAAGCCCAGAGAAAAAGCTTTGGGGTCTCCTTATCTCCAGAAGAGGAAGTGGACTAACTTGCTTAACTGACCTACTGGGTACCTGTTTGCTGATTTGAAAAGAATGTTTTGTTCCTGCTCCGGGTAGACTGTCGGAGCCTCAGAGATGTGGAATCTACCTTGATTTATCCTTGCTCTGTGTTCAGAACAGGCTTGTCACTGGCTGTCCCGCATAGTGTTCAATGGAACTACAAATAAGCACAGTATCAAGAAGACATGCCCATTTCCTAAACAGAAAAATAGGTCTAGCAGACACTGTCAGATTATTGTGATCTGGTCAGTCCTCGGGGAGATAAAAGAGTGCAGCTGGAGTGCTATTTAGTGTAGTGGTGTACATGATGTTGTGCTGGGCTGTTGGTGGATGCTGTTTCTTCTGCCAAGCTTTCCATGACTTTAGGGATCTGTTAATAGGCACCTTGCAGCACCACATCACGTGCTGAATGGAGAGGCTACATCTTTCCTTAAATACAGGGAGATGCAAAGAAGACACCAACTTCCAATGTGACATTACTGAAGATTTCGTTTAGTGTTTGATAGGACTGGTTGGACTCGATGATCCGGTGGGTCTCTTCCAACTTGATGATTCTATGATTCTAAGATGTTTGAAGCATAGAGGTGCTCTACTCGTAGGGAGTTTTGCTGCAACACGCAATGAGGAGTGACCTTCCAACCAGTGCCACAGACACAAGGAACCTTCCTTGCAGCAGGAACTGTGCCAGGCTGCTGGGTGGGAAGGAGAGGCTTGGGGATCTTTGAAAGGAATGATTCGAAAGCCATGCTTAGAAGTGGAATAAATCTACAAAAAGTGGGATTGAATAATGTTAAACATAGCATAATACACAATGTTTATTTGAAATTAATGATGCTTGCATGCCTTCAAACGACATTTTAATATTTAAATTGTTGCAAATGTAAATTATGGAAATAATGTGTCCATGAATTATCACCTCCAGTCATCCAGGCTACAGTGCTAAAAAATAAGAGGAAAAGAGTGCCTAGGTCAGCTAAGTGAAGGAAGGACTCTCCTTCTCCCACTGAATTTCTTCCACTGTAAGAGAACTTCCTTTCCCTCCTGTTGAGATGTGAGAAAGACACCTCAAGGAAGGGAAATCTTAGAATGGGATCTAAATGAGCAGCTGTTATAACTGAGATTTTGGTGCTCTAGACAGGAATACCTACTACTGAGGAGTGACAGACCCCATTTCACTGCAGGTAACTGCTATGCTTTGGGTGTTTCCTCTGTTTTTTTGGAGGAGTCCTTGGTTGAGGGAGTAGTCTTCATTCTTTGGCTTCCAAGGGCAGGGCTACTGCTAGGTTCCTCAGTAATACAAGAGGTATAGAGAAGCCATAGGAAACAAAAGCATTCTAGTGTTTTTAAACTCAGACTTTGTCATATGGTCTCTCCACTAAGTATCTGTGAGAATTTCACAAAATAAGACATGAACAAATCAATAGAGGAAACAGCCTCTGAACTACAATGCAGGCACAATTGTCTCCTTGTGCATTAAATTAACCAATTATTGTTTCCTCTTGCCTTAGTCTGTTCTAATAAGGCTTGACTGTCGCTTATCAGCCCCTAATCTTCTAAATGATGAGTAAGAATGGCAGCTGGATTTACAAGAGCCTTTGGGGCACAATACCAAACTCCCAGAGCACTGAAGATCCATCCTTGGAATTATGCATATTAGGGGTTCTCATTCGTTACCATTTACTTCACACAGATATCCACTAATAAGATCAGCTTGGTTTTATTATTTATTAAATGCTATTAAATAGATACACTGTACAGCCAATCTCTCTATATAATGCACTCCTCAAAAGATAAGCTTTATCTTGTGTAAAAAGATCATTTCAGATACCAGTACTCCTTAGAGACAACTGACTTTTCTTCCTTTGTGGGCTTGTTTTTCCTGACAGGGTGAGCTCTAGTTTAAAATGTTTTGGAGTAAGAAAAATATTTCCGGAGTAACTGAAAGTAATTTTTGTGAGCAACGTGCATTAGTTAATTAATAAGAATAACAATGTTGGGAAAGAGTTACAGGTAATGAGCAACTAACAGGGATAAATGATTTTTAATAGACAATGGCAGTGTCTTCAGAATGGTAAATGCATTCCTGTTGTATGACAATAAATAAATAAATTTATTTTACTGAGAGTTGCCTTATGAACTCTGAATCTGAGGGAGGGGGAGCAGGAGAATAGATTCATTTAGATAAAATGCTATTAAATTGCCTGTATACTGTCCTGTCAGACAACTATCGACCCCATCCCATGGGAGAAATTGATTGCTGTGCAGAGAACTATGTGCTTTCTGCCGTGTATTCCTTCACTGCTATTACTCTGGTAATCACACACGGCTGCCTCTTTTCCTTTTGCTCCTTCTCTGTCTATTTGTTGTGGAAAAATTGATTGAGAGACCTGAGGGATTAAGATTGCCATATTTGTTGTTACTTGACCTTTTCAGTTACGTTCTGTTAAAAATGAAAAATAATTCATTTCTAGTAATGTACATATGAATTTGCTTAAGTGGTCTGTGAGTAAGGCTTTAAGGAGGAAGCATTTACCTATAGGCCTATTAGAGCCAACTCAGAGAACTGAATTCGAATGCAGCTGAGAATATTCCCTGCCTCAGTAAAGCTAAGTTAGTTCTCAACACAACAAGATCTAAAGATGGGAAAAATAATGCAAATTAGTAACACCAGAATCACGTAAATGTTCAAAAGTGAAATGACAAATACCTTTTGTCAGCGCTCACTAATGATAGTCCTTTTTAGCAAGACAAAAACACTTGAGGTCAAGAAACTGCAATTAAATAAGAAACAAGGTCTTTACTAGTCATGAAATGGCCACACATTGTTTCTCAGATAACGCAGCTTCAGTTTACAAAACTGTTTGTCTGACAAGTTGCATATGTTCTTGACTTTTCTACGATTTCTTGTCACTCTTACACTAGTTTCATTGTTGTGACTCACTTGAGCACCATCAGTGCTAAAGCAGATGTTTGAATGCCTGCTAGTGGGATTTTGGTCCTTGCTGCTCTCTGGGAGCATTGAGGGGAATCTTCAAATGGGAAAAAGCCAGGACAGACCTCTTTGCTCTACCTCCTGCCAGTGCCAAGGGAACACTCAGAAGAGAATAAAGATCTACTGGTAGATCACAGCTATATTATTTTAATAGTCACAGGCTGCTGCATTAGGCCTAGGGAGGAAATTGTGGGATGCCTTAATTAAAGCCATGTACTTGCCCAGGCATAAAGACCAGAGTCCTGCTAAGTCCATCGTTGCACACATGCCTGAGGTTATGCCAAATATCCAGAGTTTCAGTGTTTTTATTTGTATTATGCTGGATGGACACAGCAGCAAAACCAGAATCACTGGTGATCTGTAGAAATCATTAAAGACAGGATGCAGCTTCTCATTTGCCTTTTACTTGCCCACATCCTTTAGTCTGTAGTAAATAGACATAAAATGCTGTTCAGTCGAAATCATTGCCTTACACTGACCTTATGCTCCCCCTGTTCTGTGTAAAGAGGTGGCAGAACCATGGTGAAGCCTCTGCGAGTGAGGAATGTTAAATGTCTTCAAAAAAAATTCGCTGTGCTCTTGGGCGCGTAGCCAGCTTTCTCTACCTGTACCCCAGTAGCTGTTTGACAAAACTGATGCGGTCATTTTAGAGGTGACATCAGATCATGGAGCAGATACAGCAACGTGATCCAACACCCTCTTGCAGAGGGTGAGCTGAGATGGAAGAGGAAATTATCAGCTCCCTGCTGCTGATGTCCTGCAGCAGTTGTGAGGTTGCTGTCATACAAAAAGATCAAAGATGACTATAGAGCAGATTTGAAAGTGAGAATTGCCTAATTAGAGGATATTTTGGTGCAGGGAAAGGTAGTCCTGTTATAAGCAGGGACACCCACAACAGAAGAACCAGATAGAAACTTCATCAGAGTAAAACCAGCAGCCTCCCTATCCCTTCTCTCTTTAGGGGTTGTGACATTAGTTTCCAGAGTCTATTGGTTTTGTCCAGCCAGACCTTTTGCCTTGTGCTTAATGGTGACTGCGGCACCATTGATGCAGAGAGGCGGCTGAAATGATGGAGAAGAGACAGGCTGGGAGGAATACTGAAGATTACATCTAAATACCATTTCAGAGAGTTTGCCCCACATTTCTCAGTGACATTTGCAGATTCTTAAGTCTGGTTGTTGTCTGTGGGCTGTATGTCCTGAATATTTCCATTTTTTTCTCTACAGCAGCTTAATTTTTATTATTCTTTTTTTCCTTCATTTCACCTGGACAAGGTGATCTTCATTCCTTGTCTTTACTTGTTACGGAATAACCAGCAGTATTACAATTATATATTTATGGCAGTGGTAATGATTTAGGAGTAGACAGCCAGCATGTATGCAATGAACATGGAAGCTCATCGTTAACTACCAGTCAAGTCAAGGTAAAAGGTGTCTGACATTAAAAAATCTACATGTGATTATGCTACTTCATCTCCTTTGCAGTGAACAAAAGAGTTCAGGATCCTTAACTATGAAAGTTCAACGTATAAATAAGATACTTCTATTGTAATAAGAAATATCAAAATCTATAATTGTACAGAAAGGATGGGGATAGAGAAGCATCCATTCCTGTTGATGTGACAGTGTGTGATTTGCAAACAGCATCTCTGTTGCCAGTAATAACACTGGGAGGCACTGAGCTCTCCAAAGCATGTTTCTAGTCCCATCCTCACTAATTTTTGGCTTAGATGCCAGTTCAGGAAAGCATATTTATTGATGAATCTCTAAAGTGTGAAACTCTAAAATACAATGTTATTAAGCATGTACTTATGATCCATTGGAGCAAGTGTGACTTTGCAACAAAGGAAATTCTATTTCAACATACGGAAAAAATCTCAGCTGTGAGGGTGGTGAAACTTTTGGATAGGTTGCCTAGAGAAACTGCAACATCTACCTCCTTGAAGATTTTGAAAACCCTACTGGACAACCCTTGAGCAAAGGACTCTAACATTAAGGTCAACCTTGCTTTGAACAGGAGCTTGGACCCATTCTCCTCACACCAAGGTCTCTTTGAAATTAAATCTTTCTATGATTTTATGGCTTTGACTCCAGGCTACATCTAAGCATTTGCCAAAGATAGAACCCTGTCAGGAGAGCAGCTCCGTCCCACAAAATGGGAACAGTTTTTCAACTGCCTTTTAATACTTTGTGTAGCCCAGCAAGTGAAGGCACTTTTCTTCTCTTCTTCATCATCCTCCCCACCATGCTAGCACTCTTCTACTCATCAAATAATTCAATTTAGCTTTGGAGGCATACATTGACTTCTCAACTCCCTTCAGGAGGGTGTCTAGGAAAGAGAGAGAAGGCTGTGTCTGAGAGCATGAGGTGCACAGGTCTCCCAGATGTGGAGAGATGCAGCTGAAATGGAAACACTGGAGCTGGATAACAGAAGCCACTGGAGAAAAGCACTGACTGCAACACCACAACCCCAGCACCTCTTAACATTCACACTGATGGTGAGAGATTTTCTCCCTTTGTCTTGTGTTGGGGAGAGGGAAGGAGAAGCTGCACTGTGTGGGTTTGTTAGAAATACATAGGGAGGGAGATGATAGGGTAGGGGGGATGACGAGTTAGAAAGACACAAGGAAGATTGAAGCGTAGGGAGTATGTGTGTGGGAATTTGTATAGGGAATGGCCAATGTTACGTGTATTTGAGGAAATGATATTGGATGGGTGAATACTAAGGAAAGAGGTGTGAGGGAAATAGCAAGAGGTTCCAATAGTGAGACCCATATCAGAGAAGATGGGCTTTCTTTCTCATCTCTTCTCAGGCATCATAAGAAGTTCACAGGAGCGGTTTTTGTCTAATTGTGACAAAACTCTCAATAAACAAACAGGGACTTTAAATTAATGTGAAAGAGACCTTAGAAATAGTAGATGGATACAAATATTAGTTACATATTGGAGGCATGACATTTCTTGGGACCTGTTCTCACTTGCTTATGTGTATTTTTAATTAAGTAGAACTTAATTTGATAGCTCATTAGGAGTACATCCAAAAGGAACTGCTGGATACCCCTTAGCAAGTGTTCCTATGCTTTTCTCTCACAACTGGTTGACATTTGCACTGTGACCACATTTTGTGAAATAAACAAAGCAAGCCACCTGTAATTGGAGAGTCTAATGTTGCTAAACCCAGGATTTTTAGAAGATAAATTTGCAGTCCAAAGTACCGTAGTTTCCATTAATCAGTTTGTGTTTGTATGTGCCTGCACTTCAGAGAATGTTTAACGAAGGAAGAAACTGCCCCTCATCCCAATTCACACCAACTTCATGCAAGATTACATCATTTTAAAGCAAACTTTATTTGTGCGTGTGGAAAAGGCTTTGCCTTTTATTTTAGTGACAGGGAGAGCAAAGAAGCGGAACTGTTGTCAAATACCGTGTTGGTAAAGGATGAAATGTTTTGCAGAACTTTCTGGCCTCGTGTTTCTCTTCTACTCAGCGCCTTCCTCCTTTGCCACCTGTTGCTAAGGCCAAATACAAAGAAAAGAGTGAAAAAAACTTAGAGCAAAGTTGCAGGATAAGGAAACATACAGAATATCTGAGCATTTGTTATAAACTTGAGGTGCTTCGGGGCATGGTTTAGAGATTGGTGGGAATGGTTGGACTCAATGATCCGGTGGGTCTCTTCCAACCTGGTGATTCTATGATTCTATGAAACTTTCCCAGGTTAGAGACCCAAGACCTGTGTTGTAACTTTTAAAGAGACTTTTTGAAATAAAGAACTTTAATGCTGTCTCCAGTTCTCAACCATATACCAACACTACACTAACGAGCTTCCTCTCTGATGCATTCAGGTGTAGACTGGGCTTCTCATACCTTGGTTTGATTTATCTAGGTGTGGGCCACATTAGCTTGGTAAGCTGATGAGGAAAATTTGTGCTTTGAGCTGGTAAGTCCAGACAGGTGCCTCTGCTTTTGACCCAGCAAATTTCCTTTCTAGATAAGAAGGCTAACCTGTTCTAAAAGGCCACAAGATATGAACTCAAGATTCCCTTCTGTCAGCTTGGTATCTCTATCCTCATGTTTCACGTTTTTCACCCACTTAAGCTGTTTCTGTGTTCAAATGTGAAGCTCTTGGTTTGGTCCTGAATTTGTGTTTGTAAAAAAAATTAATCGGCTTCCAATGTGGTGTTGATGAAAGCATAACCTAAACTTCCACCAGCCTTTTTTCTGTCACCATGAGTTTCAGATTTCTCTTTCTGCTATCCACCTGTATATTTTCAACTTTATGGGATAGTTATTTCCACTTATTCCATAGTTGCAGCTTCCTACCAAGTATAAAGCAACAAATAGGAGACATTTACAGCCCTTCATCTAGTAAATGTATACTTCAGCTGAAATCCTGCTGACTTCTTGGGAGTCATTTGTTATTTCATCTTTATTACAAGGACTCTCACTTACAGATTGACTGGACAGTGGAAGTTGTACCACCCCTGGGAGTTCCACCTCCATGGGATCTGGCCTCCTGGGACATCATTTTGGAGGCCTGAGATCCACTGGAGATCCCCTTCGCAGTAAAACCTGATGAGTGGGTTGAGCCTTTGGCACCTACAACAGTTAGAAAAGAGAAGTTACTCACTGGAAGGAAACTTACAGGATAACTATAAACTACTGTTTTTAAAAAAGGTTAGGGCTAGCAAATATATCAAAGAAGTACGGAGACTGCTTATTACTTGACTTATTTGATCAGTACTCCGCTTTTCACCTACCACCTCGAGGAAGGGACATTTGCTGTGTTTTGTGGATGGTCTCAGAACACAAAGAAAATCTACAAATCTCGCACAGGCTGTTTTTAATAAATTTGGATCTCCAATACCATTTCAGCCTGGTTTATCTCTGCCGAAATCACAGTTTTTCTGAGGAGCTGCCTGAAGACTGTGGAACAAACTCCACAAGAACTAAGGATAACCTCACTTTCCATAGCATAAACATCTGCACAACAGATACCTGTAGAATTCAAACACAGTGAGCTGCAGTAGCTAGTGACCAATTTATACGTATATCTCCATCTCATTATAAATAAGCCCAAATCAAAATATTTGATTGCCAAGTCTTCTTCTCCTGGGAGAGAAATAAACCATTAGCAATGACAAATGTTAGTGATAAAGTTAAAAGCATTCCTGAAGGATGCTCAAATATTTTGGTGATGAGCTTGTTATAACATCTTCTGTAAAGAGATACTGAACACTACTCATGCTCTGCTGCAGAATCAGCCTCTCCTTCGAGCATGTTCGTTATGGGGGGAGGAAGAGTTACAGCGTGAATGAAAAGGTTAAGAAGATGTGTTTGAAGAGTGAGAGATTTCAGCGAGCACCTGCGGAAATGAAATCAGGTCCTTTTAGCTCTCAATCAGGCAGAGAATGTGTGGCAAGCTCTCCTGCTGCAGGGAGCCAAACCTCACACCTGCCTTGGCAATGTTACAGAGATAGTATTTTTCACATGGATTAAAAATTCTTTTGTACATCTCCTGTAGGCATGGCTAAGGTTTCCTTGAGTCATGCAGATTTCTCTGCACCAAAACCAGTGGCTTTTATATAACTGCATGGTCGATACAGTCATGGAAAGAATAAAACCAGGCATCGTTAAATATTTACTTTGCTTCTCTCCTTTCTAAAGATTATCAGCACATGGAAGGGTTTAGGCTTTTGTTGTGGAAACTGCAACCTCATGCTCTGTATAGGCACCACCACTGAAGAGTCTGCCACTGGTTATGGATATGCTGTACTGCTCTTGTATGTAACAGAAGGCAAGACACTGCAGCTGACTGTGCTCTAGCTTACAATTAGTATAAGTAACTGGCAACTCCTAAGCACCAGGATTTCTGCTGCTAATGCATTGTGGTGCCTGAGAGCAGCTCTTTCTATTCTTCACTCTCTGTTCTCCTTCTCTCCTTCCTGTCTTACATACTCCTTCCACTACTGCTATCATCCCAATAAACAGTAACCTAAAGTCACTGGTCAAATCATAAAGAGTAAAAAGCAGAAGATGCCTCACAAGAGTCACATACACTATCTCTTTAAATATGTCGCTTACTCCCTTGCTGTCTAGAGAACCTCATGCTCTGAGTAATATTGGCATCAATGCAAATCATATCTTAAAACAAAATAACACACTTCCTCTCAACCAAGCTTATTGCATTCTTTGCTATGAAGAGATGCTCCAAATTTGGACCCTGATCGGCTCATCTGGCTAAACCACCCATTTTATGGCTAGAAGATTCAGGTTCAGTTAAACCCTTCAGTAGACTTCTAGCTGCTTACTATGAAACGGATAGACCAGCAGCTGACCAATAGGGCAGAGACCTTGTAATATGCCTGCAGCCTGCTGCTAATCACACTCTTGACACGTGGGATATGGAGGTTCAAGGCACGTAAGGGTTTTGAAGTCTTAATCAAAGGTCAACCTGCTAACTACCTTGGAGTTGGGTAAAGCAGGATTACATGGAACACTCCCTTCTGTGGAGTTATGACTGCTCAGAGGATGCTTGTAGAATCAGGCCCCACAGGCAGGACTGGCAGGGAGAATACCTTGTGCATGAATCCCACAGGCTCTGGGGTTAAACAAGTACCAAGGTGCTCAAACTGTTCTGTGCATGCAACAGAAAAGCAAGCACCTGCAGGTATTGCTCGTGTGAAAGCCAGCGATGCCTGATTTTACTACTTAGATATGTACTGTCAAGGATGTGAATATATTTCCTTTGTGAATTCAGCTCTTGGACTGCAGCTAATTTCCCTTTGCTATAGTGTTTGCATACGGTTTTATGGGTTCTCCTTGTATGGAAGTGTATGAGTAAAGAGCAAGGGAAATCTGATAATTTATATGAAATGTAGGTACACAGATCATGTTCTTGCATAAGTGTATCGTTGCTTACCGCTACTATGACTTTCCATATTATTGATGATTCCTAGCAGAACGGAGACAGCACAAACTTTACATAAACACTGTCCTGAATCTCATGAATAACCACATATGTATGTCTACATTTGTGCATAAGTACATGAATAGAAAACACCCTTAATAACATCCCATTCAGAACATTTAGTTAACTAAAGTAATCTTTTGTCTTCAGTGCAATAGAGGAATATAGGAGTGAAGAGATTACTTGGCAGGCTGGTTTTCAAGACAAAAAAAATACCTTTGCCCCTGTGCACTAAACCACAAAACCACACACACACAAAGTTCTTACCCATTCCTTGGAGAGTCGAACTAGGGCCTCCAGATCGCACACCTCCCCCAGATGACTTCGCTTCGTGGGACATGATCGATGAAGCAATCGATCCTCCTTTGATTCCGGAGGAGGTGTAACCAGCGTTGTGGACGTTTCGGTCAGCCATTCCTCTTCCTGACAGTGTGGAAACCACTGCAGCGTCGCAAGGCTCAGCCTGGCTTTTTTATACACTGTTCAGCTCTCAGCTGGGAAATGAAACTGCTACCACTATCAGAAGGAAATCAAAGTGAAACTCATCCAGGAAACGAAACTGAACTTTGGGAACCTGTCTTTTTGGGTTTGTTACTGTTGTCAAGATGACATTTAGTCAAACCAGCTAATTTCCTTTTATGATACTAAACCAGATTAGGAACATATTAACCATTGATTGGCAACCGATGAGGCTGAGAACTTTGCTTCTTCATTCTTTTGCATTGCACCCTGTTGTACTGAACTGCACTTGTTTTAGCCCCTTGTTTTAAGAACTAATACAACTGTGAGTAAAGATTATAGACAAAGACGGAGCAAAGTGATGGTCATGTTGAAACTGAAACGTGAGTTGGTTGCAGCACTCAGAGTTCAGCTCTGGTGCAGCTACCCTCAAAAAAAAAATGGCTAACAGTGATCTGGGAATAGGAACTCCATTAATAACAGATGGTTAAAAATAGTTTCTTTATAGAAGGAACTGTTAGGGGGCCTTGTGTCCCTCAGGCAGATTGGTGCAGATGTTTTGTTCTTCCTTATGCAAATCCTGCTAAAGCAGAGTCTCCATCTTTAAAGAACAGGACATTACAAATGGCACGCACTTTTAATTGCAGTTTTTAGAGTAAAATAGAATCATAATACATTTTGGGTTGGAAAGGACCTTAAAGATCATCCAGTTCCAACCCCCTGCCATGGGCAGGGACACCTCCCACTAGATGAGGCTGCCCAAAGCCCCATCCAGCCTGATCCATGAACACCTCTAGGGATGGGGCAGCTGCACCTCCTGCCCCACAGCCCCCTTTGCTATACTTCCCCCTTCCACTATTAGCCAGGATCCACAGAATAGCCCGTCACGTGCACACATGGCCCTGCACTCAGACAATGTTTAAGACACAGTGCAATACCAGTAAGTGACTCGGTCTTTGCAGCCATGGATCTATACAGCGAGAAGGGGGCTCTAAAATCTGCTGTGTGGTTGGAGTGGGCTGGGTGAGGAACATGTGAGTAGGCACAGATGACATGGTTCTAAAAACAGCTGAGTTCTACCTACCTTCATGATCTTAGTGAGAGTGGCACAACAAATGTAAGTTATGGAGAAGTTCTGATCTAGAAGGGGTTTGCTTTTACCTTTACTTTTCAGCTTATTATAAAAACTTTGGACTGTCTCTTCCATGAAAATGAATGAGAAAAACGTCAATCTCTTGCACCTGTGCTAAGGCTATGCCTGCTTTGAGGTCCTAACAGCCCTGGCCCACCTCCCTTGGACCTTCAGTTAATGCCTGAGTGTTCTTTCTGCAGCTCCATTGCAGCCATACCTCATTGATCCAGACCAGGCTGCAGCCTTTCTTATGGCTTGACCTTAGATCTGCCTGGTTAGCAAGGATGAACTTGCCCAGCAATCACTGGACAGTGACTGACGCTGGCTGCCATCACCAGATCTGAACCCAATTTGTTGACTCGTGTTTCTGGCTTGACCTTGGACTTGCCTCATTGCTTCAAACTTGCCTTATGATTTGTTTTTTTTCAACTTGCCCGTAATCTCTACGTCTGCTGTGTTCACCCTGCTTGGGGTAGTAGGGCAGGACCTCCCTGTACCCTGGCGACATGTGGCATCACTTAATACCACAACCTCGTGTTTGAAAAGACACAGCGTCACTGCTGAAGTGGTATTGGAAACAAGCACTCATCCCCTGAGCTCCTACCTTCCAGCAGTCCTCTCCTTATTCCAATTCATCCAGAAAGATGTGCTTCTCCTCTCACCTGCTGGCTTTGTGTGAGACACTTTCCTATATAGTCCCCTTGTTTTTTTGCTTTGTTTTACTGGTATTTCTGGTTAGAAAATGTAACTTGCAAGATGTTAGGCAAATGTAGTTGATGCTTAGCTAAGTTTGCAGGGAGCCTGGCACAGAAGCACTAAAGCAGTTTAAGTCTTTGGGGACTGTTTGCCAAAAATCCAAGCAGTGATAATTTAAGAGCCAAACTGATGCAACCTCTAGTTAAAGTATGGAAGGAAAGAGAAAATAACTAAGTTGTATCACTGACCCTGACATTATAATAGTAAATTGGATCTGGGAGAGCATCTGAGTGATTTCCCAGCTTGAGAAGCTAAAAATCTGAAGAGAGGAGATGGATAGTGTCAGCTGACCTGAAAAGAATCCAGTGTCACTTCTGAACCTCATAGAACAGAAAGTGAAAGCTATGAATACCAAGAGTATGATTGCCTTTATTTTCAGTGTCACTATGATTTCACTAGCCTTCGGTGCTGAAGCATTTATATATGTAGCTAAAATAGTTTGATGTTCAACTCTGTGAGTTTCAGATTCAAATGAAATCCTTAAGTGTCAAAAATCATGCACTGTCTAAATTGTGTGCCCTTTGAAAGGAACTTGAAAACCAGAGGCTGGATTGGAAGTACTCTGAAAATATGAGCCATGGGCATCCTTTTTTCTTCAGTTAAAAATGAAGAAACTGAACAAAAAAACCCCCACAACTGAAAAAAACATGCTAAGCTGAAAACACCAAACAAACCCAGAAACCAGATGTTCATGCAAGTCTGCTGTATTTTGCTCAGGAATGACCTTACTAATTTGTGTCTGTGGATATAAACTGCTGTGTTCCTCTGATACCTTTTCCTTGAAGTCCTCACTAGCATGACACTTAGAGGTATTTTCCTCAGAGTGAAACTGGGCAGCTGAGCACAGACATTTATCTCTGTGCAGCCTGCTTTTGGTAGTCACCTTTTTCATTCCAATAACATGTTCATTGAAGTCACTTTTTCATAAGCATTTTCCCATAAACCTCTGTTTCAAAAGAGATTATTCAAACAGCTTTTAAACAATTACTCTTTTGAAGGACCTAATTGAAGGAAATAAACCTGTAGAGAATCTGACTGAACCAAAGATCTTCGGCATCCAAGATTATCTATCTGTCACCCTGTGACCTATTTCCTTCACACTACTTTTTAATTTTTGTAGCAATTATAGTGTATATGGATAATACCTATTAGCATATTTATGGTCATTGCTTCATATTTATTGTCTGCATAACTCATTAATCTTCATCTAGTGTGTGAGGCTGACAGCTCAATCTATTCTGCAATCTCTGGGCAGCAGCCATATCCAAAAAGCTTTTGTTTCCCTGTAAATAAACTGTGTTCAGGACCAGAGGACAATGGTACATCATGCAATGATTGACACAAGCCATGGCTGCTAATCAAAAGTAGATTTTATTACCAGCTGAGTCAAATGCATTACGGGGCCATTGTTCTAGCGCTGTCAGGGCAAGAGCATACGTAGTCAGTCACCTTCTCAAGATGGCTTGATTGTTCTCCAAGATTAGACAGAGTTGCCTTATTATCCATCCCAGACAACAAGGCATCTCACCCAAACAGACGCCTTTACAGAAACTGCCTGTACATTGAATAGATTTGAATTGCTAATGCATAATCTGTCCAGCACAGATGTGCAATGAATATTTGGATGTTGTTTTGCATGTCAGTTGAGAAGGCTGAATGATGAGGTGATGATCATTCAGTGATGGGTACTGGACATTTGCCAACAATTGAGTTTGAGCACTTTCCCTGACAGTAATCAGATCAGCTTCCAAAATGCCTTTTCTTCAATTCACTGACAATTTATGTTAGAAGATAATGCAACTCTCTCACAGTTAACACAGTTGGCAGTAATTTGCATTTTTTTCATATAATTAAATTTTTCATTTCACCCAAGAAGAAATACACATAAGCCGCATATAACTGATACACATATTCTAAGACACTTCCAAAGTAACTTCACTTGAATAAGAGGCCATCTAGAAAAGTCAAAAATGTTGAAACTCTTGACAATACAGGTGGCACTAGTTCTATTAGTTATGAAGCTATGTTTGCTGTGAAAAAAATAGGAACTTTGTAATCAAGCTGTATTAGGCAAGCTCTCCAATTAAAGCAATTAATATAATAAGTATTTAAGGTATGACCATGGTCATGCTTGGAGAAGTTTGGCCAAACCACAATGTTCTGATTTAAAAATTTTCAGGCTCTGTCAGGATCAACTTAGTATAAAATAGAAACAAAAATGAACCCCACAAGATTGATACTGTGACATCAGGCATCTAATATGAAGTCACACAGTCTCATCTCATGATGATGTGACTGTGACAGAGGTTTTTATGTAGTCATAATCATAGACTCATACAAAAATCTAGATTAGAAGGAAGCTCTGAAGATCATCTAGCACAGCCAGGGACTTACCCTGTTACTTCCTCAGAGTCTCAGTTGGTTGAGTTCTCAGTATCTCCAAGGATGGAAATTCCAGAGCCTCCCTGTGCAATTTGCTCCAGTATTTGACTAAACTTGTAGTGATTTCCCCACCCCCCTCCCCTGTATATCTGGTCAGAATTTTGCAGTTTATATTTATTGTCCTTTCCTTGTGAACCTCCGAGGAGATTCTTCATCTTCTTTACATCCCTCATTACTTCAGATCTAAAAAGCACAGATAAAATGCTGCCTTTAGGACATAAGTAGCTAAAGAGCTATAGATAGCTGAGAAAATCTGGGGTTCATGGTGACACTTCTGATACCTTAAAGATTTTACCTTATAGCTTTATTTAGGTGTGTATCTAGTGTAACTGTTATCATATAGTGAAACGCTTTCCCTCAGAAACAAACAACAGTGTTTCTCTAGAGCTTCCAGAGCTCTTTTTAGAATATGAAGTACTTCATGCAGGTTTGTTACCTGTCTTTCTAAGATAAAGATGAGTACTCATGAGTGGGGGGTAGAGGGAAGAATCACTTCCTTTAACTTGCCAGTCTTCTCACTAGTGAATCACACACAGAATAACCAGGTTGGAAGAGACCCACTGGATCGTCTAGTCCAACCATTCCCACCAATCCCTAAATCATGCTCCTAAGTACCTCATCCGCCGTTCCTCATCAGGCCTGTTCTCCAGCCCCTTCACCAGCTTCGTTGCTCTTCTCTGGACTCGCTCCAGAGCCTCAACATCCTTCTTGTGGTGAGGGGCCCAGAACTGAACACAGGACTCGAGGTGCGGTCTCACCAGTGCCGAGTACAGAGGGAGAATAACCTCCCTGGACCTGCTGGTCATGCCGTTTCTGATCCAAGCCAAGATGCCATTGGCCTTCTTGGCCACCTGGGCCACTGTTGGCTCATGTTCAGTTGCTGTCAACCAGCACCCCCAGGTCCTTCTCCTCCTGGCAGCTTTCCAGCCAGGCTTCTCCTAGTCTGTACCTCTGCTTAGGGTTGTTGTGCCCCAAGTGCAGGACCCGGCATTTGGCCTTGTTAAACCTCCTGCCGTTGGTCTCAGCCCAGCAGTCCAGCCTGTTCAGATCCTTTTGGAGCCTCCCGACCCTCCAGCAGATCCACACTTCTACCCAGCTTAGTGTCGTCTGTTATTTATTTCTGAGGGAAAGTATTTCAATATATGATTAGAGTTACACTAGATACACACCTAAATAAAGCTATAAGGTAAAATCTTTAAGGTATCAAAAGTGTCACCATGAACCCCCGATATAATATCTGAAGGTCAGATGATTCACCCAGATCGGGACTCAGACCTTTGAGAGCAGTACCATAGGAACAGGGACCGGGTGCACCCCTCATCCATGGCATCATGTTCTTATTTGTCCTCTGTCTCCAAGGAAGTGTTCATTATTTCTTTTGGCTTCCCACTAGTCCTTTCCTATCCTGAGCTGGTACATGATTTTGAGGCACTGAAATGAAAGCCTGGGCATCACTCTCAAGGCTGTTAGTTTCTCTTGCAAGGAGAACAGTACTTGAAAGATGTCATGGAATAGCCAGTGCTTAATGTTCATAGTGAAGTAACTTTTTATCCCAAGACATTTAACACAAGCCATTACTCCTTCACAGAAGGATACTCTCCTTAGGGCTAGAAGTCTTATTTTCCCAAGCATGGAAAGTTACTTCAAGTGACAAATGGACGTCAGTAACATGGCCTTTATTTTTTCAGTCTGAAAATGAAAGTAAATATGAAGAATGGTTCCCTTATATATTATTCTATTAAAGAAATACATACGTAAGTGGTAGAACTGTGTCATCTGCTGAGTTAAAATTCCATTTTATCTTGAGGCTGCAATTTCCCATGTACAGTTATATTAACAAATCTTCAGCATACAGGAATATAGGCTACTCTAGACAACAGGGAGGAGAAGAGTATTAATCAGTTCATGCAGTCTCCAGAAACAGATGTACAGATGTAAGGAAAAATTGTAAGTTGTTCTCAAACCTAGAAAGCAGATTTGTGAAGGCAATAGACCAAGTATATAAGCACTGTTTGTTTGTACCTGTCCCTTAAGAGAATATAAGATGATTTTTTTGGAAGAAATGCGGTGAAAACAAAAATAAAATGTGAAGAAATTGAGTTAATGGACATGGCGTATTTCAAAATGCCTTTAGTAAGCTAGCAATTGAGATTACATTTGAAAAGTAGTGGGAGCTCAATGTTGTTAAAAATAACACCATCTACAAACATTAAGTAAGCACATACAAGCATAGGAACCTCTCCTAGCTCAGGAGTGCCACACGGACATGCCCATGACGCAGTATGTGCTCCAGGGTAAGTGCTGAGCCATTCAGAATGGCTCAGGCCCCTCAGGGCAGACACTCCATCGACCTGGTGAGCCCAGTTCCACAGAGAGCAGTTGGCACAAAAGGAGGCTGTGATGCCTACTGTCTGCAGCCTAAGTCAGAGGACACGAGTTCACTTGTGGTCTCTCCTATCAGCTTTATTTGTCACCCCTCATACTGCAGCTTCTGCATCCAAGGAGTACCCTCTAATCACGTGTGTCTGTGATCAGCATTGCAGGGTCCAAGGGGATGAAACAAATTCCTGTTTTCCAAAATGAAAGGATAAGTCTTGTCAGAAGACAAAAGTTGAGTGCAGAGAGCTTAACATATATGGACCTCTCCTCCCCTGTAAGCTGGAAGCAATATTATTTTCCTATTCCCAGGAGATTTCTGAGGCCACATATATTATGATATTCGGGTGTTATGGTAAATAAGCATAGTATGAACATTTAATGTGGATAAAGAGGTTTCAAAACATAATACAAGTGAGCATGTTTGCAAGTGTAATTGCTGCAAGCGCCTTCACAAGGGTTTTGAAAAGCTATTAATGACAAAGTGGCTAGTCTGTTACATGGGCAAGGAGTCTGAAGACCAGATGGACTGATTTACTTCTCAGCTCCAGTTGCAAGATATGCGGATCAGTTTCTGGCCATGCTTAGAAAGTTTTCTTGGAAGAGCAGTAGGAGCAGATGATTCTTTCAGACTTTTCTGAGCCCTAAGAGCTTGTTTTAATGAGAAGAAACCTTATTTTATGTTTAGGTTTTTTGCATCTAAAGGATGTTTGGATTTGGCATTAGTTTCTTCTGTTTTGAGAATGCAAGTTATATGTTTATGTGACTTATGCTGGAGATTGTAGTCTGATTGAAAGTGGTGAATCTGCTTACTGTCATTGTTACAAATAGACGTATTGCAGCATCTGAGATTTTGTAAAGGGTAGACAGCAATTACAGCAGCGTGATAAGGATGAAGTACAGTGAGAAAAGCAGAGTGAGAGCCGTCCCTGGAAAGATCACGGAACCTGTCCTGCTGGCATCCACGCCTGAGGGTAGGAAAGATGAGAAAACAGTCCGCAATACTCCACGTGGATTTGCCAAAGGCAGATCGTGCATGGCCAACCTGATCTCTGTGTCAAAATGTCTGGTGTACCAAGTACTATGAAGGCCTTCATATCAGAAAGAAAATAAAATTTCTCAGAAAAAGCTGTCTGTTAATAAGTTTGTAGCTGTAAACAAAAGAAACAACTTCCTCATCCCTTACAGTATTTAGGGAAACATGTCTGCCCACGAAGGCTGGACGTTGATAGATGCCTTGAATCAATAGCACCTTCAGAAATTGGATAACTTTCCTCGAAACAGAAGTGCCTCTAAACTTCTGAACATCACCCACTTATGACAACGGAATGCAAGCCTTACAAAAAGGTTCATCAAGGTGATCTTAATCCTCGTGGCTAGTTCTTAGATGGGAAAGAAAATGTTTCCCTATATATAATGCTAAAGCTGCTGGGCAAGACAAAGTGGAAGACTTAAATTAAATGTCAATTCATGAGGTACTAACAATAAATAATGGAGAGATTTCTGTTGCCTTTGGTGGCTGCAGATAAGCCACTGGATAAACTATTTATTGCAGATAGGTTGTGTAGTCCTAGATGGATCATTCTGTCCTAGATGGATCATCTCCATGTTTTGTTACTTGGATGAGAGAGCAGAATGTGAGACTGTGCTGCCGACATCTCAGGGCCTTTATGTTCCCAGGCTTCGTCTACACTGTAAAGTAGCTGAGAATGTACCAAAGCTTCAAAAGCAACCTGCTCTCATTTCTTCTACTCATGCTGCTCTGCATTATGTGCAAGCTGTGGTGGTGGCAGCAGATAGATGCACTTTTTGCAGGATGTCTAGTAGGAAGGGACTCTTATCCATGATCCTGCAGGGCATTAGCAGACAGAGAGGGGATAGAAGATGACGTCAAGACAGTAACAGAGAATGGCAACGAGGTACAGTTTGTCTCTATGCAGCATCAGGTCAATAATATTCTGGAAAAAAATAGCTTCTAGTACCTGATTAGTTGAAGAGCTCACAATTTTCTCCTGTGTATATTTATTTTGTGACTGCAAGGGGGGAAGAAGGTGCTGGAAATGTCTTCCATTTGCACCTTGGCACCATGACCTAATGATACTTAAATCTGCGTTTCTCATCAGTATTTGTCCTTCATGCCTAGATTCAGACTTGTTGGCCTGGTGTGTGATGAGAGCATTGGACAAAGGAAATGTGACATGTTCTGGCTCATGAAGAAAATCATTCCCGAGTCTCCTGGTTAACACAAGAGTTTCCTTCTTGTGCTCAAGCATCTGCACAGAAACCCAGTCCTGATGCCAGAACATCCAGTAACTCTTTATTCCCCACAGTACAGTGAAATTTTGAAAGATGTCCCACAACAAAGGCAAAGCCATGAAAAGTTCAATTTAAATATCAGCAGCTATTCTAAGTGAAAGTGTGAATCGGACATGCTTATAGAGTGCCAATGAAGCTGCTGAGAGGAGCTAGTGCCATGGGGAAAAGCAGGCTAAATATGTAATATTTGCGGGCTCTTCTTCAGTACAGAGGGATAGAACTTGAAATTTTATTTGTTCAGCAAGATTTTGACACTTGTCAGTTCCTGCCATGGTTATGTCACAACTCATGTGAAAGTGAGTTTCATCAGCTTAAATGAGATGTCATCTGAAAGTCTATGGATAACTTTCTGGCACTTATATCTATTTCTCCTGCTCTTTCCTTCTATAGGGGATGGAATGTTCTTTGCCATTAGCAAAAGGAGCCTATTACTGGGGGAGTGTAAAAAACGCTGCGAAGGAGAAAAACTATTTTTATCCTCCCTGTCCACAAAGACCTGCACCGAGCACAGTCTAAAGGGCAATTGAAATATTTGGGGGAGGTAAGATTTTCTAATATGAACTTAGCTACTTTGCTGAGCTTGTAAAGGCCTTGAATGAGGAATCAATTGCTTAGCCTTCTGTGCATTAATCCTTAACAGCACTTTGAACCTGGAATTGCTACAGTAGAGGAAACGTGTAGAGTCCTGAGAAAAGGAAACACTTGTCTTGAAGCCCACTGTGAGAGTCTATTGACATAAGTAGATCTTGCCTGAGTTTCATCTGTTTAATGCTCTTAAAGTTTTTTTTAACTCACTGAAAGTACAGCCTTTGTCATTTGTTCTAATCAACTTTCTATTGCCATTGTAAATGACCTTGCTCTTTGCCTGGGTGAAGGAATCTGATATAAAAGGGTTCTAAGGAAGGAAGGTGAAAACTAGATTTAGTCCTGCAGGCAAGAGAAAGGAGATTTGAATTAAGCTGTAAAAGGAGTTGATCTTCTTGCTTGTTTATCATCTGCTTATTATCCAGAGGAGTTTACACCCAAGCAACTGCCACATTGCAGGGACTGTGTTCTGCTATCCAAATATCAGGGATCTTTTTATCCACATTCATACCATAGTCATTGGGAGAAGTCTCACAGATCCCAGAGTGTTGTAGATTTGATCTTCTTTTCACTCTTCCATGTGTCTTTCACACGGTCCTAAGAAAACAGTATCTCTGTGCCACATACAAGTACATGGAGCATTAATCAGAAGAGGCAGCAAATTCTGCTCCTTTCTTCTTGCATGTGGTGACCACATAGGACATTCTAGAATGAAACTCTCTGAGATGAGAACAGCTGCCTAAGTATTTTGTAATAAGAAGGTGCCTCTTGTATCATAATAATAAAGAGATGGAAGAAATATGATTAAAGCAAACAGTAGGTGCATTGCACAAGAGGGGAGAGAGAAGAATGTGTGAGTACAAGGCACCGGTGTAAATTTAACCACTGCTTATCACAGAGAGACTCTGGACTTGAGATGTGGCTGCTCGTGGCACAAGACCACTTTTCAGTTTCCAGTGTGTTTCTTCCTCTCTTCTGGACCACTCTTCAGCAGGCACAAAGCATTTATAATGTTGCTCACACATAAAAGTGATTTCAGAGTTGGCAACCCAAAGTGATATCAGATACTAAGATATGAAGAACATTACTGTATGCATCTCAGTTAATAATATGATCTTATATTAAATATCTTCTTAAATCAGAACATATCTATCTGTCCACTTGGAATTTAGGTGAAGAGGCTGTGTCTTCCTCCAGTTCTTTAAAATAAATCAAATATATAGGCACACATGTTTTTAAATTCTGATTCCTATTACTATGAGGAAAATTATATACGATTTCTTATAAATGTAAAGTTACTGCTGTTACTCCAAGTTTGTTCTTTAAGAAATGGATATATTTTATATCTGACTGAGAAAAACGTCCTGAAGGAAACTGGTTTGAGGAGGAAGCTACCTACTCTGGAGAAAAACACTGCCATTGAAAGCCTGCCACTGAAAATCCTGCCACTGTTACTTACGATTGCTATGGATGTCTTGGTGTCTCCCAAGTCTCATTTTGAAGAAAATCCTGGCGCAAAGCTTTATCTCAGGCCATTGAAATTTGCTGCTCTTCTGCGTTTAGTGGTCTCAGGACTCACTTTCTCTTGTCCTTTTATAAGGATTAGCAGAACAATGAATCACTTCTTGGAAACCACGAGATCTAGAGCATATGAAATAGTCTCTTTTGCTCAACTACAGAATTTTGCTTTAAGTTACTTTTGGGGACAGTATTCATGCTTGGAACCGAATCAAAATCAAGGAATAATCTACAAATACATGCTTCTTTGCACCTTACAGGAAAGAATGTTAATGCTTAAACATTTGTGTAAGATTGATGCATGTTCTCTGATCCTTCTGGATGGCTGGTCTATCAATCTTTTAAAAATCTGCCTCTACAACCATTGTTGAGGTTCTTTGTTTGAGATGACTACAGCTGATATTTTGTCAAATTATATTTCAGGGAACCTGTTCGCCTGTGTGAGTCAGAGTCTGTTTTGCCTAATTTTGGTTAAATGGGTACATAAAGAAAATCTCTTCTGCTTGTCCAGTACAGAAGTTTATCAGAGCTGCAGGATTAGACAATCATGTTAGATTAATTCTAACTAATATCTGCTTCATCCTCTAGAAGTGTAGTCTCACTAATAAACCTATAACCCCCAAGTTCTAGGAACTGACTCCCCTTTAAGAATATACAGGAGGAAAGGAAACTTATGCAAGCATTTTTATCACTATGGGGGACATCTTGGACTGTGTCTCTCTCACTTAAAAGGTTAGACCTCCAGGGTGGGTTTGTATACATAAAAAGTACTTTGAGACTTGAGTGTCACCGATTATTTATGGAGTAGGAACGCGAGCTGTGGAATGTCACCTATAATGAACTTTCCTGTAGCTTTAGTAATCAAGAATTCATAAGTGATGTTTTGCAATTCTGTTCACGTTATTCATGGATTAGTGCCAATTTCTTGTCTTGAATTCACACTGAACACTTCTGTGCAGAAAACTGGATGCTATTGGAACAGGTGACACAGCATCCTCTCCTTTAAGTATTATTAAGGCAGACACTATCACTGAATGAATTAAACATCCTCTCTCAGTAGAATCTTCTCAGTGTACTGCTTTTTAATGATGATGCATAGATTTTTCCTGGGATGGGAATAGTTTCAAGAAGGGAGTTGTCTATTTCCATATTCTTTAAGCAGTGCCTACACTAGGTGCCTTCTGGGTCCACTTTTCCATGGTTTGGATCACTTAGGGACAGATAGGTTCTGCCTAAGAACAGAAGAGGTCTGAATACAGATCAAGGATCATATTTGATTTATACTCTGTTTTCAACGTTGCCTGAAAGCAGATGTTCATGTCTAGTATAATTTGTGTGTGGTCTAATGTAGTTTCCAGCTCCTAATCACCAGTTATTGATGGACTTACGAAGCAATGACTGTATTTGGACCATCACATTTGAAATCAACCTATTTGACTAACCTTTTTTTTTAATCTTTTTTTGAAGGGGCTTTTAGTGTTATTTCAGCAGAAAGGGAAAATGTTATCACAGCATAATGATGCTGTGAGAAAAATTATGTCATGGTTTTGTTTTTCCCTGCAGTAAGCTTGTAGAACCTGCAGTCTGTTAAATCAGTGTCATTATGCAGAGGAGAAGGCAGCATAATCAAGAGAAACAATATTTTGTAATTTCCTATTTAGTGTTTCTTTTTTTTTGCTGCTAGGTATCTGCATAAGCACAAGTTTAACACAGAAGCATGAAACTATGTGCTACATCTAAAGCTACGGAAGCATGGGAACCAGTTGCAAATCATTTCCATTCATACAGTGAGTCCCTCCATAGCCTCTCTTCACACTTTGTTCCCATCTTTAGGGCAGGAATAAATATTCCTGTTAGTATCAGTTTCAGATCACTATTTCAGACCACTGGGACTTCTCACAATGTCGGGATATAGCCCTCATAGATAAATGGCATTAACTGACTGCTCGGCAGCTGTGTATCCTGCACACAGAAGAGGCTGTTTGAGTTTCTTTGAAAATTCACTAGACAGCTCCCCTCGAGCCAGACAGATCCCAGCCTGCTGCTTGGGATTATTCTGTCCCAAGTGTGAGGCTTTCCTATCTTCAGTTCTTGTTGGCTCAATCTTACAGACCATCCAGGCTTCTGAGTACGATGTCTCTTTTTTCTGGCAGATCCATCTCTCCTCCCAGCTTGGTGTCACGTGTAAACTTGGTGATAGTGCTTTCAATGCCAGACTGTTCACAAAGATACTGAGTACTAATAGATGCAAAACTGACTTCTGAGGTACTTTACTGATACTCTCCAGCCAGAGTCCAATCTCCTGCTCAAAGCAAGATCAGTTATGAGATCAGACTAGACTGCTCAAGACTTTATTGAGTCAGGTCATGAAAACCTCTAGAGATGGAGACTGTGCTGCCTGCTTGGGCAATCAGTTTCATGTCTTCTCTGTTCTCACAGTGACCAGAAGTTTATACTTATGCCCAACTGGAACCTTCCTTGTTTTGATATACACCCTTCATCTCTCGTCACTCTACTAGGCACTAAGATGAAGGGCCTTACTCCTTTTCAGTAACCCTTTAGAAGATCTGGAATGCTGATATTAACAAGCCTGCTTCCCTCAGCCTCTCTTTATAAGGCACATGCTACTGTCTGACCAAGTTCATTTGCACATTCCATGCATGAAGGATTTAATGCTCAACCTCAAGCCTACCGGCTTCTTAAAGCTATCTTAAGTAAGATGGGCTTTTGATCTATCAGAATGATATCGTGATGTATTTAAATCACAGTCTATGTGCAAATTGTACTTAGGAGAGAATCTCAACTGTAATATGCAGTTGAGCCACGATACAAATTTGATTTCCATTATTAATCTCCATAATATATACACTATCATGATGCTGGGTGTTCCCTGCCTCCAGGAAGGAATATCTGGATTGGAAGTTGCTTAAGCCTGGGGCTCTCTTCAGAGTTCCTCCTATTTGCTGTTTACATTTTATACTCTACATTGGGCTGAGCTGTGCTGTTATATCTTCATTCTTCTTATGAGCTTGTGGACCAACATCTAAGCTGCCAGTTCATTCAGCCAGCAGATACAGTCATTTGCTTAGAGTGAAAGCTAACTTCTGGTTCCCTTTCTGTTGTGGTAAGTTCACAGCTGTGCAACAACTATGCTCGGTAATTCCCATATTCTGTGTTCCCAGGATTGTCCCCGCTCACCTTGCTATCCTACACTGCTCGTGGTTCCCTTCTCCTTAGTGACCAAATGGTCCTTGCTGCTCCCTGGCAATCTAAATCTATCCTGATTGGATCTGGACAGGTGGTAAGAGAAAGCATTGACTGGAGGGAAACTGAGATAGCTGGGGATTGAGGTGGTCCTGGATTTCTTCCCAGCCTGGGTGCTGTTTCCTTCACCACAGATGGCTTCATTCTCCTTGACCGCTGATGAGCCCCAACTAGAACATCAGACATCTTCATTCAGCTGCTGCATTCCCTGTGCTGGTCCTGTAGGAACTCTGCTTGGATCTCTCTTACCTTGGCGAGGGTCAAATGTCCTGCTAGGCTCCCTCTGAGCAGTCCTTTGCCATATTAGTCTTCTTGAATTTCACTTTGTGAGGAAAAGGTTTTCTAAGGCGTGGTTTAGGGATTGATAGGAATAGTTGGACTTGATGATTCTGTGATTCTTTAAAAGAGGGATGAAGGAGGCAAACAGTCTCTGTCATGTAGCGGATGCTAAAAGAGGGGATGCCAATGGGAGGTATATTCCTGCTAGGTTTTATTCTTCCGTGATATTCTTGTCCTTTTGTTCTGTTTTACTAGAGGAGGTGATGGTCAGGATCTCTTCCTGCAATCAGTCCTTGCAGGGTTTCTTTTTGACTATATGTAGCACCTTTTTTCAGCTGTAGGTTTGTTTACAGAGCTAATCCTAGGCCAGGATCAGGATTTTAAAAAAGAGTAGATCAGATATGGTGTGATGCACCTGTGATTTGTTTTACACCCTTGTAAATACCGCAAGACAATTTTTTTTAACCTTTTCCTGGGAGTAACTAAAGAAAGCATCTCAGTGTCTCATTTTTTTGTCTTTTACAAATCTTACTGTATAGCACATGATTTCTGTGTATAATTGTGAGGGGAAATGTTCATTAAATTAAAATGTGGTATGTGCTTGTAATTAGACTGAAGGTTGTTTGAAGGTTAATTTCCTGGGTGATTGATTATCTCACATAAGAGTTTTAAAACTTAACAACTCTTGTTCCCTTTCTCCATGTAAAACACCAAATGATTTCTGTTGTTATTTTCTGAATAATTACATTTTTTTCCTCCTCTTTCAATGTACAGGGATTGGAGTTATAAAGATACCATAATGTTAATAGATTTATCTCAGAGTTCATAAGGTCAAACTTGTTGGTCTTCCCATATGACTAACAGTGCAAAAATCTGGAATCAACTCAGTTAATCTTGGGCATAAAATAAGCGGCACCGAAGAACTGCACATCCATAAATCAATAGAGACTAACCTCTGATTTATTTCTTTTTTGGGTCACGTGTTCTCCTTTCATCATAAAAGCAGATAAAGGTAACTATAATTAAAATGTCTATTTCCTCCTCTACTATTTGTGCTAACATTCATGCTATTGAATATACCCCCTTCATGATACTATATTTTTTCAGTATTCTACAGTTATTGTTTCATTAAGAATAACCCTGTGATAATAACTGTATAATAAATTACTATACAAAATAAAATACCAGCCATTTAATCCATGAGACAGAATAATATAGTCATAATAAAAAAGAGTAAAGTTTAGCAATATGATAATGTAGCATGAGGCTTTTATAGACTCCATGTAAATGTTAAAATCTATAAATTTTTTATATTGAGTAAAATTGTAAAAAATAGTAATGAAGGGAGTGGGGAGAGGGAAAAAAGCAGCATTAGGATGTTGGCTTAATCCTGAAATTGCTGGGTTTTGATTTCTTTTTATAATCCGAAAAAGAGCGTAAAAAAATATATATATGAAATTATTTGTTTATCTTATTTACTAGAGGTATTAAAGCTAAATTGAAGAAGGAGAACTGTGGATTTCCACCTTCCAGCCCACAGTACTTGTTAAGTGAAGAAACTATAAAGCCTAATCACCTCTCTCCTTGCCTTCCTTTGTTCACATCTTGTATCCCTGTACATACTCTGCCTCTGTTTTTTCTAACTATGCCTTAAACAACTTCTTTATTTGGCTTCTTTTTATGTATTTGAGTTAAAATCGAAGGTAGAAAGATGTGCAAATACTGGGAGGAGAGGACAGGACTGAATTCCTCCATGCAGCCATTTTCTTCTTGTTGCATCATCCTTCACGCCACACTGGTGGGATATGAATTTAAAATCTCCATGCTCTTGTAGGTTAATGATCATTTATTTAATCATACTAGTCCAATACTTAATATTTCTTCTAAGAGTAGATTGCACAAGGCATTTGCAATTTGATTTAAATCAAATTATCTTAAAAATTTTTATTAAAATAGAAAGAATGAAAGTTATACACACAAAGAGTATGGATTTCTAACCAGTTCAGAACAGGAACATTTAATTAATGCTTTAGATACTTGCCATTTTGAAAATTCAACATTGGTCAGACTTGTTTCTTTGTACACGATATCCCTGCTGACTTATAATATATGGAGCTGCTTCTTTTTAATTGATAGGTGGCTCATCACTAACAAGGACATGATGCATTCTACTTGCATAATCAAGATTCGTGTTGGATTTCCAAAAGGAAGGAAGGGGAGAGGAAACAAAGCTACATTGGCATAAAATAAGAAACTGACTGAACACTTGCCCTTCTCAAAGTAAAAGTTTCTTTCTTCTGTAAACCTAAAACTTTGTTTTCATGAGTGGGTCTTTAGAATAGCCGTAGTGAAAGGACAGTATGGGACTAGATGAAGAGATGCTCAAGAAGACAGACATATCAATTTAAGTCATAATCTGAAAACATTTAAGAACAACCACAGCTCCAAGACATGATGTAGCACTAGGGCATAGTTATGTTCATAGTGCCTCATGGACAGCATAGCACTGAATGTTTTAAGACAGAAAATTAAGATAAATACTGGACACAGCAAAAAAAAAAAAAAATCAAAACCAACTGAGGCAATCTACACCAATGTAATGTTATTATTCAAGATGCAATCCACTCAGGATCACTGAACCTAAAAGAAGAGCGAAAGAGGAATTGATTTGTGCCTCCCCTGTCAAGAAGTAGCCTAGGGCAGATTAATTAAACAGGAAAAAATCCCATCATCTTTGTATCTCCTGCCTTATCACCTGCCAAAGAAGTGGGCTGTGGGGTAAGCAGCTCAGAGTTGCCCCCCAGGAGGAGAAAGTGAGAAGGGATAGGAAAAAGGGAGGACTTTGCAACTAAACTGAAGTTATGAACGGTGTTGAGAAGATGGATAGAGTTTAGTTGTTCACAGTCACTTCCAAGAGAAAAATAACAAAGCTTAAAATGAAGCTAGTTGTTCACGGTCACTTCTAAGAGAAAAATAACAAAGCTTAAAATGAAGCAAGCAAGAGTTAGATTCAAAACAGTCTGAAGAGAGTAATCGCGCAATGGGGAATTATACTGTGGAAATCCTCATCGCTGGGACTTTCCATGAATTTTTTTCCACAAAACTTTTCCATGAATGTCAAAAGGAAGATGGCAAAAGTGGAAGCGATACCCATTTGAATAACACAGAGAAACCACAACTGGCTCTGTAAGTCCTTCATCTGTCAGGGAGACGCAAAAGTTCGGGTGCTCCACAAGGGCACATATGGCAGGAGCCAAGGGTTATCTCAGCACAGAGGATAGTGACCTCACTTGGCCAGGGCACAACTCCACTGTACCAAGGCAGCTTGGTGGCAGCGATAAGGTCTCTTAAGAGTCCAGCAATCATCAAAACAACAGGCTTTACTGGCCCTGACCAGCCATACCTGCAGCTGCCACCTACACCCACTGCTCATGGGTACAGGGCCTCCATTTACACTCGGGCCAGGGCTTTCCATTTCTGCACCTTCGCAGTGAGGTAATTTCCTAGCCTTCATTGTGGCCACCCTTGGCTCCTGGCTTGTTCTCTGTCATGGAAAAGTCTTGCTCTTGTTGCTCCCTGACAGTTAGTTCAGGTCTTCTCAGGTCCTGAGCTGAGTACCATGGAGCCTGGCCCTCAGGCTAAGACAGGGCTTGCTCTCACAGCCTCCTTGCAGCTACCTCCGTGTCTTACGACTTGACCCCATGGCCACCCTACAGTTTCTGTTTTGACCTCAAATCCTGAAGGGAACTGTGATCAGTTGGCAGAAGCAGATCTATAATCTTCTCTAACCTCCTCTGTACTAGGGTGGCACCTCCTGCCCACCAAGTTCTTTGGTGGTTTTGGGAGCATCTAAGCTTTGTTACGGTCCAAATCAGGAGCCCTCAAAGACCATCTCAGGGACAATCTGATACATGGGTTGATCTGCCCGTGTACTTCTATTGCCAGTGCTTCATAGTTTTAATAAAAAAGAATGGGAGTTTCTGGCCCTTCACAGGAGCCTGACAGCTCAAAGTGGCTTCAACCTACCTGGGACCAACATGCCAGCAGTTGGGGTCCTCCAGGTACCCCAGGAACTCCACCCTGTACCGTTGAAAAGAGCAAATACCTGGGATTTGACACTGAGCCACCATGGCTGCAAGTGACTCAGGATTTCCTTGGCATAGTCCACGTGCCTGTTGAAAGCTGGAGAAGATGATGACGCCAAGAACATCACTACAGAGTTATCAGGCAGGCTATGCAGCACATTATTTGCAAAACAACTGAAGGAGGACAGACCACAGAAGAGACCAAATGGTATCACAAGATCCTCACAGAGTCTGTCTCTGGTTCAGAAAGCAGCTGGAAAAAAGCAGAACAGAAATGTTGGAAATAGGGCCTATGAGCCCACCTGCTGCCAACCCATGATCAATAAGCACTATAGCATCCCAACTTCCTAATTAAAGACAAGGATAGGCTTTATTTGTGGACTTTTGTTTGTTTTACTCTAAACAGAAGCCTTAAACTGAGACCTGGGTTGCAGTCCTAAGCAACAGAAAGGCTGGCGTCTCTGTTGTGAAGTAATGAATGTGAAAATGTCTGAAACCATCTTAAATACAAATTGCAGAATTCAGACTACCGAATTGTATTTTATGGATAAAATCAGATTTCAAAGAATGAGAAGTTGCATAGTTACTCAATCCATTTTCAGACTAAAAACTCAACAGTATGGAGTATGTGTTATCGGAAACCAAACAGAACAAATAACTAATAAAGACGCACTAAAAAGGAGGCAGAAAAAAACCCCAACACAAATAGACACTCATGACCCCAGACCTGCTATTACACTTGAAGTAAAGCCAAATTACTGTCATATCTGCGGTCACTGCATTAGTATAAAAGTATCTCCCAGCATAAGTATTCACAAGTAATACTGAAAAGTCACAAAACCAGGCAAAATAAAATGTCTTTATTGACTGTTTCAGATTAACAACTTTTTTTTTTTTTAAAGTGTGCTGTCATTTAGAATTTAACATTAAATACAGGGGATATCGTTTAAGTCTCTACAAATCAGAAACTATTGAAGTAAAATTACATCCTTAAGCACTGCAAATATTGTTTCTGCCTGCGGTAGTCTGATGTCCTTGGTTTTATTCTAGTCTCAGGTTCCTCCTGCTCACACACCTGTACACTTGTTTATGACACTCTGTGTGACTAACGTGATGCAGTTTAAGTAAAGTACAGGGAAAGGTCAATCATTTTAAAACCATACCATTCATATCCCTAACAGTGTTTTAAACAAGCAGTTGGACTGTAAAATTCTCTCCAAACTTCAGCCAAGATAGCTCTTTTACTTAAAAATTACTGATTAACATCTTAAATACCTAAGAATAAAGCTATGCTTATCTGTGCAAATCCACATTTTGTAAATTAAATCAGGCATACCATACAGTATTAAAAGTAAAATGTGCAATAATTTCCTAGTAAGTTACTGCCATTAATTACACATTTTTCCAAGGCACAGTACATGAAGGAACTCCCACAATGGCAGATCAGATCAAGTTAGCACATCAAAATTTTAACCTTGTAATGAGACAGCACGACACATTTTGCTTGTTCTTTGTATCAAGTGACAAAAGGCAGCACAGGAAACATAACAAGGAAATTCAGAAGCCTTGGGTTCTTCATTATAGTCATGATGAATACTGGTCCCCTATACAAATGAGACATAAAAAGCTGTAAAATCCACTATGGGAAAGTAATTTTATTGTATTAATCTGCATATGTATTGGTACAGGCAATCTGCGAATGCTTCTGAGGAAAATTTTTCCATAACTCTGACTCTCCCAGCTGCTCCCATTGAGTCCTTTAAGAGAGGATCTCTTATAATTTTTAACATGGCCTCAGAGAATTGTGTTGGCACAGGATCACACAAAAATCCTGTAACATTATGTACGACTGATTCTAAAGGACCGCCTGAATTAACCGCTATAACAGGACATCTCATATACATTGCCTCCAGAGGAACAATGCCAAAATGTTCATTGCTTGGTGTATAAAGCACGCATACAGAGTTACTTAAAAGAGAGATTTTCTGTTCATCTGAGAATGATCTCAAAAAAGTGACGTGGTCATCAACACTAAGCTTGGATGCAAGCCTCCTCAGCTCTTCATAGTGCTCCACGTTTTCTAGAACTCTTTTATCATAACCACCTGCCATAACCAGGTGAACTTCATTCCACTCATGAGAATCAAGTCTTCCTTGAAGCTCATGTAAAGCTTCAAGAGCCAATGGCAGGTTCTTTTTTCTCTCATACCTATTAATGGAAAGAAACAAGAACTTTTTCTTCTTTGGTATCAGGTCAGTTACGTCTGCAGGAACTACTGTTTCAAAGCTGTTGATGTTGAGCGGTGGGTAGAGGACATCAGGGTTTATGTTAGATAAGGACTTAAATGTGTCCTTGAACACACCGGCAGTGAACCTGCTGTTCACAACAATACAGTCTGCCATGCCGGTCGTGTACTCTTCCAGCCAGTCGAGTGGTAATCTGTAGATGCGCTTTAGAAAAGATTCTCTCTTGGTCAGAAGCTGATCAGGGAAGTGACAGTAAAACAAAACCTTCTTACGGCTTCTGGCCAGTCTAAGTACAGGAATGCAAGCAGACACCTAGTACAACCAGGAGAAACGGGATAGAGGAGATGTTCGTTACTTGTGTGAGTGCTGCTGACATGTACATGCAAATTTCAAAGCCATGACCCGAGAGCTGACCACCTTCTCCCTCTCCTCTGCTTGACTACACAAACCTACACTCCCCCACCCAGGACCTCTTGCTGCAGCTGCAGATTTCCCCCCCGCCCCTCAGCCTATGAGGCTACCAAGACTCTCTCCCCGATCCAACCTCCACCAAGACCTGGGGCTTCCTAACATACCTACTCCCACTGAGATCCATCACCACTAGGGGAGAGCTGGGGTCATAGGACCTTTTGTTTGGAAAGGACCTTTGAGATCATTGAGTCCAACTGTACCCGTCTACTACTAAACCATATGTCAGAGCATCTTGCCTAACCGTCTTTTATATACCTCCACGGATGGTGACTCAAGCACTTCCCTGAGCAGCTTGTTCCAGTGCCTGATAACCCTTCAGTAAAGATGTTTTTCCTGATGTCCAATCTAAACCTCCCCTTGAGTCCATTTTCTCTCATACTATCATTTGTTACTTGGGAGAAGAGACCAACACCCACCTCGCTACTACCTCCTTCTAGGTAGTTGTAGATGGTGATAAAGGCTCCCCTCAGCCTTCTCTTAACCACACTAAACAACCCCAGTTCCCTCAGCTGCTCCTCATAAGTCTTGTGCTCCAGCCCCTTCGCCAGCCTTGTTGCTCTCCTCTGGGCATCCTCCAGTACCTCAATGACCTTCTTGTAGTGAGGAGCCCAAAAGTGAACACAGTATTCAACGCGCGACCTCACCACTGCTGAGTACAGGGGAAGGATGACTTCCGTGGTCCTTCTGGCCACTCAGTTTCTGATACAAGCAGAAGGGAGCCCAAGCCGCTCACTCCAGCTGCCCTGCACCCCATCAGCACCCTTTCCTTCTCTTGGGCCTCCTCCCACCCCTGCCAGCACCTCCACCCTGCAGGAAGGGATCTGGGGGTTCTGGTTCATGGCAAGTTGAACACGAGCCAGCAGTGTGCCCCAGGAGCCAAGAGGGCCAAACACATCCTGGGGTGCATCAAGCACAGCAGTGCCAGCTGGTCACAGAAGGCAGTTGCCCTGCTCTTCTCCACTCTGGTGGGCCCCCCACCTTGAGTATTGTGTGCTGGTTTGGGCACCATAGTATAAAATGGCTATCAAGCTACCAGAGTGTGTCCAGAGCAGGCCACAAAGTTGGTGAAGTGTTTAGAGGGCAAGTCATATGCAGAGCTGCTCAAGTCACTTGGTCTGTTCAGCCTGAAAAAGAGGAGGCCGAGGGGAAACCTTACAGCAGTTCACTGCTTCCTAGCAAGGAGAGGAGGAGCAGCAGGTGCCAATGGCTTACATTGGATATTCATAGAATCAGAATAGTTTGAGTTGGAAGGGACTTTAGAGATCATCTAGTTTCAATTCCGCTACAATGGGCAGGGACACCTCCCACGTGGAACTTATTAGGAAGAGGTTCTTCACCCAGAGGGTGGTGGAGCATTGGAACAGGGTCCCCAGGGAAGCAGCCATGGCACCAAGCATGACAATATTCAAAAAGCACCTAGACAATGTCTTCAGACATGTGCCGTGAATGCCAGCGTTGCCCTGTGCAGGGACAGAATCATAGAATCACCAGATTGGAAAAGACCCGCTGGATCATCAAGTCCAACCATTCCTATCAAACACTAAACCATACCCCTCAGCACCTCATCCACCCGTCCCTTAAACCCCTCCAGGGAAAGTGACTCAGCCACCTCCCTGGGCAGCCTCTGCCAGTACCCAATGACCCTTTCTGTGAAAATTTTTTTCCTAATGTTCAGCCTAAACCTTCCCTGGCGGAGCTTGAGGCCATTTCCTCTTGTCCTGTCCCCTGTCACTTGGGAGAACAGCCCAGCTCCCTCTTCTCCACAACCTCCTTTCAGGTAGTTGTAGAGAGCAATAAGGTCTCCTCTTCTCCAGGCTAAACAACCCCAGCTCTCTCAGCTGCTCCTTATAAGGCCCTTCATCAGCTTCGTTGCTCTGCCCTGGACTCGCTCCAGAGCTTCAACATCCTTCTTGTGGTGAGGGGCCCAAAACTGAACACAGGATTTGAGGAGCGGTTTCACCGGTGCCGAGTACAGAGGGAGAATAACCTGCCTAGACCTGCTGGTCACGCCGTTTCTGTTACAAGCCAAGATGCCGTTGGCCTTCTTGGCCACCTAGGTCACTGCTGGCTCATGTTCAGTCGCTGTCAACCAACACCCCCAGGTCCTTTTCCAAAGCAGTCGGACTCGACGCCCCTGGCGGGTCCCTTTTGGACTGGGGACAGGCTGCGTGTGCTCACAGACCCCTCGGGTCCCCGCCCGGCTCCCTCTCGGCCCGGTCGCCCCCCTCACCTGGTCGCAGATGAAGACGTCGGGGCGCTCCCCGGCGAGCACCAGGGCGCAGAAGGCCAGCAGGGCCATGCGGAGGGCGGCGCACACGGCGTGCCCGCGCCCGGCCAGGCTGCGGGGCAGCCACCCCGCCGCCTGCTGCACCTCCAGGCCCCGCGTCTCGGCGAAGCAGCGCCCCGGGTCGTAGTGCGCCGTCCAGAGCCGCACCCGGCAGCCCCGCGCCCGCAGCGCCAGCGCCGCGTCCACCACCAGCCGCTCGGCGCCGCCCAGCCCCAGGTCCGGGTGCAGGATCAGAACGGACGGGCCAGCCCCGCTCCACGACCCCGCGTCCCCCATGGCCGAGCCCAGGCGCGCACCGAGCGCCACGTCGGCCTCCCCGCGGGGGCCTGCGGGAGGGCCCGCCCCGAGGGCTGCCCAGCCCCGCCGCCACGGCCCCGCGCGGTTCGGCGGCCGCGACCCGGGAGGTGGGGGGAGGATCTGGGCTTAGGGGTGAGGCGGGAAGCGGGGCAGGGGGAGAGAGGAGAGGGTTGGGGTGCGCGGAGAGAGGGATTGGGGGCGCGGGGAGCGGGGCGCCGCTCAGGCACCGCGGCGGGCAGCCCGCGGGGGGCGGGGCGCTCGGGGACGTGGCGGGGCCGGCGCAGCCATCGCGGAGCCGCTCTCGCCATGGTGAGGAGCCGGCCGGGGCCGCCGCGGCTGGGTGTCCGCCCCGACAGCCCCTGGCCCCGTGGCCGCGCCGCTCACCAGGGCCCCGCTCTCCCTTCTCTCCGCAGCCTGGACCCAACCCCAGCGCCACCAGCGTCGGATCCGCCGGCCGCTCACCCAGCAAGGCGGTGGCTCCGCGCGCTGCGGGATCCACCGTGAGGCAGAGGTGGGTGGGTGGGGGAGAGGGATCCAGGGGATGGGATCCATCGTCAGGGAGAGGTGGGAGTGGGAAAGGGGTCCGTGGGGTGGGATCCAGCGTCAGGAAGAAGTGGGTGCGGGAGAGGAGGGTGCGGGAGAGGGATACGTGGGGTAGGATCCATTGTCAGGGAGAGGTGGGTGTGGGAGAGGGATCCGTGGGGTGGGATCCATCGTCTGGGAGAGGTGGGTGCGGGAGAAGGATCCGTGGGGTAGGATCCATTGTCAGGTAGAGGTGGGAGTGGGAGAGTGACCCACGGGATGGGATCCATCGTCAGGGAGAGGTGAGTGTGGGAACGAGATCCGTGGGGTGGGATCCATTGTCAGGGGGAGATGAGTGTGGGAGAGGGATCCAGGGGATGGGATCCATCGTCAGGGAGAGGGGGGTGCGGGAGAGGGATCCGCGGGGTGGGATCTATCCTCAGGGAGAGGTGGGTGTGGGAGAGAGATACAGGGAATGGGATCCATCATCAGGGAGAGGTGGGTGAGGGAGAGGGATCCAGGGCATGGGATCCACTGTGCAGCAGGGGTGGATGTGGGAATAGGATCCGTGGGATGAAGTCCACCATGGGGCAGAGGTAGGTGTGAGAATGGAGTCCGTGGGGTAGGATCCATCATCAGGCAGAGGTGAGTGTGGGAATGGGATCCAGGTCATGGGATCCACTGTGCGGCAGGGGTGGGTGTGGGAATGGGATCTGTGGGATGGGTTCCACAGTGGGGCAGAGGTGCGTGTGGGAATGGGCTCCACGGGATGGGATCCACCATGTGGCAGAGGTGGGTGTGGGAGTGGGCTCCCATAGGGCAGGCTCTTTCATCCAGCAGAGGTAGGTACGGGAATGGGCTCTTATGGGGTTGGCTCCAGGTCCTGCACAGGCAGGTGCCATCCTAATGAATTTTAGCAAGGGTGAAACTTAAGAGAGTTGGGGTTGCTCATCTTGGAAAAGAGAAGGCTGGGCAGTGGGAGGCTGGAGAGCAGCCCTGTGGAAAGAGAACTGGGAGTTTTGGTTGACGGCAAGTTGAGAGGCGGCCAGGATGGCTAACGGTGCCCTGGGCTTCATCAAAAATGGCATTGCCAGCCAGTCAAGGGAGGCAGTTGTCCTCCTCCACTCCACACTAGTGCAGTTCCACTTTGAGTATTGTGTGCAGTTTTGGGCACCACAGTATAAAAGGCTGTCAAACTACTGGAGAGTGTCCAGAGGAGGGCCCCAAAGTTGGTGAAGTGCTTAGAGGGGAAGCCATATGAAGAATGGCTAAAGTCACTTGGTCTATTAGGCCTGGAGAAGAAGAGACTGAGGTGAGACCTCATTGCAATTTACTGCTTCCACACAAGGAGAGAAGGAGGAGCAAGCACTGATCTCTTCTCTCTGATGACCAATGGTAGGACCTGAGGGAATGGCAGGAAGATGTGCCAGGGGAGGTTTATTTTGGATGTTAGGAAAAGGCTCTTCACTCAGGGAGTGAAGGAACACTGGAAGAGGCTCCCCAGAGAGGCAGTCATTGCGCCAAGCCTGACAATATTTTCAGATGTATGGTGTGAATCTTGGGGGTGTCGGATGCAGAGACCGGAGATAGACATGATGAACCTTATGGGTCCCTTCCAACTCAGGGCGTTCTGTAATTCAGCCATCACATCTGCTGCATGCCTTCCTGGTGCAAGTGCCTTCCTTCTGCAGAGTCTCTTGTGGCACTGAGTGCTAGGAGCAGGCAGACTGCTAATGTGTTTTGGTGTTTCTTTCATTCCATTATCCCCTAAAGGAAGAATGCCAGCTGCGGGACAAGAAGTGCAGGCCGTGCCACTTCCACAGGTACTGGTGGGATGTGGCGATTCTACACGGAGGACTCTCCAGGGCTCAAAGTGTAAGTTGGATGTATGGGTGGTGGCGGCCATGGGGGATATATATTTCACCTCTTTATGTAATCTTTCAGTCTTTGAATTGAGAGATCATAGTCAGGGAGTGATTTGGGTTGGAAGGGACCTTAAAAGGAAGATGTTGACCTTCTGGTCTGCATGGGAAAACATGCTGGATGAATGGCAGCTTACATAGATTTGGGGTGAATGGTTATCCTGGTTATGGTTGGACTCGACGATCCAGTGGGTCTCTTCCAACCTGGTTATTCTGTGATTTTATTTAGTCTGTAAACGTGGAGAAGCAGTTTTTAAAGTTGTAGTGGCTTTAAAAAAGTAGGTGCAAATTACACTTTGTAATTGCCTAGACTCGCCTTAAATGGTCTTTGAAGACGACAAGCAATGGAAGCCCCATCCCTGGAGGTGCTCCTGGCCGGGATAGATGAGGCTTTGAGCAACCTGATCTAATGGAAGGTGTCCCTGCCCATGGCAGGGGGGTTGTAACAGGATGATGTTTAAGGTGCCTTTCAAACCAACCTATTCTATGAAAGATTACTTGTCACAGTGAATTTTGGCATCTTTGTGCATGTTTTTATTCTGTTTTAATTAATTTCTTTTTCTTTATTAGTAAACTTGCTGTAATCCTGCACCCCTCTCTTGAAAACATAATATAACTGATAGGCCGTATGCCTGCAAAACCTCAGGTGCTTTTATTGAAAAGCTGAAGATAAATTATTTTATCTAAGCTTGCAAAGCAAGCAGCATTCTGATACCTTCCATGTGTCTGTTCTTACAGGATGAAGGTTCCAAGGTTATGGTCAATTATGTGGTGTTATTGTCCCTTAAACTGTAAGGGGAGCTTAACTTTTTAAATTTCTGCCAGTTTGAGACATTCCGATCAGTTTCCCAAACAAGCTTTGCAGACTGATATTGGGTAATAAAGGTGGAGGATGTATTTCCACTGATGGGTGTGTGTTACCTTGAGTGGGAATCTGTACTTCTTGCAGGTACTTCATGGCCTCTTGTTTTTACTGGGCTGAAGAGGCTCAAGGCACTCAGGAATGTTCCTTTTGCTTCTTTTTTTTCTAGAGCCCATTAGTATTTTATTTTGTGTCTCTTTGAGAGGGCTGCTGCTGGCTGCACAAACAGAACTTTTGGAGAAGGGCTGCTGATAGTCTAGTTGGTGTTCGTTCCATGAATAACCCTTCCTCTGAAGTTGTCTTATGTGTTTTCATCATCATATGTGCTTAACACTTTAAAAAAACCAAAAACTGTACAGCTGACCCACAAAGTATCAGTGCTCTGCTGCTGCAGGTCTTATTTCCTCCATTCTGAATCCAGAGAGGAGACAAGACAAATTAAAAAACAGTGAGTAGCTGTGTGGTCAAGCTTTTAATGAAAGAAACAAATTCATAAAAGAGAGTTGGTTTTACAAATCACCTGCACACTAGATGTAACATTTTGTGAACCATGGCTTGGGGGCTGCTGTCTTGCTTGCAGCTTTCTGTGTGTTTTTCTGTGTATGTTTTTTTTCCATAGCAACCAATTGTTATGATCTCTGACCTATTCAGTAGGCTTAAAAATGAAAATGGATTATAGAGGGGTTGTGGTTGACTCAGTAAAATACGTCAGCCAAAGTTGTTTTTAAAAATGATTGTGATCAGTACTGCGTAAAGCAGTTTGAAAGCTTAGCTTGGTGGTGGGAATTTTTTTGTGTTTTCTCATGTTGTATAAAAAATGAGCTTTTAAAATTACTATAAAAAAAATCCATAGAAACACCTGAGAGCAGGTTATTGCATGCTTGCTGTGATCAGGAAAATTGCATTATGGATCAAAAGTTTTATATTTTATATTGTGTCTAATTATGCCTCTGATGCTTCAGGTATTTAGTATCTGTACTCAGTGTCAGAAGTAATAAATACGTTGAATAAGCAAGTTTGGTTTGCCTCACGAAAGTGCACTTATCTGTAGTACAGGATGCTACAAAATCTATGTCTTTGATAATAATATTAAGAAAAGGGAGCTGCAGAGGATCTGGTTCAAAGTGGAATATGATATTTTTCTCTTTAAAACTCAGATTGAGCATTATGTACTTCGAAAAGAAGACTAAACCCAAGCTTGTTGCTCTTTCTGTGGCACTTGGTACCTGTGGTTCCTATATCTTGTCTAGGCTTTCTGGCTTAAATAGCTATAGGCTCTTCCTGTGGAGCCATGGTAGAGAATAAAATTGGTCTCACGGTATAATATGCAGCCCTGTGAAAGACATTCTGAGAATGCACAGTACCAAATCTTTAGAGGTGATGGAGTCTGTTTTATTTATTCTTTTTTTTTTTTGAGCTGCATATTGGGCTGAGAAGTTTCAGGTGTATGGAAGAGAAATGGAGGCTTTCAGTAGGTTGTCTTTGGGAGTGGAGGAAATGAGATGCACGTGACAGTATCAGAAAGCTGATTATTCTGTGAGGGGATCAGTGTCATTGGCATGCTTAAAAAAACCCAAAAAACATAAATGCACAAACAATCGCCCCTTTTTATTTCCATGTTGTTCTATTCTGGTTGGTGGTGCTTCTCTGTGCCTTTGGCAGAGTGGCTTGTGCATTACTGCTACTAAAGGCTGAAATGAATTAAAGAGTAATTGAGATACAGTGCAAGGACTTTGTGCACCTGCTGTCATGATTTATATTATATAGAACAAACTTCAAATATGTACAAAACACCAGGGATTGAGGAGTACATTCTGTTGGTTAGTGAAAGGTATCCCTTGACAGGAGTTGCTTATGTAGTCACTGTGTGCTGACATTCTTATTTTGTGTGTTTTGTCATTGGTTTATTTGCTAAATGCTTTATGCCTGTGTTCAGGGTTCTCCGTACCCAAATAAGACTAAATATGATAGATAATAAATGAGTTTTCAAACTCAACGGAAGATTACAGTTCTGAACATTTGAAGTAGGTAGACCAGGACTCATAGAAAAGTATGTTACTAAATTGTTTCAATACATTTTCAGCTTCTTTTTTTCTTATTTTGTATTCAAGTAACATTTACCTGCGTATAAACAGTAATCTAGAGGGTAATCCCTGCTGGATTACGGAATTCATGGTGTTTTGCCCATTAGCAGGTTGAAAATCAGACATGAGATTGTATGAAGTGACTGGTATGAAGCAGTGTTGGGTGCATGTAATTGTGTAACTGAACGTGTAATTGTGTCTTGGAACAAATGGCCAATTTTGTCTCCGAACATGTACTGTACGATTAAAAAGGTTTTTGAAAGCATCACTGTATAATTTCTAAACTGTGTATTAAAGTGGGAAGAAAAAAACTTGAGAAATTTGTTGGTTTATACATTTTAGGTAATGACTGAATGATGATATTAACTTTGACTTTCTGTGTATTTCTTCCAAAATACAGAAGTCCCTGTCTCTCACCCACTGCTGCCATTGTTTTCTAATGAAATAAAGCCTCTAAAAAATAACTAATGTCAATTTTATGGCAAAATTTTAGTAGCCGCTAGAGGACTCTCTTGTTTTTTGTATCTGACTACATCTCAGCTCAGGTGGCTATCCAAGTAGTAAATACAGATGATAATTCTCTAGACATTGTTTTCACAAGGATGAGTAATAATGAACCATTAATTACTTTGTAAATAAGTGGGGATTTTGTTATTATAGTGTGCTTTGTAATTATGTAACACAGGATGTGTAAAACTATCCTCAGAAACTTAGAGAGTCAGCAGCAGTTTTTGATGGAGACAGCTATCTCATTTTTGTGTAATTTAAGGCATCTATGGGAATGGAATATGAGTTTTCTCATAGTGGTTTATGAACTGATGAGTTCCCTTGACTGATAATGACTAGCCTTTGGACAAAGCAGGCTTTTTTTGTGTTAATGGTTTTTTTTCTTTATTTTCAGTGGGCCTGTTCCAGTTTTGGTCATGAGTCTTCTTTTTATTGCTTCTGTGTTTATGCTGCACATCTGGGGTAAATACACCCGTTCATAGACTCAGCTGCCAGCTTAAAGCATACATCTTGGACCAAAATGTGGTGGATCCTGGTTGTTCTTGGAAGAGAGACTCAGGAAGCTTCCTATCACCTGTTGAAGTCCTGTCAACTTTGGCTCTTAATACTGAATGAATTTCTCAGTTTGCTAATTGGGCAGATTTAAAATTTATCATGGGTCATTTTATATTTGTATCTGTATGCTTAAAATACAGGTATTGCAATAAAAGTTGTATATGGAAATACTAAAGTGCAGTCTTACCTGTATTTTTTCCTCCTGTTCCGACATGTCACAACTAAAATATTATACTTGCCATTTTCATATATAATATATATATACATTTCTATGTAAATGCCATTTGACAGTTTAAACCACATTCTTTAGTGTATATAATTTTATGCTAGAAGATCATTTTTTGTGCATGGGAGAGGCAAAATCAGGCACGTAAACATGCGAAGGTAGCATTTGTTGAAATAAAGGTGAGGTACACTAGTTGAGTTGGTCATGTTCTTCTGTTAACTCCAGAAAAATAGCTGCATTTATTTCCTAAACGCACATTAAGTTTTACTTAGTGCTCATTCTATGTAAAAGTATATAAATACGCTTGTTTTCCAAACTGCACTCCAGGTACAACATGAACTGGTACCTAACTCATTTTAAGAATAATGATTGCAGAGCTGTCAAAGACTTGTTTCTTCTGCAGGTCCAGACTTCTTCAAGGAGAGTGAGCAAGGAAGACAGAATGGGAGGACTGGGAAAGCAATGGTTGCATTTTAAATAACAGGAAACCAAACCATCTGAGATACATCAAGTGGCTGTTCAGATAATGACTCTGGTCATTATCTGAATGATGTTCTTTATTTTCCTTTTGAGCAGTCAGACAGCTCTTCCTTCTCGTATTAAAGGTACATGAGTTTCATTTTTTTTCTCACTGTTTGAGATTCAGATAACCAAATTGAGCCTTTCCAGATAGTTGGATGGAATTAATTTTAGCCTGTTGATCATGTTACGATTACTGACTTGTAATAGGAAAAGAATATTCTTGGTTATGCAGCTTCCTAAAGTAGCATTACTCCTGAAAAGCAGAAACTGTTCAGAACAAAAAAACAAGAATAGGGAATGTGGTCTCAGGGCTGTAAGGAAAATTGTTTTGAGCTGTGGTTATGTTGTAATACCTGGTGTAATGTACAGGGAAAGATAGAAGACTTGGAGAAGAATCTAAAAATTGTATTACAAAATATAATGTTAGGAAAGTTATGTCTCCACAGGAGTGAGGAATGGGGAATTCTGGTGACTCAAAGGTAGTGGGGTGGCAGAATTCACTAAAGCAGTGCAAACTGAGCCAAGTAAATCATGTATCAAAGGGAAAAGGATCCACAAATCACACTGCTGTATCTATGGCAGGGAGGTAAAAACACAAAGGAAAAATAAAACAAATAAGGGGATTAGGTCACCACTTTGCCTATCAAGCAAATACAATCTGCAGTTGGTCATTTAGTTTTAAGGCAAGAAAGAAAGTGCTAGGGAAGTACCAAATGCAAGTCGGTTGTGCTGTTGACCATGTGGACAGACTAAGTAGGTAGCCTCTTCTTTACTCTTGATTATATAGTTTTCTGACACAGCAGGAAATAATTTTCTTTTAGATGCTTCCAGTTCCTGGAAGCTGTTCTGCCACATCAAATAATTCCATTTAAAGCCTTTCATATTTTTTTCTTGGCTGGTATCTTGCTGTTTCCAAGGAAGAAAATCAGATAAGAACTCAGGAAAAGAAACGGGGCGGGGGAAAGGCTTACTGCTGTACGGCCTATATTTAATTTCACTGTGTATAAAAATGTTGCCTATTTTACCACTCCTTGGCTTTATATTTTGGCATTATGAACTTTCTTACGCTTTAAAAATCCTTGCTACTTTAATTCATGACAGAAGTCAAACTTTAATTGGATGCAGTTAGCCAAAACATCCATAGCTTTGTTTGTTGTTCCTTGTACATGATAAAGTGACAAATTTCTCTACCGCGGCTGGTATTTTTAGCATTTCATGTACATGAGCTGCAGTAGATCCTTGCAATGCGTGATTTATGTAGAGACTTCAGCTTCACAGAAGTACAGATAAAGAAATGAGAGTTGTAAAGACCAGAAGTTTGGCTAATAATGTGAAATTCTATTTGGTCTGGGTGAATAAATTATGGTGACGCTGATCAACAGTAGCTAGTCTGTAATATGAAAAACTGGTCTTTCAGTAACAGTGCGAAGAAAGGATGGTCATTTGCAAAGCTTCATATCAGACAGGTAGGAACTAGTAAGACTTTGGATTTTTATGCCTCCTTGTAAGTAATTGAAATTCAAGCTTGTCTGAGCTGTCTGTTAAAAGTTGTAAATATCTTTATAGTCTACTTAAGTGCCACAGAAAGCTCAAGATCTGCTAAGATTTTTACTTTGTCTCCTTAACAATAAAGATTCAGGAAATCTGGAAGAACTTACATTTCCACAGAAGATATGACAAGTACTAGAATCTTCTATTACTGACTTTAAAAAAAAACCCCAAAACTGCAACTTTAGACTCTGTTATTCCTCAAGAGAGTAAAGGGTTTTATAAGGAAATAGTCCTGTTGTACGTGAGTAGGTCTGTGTCACTTAAGCTGTCTCTCCCTTCCCAAGCAATAGATCTGTGTATGTGAGCCAGCTCCAGTCCAGTTTAACAGAGGAGCAGAAGCTGAAAGACACCGTTCTTGAGGTTTCGATGGAATAAGTAGCTGGTAGAAGAGTCAGACTGTAGAAGTTTCCTCTCAGCAAGACACTTTCGCTTTTACCTTATTAACTAAGGAGAGTAGGGTAGAGCTAGACTTCTTAAAAAGCAGAACTCTTGTTTCTGTAGGCTTCACTATTTGCTGATATCCAGCTGGTTACATCCAGGCCAACCTTTCTTGTCATGGGCACGTGGTGTGTGAAGTCTTGTCATACTGTCCCTCTGATAAACACTCACAATGTTTCTCATTCTCGAAGGAACCAAGAGGAAGGGCAGTTGCTCAAGCACGTAATTCCTGGCTGCCCCATCTGTACACAGTTCTTTTGCAGCAGAAAGTTTTTTATTTTTCTTTTATCACAGCAGACTCTGAATTTACCCTCCAAGAAGAAACTGTCATTCCTTTCTTTTCTTTCATCTATCTCCAGCTGTTTCTTGAGCTCTCTGAGCCTATCAGGCATAATATAAACTAGTATAATCTTTCTTCAGTACTGTTCACAGTTAAGTTATAATGCCTTTAATACAGGCATATATAAAATATGTATCTGTATAGATAGACGCATGCATGTGCATGTGGTCGTTTTATCAATTAGGAAATAACAAAAGATGTGTGTCTGCATATGTAAGGTGGGATGCCCTTACGAGGCTGCACTGTGACAGCAGTGGAAAGAAGCAGATAGAACTGCTTGTGTTCTCTTCCTCAGCTGTGTTGGCTAGAGATGAGTGGATGCTATACGGAGATCATGTGGTGAGGGCTAAATGATTTTATAAATATATTAATGGATTCTGTGAGGGACTTTGTAGAAATTTGTTTTCTTTTTTTTGGTCTAGAGAAAAAGGTGCCTCCTGTTTCTTCAAAGGCTAACTTGTTATACCATTCCAGTTTTGATAATAAGGCTGCATTTTATATTATCAACTCTTTATATAAATTTCTTTCACAGAAGGCTATGTTTTGTAGGCTTGCCATTGGTAGTAATATAATAAGAGTTTTAGTTATTTTTAACGTGGGTTGTGAGCTGTAAGAGGGACTGTCTGCCTTTTGGGTGTTTTTTACTGAGGTGAAAGTTGCATAGCATTTGTGATTTCTCCTTTCTTTTTGCCATCTTCTGAAAGCAAAGGCAGGCAAAGCAAGAGCAGGTGTGAAATTACTGAGTGCACCTCATCCCTGACATGTATTTTGACCTATTTTTCCTTCTGTATTCTAGTTATCTCGTTTTCTCTGGAGGCTGCTGGTTATACTGAATTGTGCCATGTAGTAAGATATTGTTTTGATATGGAGGTAATAGTGGCAGGTAGTAACAATAGTGAACAGAACAGACCCAGTTTACTTATGACAAGATCCACATTCAGGTGTGGATCACCACAGATTAGACACCTTTATCCCATGTTTGGCTGCACTTGAAAATAATTATTCTTGTTTCTTATTTGGAAGCGTTTTTTACACAGCAGCCTTCCAGAAGTGTGAATGGGTTTTTTAACCATCCAGAAATGAAGGAATTCTTTGAAATTACACTATAATTTCATAAAACGGAACTAAGCAAAACTCTTTGTGCACTGCCTCCTCCGAAGCACTGTTTGTCTTAATATTAACGAAGTGAAATTCTAGCTGCTTTAGTGTGACACTTTATTATTTAGTTCAACCATTTATCAATGGGTAAGTATACTGACCTGTTTTCCTCCTCCTATGCTGCACAGAGAGATCAAATATATTAGAAATGCTGCAGAGGTAAGATGCTATCTAAGTGAAATGCTTCCAAAATCTAATGAGAACTAAATTTGCAGTCAGTATGCTCCAGTTTCAGTTGCATTGCATTCCCAACATCCATTGATTATCAAACACCTTTCTGTGAAAGTTTCTTCCAGCTTTACTAGCTACTGTTCTCATTGTCTTCTCTCGTAAGGTAATATGAAAAGAGCCTAAAGCAACGTTGCCTTACATTCCCAAGATTGGCTGGTAAGTAATGTTACTCCTTTCTTAGATAAAAGTACTGTGCAGTTAGAATATGGCATATGTTGTAATCAGTGGAGGAAAGCATGTGTGTTCCTCACATCAGGAGGGCATCTGAGAGGGGAAAAGACATAACAGCGTGATGCAAACTGCTGAGAAGTTTGAGAAGGACCAAACTGATGTAACTGAGTGTGAATCTGAACCTGATGCAGTTGTGGGGCTTGGTAGACCTAGCTTTCCAATTTTGTTCCATTGTTGTTTCCATGCTCCTTGCTGAAAAGCTTTTCACTATTTAATTTTTTGGTATTCAGGCATGATTTAAAAACCAGACAAACACACACTTTACAGAAGGTTGAAAACCCATGTATGGAGGAACTCACAGTGGTGGATAGTAGAATCAGTGTCTTTCCTCTGTGGTGGAATTAAATAAAACCATTTTGTTTTATGTCTCATTTTTCCATACTGCTAAGGTGCCTCAGGTTGCAGTGCTGTTCTCCAGCTTAGCTGCCACTTTGAAATTTGGTGTCCTCACAAACTTGCTGAAGATGCAGGTAATGAGATCAAGTGCCTCCCTGTTAGGAGCATGAGAGTGATTCTGCTTCACTGCAGGTTTACTCTAAGCTCCTCTCCCTGTTTTTGACCATGGTCACAAAAGAAAAATGATATGTATGGGCTTGTGTGCAAGGCTGGCACTTAGGTACTGGATTTCACATAAGAGCAGGCTCTAGCTCCGTGTTCTACTTCGCATGGAGAATGCAAGTGAAAACTCAGACTTGCTTGAGAGCGCCTTCCCAAATTTCACTAGGCACTGTTCCCAGGCCTTATGCTTGTTCATTTCTTACTCACCACCTGTGCATTCAGATCTATCTGCTGGCGTATAAACTGATTTATGTGAAGTGTGTACTAGTCAATAGCCTGCACTGTTTCTGTTATGTGTAGGTTTCAAACAGACCATCCAGAAGATGCCTACAACTCGCACTTCTTAGCTAGTGCAACACATAAAAGTTAATTTCTGGTATGAGTGCAGTAAAACAGGGTACTTCTCTGAATTCTGTGTCAGTGTTCCCAGTGATGTCTGGATGTTTATTCCTGGCTCATCTTTGTCATATAAACATCAAAGCCTAGAGGGAGAAAATAACACTGATGTCACAAGGTTCACTTTCCCTGCTCTTGCAGGCAATGTAACATAAAATCATTTCATAAACTGATCAAACTCTTTAAATTAAGATACATGAACTTCCCATAGCTTGTTTGAGAAGATGCTCTCGAATAAGTGCAGCAATTAGCTATGGTTGAACTCGATGATCCGGTGGGTCTCTTCCAACCTGGTGATTCTATGATTCTATGATCTCCCATTGTGAAAAGACACCTTCTAGCAGTGAGGTTGTAGGCATAGTCATGCCAGACCTAGTAAAATCTGTAGCTGAATCACAGGCTATGTAAATACGCCTATACTGTAGGAATGTGATATTGATATAAGGACGTGTATTTCCTTGCCCCTGCAATGCATGAGCATCAGATAGTGAAAAGCTGATATCTTAAAAAGGCATCTAATCACCATGTTTAGTAGAAAACTGAGGTGAGACAATTATATTAATGCTGGAGAATCAGATCCCCCACCGCTATAAGAGAGTAGCCTTCAGATAATGCTCAAATTGGGAACAATACTGCTGTTGAGAGCTCATGGGTCAGATGACAAGGAACTTTGTCATAAAGAGTAGCATACGTTCCCAACACAGCATCCTATCTTAATGTGTCTTTCTGAAGTACCCAGCTGTGGAAACGCTGCAAGGGTAGATTAAAGTGGTAGAGCAGTGGCACCGCAGGTTCTGGCATTCCAGGTGTAACTCAGTTGTTTTATTGTGAACCAGCAAATGTATGGAGTCAAAGCAATACTTTCACATGCAAAGTCTCATTTTTTTCACTGTTCATTTAATGACATCGAATTCCAGACTTGAAAGAATTACTTTAATGTCAAATTAGCATGCCCATGCTAAACATTTCTAGTACCTGCTGTGACCGAAGAGCTTTCATGCAGTGTGTCCCTTCTTACTTTTCACTTCTCACTCTCACTTCATGCCGCTGGTTAAAGCCCTTGTAGCACAGTCTACCTGGAAGACCATTTAGGTGCATCAGAAGACAGCAGTTTCAAATTCAGAACTGGAAGTAATTTTAAAATAAAAGCAGACCTACATTTTGTCTTGAAATAAGATGGTAAAGAAAACACAATACTCTGAGATACTACGAATTCCTAAGAACCATGAATACTTACTAGCTATTAGCAACTAGCAATACCACCATAAGTTCTTTATTCTCCCAGTTTGCTGCCTTCAGGTTTTGAGCAAACTAATCCTACAACTTCCTTTCTGCTTTAACCATTGTATGGCTTCTGTTCACCCTTGGATATCCTGACTAGTTGTAGTTGCTGCTTGGTAGGAGGTACATCATATGTAGCTCAAGGTCATTTATGGGATATAGTTCATTGAAAAACTGACTTGGTCTTGGTCTTAGTTGTGGCTGGCCATGCACAGGCACTGTGCCCTTGCTTTCATTTCTGCGCTGTGTCAATGCCACTCCTGACTTCTTCATGTCTGTGCCCACCTTTGTTCATTGCTAGAAAGCACTGCTTAGGTTTCTACTCAGGGCATCCAGCATCCTCCTGCCTTTTCCAGGAATAATGCAGCTTGAAGGTGAAAGCATTGGCTAGGTCCCACCCTACCACATCTGCTTCTGAAAGTGATCCCAAGGCATTATGTGTACTTTTGTCACGCTGATGAAGAAAGGGCAGTCTTTGTCTCAAGTCAGACCTGCTGAGTTGGGGTGAACATTGAACGAATGTTTCCTGTGCGATGTATGCTGTCCTTGCATAGAAGCAGCACAGGAGTTGAAGAATTCAATCCTATTTTCACAGCAATTCAGTGACACAGGTTGGGCTAGAATTTCTGGGGTCCTTAAGTTATAAATACTCCTCTATGAAATGCTGTGCACTTGAGGTAAAAGTGTGAAGACCATCTATTATAAATTAGCCTTTCCATGAGCTATCAATGCTAGGAAATACAGGAGAGTAGTGGCACAACACATTGTTTCACAGCAGAGATTGGCTGTGTCTAGTCTTAAATGCCTCCAAGAGAGGAAAGACAGTGATAAACTGGAGTAAATACAGCAGAGGTCATCATGGGCTGGAGCTCTTGCTATGTAAGGGGTTGCTGAGGGACTGGACCTGTGTAGCCTGAAGAAGAGGAGGCTTAAAAGCAGCCTTCCTCACGACAAAGGTCGTGAAGTTGAAGGCAGGCTTTTCAGAGCTGTGCATGGCAGAAGGATGAGAAGCAATGGACATAAGCTGAAATAAGAGAGGTTGGATAGAAGGAGAAACTTTTTTTGCCAGGAGGACAGTCAAGCACTGGAGCAGGTTGCCCAGAGCAATTGTGCCATCTCCTCCCTCAGATGTCTTCAAGACCTGATGGACAAAGCCCTGGGAAACATGGTCTGATCTCATAGGTGATCCATCTTTGAGTTGTAGGTAACGGGGTTGCACTAGATGACCTTTTAAGGTTTCTTCCAACCTGAATTATCCTACATCCATATTATTGTTGTGGAGCCTTTCTGACACTGATGACTTGAATGTCTGCGTTGTCTGAAACTTGGGATATTTCTGCTGGACAGCAATTGAGGTGAAGAGCTGAGGGTGAGTAGAACCTCGGTAAAAGCCTACTTCAGGTTACCAAATGTCTTGGAGAGTTGTGGAGAGAAAGAAGATTCTTAGTTTTTCCTGTAATTTTATTCAGTCTTTGGAGTGTGAGTTTTTAGTTTACTGAACCGAGTAGAGCCAGTTCCATGATATTAGCTAAGAATACAGTATAAACTCCAAATAAATAATCCACAGGACTACAGGAATCATCAAAACTGTACATGCTACTCCATCTGGTGGGGAAATCAATAACAACTTCCAATGTTTAAAAGGAGGGAGGAGACATTCTTCAAGCACAAAGGCGGAGTTTTTCCAATCTGTTCTGTATATGTATGCAAGTGTCCTTGCTTTTGCAATACTTACACTACACAGGACAGACAGAAATTCTTAACTTGTTTGGGGAATTTTGTTTTCTGAAGAATTCTGCAGGTGTAATTACTGGTTTTTGTCCCCTTTCTTTCAAGCTGTGTAGCCAAAATTGATGTAGCTAATGGGTTGCAGACAAAAGACAGTCAGGAAAAATTTTGCTTCCTCTTTTCTACACATTGTAAACTCAGAACATGAAAATGTTTGCTGAAATACCCAGAGCAGATCTTGGAAGTCAGTCTTTGTGGTCCAGGACTGTGTTCTTCCTGGTTTTAGATGGCTTAGCTCAGCGGTCCCTGATTAATGTGGGACATCATCACCTGGAAGTTTCTTCACCAGATTCCAGAGTGACTCTGCATAGAGATAAATGAGAATGACAGTGTTGATGGTGCCTGGAAATAACATGAAACCTATTAAGATGGAATTAAGATCTCCTATTTTTGGAAGATAATAGGAGAAAAGGTCACATTGCCTCTTCCATGAGCTATGAGATTCCATTTATGATAGTAATTTCCCTTGAAATAAGAGAACCTCACAAGGAAAACATATGAAAGAATAAAGGCTAAGCTAGAAGTTATATGGATTTCATAGGTGTCTTTTTATTTTCATTACATAATCAGTAACACCCTTTTTTCCCAAAATCATGCACACAGGTGACAGAGGTCATACACACAGAGGTCAGAGATAGTGATCCTCAGTCTAGAACTGCATGGATATGTCCTGGAGACTCACATACACTGTTTATTTTTATATTTTGAGCTAGAAAGGGAGCAGTGAGCACCTTTTGATCGCTTCATTTTGGTAAGAAGTTAAGCTTTTATTTGGACCAAAGAGAGTGTTACAGTGCTCTTCACAGCCATGAAATCTTCACATTTACTTTTCTTTCACAATGAATAAAAAAGCCTGTTTCCTGTATGATGGCAAATTTCTGATTCAGACACTGGTAGAGACTGCCTGATGAGTAGTGAAATCTAGTCCCTTCTACTCTAGTCTGAATTGAATATATGGTTTCGAAGGGAAAAGGTTTGCATTACAGTCCCCACCACTTGCCAGAGGTCCACTTCTGAGCAGAAGACATAAATTCTTGAGAGGTTTTTTCAAACTCAGAATTCGACGAGACTTTTCTGCTGTAGACTTTCAGATCTCTCTCGTAAGGCCAGTGTTTAAGGAAAAGCTGTAGCCTTGTAGCCCAGGCTTTGTCTGAAGTTAACAGCAGAGGCTTCTGGACCTGTCCGGCTTTGTATGGACTCACCATGGCCTGCTGACAGATTACTTCTGCCTTGTTTACTTGTAACAGTGATTGTATAATCACCAGGTAACTATTAATTACTTTGTTTTAACCTTTGATCAGCTTTGTACCAGTGTGTGGTGTAACACCTATTCTTATATAGATTTGTAACTAGAAGATATAACTGACAAGTACTTATTCTCTGTCGAATGAGCTGTGTATGACTGATCCTAGAGTAAAACACCTTGTGAACACAGGTATAGGATGATACCAGAGGCCCAGAGCTATGAACAACTCGTAGAGGTCACTTACTAGTGACTGAAGGAAGGCAACCTTTGAAGCTGGGTAAAATCAGTTAGGGATAACAAAGAGAACAAATATTAAGTGGGAATAGGACAAGTCTCCATGACCAACTCACAGTGGCCAGCTCTCTGTGGGACCAGTGGCCAGCCTCTACGTGGCTGACCTTCCACAGGAACAACTATACGCAGGGAGCCTTGAACACTGGTGTTTGGGGTTTTTTCTCCATTTTTTGGAGGGTTGTGGTCTTTTTAAATTGAGGGACTTACATAAACGGCATTTCACAGCCCCAGCAGCAGGAACTGAGGGAACCAGCAGTCCCCACCACCATGTAAAGTTGTCCCTGCAGAGAGTTGGCTGTGTAGAGGTGTCACATGGAGAGTTGGCCATGACGAGCTGTCCTAGATCCATACTAAGTATCAACCATATGTAATACACACTATATGTAGTAACTACATGTGTAATATAGAGTTGGAGTTGACTGAAAAAAAACCAAGGTACAGAGCATGTTAGAAACATGTAAAAAGGACCTCAAGCAGATCCTGAGCTGAGGAGGAAGAAACCATCAACATCATACTGGCAAAAGACTTGACTACTCATAGCTCCAGTCCAGTCGAACTTCCCCAGTCAGCCAGGACCGCTGGAAGATGATGGAAAGGGGTTTCGCAAGCACATCCGCCAGCAACTTCAATACTCTTGGATGGATCCCATCTGGCCCCATAGACCTGTGCGTGTGTCTAACTGGCCAAGCAAGTCTCTAACCACCTCCTCTTGGATTATGGGAGCTTTGTTCTGCTCCTCTAGCTCCTGTGGATGTACACACAGGGAACATGATGGGATGACCCATCATGAGGAGGTACACACCACCTTTTGTCATGCTCAACGGGAGCAGATGAATCTGTTTCCAGACATTTTTTCAGAATAGAGTAAAGAGTAAACCTTTAAGCAACACGACCTAGTGGGAGGTGTCCCTGCCCATGGCAGAGGGGGTTGGAACTAGATGATCTTTAAGGTTCCTTCCAACCCTAACCGTTCTATGATTCTATGAAAGCTCTTTTTGGGGAAGACGTGTGATTATGTCATGAGTTGCTCTCATCCTAGAGAGATAAGATGTATGGAGTTTTTTGAGTGTTTAGGAGAAGACAGCTTGCATGCCACTTAAGATGGCACTACTAGATATGACCTTCCTCCACTTGACCCAAATAAAGGGAATATGTGGTTTATTTTATGAGATATTTGGGGATGATTAAAGTAGTCATCACGCTCTGATGTCAAGACCTACCATCTTTCAAGAAAACTTTTAAATGCTTCTGGAATCAATCTTTTAGATCTTGTGAGGTCTTGTGCTATTGGGACTTATCAGGTAGCACAAGGAAAACCACCATGTTTAGAGCTTATTTACTTCGTCTAGCAGTGAGTACAGTGATTTGGGTGGAACAGTCATTACATTTCAGAAGATTTACTGAGAGAGCTTAGCCTGGGAGCAAGTCTGTGAAGCAGAAGGGTCTGTGATGTTGTTTAAAGGAGAACATCAAGGAAATGAAACTGCTACTGTGTCATTTTAAAAGACCAGAGAACAAACCACATGGATATTAAACAGAAATCTTGTAAGCCATAGGATGTTTCCTGTGGGGCCAAAATGCAATCCCTACAATTCAAACTGCTCTTTGTATGTGTGAAGGACAGATTTAGACCCATTACGGAAAGAAAAGCTGTGAAGAAGAGGAGGAGGGCTAACAGCTTACTTCTTGGCTGTTAACATTGAACAATTAAACACTAACAGCCAAAAGAAAAGCTGTTGTTTTCCTAGTCCAAATACCCAGCCAGGAATAAAACATTAAGCAGCTATACAAATGATATATTTCATTTTCTTTTCATAAAACCAACCACTAAGTTAAACAACATGTACTTTGGACACATGGACTATAAACTCATTTTCTATAACCAGAAGAAATTTCTGAACTTTGTATTATGCATGTCACAAGTGAACTGAACATTACTTAGTGTGCTGGTTATTTTCCCTAAAAATTAATTTTGCATATGTGAAAATTAAGGCTAATATCTAGAATACTAAATCTTTAAACTATGAATACCTACTCTAAAGGGCTTGTGTGCTCAGAATCTTACTCTTTTCCCCCCCAGCTTGTTATGTGGTCCAAAAGTTTTATTATTTATTAATCTTGTGGTGTTTCTGGAAAGTGAGATGTTAGTTTGTGCTTTTACTGATGGTGGGTCTTAAGGAGCTGCAACATAAGGCTCTGGTTCCTGCTCCTTTTGTAGTCTTTTCACAAAGGCTGAACTTTCAAGAGAGGAGAATAAACCAAATTTTTTTACTAGTAGTTCTTATTGTGTGTAAAACAGGGAATGTAAAAATTACAGTGAAACAGAGACACTGCATTCATGATTTCAGACTACAGTCCTTACCCATTCACACGTTTCATAGTGTAAGAAAACTCTGAGAAGCAAAAAAAAAAAAACTAAAAGAAAAAAAAAAGACATGAAATGAAGGAGAGATGGCACTAAAAATCCAGTATGTCTGACAGAAGAAATACCCCCCAGAGCCAGAAAATTGTCATCAGGTAGCAATGATATCAGTATAGAGCTCCTTCCAGCTTTGGATCACGAGGCCCATCAGCAGAGCTCCCTCTACACAGCAACCCTTCACAGTCACTCGTCAATCAAACTACTCTGAAAATAAAGACCACATGTCATCAAATTTGTAGAATTCTTCCCTTCCTGTTTATACAAGATCTGCCAGATCACTTATGTTGCTGCACCAGCTTTCTGTCCTTGGAGAGATGGGTGATTTTCTTATCCTAGTGTCACAGTGGATAAGTCCTTTTGCTTCTGGTGTGAAACTTAAGTGTTGTTATAATTTCACACCGCATAGGACACTGGGGACTTTTGCAGAAATGCAAAGGTAATGGGTTTGGAAGGCTATTTATTTACCTCTGTGAAGCTCCTCTGCCACCTTGGATGGGGAGGGATCAATACAAAATATCATGTTTGCCTCTGCAAAAGCCTTCATACTTATTAGTATTGGTTGGATTCAATTGCTGGAACTGGCATATTGCTCTGAAGAGGGCAGTGTATCATTAAGTGAAGGCCATAGGAGCAAAGTATAGAGGCAGTTAAGAATAGATGGAGTCAGGACTCAAAGGCTGTAACTGCATTTGGTCCTACAGGCATGGCTGAGGTTTTGTTCATAAAGCTAGACTCTCTTGACCTGTCCTCCTCATCAGTGAGTCTGGCTATATCCAGGATGGCTGTTGGCCTGCATTAGCTCTAGAAGCATTCCTAGAGATCAGCAAAATGATATTTGGCCTGGGCCAAAACTATGCTAGAAACCATGCGAGCACTTTAATGGAGAGGCTGATTGCTTGTCAATGCTCAGATCCGTGTCCACATCCTGTTCAGTTTACTTGGACAGATGTAGTCAGAGGTTCCAATGCCCTTGTCATGCTGGAATACAAAGTACGGGACAAAGCTGCCCTGTTTCAGTGAGTTGTCACCTGTATGTAGCTCTCTCCTACTTAGACTCAAACTACATCTTCAGAGACACCATAAGAAGTAGAGATCACTCCTTGCAGAAACTGGCAGTCTTTTCTCCATCAGAGCTGTGTAGATAAGGAAAAGGGTAAAATTTATATTAAAAACATTTAAAAAAATAGCAGTACTTCTGCTGGCAGTTTTCCCAGCACACCATATGTCGACCTTTTCTGGTCAATGTAAGAACCACGATCAACTGTAGTGGGATTAGTGTTTCACCTCAGATATATCACCCCATGCTCTGCTTTCTCACTGATGCCACCCTACCACCCTTTCCAAGTGACTTCAGACTCCCTTTATGTGACCTTTTGCTCGAGGCTGTTTCCAGTGTGTATTTTCAGAGAAGTCATCGCAGTCTCATAAATCATAGCCTGTGCATTCCCCAAAGACAGGATTTCATTCATTCCTCTGCCTACCTGGCCTGGCTGGATTCTGTTTCTCCAGTGTTGCTTGTCCAACTTTAAAATGTTCTTTGCAAAGCGTTTTATTTTTGTTGTTGGCTTCCAGGTTTCTTTGTGATTATCAGAGGAATATGCCCTTCCTCTTCCACAAGGTCTGTGTTTTCTTTCTTTTAGCCACATTTCTGGGGGTTCTCTATGAGGACAACCTAGTGGCTCTTATTTACTGGTCTTTGATCTATGTGCTGAAGATGAAGGCTTTGAATATTTTTAACTTTGTTCCATAGCATTAATTCTTTATATCCAATATGAATTATTGGCAGATTAACAGCAATCTGGAAAAGCAGATGGTGCTTTCCAGACCTCCCTCCTCCTTCCCTGTCATGGTTGAAAGGAAACTAACATTAATGCAGCCCCAGCCTTCAGAGAGAGCACAGGCCTACTCAGTGTGTCAGGCTGCCAGATCTTCCTGTACAGCTTTATCTCATGCACATATTTTGTATTTCTTCTGGATATAGAAGGAAAACTCCAGTATATATCAGTATTTTTATACTGTGCCTAAATTTTATCTATAGAGACAGATGCAAATACAGAACCACCATATAACTACATCTGTGCATAATCACTTAAATATATATCAGTGGCTCTGCATTTGTGCTTCTAGATATATGGGTGTAGGTTCACAGAAATACATATGAATATATGTGCATACATATGTATTTATGTGTACTTCCTAAATCCATTTGGTGTCAATATTGATATGTTTCTCTGTGGAGAATGGGATTCCTTCCCTGGAGGTGTTTAAGGAATGGGTGGACGAGGTGCTGAGGGACATGGCTTAGTGATTGATAGGAATGGTTGGACTCAATGATCCGGTGGGTCTCTTCCAACCTGGTTATTCTATGATTCTATGAAATTTAGGTCTGATTTAAAGTTGTTAGCATGGCTTGGAATGGCAAACATCCATCAGCTACTGATTAATGACAGACATCTCCCCTAGCTAGAGACGGACCCTTGTATCCCTTTCTCTGCACAGTTCACTGTGTCCTGCCTTTGTGCTTGCCTCAGGTTTGGCACCTTTTCAGTCTTTCTCTGCTGCACAACTTTCTTCAAAGATTTCATGTCAAGAAAATTCACCACTCTAGTTGTACCTGTGGGTTTTTTTCTGTGTAGTGGCAGTATTATTTATCACCAATTATACTCCTAACAATGGATAAGAACTCATCTGGATGTGCACCTCAAGCTCTTTCTTCCAGCTTCTTCCAGGAAAACTTTCATTTTTTAACAATTCTTTCACTTCACAGGAGGTAAGATTAGTATGGAATTCAGTGAAAACAGCAGAAACTGGTATCAAAAAATATATGCACATGTATACGCAGATGCACAGAGATTTCAGTCTGAGACACACACCTCTTTTTGGCAGATGCTTTCCCTTTCTCTTCAGTAGTCCATTTTTTACCATCTTTCCTTCCAGCCCATGATTAGTAAAGTCCATCACCTGAGGCAGTGAAATTGTTTATTCATTGTCCTTTTGTATACTAATACCCTGCGCTGTTCCATATTGCATTGCTGGTAAGAAGGGTTTTGATGGAAAAAATTTTCAAGACAGAAAGGATCCCACAGCACTGGCAGTTAGTGAAGCCCATGGTGCCCTCTTACATTCTGCACTTTTGCACCATGTACAATATTTATTTTTCCATGTTGTTTTAGAAGAAGGGCATTTAATTGCTTGATCACGGCTTTCCTACATCATCCAGCAAGAGGCCACTTTGACTATGAATACAGTATAAATGAGTAAAGTGTCTTTGGCGATGAGCACTGCAGGGAGAGAACATCAGCTGGGACGTGATGGAATTTAATGAAGTTTAGTTGTGTTTTAGTTTGTTTTCATTTTTCTGTTCAGCTCTTTTGTGACATTTTGTATGTTTGGGAAGTAACAAGCGTACTCCAGGCAAATCTTGATAAATAACTGTGTTTTTCCCCCCATCCATGACCAAGTGATGTCTCATTTAAGATCAAACAGATTAGTGTAAAGTTTGCCAAAAGAATTTGGAGCCACATGATGGAAAGCAAAATTTATTTATTACTACTGACTTCTGGTGTCATTTCAGACTGTTTCATGATCATCATATAAACATCCCCTTGCATTTACTCAACTATATACTTGTACTCCAAAAGGAGTAGCATGTGGTGTGAAAACCAGATGCCCCTTCCCACATGAAAGCTCTATACATTTGTTTGAATGTAGTCAGGAAACAGTCACGATCTTCTTCCCACTCTCAGAGGAGTCAGCTGAAAGCAGCCAAGCCCCTGTTTAGCTCTCAGTGAGTGCTGGTATTGTCTAGGCTCTCCTGATGGGGGAATGGGATGGACTGTCTCATCTCATGGAAGCACTTCACCATACTCCTCTGAACTTCCCATGCTTTGTGTGTCAGTTCTCACTACTGACATATTCTTCCTCTGCTGTCTGAGTTCCTCCTCAGAAAATTTCTGTTGTATTTCTCTCCAGCATATGGCTCAATCTCATTCCTTTCATCTGTGGTGCAGTTAACATCATCAGGGACCCCCTTCTTGATTGCACCCTGATACTCAGTTTTCACATCTGCTTCCAGAAGACTGTGTTTGCATCTTGTCAAAAAATTGCTTTTAATTGCTCATCTTTTAAAATCAGTAATCCAAATGAGAACCCATCACTAAGTCTGCAATAAGTCACAACTTCCACTTCTTCTGCATCATTGCTTCTCACTGTTCTTTATTGGGAGGTTGATATTTATATCGGCTATTAATTTTTATAGAGTCCCTTCAGGGTTCTTGATCCTACAATTTTTAGTCATGTGCAATTGTAATAGAATTATGATGCTCTGAACACCAACATGTCCCTTCCACGTGGCATAAAAATCTTTGGTGTGCTTTGCAATGAGGTGATGGATCGATGTGTGAGGCAGAGGTCTGGTTCCATGCTCTGCTTGTGACCTGCCATGCGGGGGCAGAACAGCTCCATTTAGGAAGGTGCAATGAGCTACTTCTCCCAAAGAGCTAGTGGCTGTGCAGCTCATCTCTCCATAGGAGCAGATGTTCCACTGAGGAAGCCTGCAGAATCAGCTGAGTTCTCTAGAAGCCCCATGGGTTCAGGAAAGCCTCATTAGGCTTGTCTTGTCCTGCCCATTTGCTTATAGCCCCAAGACAGAGGAAGCTACCAAATTCCATACCTTCTACTCCCTCTGAGCTGTCAAACAAGGCAAAGTCAGATCTTAATATTTTGCAACTATCAGAATGATCCAACAATACACGACTGCTGTGCACTGGAAACATCGTTGCGTAGCCTGGATCAAGAGATCAAGAGTGACACCAATGAGAACTGCATGCACAAGGGAACTTCATAGCATGCAGAAAGGTTCTCCAATGTATAAACTTCAACATCTCCCATATACTCTCCAATTGTAAGATGTGTAGATGCATGGCTGTCTGGTAGGACCTATATTATTTTAGTATCCTATTTTTTTTCAAGAATTCTGGGCATAGGCAGTAAGTCTTTAAAGATATTGATGTATTTTTAGTGATTCTATTCTGGAAGTTTTCCCTGCAGAAATTTCAAATACTATTTTAAAAAACCTCTACATCTCTAAGTCATATGAGTCACTAAAAAAGGTTTATATTTTCCTTTTTAGATTTAAAAAAATTTATTTCTCCAGTAGATTCTTACTTTGCTCTCCCAGAAAAACTAATGGGTTTGTTCTTTCAGTTAGGATTAAAGGAGCTGTTGGAGGCCCTTTGATATGCTTTTCTCATGTACATTAGATGATGTAGACAATGAATGAACAGCACTGTGACTGATGTTTGCTTTCAAAATACTATTTAATACTGGGTTTGGACTGTTATTTCCACTCTATTGGCAAAGCTGCACTCATTTCATGCCACTTGCTTCTTCTTTGTTGCATGGACATGCCATTAAGGAACATATCTCAAGCAGAGAATTTTCATTAAAAATGAACATATAACATATAAGAAAAAAGCCTTATATGGGGGCAGAAGTGAGTACCCCTGCTCTCTTCTGAACCTCCACCTATAAAAGAGATTTCCTTCTGAACTGAACAGCAGTGTATTGCTGATAACTCCTGAATTTCAGTCCTCAATAGCCTGTTCTGGAAAAAACTCCCACTGAAATCAATGAACTCTTAAAAAATTATTTTTTTTCCCCAAACCTGCAAGAAATAGTGCAAAGCCTTAAAAAAAATCAAAGTTAAATCCAATTCCTTAAATCCCTCTTGGAAGAAATCTTATTACCTTCAACATCATTATATACAGGACAAAGCCTGTAAGGCTTTGCTGAGTGATTGAAAAAGGCAAATTAATGACAGCACTTGAAATTACCTGTAATTATCACTGACACCGGGTCAGCATCGTTGCAATGACAGTCTCACAGAGTGAAGACTCTCACTGGTTCGGAATTTATGCAAAACTGCAAAACAAAATGTGACCTCCACATTCAGTATGAAGGTATCTCTGGAGCATTTAAGCATCTGAATTCATAATCAACTGTGTAGCTGCTTTCATCTTTTGAAGAGCAGTTAAATTCTGAAGCAGAGAGTCCCAAGCGTTTTGCTGGTCAAAATCACCTCTCCTTTCCCATTCATATTTACTCGGACCTCTCCCATCTCTGTCACTGTCACACAATGTCTCTGCAGCAGCTATAACTGCTTATATGGAAAAGTAATAATAGGAAGGCATTTAATGAATTTTAAGATGTCTTTAATGTAATTTAGCAGCTGGAAACAAGAAGAAGAGCCAGCACTGTGTGACCTGCCAGCTCTCTATGGATTGTCAGTGGCCAATGTAGCACAGATTTCAGAACTGCTCTCTAGGGTATGCTGGTGATGTTTCTTTTCTCTGGCTACATTCCTGTTTTCAATTAAATCAGTGTCTGAAGTACTCTTTCTGATATAGTTAATACCTTCCAATAAATGCTCTTGGCTTCATTTCCCCCCATATGCTGTTCTTCCTCACACTTCTTTGCTCAGTGAGTGAAGCAGACATCACCTGAACAGAAAAGATGCTCTTTTTAGAGAGACTGGAAAGAAGGTTTTGTCTTGAGAAAGCAGAGATGTAAAAATAGTCCTTTGATTACATAGCAATAATTCCACCATTCCTGGGGATCCATCCTTTCTTTTGTTCCTTCACTGTTACTATTTCAATACTAGGCCTGCAATGTTGGTTTTTTACTCTGTCTTTAACCATAAAGGAATTTCCACCATAAAGCCATTTATCAACTTACACAGCTGAAGTTTTTAGTTTTCAGGGAACAAGCATACCTTGAAGTTCTTTTTTCTTCATTTTTCCACTAAGTATACAAACCAAATTGTTAGCACATTGACCCAATGCCTTTGAGGCATTATAAAACTTTTTATGACAACCTATAATTAGTATTATATAGTTTCTTTTGAAGGAGGCTTGCAACAGGTGTCTTAGCTTTCTGATTCTTTCTTCCATCCCCTCCAGTTCAATGAAAAATATGCAGTTTAAAACCATTTATTAAGATCACCCCTGTTTCCAGTTCAGATGGGTCTGTGCTGTGACATGGGAGGAAAATACAGTTATATACTAAGCTGGGCAAAGCACTGCATTTATTTGCCTTCATTCTTTAAAAATTTCAATTTGATACAAAATCATTTTTGCAATTTTCATCTTCCTTTTTTTCTTGACATTTACAACAACCCACAGAAACAACCAACCACAAAACTCCCCTGTCACGCTACTGTGATGAGCTCCACAAGCAGCTCTTTGTGCTGATCCCACTACTGTGATCCAGAACAACACAGAGAGTTGTGTTGATGGCATCTGGAGCTGTTCAGCTGCTTCTGGTTTTGCAGAAGCCACCCCAAAGAAGATGGTGGCCTCGTGGCAGTTTCCTTTGCTTGCTATGGAAGGGCTGTGTAGATCACTTCAAGCTCATTTGGCCAGATACCACTGTCATCCTACATCGTTCTTTGCCGTTCTCGTTTTGCCTGTTTGGGTTGATGACCAGCTATGATAACCTGGTGCCTGTCGAACCATAATAACCGTGGCCGTGCGTAGCAGATAGCCACAGTTCTAGGGACCCAATGACCATATCTCTAAAGGCATTCAAGCAATTGTGGATTGTACTAGCTGAACAATTAAGGTAGGGTAAGTATGTCTGTACCTCCTGGCCTTTGCAGATTTCTGTGATTTATGAATCACAAGTGCTAGCAGCTGTTGTGATCACAGCTGTGCACCTGGGCTACTCGCAGCCATATGGCAAAGGTGGCTCAGGGCTGCTTAGCACAGTCGACAAAACTCAGTGCTGCTACTCCCAAAGGCAGATATTCGGGTAGGATCCACTTTGTGAGCAAGGAGAAGGGATAGAAAGGAGGTATTTCAGAGAGAGAGGAGGGAGCCTGAGGAATGCAACCTGTTGCTGATGTTAAATGGGATGAGTGAGACTGAAGTGTCTCCATCCCCTCCGTGGCATCAGTAGCTGCACTGACCTGCCTCTTTGCAGCTCTGGAGTATTCAGAGCAGCCATGAAGGCTCTGGTCACTTATCAACCTGCTGCCCAAAGCAGCTGCATGGTCTGTGCTTAGAATTAGCTCTGCTGTTCATGAAGGTGGAAGGCAAGCGTGCAGAGGTGCCCCAGCCCACAAAAGCAACATATGTGAAGTCCATTGAGCCTTGACTTCTCATTCTAAACCTTTCACTGCACTTTCCTGGATAGTTTCACAAGTTGTAAAGTCTCAGGCTGCAGGTAAACAAAATCTAAGTTGGGACCACTGCTGAATATTCCTCCCCAGTAGAACATTCAAGGCCAGGCTGGATGGGGCTCTGAGAAAGGTGATCTAGTTTGAGTATGCCCCTGCTGACTGCAAGGGGCTTGGACTGGGTGACCTTTGAAGATCCCTTTCAACCCAAACCATTCTATGATTCTATGATTCCTCTCACTTCTCTTGTGGTGAGTCTGGCACCCCTAGACAATGAGCAGATCAGAAAATTGACCACATAACAGAAGTGAACTCTTTTGTATCACCAGTAGAGCAGAGGAATGTGAGAGCTAATGCCGGGGAGGAGGGCTGGAATGTATAGCTTGGGTGATAGCAGGTGGGATTGTGTTGCAGAACAGCAGGCTCATATTAGCAGGAGCATTTGGTTTACTAACTTCTGTTCAGGCAGCCCTTTTTCTGAGTTTGGACCTAGCTTTGCTTTGGCAGTTTTGGGTGCAACATGGATTATTTCAGGTAGAGCATTTCTTGTTTCCAAATCAGACTACTGTCATCGCAGAACAAATGTATTTGTAGTTACTGTTACTGAAAAAAAAATTATTTGTGATAGACAACAATGGTATGACACTTGTCTGAAAAACCAAATCAAACCCCAAACCATATATTTCCTGTTCCCTTTGCCCTTTTCATATTGACCCTGACATTTTCCTTAAGCATCAACTTTAGAGATCATTTCAGTTTTTTAAAAAAAAACACAACCCAGGCAATGCTAATGAAGTCAGTGATCAGTATGATTAGTACCTATATCTAGAAAAGAGCTTAATGGGTACAAAAATGTTTATGATTCTGATAATGTACATATAAGTTCCCTGAGACTATGAAAACCCCACATGCAAATTTTTATAACAGTCGATTTCTTAAGTCTGTAAACACATATATACATACACTATCTGCTGTTAACACAGCTTTGAAATATTCAGTTAATAGATGATTTCTTTTCTTCCTTCTATACTAAATCGTGAGCATTGTGTTCTAAAAGTAGTTCTTATTAATATGAAATAGGAAAAAAGAGAATGTTTGACTATGCCTGAGGGTTCCTGAGTAATAGTGTCTATAATTTTTTTTTTAAAAAAAAAAGGGCTAGAAGAGCCTGAAAACACCACTCACTGCCCAGAGCTGAGGTGTGAAACACATCACTAAGTGCTGGGGAATTCTTAGTTACTTGCAGACATCGATGTGAGTGGGCAGGCTTGTGAGTCTTTCTGAAGGGACGCATGATGCTTTGATATGCCCAGTAATTACCTTATGAGTTCTAATTGATGTAAGCAGTAAAAAGAATGCCTCGTGGCATGGAAAAAAAAGACTGGCGGATACCTATAGTCATTTGCTGTGCTTTGGCAAGAGATTGTCCAAGTGAACGCCTCTCCATTCAATCACATTTTCCACTGGAAATTCCTCTTTCCTTCGCGTATCTTTTAACATGAGAGTGTCTGTGAGCTCATTTGGATAGGTTGCCACACAGGTACATCTGATGAAACCACAGGCTGTAACCTCAAAAGGAGCGGAAATACTGTTTTAAAGATCTTGTCTCTTCTCTTAGAATCAGGCTGGCATTGTCTGTTGCATTCCTGCTTTTACACATACTTGCCAAAAAGAAGCTTTACTGTTTAATGACTTTAAAAAAAAACCCACCTAAATAAATAAAAATCACTTTCAAGGCATGAAAATGCTTCAAACCAAAATGTGCCATGTTGTGCTGCACCTTCAGAAGATCCAAGGCTGTTTCATGAAATCCTGCATGTAAGGAGGCTGGAGTGATATTTAAACACTGAGATGTGTCATAGCCTAATTACTATATCTGTCTCTCCATAGTGGTGCTAGCTCTGTGTGACTAATTGGGGCAGGAGGTGGTGTCTAAAATCCCCTTTCAGACCCCTGTTTAGCAGCATCACCCAGGTAAAGAATCGGTGACAGCGTGGGAAACATGAGTCACATAGGTAGTGATTGTTGAGATTAGACTAGAGAACAAACTTTCTTGCTAGAGTGTTGGAAGGTGACAGAGGAATCTATACGGCATTTGGCTCTGTCATTTACCAGCGCAGTAAATCACCTTTTGGGGGACTCTGGTTCCCCACCTGTAAAATACTGAGCAAGAAAGAATGGAACAGCACTGTTCATCTGGGCAAGAGCAATGAAGAACTGCTCAGCATAGATGCCTCATACTACCAGAATTCTGTCCTTGATTATTATTCTTCACAGAGAAAATTAAAATGAAGAACTGAGGTGAAAAGATGCTTCTTTTAGGCAACATAGGGAGATAGATGAGAAACAACCCTGGGTTAACAGCCCATTCAATCACCAGGTTTGCTTTCATGTTGCCACATTTTACTAGACATTTTACAGTGGGGATACCAGTTGCAGCCACATAAAATCTCAACTGTGTCGTACTTACTGTAGAACCTTGTAAGAAATTAAGCGAAATCTCCGTTTTGTTTTACTGCTTATTAGGCCTGAGAAATGCCCGTCATAAAACTAATGACCCAGGTTGTGGTGGTTCAGCTCGACGGGGATGATTCCTTCCTCTCCACCTAAACCCTCCACAGCAGCCGGCTGGACAAGCAGATGTGGCTGCTGGTGTAAGCAGGCACCACTATATAAGTAGAGTGGACGGAGATAATAATAAAAGCTTCATCTGAAGCTGGAATGTACCTTCTCCTGTCCCTGACTTGGGCACTATTGACAGGGAGAAAGATTTGGAGCACAAGGTGAAGGTGAGCATGAGAGGATGGATTCAAGAAGAGTCTTCTCTCTGTGAATCCTGCAGACCTTCTGGAGGGCGTGCTTACAGTCTCTGGCCTCCTAAACCTTGCAAAGGACACCTTGCAAGTAGCACAGGATAGGGAGATGTCAGTATGCAGCTTTTCCTTTGAATAGTCTGTAGGGGGGATTTATTGCTATTCATTAATAACCACTAGTGTATTCTGTTGTATGATCAACACACAAAGTTTGGTGTCTATATCTGGTTTCGTACTCCTAGGTCTTGCAGAAAGAATTGTAGAAAGTAATCACTGTAAGCGAAGGACATTTTTTAATTCATTTTTGGCTTCAGTACAGTAGTGGCATAATTATTGCGCATAATTTTGCAATGAATTTTTGAATAAAGTAGTATAATTACAGTCTATTCACTCATTTTATTCTCTTACAGGTCTATCTCCCATTCATTTGAAAATTAACTCTGTTTCCTGTTCCTAATAATGATAAATGACCATATATGGATCATAGAGTTTTGCTTACACTTGTCAATGATCCCAAATAATTTTGTGTGTTTTAAGGTGCATTTATATTTCTGGAGCTTGATGAATTGCAAATTATGACTACTAGGAACCTGTTACTCCCTTTTGCCTGGCTCCCAACTCCAAAGCTCACCCCAGTTATATTGTGTTACACTCTTAAATAAAAGAGGATTATTACAGTAATGCCAGTGATGATAGGAAAGTGTGTGAAATACAAATGTAGAAGGAAAGCTTAGCCCTTAAGAGCTGAAATACTAGTTAATAAGATGATAGGAAGGGTAATGGAGAAAAAAAGTGAAAAGAGAGCAGTAATATTTTGTGTAACACCATCTTTCTTAGACAAAATGCATGATATGAAGACTTCAGGTGGGAGATCTTCTGAAATATATTCTTCTCATGACTGAGCACAGTCTTTACAGGGAAGATCATCAGTGTTGCTGTGCTATCTGTAAAGATGCTTCTTGACTTTGCAGAAGTCTAGAAGACATCCAGGAATCTGTATTACTGAGAGGTTAGGAACAATCTGCCTCATTGTGCAGAAAGGGCTTTGAGCAGAAGACTCCCATAACTAATCAGGAAGCTGTGTGGGAGCCAGTAGTGCAACCAGATAGAATGCAAGAAGTGAAAAGATGAATGTAAAACAAAGGAAGATTATAAAAACAGTGTTTGAGCACTTTTTGACAATAATGAGTGATGTGAAGGAGCAGGTGGAGCTAAGATGAGGACAGGGCATAAAGGTGACAAGAAGGGATTCCACAGGAACACTAATTAGAAACATTAATTACATCAATGGGTCCACTGATAAACAAAGGAAAACAACATAGTAAGAAATGTTGCAGAACAGGGTCCTCAGTTTTGCATTAGCTCTTATAGACAAAGCATATTCCCAGCTTTATATGTACCAAAACTATCTGTTACGTGGATGGCCTGCAGACGAGGAGCAATTAGTGAGAGACAACTACAACTGGGTGCATTCAGATCCACAGGGCTTGATAAGCTGTCTCTGTCTGTACTGAAAGAAGTACCCGCTGCTTATCATCTGTGAAAAACCAGGGTGATCTGCAGAGTTCCACGAAAACCGGCTAAAGGCCAGCCTTTCATAAAGGCAAAAAGGAGGATCCAGGAAACAACATGCCAGATATTGTCACCTCAGTCACCGAAAAAGAGCATCTTTTTGAAATTCATTTTCAAACATAGCAAAGACAAGAAGGTAGTGGCCTGTACGAGGAGGCAGATGGCACGGTTAGCAAATTTGCAGACTGTGTTAAATGGGGAGGAGTGATTGACACACAGTGTAGCAGAGATTCAGTCCAGAGGAATCTTTGGAAAGTTGAAGACTGGGACAACTGAAATTTCATGAGATGAAGCAAGAAGAAATGCAGGTTCTACATTGAGGGCAAGATAACTCCAGCATTGACACAAAGTGGTAACTGGCTGGAAAGGACTTGGGTTATGGTGAACTGTTTGAACCACATATGGTTGAGTCAAATGTCATTTTGTAATCAGTTGCGTAAACATCCACCTTTATTTGATACTGGTGAGGTCATACCTGGAATCACACATCTTGTACTGACCTTCCTTCTTCCCCTCAGTTCAAAAGAAGCTGTAAAGAAGCTGTAAGGAGTCCAGCAACCGACTGCCAGAATAGTGAAGGACCAAGAGCACAAGCAGAGGTTGAGAGGTTAGTCTGGTGAGGAGGAGGCTACAAGGTGATCTTAGAAACAGCAGCTGGAGGAGGAATAGCAAAGACGATGGAGCCAAACCCTACCATTTAGCAGCAGACAACAGGACAATGAACGTCAGCCAAGAACTGCAGTTGGGAGGTTCAGGTTTGATGGTGGAACACGTTACTGAGAGACTCTATGCGATCTCCACCCTAGTAAATTTTCAGGAGTTGGCCAGACAAACCACAGCTGATGGGAGCTAGTGTGGGTGATACCCACAGAATGAAGAAGGAGAATGCATTGAGTGATCTCCACAGGTCCCTTTCATGCACCTTTTCTGTGATTCTATGGCAAACATCATCTGTAGGTAACAGGAGATGCTATGTGGTTGAACGGATGCAAAATGAAGTATTATCAAGATGTGACTGGTTTCTGAGTCAGGGCAAAAGCAAAAATCTCTAGGATTTTTTTTTTTTAATTATGTTGCATTTTTTCTTTTACATGTGCTCTGACAAAGGAATGGTCATGTTTTTCTGCCTCCAGGAGATATTTCCTGAAACAGTATTCTTCCTGTTTCTGATAGACACTGAGCAAAGAGTTCATTTTGTTTCCTGGTACTAATCTTTGTATCTCATCTGTCCACAGGTTCCTCTTATATCTCCTCAGGGAGTTTGAAGTCACTTCTGCTGAACTTTTATTTGTTGTGTGCTTGTAAAATCACCAGGTACCTGAGCCATGACTCCTGAAACTTTCTCTTGACTTTTGTTCTTGCATGTCTTTATTTGGTTTGTTTGGGGTTTATTGATGCTGTGGGGAGGTGACAGACATTGAAGACAAACCTATGGAAATGCCAGTCTTCTTTTAAAGTCCTTGGATTTTTAAGCAAAAAGAACTTGCTTCAGCCAGCTTGTTGCTCTTTGATGCTCTTAGAGGAGAGCAGGGTGTAGTGGAGACACCAGGACTGTACATTTTTGAGGGTTGTGAAAGAGAAGGGGCATGACGGCAGGTGCAGAATAGCCCACCAAACTCACTGAGATTTTATAAATATTCTCTCTGCATTTTGACATAAATCTGAGACAGTCTGATGTGGTTTCAAGTGCCTGCTCTGCTAAAACTAGGCTGTGGCCTCCGCAGTCTCCAGACTCTGCCTTTTGCAAGGGAGCATGTGTGGGACTTTCTCAGGCTTTCCAGTTGCGTCTGTTCTGTCTGTATTAATAGTCACTGAACCACAGAAAGACTGACTTGGCTTCCTTCATATTCTTGTTGTGAATAAGGCAGAGCTGGGACTTGTGTCTGATTTTCACACATGCCTTGTGAATTCCCTCACAAGCAAATTACTTGTATTGATATCCTGGCATTCCTTTCTTTCTAGTTTTGACCAAAATTTATGACTCTCCTTGTTGATACTGTCCTATTTTCTTCTAAAGTTTGTATTTGACTAATTAATGTTTTCTAAGAATGACAAAAATATTCATCAGATAATTTCCCATCAATCTGTAAAGACAACAAAGAAACCACAATGTAGGACATCCCCTTCAAAAAATCCAAAGCTTTGTACATTTCAACTTTTAATTTCACAGTAACTGATACACTGACTTCTCAGATATCCTTTAGAATTTGCTGGACTTTACCTTTAACTAGGTCTTTGTAAATACTTTTTTTTTTGTAGCCACAGCTTCATGGGGCTAGATATTTTTACACAAAAGGAGCAAAGACTATAGGAGCCTGCAGACAGCTGATGAGTGTCAGGATTCAATAGGCTGAAGCGAGGGAATAAATTGGGAGAGTGTGTGTGCACACACCTGAGAGGGGAAAAATGTTGATGCAGTGGTGATATGAACATAAAAGACTGGACAAGTCGGTTTTTTTGCTTATTGTCTATCTATCCACCAGTCCTCCTTTCCCCCGTGGGCCTTTGTTAATAGACAACACTCTCTCTTTGAATTCAACTTCCAAACATTATACACACTTTTCTGGGATCAGACCTTTGCTAGGATTATGAATATTATATACATTTTTCTGTATTTAGTGGTTTCCATTCCTTTGTGTCATTGTTACATTATCTTCCTTGGTTTTCCCTTGTTATGGGCTATTTCACATTTGAACGCCTGCTCCTCTGTCAAATGCCATCTGATTCTCTCTTCCCTTATCTTTTTGTTTTTACATATTTCTCCAACTTCACCTCCTTCTCCTGGCTATTAGCTGGATTATTACTCTCTTGAATTAGTTTCTGTTAATGATTTGAGATTTTACTACCACATTGAGCTTTTTTTCAGCTGCATATCTTAGTTTTACTTTGATACTACTTCTCCACTTTCCATTACTATCCCTGAACAGTATGATCCTGTAAGTGATTTCTGTGATTCAGCTATGGAACAAGTACTGCTGTCAGTGAAACCGAAAGCAACTGTGGTGGTGTATTCAGGGGAAAAAAAGCTGGCCCTTATTTTCTGCATTTATATGCTGTAGTAGTCTAAGCAGTGGAAGGAGAGGCTGTTAGACAGCAGCTACACGTTAGTAACTCCCTTCACAGTGGGACACTGAGCCCAAATATGATAGTAAGTTCTTATCCACTCAAGCAGTCTTTCGTTGCCTCCAGAAGAAAGCAGCAGGACATAGTTTTAATTGTGTCTGGCTGCTCCTCTGAGGCTGCATGCAGACTGTCAGTGGGCTTTGCACCCTACAGATTAGAAATCTCTCGTTTAGAAGAGCTGCAGAGGAGTACTGTAAATTTTGAACCAAAACTGTGCAACAAGCTATTCTTGGTTCAGCAATGCTTAATACCTTTAAAAAACAATTAGGAAGGAGAGGTATAATTATCACATAGATGCAGATTATTTAAATTGTCACCCAGTGAGTGGGTGTGAGCATTTAAGGCCTTCAGGCACTGAGTCCAGTCTGTTTTGTTGAGAAGAAAGGGATTGTTCAAACCACTTCTCATACCACTCTTGCAAATGATGAAATAATTCCTTCCCTTCCCTTCCCTTCCCTTCCCTTCCCTTCCCTTCCCTTCCCTTCCCTTCCCTTCCCTTCCCTTCCCTTCCCTTCCCTTCCCTTCCCTTCCCTTCCCTTCCCTTCCCTTCCCTTCCCTTCCCTTCCCTTCCCTTCCCTTCCCTTCCCTTCCCTTCCCTTCCCTTCCCTTCCCTTCCCTTCCCTTCCCTTCCCTTCCCTTCCCTTCCCTTCCCTTCCCTTCCCTTCCCTTCCCTTCCCTTCCCTTCCCTTCCCTTCCCTTCCCTTCCCTTCCCTTCCCTTCCCTTCCCTTCCCTTCCCTTCCCTTCCCTTCCCTTCCCTTCCCTTCCCTTCCCTTCCCTTCCCTTCCCTTCCCTTCCCTTCCCTTCCCTTCCCTTCCCTTCCCTTCCCTTCCCTGAGAGAGCTACTATTACTTGTGATTTATCAATACACCTGTACACACACACACATACACACATGTTTACTTATGTGGGATCTTCCATAATCACATTTGCCACAGGCGATGTGATTATGGCTGATTCCACATAAGTAAATTAATATTAAATGCCAAGGTTTGGAAGGAAGAATGTAAAAGCAACGTAGTTTTGATCCAGTAGAATATAGCCCATGAAGCATTTATTTATCATGTGGATTAAGCAGCTCAGCACATTTTCTAAGTCTATTTCAGAAGGTCCACTTGTGTTTGCAGTCAAGTTTTGCTTGCACAAGGAGAGATTACTGGTGGCACAGTGGTGTTATCCTACCAGAGGAATATTTGAGTTCTTGCATTTCCTCACATAGACATATAAGTAGGGAGTTTTCTCGTTTGGTGGGCACCTTCAGCTAGAAAGAGGCCTTTGAAGGAGTTTGTCTTTTTTGGCAAACAGAGAAGACAATGTGTTGCACTGAAGGAAGAGTACAATCTAGACAAATGGATGGGAATTCAAAGCCTTATGAGGATGGAAGAGATAAGAGTAATGAAGTCAGAGGACCTTTCCCCTTTTTTCCTCTTCTCCTTCCCTATATACCTCCCCTCATCGTAATCAGCAGACTTTCCTTCATATGAATCATAGAATCATAGAATAGTTTGGGTTGGAAGAGACCTTAAAGATCATCCTGTTCCAACCCCCCTGCCACTAGACCAGGCTGCCCAAGGCCCCATCCAGCCTGGCCTTGAACACCTCCAGGGATGGGGCAGCTTCCCTGGGCAACCTGTGCCAGGGCCTCATCACTCTCATGGTGAAGAAATTCTTCCTAATGTCTAGTGTAAATTGGCCCCTCTCTAGTTGATACCCATTGTCCCTCATCCTATCACAACAAACCTTTGTAAACAATCTCTTCCCAGTTTTTGTGTAGCACTGAAAGGCTGCTATAAGGTCTCCTCTGAGGCTTCTCTTCTCCAGGCTGAACAAGCCCAACTCTCTCAGCCTGTCCTCGTATGGAAGGTCCTCCAGCCCTCTGATCATCCTTGTAGCCTCCTCTGGACCTGTTCCAACAGCTCCACATCCTTCTTATGTTGAAGATTCTAGAACTGGACACAATACTCCAGCTGAGGTTTCACAAGAGAGGAATAGAGGGGCAGAATCACCTTCCTTGACCTGCTGGCCACGCTTCTTTTAATGCAGCCCAGGATACCTTTGGCCTTCTGGGCTGTGAGCACACATTGCTGGCTCATGTCAAGCTTCTCATCAACCAGCACCCCCAAGTCCTTCTCTGCAGGGCAGCTCTCAATCACATCGTCCCCCATCCTGTATTGAAATCATGGATTGCCCTGACCCAGGTGTAGGACCTTGCACTTGGCCTTGTTGAACCTCACGAGGTTCTCACAGCCCCACTTCTCCAGCCTGTCCAGGTCCCTCTGGATGACATCCCATCCTTCCACTGTGACAACTGCACCACTCAGCTTGGTGTCCTCTGCAAACTTGCTGAGGGTGCACTCAATCTCACTGTCAATATAATTGATGAAGATATTAAACAGCATTGGACTCCTGAGGACATCACTTGCCACGGATCTCCATCTGGGCTTAGAGCCATTAACCACTACTCTCTGAGTATGACCATCCAACCACTTTCTTGTACACCGAACTCTCCATCCATCAAATCCATATATCTCCAATTTAGAGAGAAGGATGTTGTGGAGGACTGTGTCAAAGGCTTTATAGACGTCTAGATAGATCACATCCATCGGTTTACCCATGTACATTGCTGTGGTTACCCCATCATAGAAAGCCACTAAGTTGGTCATACAGGATTTGGCCCTGGTGAAGCCGTGCTGGCTGCCACTAATCACCTCCATGTCCTCCACGTGCTTTAGCTCAGCTTCTAGCAGGATCTCTTCCATGATCTTCCCAGGGGAAGATATGATGAGGAAAACATTTTTACTCTCATACTGCTGCTCCCATCCATTTGCTTATTTACTCTAGCAACATCCAACCCAACATTCGCAGTTACACCTGCGTAAGGGAAAAGTTAAATACCTCTTTATCTCAGTTTGACTGTCTTCGCTAGTGTTTGTTTTTATCATTAAAACCAAGTAAATGTTTTAATGTGGTGTTAATGCACATCTACATTGGACACAAGTTTGAGTTTTGCTCAATGATTATTAAAAAGGATGGGTTACCATCACCATCTCTTTCCAAGTGGAGGGATACCCAACAAATCTTTACTTTTTAAAGCTCAGTCTCTCTTTTGTTTTATTTTTGCAGTGCTCAGTTTAGCAAAACTCTGATATAATTCCAGTTTGCACTAAAGTATTAATGCCATTCTTGTCAAGAAAATCAGACAACAAAGCAAGACTCAGCCTTAGAGAAGCCAATGGATTTGAGTGATCTTTTATCTTTCCTGAATAATTGCCACACACCTCAATGTATAATTTAAAATAACGTATCACATCATTAAATGAGAATTCTCGGGTGCACTTCAGAAGCATACTGGTATATATATGGTGAAGCTGGCATTGAATTTCTAACTTCTCTTCAGGGTGCATTTGTGTGAATATTGTGTGAATTTCAAACTACATTTGTGTGAATAATGCCAACAATTATTACAAGCCTACCTTTCCTTGAACTGCACATTTTGTGAATCATGTAAAATTTGGGTTTAGTCAGGAGATTTTGCCAAACATTGTATTAGTTATAATTGCTTGCCATCTTGTAATGTTTAGAAACTACAAAACTCATTAGACACACTCACCACATTAGTCAAGATCACTTTCAAAATCTGCTCTCACTTTACAGTCTAAGCAACCAGTTTATTTTTTGACTACCTGGGGTTGCACCAAACTTTTCTCTTTAGCAGATGGTATGGTAGTCATGACACTGAGGAAACACCAAGAAATTCATTAGCCATGGGAGAAGAGCAGATAATTTTTTTTCCTTTCTGTAATATTTTCTAAGCCTTTCGTGCTCTTATTTCTTTGCACACATATGGGAACATGCTTGCATGTAAGCGCCACTCCCTGTGTCCACCACTTTGCTGCCAAACTTGCTCCAACACATGCATCTGGCATTAGCCACGTCCTGCAGATGGGTTGTGCGTGACACACACACATGGTGTAGCTGTCTGTATCTGGCACTCAGGTGATTATTTGTTTGCTAATCAACCAGCAGCTCCATTAGTTGAGTTGGAGGTTAGATGGGGGAGATTAAATATACAGAAAGAGAGGCTATGTACTTGTGGGTGAAATGCTGGATGGTAATTACAAAAGATGTAAGGATTGTTATTGTAACTGGGGCTGTAGCAAAAATTAAATCTATCTATTCAAGCTGCCTGTCACTGAATACCCAATGGCAGTTTCCTAAAGCAGAACAAAAACCCCAAACCCACTCCGTTCTGCAGCAAGAATAGAGGTATCTGTATGTTTGCATTATAAAGCTGTGGTCACCTGCAAAAAAAGATCAAGTTTCAAACTAAATCAAATATGCAGTTTCTCACAACTGCTTGCAAAGGACGTCAGGAGTTATGTGTGAAAAGAGAAAGAGTGAAATCTGATAGCTTTGTGCTGTTCAGTTCAATTAGTTTAGTTAGCTTACCAAAATTGCAGGTGTTAATTCTGCAGGTGCCAGTTGGGACTAATCAATCCGCAGGTTTTATCTGATACTTAGTGTAGCTCAGCTGGCCAAGCAACAGGCTTAATACCTGGCAGAGAGGGACGGTCACCTGCTAGGATGTGATTTGTTGCTTTATTTTATGCAACATGTAATAAAACAGAACTTCATGCAATTTTTAATTTATTGTGGCTTTATATGAGCATTTAACCTCTACAGAATGAGGAAAACCATCCTTAAATTATGTAAGGATGTCAGCACTTTATCAGTAAAATACACAGAGTGACATCCTGAAGTCATTGGTTTTGACTTCTGTAGGAATGGAATAGTGTTATTACATTTGAGTAAAAAGCTCCTGTGCTGTGGGCTGGAGTGTATAACATAGAGAGGTGGACTGAGAGAACTGAGTATATTTGGCCCAGAGAAGAAAAGGATAAAGGAAGATCTGATTAATGTCCTTAGCTCTCAAAAGGGGGGTTTATAGAGAAAACAAAGCCAAGCTCCTCTGAAAGCTGCTCAACGAAAGGACAAAAGGCAATGGTCACAAGATAGGGCAAGGGAAGTTCTGACTGTAGGAAGGAAATTCTTCACAAGGAGACTTAGGAAGACAGTTGAACAGATGTCTCTGAAACATTGCAGGGTCTCTGTCCGTGGAAACACTGAAAGCTTGCAAGACAACTTGTCCTGCCTTGAAGCTAGCCCTGCCTTGAATAGGTGGTGGAAGTGGGGTCCTTGAGACCTCGAGACCTCTTCCAGCCAAAACCTTCCTGATATTCTGAGTTGCTGTTCCAGGTTTTACCTGGCCTTGCTCTCCCCTCTGATCTTCCAGAAGGAGGTGGAGCTCATCCTCACTTCAGTATCCTGAAAGAAATAAGAATGAACAGCAGTGAAGTCTTGCTATGAAAAAGACGCTTTTAAGAAATGTTTGTGGTTTGTTAATTTACTGTTTCTAATTGAAAGCTTATGAGGAGTACGGTTTTGCTTTCTAGCGGTTGGCCAGCTGACTCATGCACCATCACTTGTAAGGACCACACAGGACAAACTCTGCATGGAGTTATGCTCAAGGCAGGTTGTGGTCTTCAGCATATCTGGGTATGCAGTAGGGGCTGTGAACAAATAACTGGTTCAAAAACATTATTTGGTTTAATTTAGCTAATACCAGAGACTTTGCTAAATAAACAGCACTTGTCCCTTGAGTGCTTCTAAAAGCAAGAAGGCATCTCAGAAATAGGGACAGCCTGTGGAAGCAGAGGTTAGCTGTGTCCTCCTGTCCTTACCAAATCCTGTGTTCAGTCAGGAAATTCAGTGCCATTGAGGCGAGGCATCACTAGGACCCAGAGCAGTTAGTATCTTAGGTATATGTGGTGGAGTTGCAGGACTTTTAAAAGACAGAAGAGGGACTGCACAGTTGTATTTTCACTTTGTATTTTCTAATTTCCTCACTAAAAGGAAGACAAGCCATCTCTTATGGTCACAGGCTGTGACTGCAGCCCAAATTCTTCCTCGAAGTCACAAACTGCAGTATTTCACTGGCTGCAAAGTCATGACTCTAAGGAACGGGGAATAAGATAGTCCTGGAAGGTGCCTTGGACCTCGGAAAGAAGTTGAAGAACTGTGTTTCTTCTGTTGGGAAGTGTTTTCTTCACTAGAACATGGAACAGGGCAGTCCCTGTATTTAGTGCAGCCACATCTCATTGAACACCTTTGCAAACCTGCCTTGAATGATCTGAAAAGCCATCTTTGTGTGAGGGCCCAGTAGCTCTTGTGTTCGAAACATCTGCTGTATAAGACCTCTTATTTCTGTTCAAGCCTGCATGCTGCTTTCAGAAAAGGAGCATTTGGACCCTCAGTTGGTGGCAAAGAGATGATGGATTGAATCCCTTCTGCCTGAGCCCCAGCACGGCTGTGCGTCATCAGCTAAATCTGCTGTTGGGTGATCTTAGATAGTGTTCAGTAAGGCAGGACCCCTTTGTAGGGCTTCATGGTGAGATTATAATGTGGCCATAGTGCATTTGTCTTGAGGGTAACACGACTCAGTTGCCTCCATGATGGACCCCTTCCCTCCTGGAGGGCTTTGGAGGTTGACATCAAGCCAGAGAGCACAGAGGAGGTCTCTGCCCAAGGAGACATTTAGGATTCCTGAAGGCCTTCAGCGTGGACACAGGTAGGTTCCTTCCCTTTGGGACACCCTGAGACAGACAGTCCTAGGAGTTATCTAGCCAGACCCTGTACACATGGCCAATGCTGTTCTTTCAGGGTTATGTGCACAGCTCTGGAAACCTCTTGCCCTGTTTAATTCTTCTGCTTGTCTCCCAGGAGTCTGCAACTTGCAAAGGATTAAAGAGGTTTCCCTTCACAGGGCTAATCCTCTTGGAAGGCAGGGTGGATTTAGGAGAGCTACAAGTAGGGCTGCAGCCCTTCATCTTAGCTGCTGTGCAGCCACACAAGCTTACGCAGCACCTGCAGTCAGCCCAGGAGCTCACAAACCGCACTGGCTCCTCGTGGAGCACTAAGAGCTGCTTTCCCTGCACACACCTTCATTTAATGAGCAGCGACTTCCTCCTGCAGACGAGCCCTTGGGCTGCTGCAAGTGGCCATCCACTATTCTGTGTTTGTAGGGTGCTTGGCAGGGCCTCGCTTTAGGTTGGTACTTAGACAGTATTGTAGTAAATTATAAAAGATCCTCTTTTTGATGCCTTGTGGGAGAAGGCACCAGGCCTGTTTTCCCCCTGCCTTGTTCCTTGTGTTGTGATTCACACACGTTGCTATAAACTGCTACCATGCTGATTTGGTAACCACTTTGCCACAGGTATAAATTACAACCCTAGGTGCACAGCAGAGAGGGAATGAGGCCAACCATCTCTAAAGGTCAAAGGAGCATTCATCGCACCACCAAGTCTACTGTGACTTCATTGTGACTTTGCATCAATCAAAATGCTGTTGTTGTTAGAGAATTTCAAATCAATACAAAATAAATAATATAAAAAAAGAGCCACACTTTCCTTTTCTCTTCCTTTGTTCCGTGCAGAAATGTCTTGTTGTCCTCTGGTCTTCTCAAACAATATTTCTGATGTACAGGTTACAGATATAAACTTATTTTACCAGAAGCAGAGTATAAAGGGATGGAATGGTTCTCAGCCAGACTAAAATAGAAGGGAGCAGCGGTTAGAAACAGTCAGTGTAACTGTGACTTCCTCAGACAGCATGGCTCTGATGTCAGATACCGGGAAAGAGGAAGCAACCGTTAGCATGCATGATGGTTTAACCAAAGGTGCAATTTGTTCCAGTTTTCTGATGAAAGGCCCTCCCCTGTAAAAAGGAAATATGAGCATAGCAAGCAGAGTACTGTTACAGATCCCAGCTGTACAGAAGTAAATGAGGAGCAGATTTGATTGCCCTCAGCTGCCCAGCACTGACTGCAAGAGCACATGCTTGCTCTCAGTTCTCTTCTCACATGCCTTTTTGATCTGGAGAGAGCCTGCCACTCAAGAAAGCCCCAGAAACTCTTACTCGACAAGGTTAAATTACAATTCCCAGGGAAAAAATAATCTGGAATAGCATAAAACCCAAGATTATGTTATGTTTAGCAACTGTATTGGGATTTTTGTCTACTGGTTGTGTTTAGATTAAAGCAATAAGTTTCTTTTGGTCAATTTGTTACTACATTTTAGTAGCTGGTTTCTAGATATGCTGCAGTTATCTGAGAAAGCTGATCATGAATCAGTGTCACATTAAAATACAACTTTAAAGTTAAGGTAATGGCTAACTGAGAACTTATGAAATTATGAAATTCTCCTGAATTTTTATTTGGTGCTGCACATCCAAAAAACATGCAAATCCCTGGTGTTTTTGTGGTGTTCCATTTTGTCATTAATTAATGATGATCAAACTTTGAAGTTGCTCTGCTTGAGCAGGAGGTTGGACTAGGTGACCCCTTGAAGTCCCTCCCAGATGAAGCGTCTCTGTAGTCCTGGCAGACCAGAGCAGGAGGTAGGAGGATCTGTGGTGAACCTCATTATTGTGGGTCTTGTGACCCACACTCAGCTGATCCAGGTGTGTGGTCCCCACTCAGTAACACAAAAGAAAGTGAAAAACTTGAAGTTTCCTTTCTGTCAGCATGACAGCAACTGCATTTATAGAAATGTATAAAAAAAAAGGTAGGTTTCCTGCAGCACTTGTAAACCATGTGATTGAATTTACATGCCTCATAAACCATTTATTCTAGAAGTTCATCAGAAAGGACTTCTTTCTATATCAAAAATTAAATTCCACTGGCTTTTCACAAGTCTCTGTATGATTACTTTGATTTTATCACTACTACATTCCTTAAGTCTCATAAAAGTAAATTTTCTGGGCCCTCATGATCTCCCAAACAACTGCAGCCATTCTGCCATGCCCAGTTTGGAGACAACAAAACAAGGCTTCAGTTTCCACTGGTTCTTTTCAACACACTTGAGTGGCATCAGCTCAAATTCCCTTCTCTGCAGCAATCTGAGTCCTTAATTTATTCTCAATGGACAACCAGGGGACAGTGACATATAAATGTGAATCATATAAGAAAAGTTTAAAAAAATAATTAAGGGCAATACATGGTGATACATGGTAATACATGGTAAAAGGAAGAAAATTGTATCAGAGATATTGGAAGCATCTCTGTTTTCCTCCTTCCTTCCTCTTGTCTGAAGAGCTTTGGTAATAGTTCTGTCCTGTTACAGATATAAAAGTTGTGCTGGCCACAAGACTGTCTGACAGACAGTCTGATGTGTTGTTCATTGGAAGGGAGTGTCTTAATTTTGGGAATGCCTGGAGCATGCTTTGCTACTGCTCTTGCCTGCAATTTGGAACCTCACTGCTGGAGCGAGCTGTTCTTTGTTTCCATGAACAGCAACACCAGCCTTCTTCACAGCTAGTCACAGCTTCTGGTGGGCTAACCAGTCCTTCCTGCTATCTGTGTGCTGCCCATTGCTTACTGCCTCCTGGTGCTGTAGCCTGAGCATCTTTTGACAGAGGACATGGTGACAGCAGCAGGACTGAATTAACCTCCTACCTTGACAAGTATTGTATATATTATCTAACATTTTGTGAAGCCAGAAACCCCAAACATGCATCACTTACCTTGCAACACCAAAGGAAAGAAAATGTCCAGCAGTAGTTTACAAGTTGGGGGATGATTTGCCTTTGCAGGAGCTCTCAAGTCCCCCACCGTGGGAGGGCTGCCCTCTCCCTGGACAGGCAGCAAGAGGAGCCCAGAACTGAAAACCGAGCAGTTGTGAGGGACAGTAACAGATGAAGAGGAATCACAGCACAGCAGCTTCTTTATTTTCATGAACATCCCTTTAAATTCAAAATACTTGGTACAGCATGTAGTACAAAAGACAAAGCCAAACTTTTTGTCTGTCAAAAGTATTTCTGAAGTGTTTCTCAGAACAGCATTTAGTTACCTGTTGCTCTTTTATAAACATTTTAAGGGGAGTCCTGGCTTGTTTTAAGTGTGGCTGCAGTCTTTACTGCCAATGAGAAATAGAGACAGAAGTCTGTGGGTTTTGATGAAAAATAAGTGGGGAGATTTTAATTTAATCTGGACCATTGTTTAGCCAAGAGAAAGAAAACTTATCCCCAAATTTGTACTTCACCATAATGGCTTCTCCATTTAAAAAAAAAAAAAACAACTGGATTTTTTTACTGATATGAAGCCCCAGTTTCATAACTCAAAGACATGCAGTGTGCTATCATGTGATGTAATTATCAAAAAATCATGCATAAGGTCGACAGAAATGTGCTGAGTGAACCAGGACATTTGGAGTCCGTAGGCACACAGCCTTGAGGCTGAAGGAGATTAACGCTCTTGGCATCACACAGAGCCAGTATTATATTCATGCTGTGGTAGGGATTTCTTTTTCCATAGACCTCCTGATTGTAAAAGGGGATTCCAAAACTCACATGCAAGCAGCAAATGTTTCCAAGTACACTGTGGCACCCAGCCAGGAACAGAAACCCCCGTTACTGTCTGCTGCCGTGGTACGCTGATTGGAAATCAGATAGCTGTCCGAGCACGGTGTATCACGGCACTTGGGAGTCATGTGAGAGAGACATCAGGAAACAGTAGCTGACAGTCACATCACTGCCAGTCAGAAAGGGATCGGTGCTTAAAAGGGAACCCTGGATGCTTTCAGCATGACTGAACCCGCTGCTAATCTGCATATGTCTGGATTAGAAGTCACACCATCATAAAGATGCCATGAGCCAGGCAGCACCCATATGTCATTCATGCGGTGACAGTTTCGAAATGTCCCGTCCCGCACAGCTCTATTCCTGAGCATAAACAGCAAATAAGAGGCAAAAGGCAGAGCGCATAGGCTGTAAAGCATCCAAGTCCTGATCCTGATATCCCTGTTCTCTTAGGATTGCTATATTTTTATACTCTGGATGTATTTGCACATTGTCTTCATCATTTGAAAAAGAAGATCATTGCGTTTGCCAGTAGTTTCTCATTTTCGTCCTAAAACAACATTAGTATGTGGGCTGACTGAATATATCACTCGTAATCAGATGCAGAACTGCATACCCTACCTTCTTGACAGTGTTATGGACCACATGCCATTTGATTTAGTCTGGTGACAGGGTTGTAAATGCGGAGCTTCACATCAAGCTCCCTGCTGGGGTGCTGCCTTCTATAACAGCCTGAGCGTAAATATTGCTGGAGGTGGGAGCTTGGTTCTGAGTAACCAGAAGATCAGGGTTGGTGTGTGTTTGTATCCGTTTCTGAATGCAAGCATGAGCTTGAGACTGAAAGGCAGACAGTTTTGGACAGATTCACAGACATTACTTTGGCCATGTGGCTAAAATGAATCAAAGCTCAAATCTGATGAACCCATATCTATGCAGAAGTGATAAGTGATATATATATAATACACATTTTTTTCGGTGTGTTGACTTCTGGGGAAGACCTGTGTGATCCAATTTCCCAAAATATTTTACAAATTTTAGCAATGATTTCTGTGGTGAGCTGTGATTTCTACAGCAGACTGAAATTCAGAAACACAGAAAGGCTTTTGTTTGTTTTCATATAACAATTACAGCAAATGAAAGTTTCCTGATGAAGACAGCCATACCATGCATTTGTGAACAATTACTTCTCAAACCTGAACTGACTTTACTTAGAGCTGCACTTCTTGCAAATCTTTGTTTATCTGTCATGGTAGAAGTAAATATCTTTTCTCTAGAGTTTGTTGATGAAGTGTAGTCTTCTGCATTGCACGTGGAGTGACAGCAAAATGGGGGTGAGCAGATCAGAGCCCACAATTTGGTTAGCACTCCCATGTGACTGGCCTCTGGAGCATAGTGTCAGATTGCAGCTACCATGCAGTCCTTGCCAGATTACCAGGGGGAGGAGGGAACAAGTTTTGGAGGTGCAGACCCTTTCTTTTTTCCTTTTTCTTTCAGAAACAAAGTACAAAAAGTAGCTGTTCCAATTGCAGGTGCTCTCTACTCGTCACTCCTGCTTCACATTCTTGTTGCTCTTAGGATGTAGATGCCTCAAGGATGCTCAGACTTTAGTGAAATAGTGCTAGCCCAGTTTCTGCTGGGTCGGAGTCTGGGATAAAAAGCTATGGGACCAAAGCCAAAGCTGAGTCAGTATGTATATCTTATCTGGAGCAAGCCAGCTATTCTGAGCATTCTCATGTACTAGGTACTAGGCTCTAACCAGTTTTGGGAGGTTGTTTCTCTTTTTGTTTGTTTGTTTGTTTGTTTGTTTTATTGTGTGCTTGGACAGAACCCATTTGTAAGTAAGGCCAAATGTCAAAAAAACTTTAGTTATTCAAATATGCTTGTGACAAGGTTTCCAAACATGACTGAAGAAGTTAGGTACCCAGCTCTTACTGATTTCATGAAAGCAGTGGGAGTCAGTTAAATGGTCTGTTTAGTCACATCTGAAAATCCCACAACATACCTATCTATGTCTTTCAGCAGATTTGAAAAACTCTCTCCTAGTGCTTTCTAGAGTACATTGTCATTAATATTGAAAGGTCAGTCAGGGTTGCAGTATTATTTGGACAGGACTGGTGTGTGTGAAGGAGACACCTGCACATCACAGAGGAAACCTGAGTCCTGCACTGGAATGCACAGCTAAGGCTGTACTGGACTTTACTCTGCATGGATAGAGGCAGACGGGCACTTCTCACTGGAGATAAAAATGTAATGAGGGTAATATGATTTAAATACAGGCATAAATCCTGGACCGGGACGCAGATATTTCAAGCTGAACTAACTGATTTGACTGTGTACTCTCTTTTTTTAGAGCACAATTCAAGGCACTCGGTGCAAAGTTCGATCTAAATTATTCAACAGTTGTGGGCCCTGTAGGTATTATTGTATGATAACCAGCTTTCCTGGGTTAATGTTGCTTATTCTACTTCTGAATAAAGGTAAAAAATTAATTGTTACAAGCACAGAGTTTACCTTGCTTGATCTCATACACCCTCCCTGCTGTAGAGTTGCAACTGCAGTGACTTTAGAAGGTTGGGTGTAGTGCTTGCCCGAACTCATGGAGATGAATAAAAAATAATACATATATTTAACTCAAGGACACACCAACAGGAGGCAAGCAAAGTCACCATGATGTTGATACAGATACTTCTAGATGAAATGACATTCTTAGGCTTATGCATTTATGTTTACTTTATGGACTGTTAACCAAGTGCATAACAGAAAAAAAGGACCCACATGAGATGGATTGCTCATTCTGTGGCTTCCATGACACATGACAGCCTGAAAGAAACAATCCTTAAGAACCACTATAGAAATTCTTTCTTTGAACCTGTCCTTCCCAAGATGGCCACTTTCTTAGCTCCGTTCCTTATTCTCCGTGTTCTCCACTTGATTCTTGAGAACTGTTTCCTCCTCCTTCAGTCTTCCATCATAAACTACCTATGTCAGAGTAGGAAGGGTGAGACATACACATAAAAAGGAAAAGTAGCATAAGGAAAAAGGAAGGCCTGTAAGTCCGGAAGAAGAGTGGTAACTGGGAAGAAGGAACAACACTGGAGAGCAGATAATGGGAAAGACAGAGTTGGCAACATGTAGTCACTAGGACAGCAGGGCAGCAGTATCAGTTCTGCTGGGCAAGATCTGTGCAAGTGATCCCCTGAGCAGAAGGTGCTATGAGCACACGAGAGTATTTTTGGATGAAGGGCATTCGTGATGATGAAGTGCCTGGTCGTACAGCAGAGATGATGACATGCATAGAAACCTTTGGTGACTCTTGCCTTGCAACGATAACTTGGAGTCTTCAGTATTGGTCGTGTTAGAGGAAGGAGGGTGCCTGTGATCACCTTGGGGGTAAGCAGGTGTGTCCTTATTGACCAGTGCTAACCAAGATGAACAGAGAGTGGAACTGTCATAGAATCATAGAATCGTAGAATGTTTGGTTTGGAAGGGACCTTAAAGATCATCCCATTCCAACCCCCCTGCAATGGGCAGGGACACCTCCCACCAGCCCAGGCTGCCCAAGGCCCCATCCAGCCTGGCCCTGAACCCCTCCAGGGATGGGGCAGCCACAACCCCCCTGGGAAACCTGTGCCAGCGCCTCACCACCCTCATGGTGAAGAAATTCTTCCTTATGTCTACTCTAAATCTGCCCCTCTCTGGTTTATATCCATTGCTCTTCATCCTATCACTCCAAGCCTTTGTGAGCAGTGTGTTCCCCCCCCCCCCCCCCCCCCAGTTTTCTTGTAACCCCTTCAGGTACTGGAAGGTCACTATAAGGTCTCTCCAGGCTGAACAACCCCAACTCTCTCAGCCTGTCCTCATATGGAAGGTGCTCCAGCCCCCAGATCATCTTTGTAGCCTCCTCTGGACCCGTTCCAAAAGCTCCACATCCTTCTTAGGTTGAGGATTCCAGACCTGGACACAGGATTCCAGGTGAGGTCTCACAGAGTTTCTTCATGAGAACAGCCGGTAGCCGGACAGGCAGAGGCAAGTCCCCTTCCTACACCAAGTTAAGGGCAAACCTGTACTTTGCGTTCACACCAGAGGGGCTGGACGGGGCCAAGCACGGAGAGAAGCTGCCTGGGGGGGAGCGGAGCGGGTGCTCCCCGGGGAGGGAGGCAGCCGTGGGAGCTAGGTGGCAGCAGAGGTTCAGCCTGACAGCTGGCCTAGCCGGGTCGGGAGCGGTGTCCCTGGAGCCCCAGCGACCTCCCTGGCTGCGCTGCCCCCACACATTCCCCTGGCCGCGCTTGTGCCCCACTGCATTCTCCAAGGTAGGTATGGTTTCTGCTTTCCCAGTCTCCCTCTCCACCTTTTTTTTTTTTTTATGGCTCAGATAGTTCTCCCCCCCCACCCCAGCCTCCAGCTTTCACATATCCCGGGTGCCGTTGCTTCTCTCTCCTTCTTGCCCAGGGACATGACTAACAGCAGAGAGTCCTACGGAGGCAGCCAGGAGACCGAGGCAGAGGAGAGGGAGACCTGGGCAGTTCACTGACCAAAATTTTCTCAGTTTCGTCTTTTTTTCATAGAATCATCAGGTTGGAAAAGACCCATTGGGTCATCGAGTCCAACCATTCCTATCAAACACTAAACCATGTCCCTCAGCACCTCGTCCACCCGTCCCTTTAACACCTCCAGGGAAGGTGAATCAACCCCCTCCCTGGGCAGCCTCTGCCGGTCCCCAATGACCCTTTCCGTGAAAAATTTTTTCCTAATGTTCAGCCTGAACCTCCCCTGGTGGAGCTTGAGGCCATTCCCTCTCGTCCTGTCCCCTGTCACTTGGGAGAAGAGCCCAGCTCCCTCCTCTCCACAACCTCCTTTCAGGTAGTTGTAGAGAGCAATGAGGTCTCCCCTCAGCCTCCTCTGCTCCAGGCTAAACACCCCCAGCTCTCTCAGCTGTTCCTTATAAGTCCTGCTCTCCAGCCCCTTCACCAGCTTCGTTGCTCTTCTCTGGACTCACTCCAGAGCCTCAACATTCTTCTTGTGCTGAGGGGCTTCTTGATGAAGTCATAGAATCATAGAATCATAGAATCATAGAATCATAGAATCACCAGGTTGGAAGAGACCCACCGGATCATCAAGTCCAATCATTCCCACAATAGCTCCCTTTTCAACATATCAACAGAAGCTCTTTCATCTTTCCAGACCTGATCCATATAAGAGACCCCCGTTCACACACATTTTGTGTTGACCAAAGATCAGTGGGGTTTTTTCCCCCCAAGCCACCTCACTCCATAGAAGAGAAGTTCTGAGGAAGTGGAGGGGTCAGTCATGGGAAACAGTGGAGGGAAACGGTAATGTCAGAGAAAGCAAAGGGGTAAAAATAGACAAGAAATGGCAAGAAAAATGCTGGATACACTGTAGATTTGAGATAATGGGGTAAAAGTTATTTACTAGAGAAATGTGGAGCCTGGCGGTTAAAGGGCAGCGGATGTTAAGTAAACAAACACATTTGAGATTATATTCTTCTTGCTCTTCTACTGTCCACTGAAGAACTACTTAATGAAAAATCTGGCAGCTTGGATCTCATTGTCTGGACAACAGACTACAGGGAAACTTGTAAAATTTTGGTAGTCTTCTAGTCATAAGGTCAGTCCAGGGAAAGGAATACTGCAGCCCACTTAGTTACTTTGTCTAAGGCATTTACATTAACATTATCTGCATTTTTAATGATAATCAGATCTGAGACTATGCCCCACATTCAGAAGGTCAGAAATTATTTCACAGTTCTATGGGGTTTTTCGCTTTGTACCAAAAGAGCACTGTAGCTATCTAACAAAAATCTATTTTTACTTGTATTTGTGAAGCACTCTGATAATATGGCAAGAAAGAAGAATAAATCAGGGATATGTAAGCTGAAGAACACTTGACATATTCTGTTACTGGAGACAATAATATATAAATCATCAGCAAGTAAGAAAAGAGATCTTGTATTTAAACCTAATAATAAGTACACATCATTAGATTAGGTTTCGTTATGACTGTTTCCTCATCATTTTAAACAACAATGTCCTTTTTATAAAGTATCCTGTTGATTTTGCCTGGGAGAGAGTCCTTCCTACAAATGCCACATGGCAAGCAAAAGCTGCTAATGTGAAAAAAAACCCCAACACTGTAGTGTGCTGAAAACTGGGGTTGCAAAATAAAGGAAAAGTTATAATTGAGGCAGTAGCAGAGATACCATTGCATTGTCCTCATTGTTAATCTTGATACGTATTTGATCAAACATATCCTTTATTACAGTAGAGAAGAAGCAGTGGCAGAATTGGCTTTTGCCTCCACCAGATTGTTGCAGAACCTAGGAGCTTTGCCAGTACAATTACGGTGGAATTGGCTGTAGAGTCTGTGAGGCCCCAATCACAAATCTAGGTAAAGTGAAGCATAACCACATCTTTGAGAAGGAGGACAAGACAGTCTGTCCAGGCATATACTTAGTATAGGATGATCAATAGGAACTCAAAACATAAATGCTGCTACCAATCTGGGTTAGATGTCTAAACCATTTCCTTTCTACCTGGTCTTGACTGAATTTTATAGCAGATATAGAGTATCTGGAAGGATATTAGGGAAGTATAAATATACAGTCAGCTATGTGCATGTTAGAGAATGTGCCATTCAAACAGGAATGCCTAGAGGCACCTTTTCATAAAGAGAGAAGAAGATACAGAGGTTGAAACTCCGTGTGTTATCATCTAAGATCAAGAAATATATGTTCATCCATTTCCATAGTATACCATGTAGTCATCACTGACAGGCAAGAGAAAGAGGCAGAGGCAACTGCAAGGCAAGGAATTCTCAAATGCGACTAGAGTCAACATTCCCTACTGATTTAAACATTAAAGCAGCGAAACTGAAGTTAGTCCTCTCTTCTCTAGTGTTAGGCAAGCAATAATGCTGTGTTTCTTCTCATTTACTTCCCGCTTTCTGAGCAAGCGTCCCACAACAATGATCTGTTGCTCTGAGTGTCACTAAAATGGAATCCTAGTTATTAATCCCTCATGTGCAGAGGGTCACATGTTGTTTTGGGGACACCATGGATAAGGTAAAGAAGGACAAGCCTGAACAGACTGTGCAGCTGAAATATAACCCTTTTTGATCATATCCATCACATGTTTTTTCCAGGGGGAGAGGCATGAGCAGCAGGGATGCTAAGCTTTTTAACCTTGAATGACATCCTCTAATAAGCCCGAGCACACAGGAAAAGAAAGAGGCAATGGCTTCCACCCACCAGAAGTCTTATATTTCCACAGTGCCGAGGCTGTGATAATTATGACAGATCCAGCTGGTGCTATTATTCAACCATTCCTGCAGGAAAGGCCTGGTCTTAAGCAACACAAAGATTGCTACAAAACTTCATGGCGGCAAAAAGTTAATTAACAAAAAGCAGTTAACTATCCATATGAATGGCAGGAACAACTTCCACAGCCATGTGATTATATTTGCATTCAGCGCAGTGCTTAAGATGCCTCGCTAGTGGGCCAGAAGCCCACTGTGTTAAGTGCTGCATGAAATGGGTGAACAGAAAAAAGGAGAGAAAAAACTCATAGTGGCAGTTGTCAGCCTGCTCTTGGAGGAACAGTTGTTGCAGTTGAGCCAGTGCCAGTATAAAACTTGAAGTGGGAAAAAGGGGGGGAAAGAATCACAGCACCAAGAGAGCATTAGCAAAGCTATTAGTAGGGGGCAAAAGGCTGAACACAGTTGCTGATCAGCTGGAAGACTTATGAATGCCAGATGAGGGGTTGTGTCCAGGAGCAATAGATAATAATAGAAGAGACTTCGTCACAATAAGAGGAGGAATTTAACGATGGAGGGGACAAAGAAAGAGAGTCTGGCCTTGGTGAACGGCCTTTCAGGTGAGAAGCAAAGTTGAGGTATGGCTGCAAACAGCATAAAGACACAAGTGTGAAGAAGCCTACACTTATAGGATCAGCTTGTCATCAACACACAAGCCTCCGCATCCAAGAATGAGTGAGAGTGGAAAGAGAATGAAGAACTCTCCAAAATTCTTCAGGAAACACAACCTCAGGAGAGTCGTAGATGAGAGCAATGTGGGAGCAGAGAAAGGGTTGGTTACAGGGTTATTCAAAAGAGCAGAAAAGAGGACAAAGAGAAGAAAGAAAAAAAAGAAAGCGAATGTGAGAGAAGAGGAGGCATCATTGAGAAAAGATGGCTTTGGTGTCAATGACAGCATAAAAATATGTGTCTGTCAGGGCTGGGACATGCTGGAGAAAATAGTTTTGCTGCCTCCAGCAGATTCAGATGTGGTATGGTCATATAACAGACTGAGCAGACAAATATTCATGTTGGGTGTGCTGCCGTGAGAGGTCATAGCAGGAGAAGATTGTGAAGGCGGCAAAGAGGTGTGGAGATGGACATGCAGCCAGGTTGGGTCAAGTATCATCACAAGTGCAACAGAGAAAGACCAAGGTAGAGTCTGGGTTTGTGTTCCTGAGTGGAGTGAGAGGTGGAAAGAGCAGCAGACAGAAGTGTGAGTGGAACAGAAACCAAAGATAAATGCCTAAGCAGACCAGGTAGGCAAGTGCTGTATGTATGTGAGGAGAGCTTCTAGGAAGGAATGTAAATTCTAGAAAGCTCAGTTTCATCTAGAGGGAAAGGGAACCACTGTGAAGGTTATTCTGGTGTTCCCTTTCATAGCCAGGGGGTAGTATTTTCTGTATGAGGAGAATTAAAGTTTTATAGAAAGGAGAAGCTGAGATTTCCTAGCAGGGATGCATGAGAATTAAGCCTAAGATACTAAACTGTATTTTGATCATTTTATTGTAAACATGTTTTCTTGCATTCATCTTTGTGGCAAAACTGTACATAGTGACCTTTTCTGCAATCTCCTCTCTAGAACTGCATTTTTCCAGCTTTTGGAGAAAAGTTAGACGAACCTTGGCTCTGCTTTTGGTAGGATAGCTGTCTGCAGTTATTTTTAGATGATGTATAGATTTGTATTTCTTCAGCTGAGATTTCCTTGTTTTTAATTACGTTTTTCAACTTTACTAGGTTGTCGGTCTCAGATCTTCCCAAAATGCCTGAAATTGTTCTTGTAACAAGCCTTAAAGACTTTTCATAGATACGATTCTTTATCCAGCTTCTCATCTTTCTGCCTGTAGAACAGGTGTACTGGCTAGTATCTCATTATAGGAATCATCACAACAAATTTCTGTTAACACTCATAAAAATGTATGTTCTGTCAATGACTTAAAGTGCTCATTTTCCTTGCCTTTGTGTTCAGACAGCTTCCTACATTCATACTTTCCCCTTTTTTCTAAATCTTTTGCCTCAGACAGAGTTCATTTTCTGACTTGCTTTTTATGTTAGAAATACACACCACGTCATTTGAGTTAAACAAAAACGTCCCCTATTCCTCTTCCCCTACACTGTTTGAATAGAGGCCTGTGTAAGAAGCCCTGTCAGCTTTGAAATGGGAAAGCTGGTAATTTTTTTGCTTACATGGAGATCATTTTAATCCAAACAGACTCTCATTACAAAAGACAGAAAGGACATTCCATTACTCCTTGAGTCCAAAACACTCATAAACTGACACATTTACCACTTGGTCTCAGTTTGCACAGTACAAAGCACATAAGAGCGCTTTGTCTGCAAAGTTATAATGCTGTTCTTTCAGAAAGCTGATAATTCTCTAGCCTGAGCTTTGGCATGATCTCACTAACAAGGCTCAGCACATGGGCAACAGGGTACATATCTGAGGGATGCCTTATGTCAGAGGCCCTGGTTTGTGATAGCACTAAGTGACCTTTGTCCTCTCTATATGCCTTCAGCCTATATGAGACAACATGAGCTAAAATCGCAAGCATCCCTTACATGCCAAGACTTCAAGCCCAGATTACTATCATCAACAACTGCTTGAAGAGCCATTACAAGCTAATTGGCCTGCAAACACTGCTTTCTGATCTGTAAGAGCTTATTTATGGCCTTGAGAAATTCATCCTCAGCTCTAAAGAAAGGCCAGATCAAAGGAGGGGATTTGCTTGAGACACCATTGGTCTCATCACTTACTGGTCACTTCATGTTGTGAATTGTAGTCTCCAGAAAGAGGATGATTTGGACTGAACAGCAGCTGCCAATCATCCTGAGGACTAGAAATAACTTTGTCTGTTTGAGGATACTTGTTAGTTTTCTACCTGTCAGTCATACATGTCAGAAGGTGATCCTGCAGCTATCTGTGAGGGCTGCTCCAACTCTTTGCAGCCCTTATTAGCACATAGACTATGACATATGCACTGTTGTTGCCAGGGTACTTGAGCTTTTGGATTGCATAAAACTTTTGAACCTTACCAAGTGGGAATATATTTGTGAAAAGAATGAAAGGTTTTGGCCACAGAACAGCCCACAGGACATCTCCCCTTTGAGATGTGTAAAATGTCTACCTGTCATATCTCTGGGCAACACATATTCACAGAGGATCTACAACTGACACTCATTCTGAGTGCTGTGAAAATGTGGCTGCAAGACATTTTGGCTGACCTTATCTAAGAAAAGGTCTGAGCCTAGCTTCAGAGAGGTTATTCTAGTCCTTCATTTCAGGCACTAGTGTTTTCTAAGTTCTTTTACCCAGTGTGGCATGAATTTCAATGATACTGTTCCTAACATACTGGATTAAGTGAGATAACAATCAGGTTTTCAAACTTAAAGTGAAATGTCTTTCATCTCAACCACTCCCTATGGTTTGAGGATAGATGGACATGGTTCGAAATGTGGATTGAAATGGACAAGAGGCTAAGTTTTTAGCAGACAGGACATCTTAAAATATTGCCTCTCAGAGGCCAACTTAGGTTGGCAGAGTGGTGGCCAGAAAACAAAACTGTGTCAAGACAAAAAGAAAACAACCCTGTGGTTCTCCAAAAGGGGCAGTCCCTTCTGATAAAGAGACTCTGGAGGCAGCTGTCTCCCCTATCTGTACCGCGAGTAGGATGCACTCCTACTTCCTGTCTGAACAACAGAGAGATAACATGAAAAAGCCACTGTGACATTTGACATTTCTTTTAATTTCCCTTTTTTATAGTCAGACAGTGTGATTCACTGTGGTTCTTCTTGAAAGTGGAGAGTTGTGAAAAGAAAATTCAAGCATAGCGCTCAGATGTCGAAAGGTGACCTTCTTACCCTTATAATTCTCTTCAGAAAGGCTGAGAGTAGGTCCCATTTGTAGCAGTGAGTACCTCATCTTCTGCTTCACCCTAGGTACAGTACGATTCCTTTATGACTGCAGTTCTTCTGCCTCCTTGACTTAGGAATCCAGGGTAGACACACAGGAAACATTTGGTGTCTTGTTTTTTGTTTTGTTTTGTTTTTTTTTTAATACTGCATCTGTTTTGCAGTGCTCTGGAGCAGCTCAGCACATAGCCTCTCTCTTCAAAGCTACATAAGTGGCAGATGCAACACCATGGGAGATGGTGAACAACATGGTAAGCTTTAACAAAAAAAACTTTTGAAATCCTTCTACCAACTAGAGCTTGGCTGCTTAAGACTGGGCTATGAGAACAGACCCCAAGTTCTGATGACAAGCACGTACCTAAAGGGAATTCCAAAAATTACAACAAAGTCATTAAAACACCTAGTCACAAGTGATTCTCGTATGCAGCATGCATATCCTTCGCATAATACCTCATTCAGGTCCTCTCAATACGAAACAGTATATAGAATTATAGAATCACCAGGTTGGAAAAGACCCATTGGGTCATCGAGTCCAACCATTCCTATCAAACACTAAACCATGTCCCTCAGCACCTCGACCACCAGTGCCTTAAACACCTCCAGGGAAGGTGAATCAACCACCTCCCTGGGCAGCCTCTGCCGGTCCCCAATGACCCTTTCCGTGAAAAATTTTTTCCTAATGTTCAGCCTGAACCTCCCCTGGTGGAGCTTGAGGCCATTCCCTCTCGTCCTGTCCCCTGTCACTTGGGAGAAGAGCCCAGCACCCTCCTCTCCACAACCTCCTTTCAGGTAGTTGTAGAGAGCAATGAGGTCTCCCCTCAGCCTCCTCTTCTCCAGGCTAAACACCCCCAGCTCTCTCAGCTGTTCCTCATAAGGCCTGTTCTCCAACCCCTTCACCAGCTTCGTTGCTATTCTCTGCACTCGCTCCAGTGAATATGGGATGAACTATTCATTGAGCGATGTGCAGGGATGACTAGAACATGGAGCAGCATGACCTGTGTGTGAACATTTCTGCGGTGAAGCTGTGCCCTGTTTCATCACTGCTCCTGTATTTTGCTTGAGCATGTTGAGAGTCCTGCCCAGTTAGTGCCATGTACAGACTGTCTTAGTTCCCAGCCGCATCCTTTGCATAAGAACTTGTTTATCGTCCGAGGGGTGGGTATTGGTATTGCAGTGGAGCAGTATGCTAGAAAAGGGTATGTTTGTATAGATACGTAACTGTATGGAAAAAACATTTACACAAACACACATGCACACAGACACGTCTACAAATGTACACACACACATGCATATGCGTATGTACATACTATATATATATTGAGACATAGATATATAGATAAACTGATGTCTCTGTAGCCTTGCCAGTGACTTTCTTTTTGCAGAAAAGCTGTGGATCTGTGCATGGAGCTCCTGAAAAATTTCATTAGCAAAGAATAGAGCAGGTAGCTTATGAGCTCACGGAAGAGTAGAATAGTTTATGTTGGGTGTGACCTCTGGTGGACACTAGCCCAGCTCCTTGCTCAGAACTGGTCAGGCCCCTGAGCAAGATTAGGTTGCTCAGGTCCTTGTACGTCTGGGTTTTCAAAATCTTGGAGGCTGAAGGTTCCACAACTTTGCTGGGCGACCTGTTCCACCATGCTTCTCTTTTTGCTCTGTTTGTGTGTGTGTCCATGCAGAGGGCAGGGGTGGCAGGAGGAGGAGGGAATACACCCAGAGGTATGTATGTACTTGTTCATGAACAGAGCTATGTTTACAAAAGAACAATCCCAGATTCAGTTTCTTCTTCAGCAGCTGAAAAGAGCATGCTACCACTGATGATCAAGGCACTTGCTAGACAGTTTTTAAAATAACCTCTACAGCAAGCAGAATTGCCTGTTGTGATCAATAAGATATTTTAGAGAGAATAAGCTTTTAGTTTGGAGTTAGTCTTGCAGTTATGTAAGAATTCATTGCTTTTAAGTAACTGGAAAAACAAGTGCCTTGAATCTCTTTCACATTGAGATCTATTGTCAGTTTATTAAAGTCAGATTTATTGCTGACTTTCCTTGCCAAAAAAATAGCTGTTAGCGCACCATAACAGAGCATAAATTTGAGTTCACTGAATCAAAGACATTATTAAAGAAAAAAATTATTTAATGACCTGTCTGATCTAATAAATCCTGCTGTTCACATAAAATAAGATGACAAAAATTTATGTCCACTAGATGTGTAATACAAAGGCAATCATGGTGGTTAGGATTTGAAATGGTTTCTTTAGCCATCTGGTCTTTACCATAGACTCTTGTACTTGTAGGTAAAAATAAGGTAAGGATATAAATGGATACATAAGGTGCTATTAAGATGACAGAGACATTTTCTTATGTGTCATCAAAATCAAAGTAGGCAGATGGCTTGAGGCTTCTGAGGCTGTCTGTGGGCCACCATACTTCACGACTGGCAGAATACCCTTGACAAAAGACCTGCTTTTAAACTGCAGGCTTACAGTGTGAAAGGAAACTAATCATAGTTCCCTTTCAGGAAATCCTTTTTAGCAGTCTGACAGCTCCGAGTGCCAGCAAATCTGTAGAGTGATGTTTCTTCTTATTTACCATGGTCAATGCCTGATTGATGATGCCTGTTTCTAGCCTGCTCACTCTGTGCCTTGCAACTGCACCCTCTAGCTACTCTGGTGCCCCTTACTTGAGGATATAGCAGCTACCTTAATGAGAGTCCCTTCAAAGTCTGAATAAAATTTGCCTTATGCTGTGCCCTGACAACTCAATGAGCTGGCAAAGGGCTTGAGGTTTTCAGCTCCTTCATATCCTTGATGAACTGCCGCTAGCATGAACATGCAATTTCACATGCACTTCTCTGCAACGAAATAAAAATAAGAGAATGCCTTTGCATCTACCACATTTACCAAGCACCTACCATTCATTGTCTGAAAGTCAAATAACTAACATTGTAATTTCACCACTAAGCTTGACTCAGATTCCTTAATATATATTTGTTTATATACACGTATATGAATACATTATATTGTATATAAGCAAAAACTATTTCTGAAGATCAATTTCTGTTTACTTACATATGCTTAGAAAATTTCACACATCCACGGTCCATGCCTAAATTTTATTTAGTCAGGTGCATTTTTGCTCAAACTCAGCTATCAGTCTCGTAACAGATGCCACAGAAAGCCAAGTGCATCTCTTCTGCGCTTCTGGAAAAGCATTGCCCCAGGGCAATCCTCGGAGGCATCAGCAGAGACCCAAATTCTTTGTTTGATTCAAAGCATATCAGCATAGGTGCATTGATTGAAATGTACTTGGTTCCATTCATTCCCACTCATGTAGTGCTCCCTCATGGCAAGGTCACGCAACTGTGGCTTGAGCATCATAGTTTTTGCTGTCACATCTGAGCAGAATTTTCCCAGGAGCGTAACACTCCATGGATGAGTTTCCTAGCACAACTTCAAAGTGGGCACTCCCATGACAGCATTTCAAAGTGCTTTCCTTCTTTCTTTACCCAAATTCTGAAGCTTCTGTGAGGAGCACAGCAACTCTTCCCTTTATCCCCTTAAACTCACACATTGCGAAGCTCTCAATTACATCGGCAAGCTAGACCGTCCTTCCCATTTATTCCCCTCTTTGCAGTCCTCAAGAAGACTAATTCATGTACCTCATAATCTCTCCTCAGCACTCCTCTGTGTGTGTATATGTGCGTGATGTACCTGGGACAAGGGGTAACAGCAAACCAGAGAGAGGGGATCTGCTCAGAAGGAAAATGAAAAAGAGAGGAAGGGGAACAGCTTTGTGAAGAGTTACAGCAGGCAACAGTGGGCTCATCCAGACTGGGAAGAAAGGGGAAGCAAGTGGATGACTTAGGTTCAGGGAGGCAGAGAAAAAACATCTCTGCTTTCTTCAAGAGCACAAGGTTTTTGTTTGGATGATTGCTTGCAACAGCTTCATTCCTTCCAAGACAGGGCATTCCCCATTTGCCCTCTTTAATTCCCTGAATACAATCCTGTAGGACATTTGGGAGCAGAGGAATTTTCCATCTATAAGTGAAAGCCCAGATGGCCTGGCAATGTTGACTTCCTTTGCCTCAGGGGCTGCATTGTTGTGTCTTTTCTGGTGATAATATGTCAAAATGCAAATATAGTTGGATTTCAGGCCCTCATGTGGAGCTTTGCCTAGGAAATGTAGCTGATGTTCACATCATACTTTCATGTATTTATTTTTGTTGGTAAGTTTGAACATATTTTCCTCAGCCTGCGGTTCTCTTCCTGCTGGTTGTACACATGTAGTGAATAATTCATTCCTGAGAATATAATTTCACTTCCTTAGTCCTGATGCCTTCCTGCCACAAATCTAGATGTGTTCCTCCATTAGGTAAGTTGTCCAAATGTTAGCATTAATAATAATGGGTTTTGCCACTGGTGGCAGGTGCATTTCCATGTTTCAACTCAATGTTCTATCAGTGGACACCTGTGTGCCTTGTCTCACAGGCAGAGATGTGCTTTTAGGGTTATACGAGCTCTGGCAGTTGTGCTATAGGAAACTTTGGGGAAAGAGACAAGTTATTCCTCTGTGGCTTTCTCATATAAAGTTAAGATATGGTCAGTTACAGAACTGATACAAAACTTCCTCAGGTCATTGTCATATTTTTTTCCAGTTTATTTCAGCATTCCTTCCCACATTCAAATGAGATGGGGCATATCTAAAGATGAGCCTGTGATACCTATCAGGATAGGGTAAGCAAAGACATTTTAGGAACTGCTGTGAATTTTGATTTGGTGGAAGTGAGTATGAGAATCTAACTTTAGTAAAGGGTAACCCAGCATCTGGTACATTGGGTAGACCATCATCTGGTATATTTAGGTTTCTACAGCCCTTTGCTGGAAGATCTGTATATTCCTCACAGCCCCCTGCCAATGGACACAGGTTCCATCAGGCAGAGTTTCAGCAAGAGATGACTTCTAAGTGCCAGCAGCAGATGGGGAAGTTAACAAAAGAAGAGATCTTCCCTGCAGAGTCTTATCGGGTAGCTCTAGAAAGGAAGATAATGCTCCCCTTGAGGAGCAGAAGGTTTGACTGCAAGGGTCTGGAGAGCATAACCTCTCCTGGAGGTTTGTCTGGCCAAACTTAGGGACAAATTTGAGATGGTGCATTTGAGGGCTCCTCATCTTCCTTTTGTGATCTTGAAGAGAACACTCCCAGACAGCTCTTGTCCTATTGATCCAATCACTGATTTGTTGCTCCCCTGTTATAAAAAAAGAATACCTTCACAAATTAGAAACAGACTCCCAGAAAAAAACACATTACATTTCTGTTTTCATTCCTGAAGTCAGTTGTATAGCAGAGTTTCTGCGTCAAACCTACATTTAGTAATGCATAAATGTATATTAAAAATATATTGGTAAAGTTTGATTTTTTGTGACTGTAAGATTACTGTTTGAGGGTGAAGACATATGAGATATAAAGAACATCCTGTACATGAAACATGACTAAAGATGTCATCAAGAGTTTTAAGTCTTACCATTAGGTTCATCCATACTCATGGGTTGATCTTGAACCTCTAATGAAATGAATGCTCTAAGTCCAGAATGATCTTACCCTCTAGCTAACAAAATCCACAGGAAATTAAAGGAGAAATGTAATGTGCTTTAACAAGAGCGCACGTAAGCTTTGTGGGCAGTTTGTGATCTGGCCCTGGGAGAAACTGGCTGGTGGGTAGAGGATAACATATCTAGAACTGTAAAAGTGCTTGCAAAAGAAGCTGATACTATCTCAGTTTCTCAGGTGCATCCTCCTGCACTCATCCTCACTGTTACCATATCTCTGAGTGAATTCAGGTAGTGTCTGAAGAAAAGTGCCAGAAAAAAAGACTTGCAGAAAATATGTATGACATGTTCAGAGCATTATCAGCTTTTACGAGGCTGTACCAATATTCCAGCCACTCGGGGTATCTGGAAAGGCTTGCTTGCTTTAAAAACAGAAGCTCTATTAAGACATCTGAGTTCTCAGATGGTCCATGCAAAACATTCAACAGAGTAGGGCTTTGCTTTTTGAGTCTGGCTTATACACTATGCTTATGACATACTTGAAGACATCCTGTACATCACATAATTAATTTGATATGACTCCATTTAGACTGTCTGACACCCGGAGACATGCAGCTGATCAGGTGCTGAATATGCATTATACCAAGAGGATTTGCAGACATGTCATACATCTAGACAGCCTCCAAAGAATAAGTGATGAAAATTGCATGCAAGGTCAGATGGGGGAGCAGTTGGGTCATGGGCAGCAATTAGAACATAAAGAGAGGAAACAAAACATGCTTGTTGCAGGTCCCCATGTCTCCTATGTGGTTGCAGTTGATCTGTGAAATTCAGGTCACTTGCCAGGCTTGTGTTGCTACATTAAACAGCATTACAGTAGAAACAACGTTGTACTGCACAAGGCTTAAAATGAAGTTGTTCCAATACAAAATGAATGTGAGAGCCAAGAATGATGAAAAGGGACACATAACCTTTTGAAATAAATATACGCTCTTCATTTCTAAATTAAAAGCAAAATCAACTGGGAGGAGAGTTTAAATTTGCCTTTTCCCCCTTTCTGGGAGAAAGTCTGACAATTAGTTTGGTGGGGTCCAAACGTGGGCCAGAAATGCCCACGATTAAGATGAGAAGCTTACACTGAGCCAGAGTGTATCCAATGGCAATCAAGTAGTAGTAAAAGAATTTAAAAAAAAAAAAAGAAAAAAGCAACCCAAAAAAAAAAACCCACAAACCCCACAACTTCCAAAAAGAAGAGGCAGCTGTGTCCACTGAGCAGAGCATTAAGGGAGGACATCTGTGATATTGTGAGATTTGAATATCGTGCACCAGCATGTGTGGGGCTGGGTTTCTGAAGGGATCTGAAGACAGGATGCTGCCCTCTCAGCTGAGAGAACAGGAGTGCAGGCTCTGCCAGCCCAGTGCAGTGGAGCAGGATCACAAATAATAGATTATAGACATCTGCCTGTTTTGATGTGGGTGTGAAATTCTAAATTAGCTAACAAAATGGTGCTTTGTATTAATAACATGCATGCAATTTAGTCCATAATTTCCCTGAGAGAATGGCAAAGTTAAATAATTAAGCATGCCTTGAAACAAGATTATTACAGGGATTAAGAGGAAAAAATATAGCTGCTAAAATTAAAGGAGGAATGTAGAAACAATGCCTCCAAACCATAACTGTTGTACATGGCATTTTACATGTTAGTTAAACTAGAAACAGCTGAAAATGAGAAATCTGAATGCATCTATTAACCTCGCTTTTTAGTGGAAAGACTCTGATCTTTAAAACAAAGATCAACTGATGCTATTGTTAGACTTCTAGAATGCCTGTCTGTATGAAGTTTAGAGCATAATCTCCTAGGGAGAAGGGTGGACTTTCACCTGTTTTCCTTAGAGACACACTAGGTCAAAATCAGTTCTGTGCACTGATTTGAGTGAATCTGCTATTGATTCGTTGTTTCCTCAGAATAACTGCATATTCACCTTGTGTTAAATGAGCACCTCTGATCTGTACCACGTACTTCACTCCATGTTTTGCTAATGTGTCTTTGTGTTATCGTATATATTGTCTGGTTTTCAACCATTATATTTTTTCACATTTTAATGAATCTAAAAAGCATCAGTTTTTAAACTTTTACAAATGGATGGGTGGAAAAGAAGCAAAGTAAATGTAAATCCAAGATGAATTAAAGATAGCTTAAATCACAGTTACAGAACAGGTAGATTTGAAAAATATGAAGATGAAGTTATTCAATCAGTGTTAATACTTCCCTATTCGGCCACTTTGTCTTTTAATTCTTAACTTTGCTTACTTTACAAGACAGATAAATATTCCCTCTTGTACTTCCTACAGAGGAGATCATCCACTCAGTACATGTAATTCACATCCAGTGTTGCAAAGAACAGCAGCGGAACAATTTTCATTTGTGATACATTTCTCTCAAAGGAAAATATTTTTAAAGGGCAATAAAAGGGAAAACAGTAGATCTAGTGAAGGCATGTACCAATTAACTTGCAGAAGTCACATTTAGAAATCACATCAGAGATGCTTACAGCTGCTTCAGCCGCATGCACAAATTCTTCGTCAGTGCATGGAATCCTGCCCCGCTGAAGGCGCTGAAAATTTTGCCACTGATTTCAATGGAGCCAAGATCCCATGCTATGTTTCCAAGGGCTTTTCTTTCCTTTCTGATCAAAGTCCCTGCCCTTTACATTTGCAAAACCAGTTTTTTCCAGGGAGCGGAGTGGCAATAGCATCAATTCTAATTTTTAGACAATAAAATATTTCCAAAAGAAGAACAGCTTTGATTCAGAACAATGCTAATTCTGAACATATTCATAATAACATAAATATTGGTAGTATTTGGCATGAGGTCTAATACTTATTTTTCCAAACTAACCATGTAGCCCAAGAAAAAGAAAGGATTTATTTGGTACATTGCTGTCTCTATAACAGTGTCCATGTCCAATTCTGTTTTGAGCATGTTCACCATCGACTGAGATCTGCACTGCACAGCGGGAGCTCTCACGTGTGACAGCTGAATGCTGTATGCAAGGGCTCTAGTGGGGTCTAGTTTCACCCTCAAATGATGTCTCAGACACCAAAGGAAAGTGTGGGGTTTTGCCTACCTTGTGACAAAGCTCCTCTAACCTGGCATCAGTGAACAGGACAGTGCAGTTGCCTCATGCATAAGTACTTATACCTGTAGTATATAGCTGGAAAAGTTTGCAACTTTAGTAATGTTTGGTTCCCAAATAAGAAAAGTGTAAGGGAAAAAGTAATTCACATGTATCCATCTAAAACTGGGGTTTAGTCTATATCAGTGATCTCAGCTTCCTCTAATGCAAAGAAACAGGACAAAATTCATCTCATCTGCAGCTAACTGTATAACAGCTGAGAAGAAATAACCCCTGGAAGTACATGCCTTTCACTATGGTTTCCAGTAAATGTGTATTTGAGTTCAAGATGTGAGAGGGCCAAACAATTTCTGTTACTGCACACATTTAAAGTACTTTGCAAGGTTGTTTCATATAGCTCTTTTAATATTCTTTGACAGGCCAGAACACATCCTCTTTAATTATTGATCAGATAAGCAAGCAAAGTTTTCCAAAAGATTGCATCTTTAGAAAAAAAATTGTTTTCCCTTTGGTTATGTACCAACGCAGGCCAACATAACAGGCCCAGAGATGCCATCTCCTAGGTCACCTCACTTAGTTACAATAATTAATTCAATGTCATATATTAGGGCTAAATTACTCCATCATACGACTGAGTTGAATTAAAAGCCCTGAACAATTTGTTTAACTATGCCAGTCCCTGAAGACTTCGTTTTTGGTATCAGATATATTCACCTCAAAAAACCTTTATTAATAAAATTGGTTGAAACTGCAAGAACAGGTCACTGCTTCACATGTAAAACAAATTAGGTCTATGGAGTTTTAACAACATACAAGAATATATGAAAGTTACTTTTCCTTTCTGATAGTCTGTTACAATATATTTAGGTATTTTTATTAGAATCAAATTTTTAAATTATTAAAATTATTATTCCTGCTTTTGACTATTTCCCACCAATGATACTTTCTGATCAGTGCTCACATTTCCATGTCCAGCTCATGGTACCATAGTGTGGCTCGTGCCTCAAATGAATTGTGTGCAATTTCTGGAAAAATCAACCTTGTGATCGATCCTGTTTGCAATACCCACATATCTGAATGTCCCAATACTCAAAAAAAGAATTGAAATTGAGCAGTGACTGTCACAGGTAAGTTCTAATGGGAGTTCTACATCCGCCACAAGCAAGACCTGCAGAAAGTGATGTCCCTTGACATTGATTGATTAAAAACAAATCGCTAAAAGCTCTAATGTAATTCAATCTCCCACTTCTGGATGACTGGTAGCAACACCTTCTTAGTTATTCACACACTGAGCAAGATGCCATAAACCAAACTGAAAAGTGTATTTGTAACAAGATCTTAAAACCTGACTTGTCAAATCAAGGGGTTGTTTGTTCCTTTTATCTTTTTTTGGCAGGAATCACCTGTTTCATTAGTGTATAAGCACATGTTCAGCCTTTTCATCACCAAGTTCTTTGTTCAAGGTTGAACCAATTACAAGTCTGGTTGCTGCCACAATCATTTTTTGCTACACAGTTCCAGTTGTTTGCCACAGAAGGACATGGGGGTGGGATTCAGCTTGTAGATTTAGACTTTAGAATTGAATATAGTTTTACAGGTATTCAGCCGAACAAATGTAGCAATAGAGTTTTAGCTACATTTGAATAGCCCTTAAATTTCCAGTAACTGCAGTGGTACCTTGGGCACCTGGCTCACATGTAGAAACACAAGTTTATGTTTCTTAGGGGATTCAAATTTCTCCCTGGATATGTTACTGGGATTTGTACAAAGAAAAATTGCCTGAATACTACATGCTTCTTCAGTGCAAAGGCTGGCATGTGCAGCAGCTCAAAGGACTAGTTGTCAGCAACCTCAATGTTATTTTGAGCATTTTCTAGTTCTGACTTTATGTCTAGACCCCATCTTTCCATATGGGTATGCAGAGAAGATGGAAACTATCTTTTGGCTTCCACAAATGCTTGTGATAACAGGAGACTCTTCACCCAGGTTCCTCATACCCAAAGAAACTCAGCCGATGTTTCAGTTCTGGTTTAGTTGTTTATTTCTTTTTTAGATTCATTAAGTTCACTCTATAGTTGCAGGTTGGCAGGAATTTTCCCATGTGAGGCTTCTCACTCCAAGGCTGGACTGAGCTGCAGAGTAGGTATGGACAACAGTGCTCCTGCAAAACTAGGGATTTCAAGATTGAGAGGAATGTTTATGCCTCTTCTTCACCAGCACCATCTTTGGACAGAGTCTGCAGTTGCCATTACTTGAGAAAAGGAAGCAGAGAAGCAAGCAAGGCTCTTTTCCAAGAGATCCAGGGGGAAATTGCAGTTGCTACAGGCGCTACTCTTGGTTCCTGAGTAAACTAAGCTTGTTAGCATGCATTTTAGGTCCACCTGTGTTGATATTTCATCTATTTTATTTGCTGCCAATAGAAACCCTAAACTACCACTTTTTTTTTTGTGGAAGTTTTGCTGTCAGATTAAGTCTTTCAAATGAACCCTGTTTTTCAGTCTTGTTCAAGAAAATAAATTTCAGCACTTTCCTTCCTTCCCAGGTTTGCTCTGCAAGTTGAATTTTGCAGTAATTCTGGGTAACTGCAACTGTGGAGCATCACCCTTTCAAAAGGTTTTACTTTTCTGGGTCATATCATGTGTAACCTTGTGTTTTATCCCTTGCAAAGCTGGCAGAAATGCACATTTTGAATGCCAGCCCAGCATTCCGGGGGCATGGAAGAGCAGTTCTCAAAGTTACCGTGTGCTAATGTGACTGCTGTCAGCACTCAGTTTCTTGTGAGGGTTGCTGCCATTGCTCTCTCATCAGCTTTTTAATCAAAGGTACTGTTCTGCTCAGTATGGAACAACTTTTGACCACTAGCCAGTGGCTAATAGCAGTGGGTTAATAACAGTGGGTTAGAGCAATACACCTCACCTAACTAAGAGTAGTGGTAGAAAGTGAGCTAAGAAAAATAAAATAAAATAAATAAAATAAACATAGTAACACATAAGAAATCTCAAAACCTGAAGCGCCTCAGATTGTGGTGTAAAAATCAGTAGTAGAACTAGAGATTCTGGTTTTCTGTGAAACTGAGCTTAGAAAATGTATTTCAAAACTTGCTGAAGGGGAGCAGTCCAACAATAATGGGGAAATGTGGGTGGTGGGTGGGAAAGGCTTCTCACGTGTCTTTCTTGTGTTTCTGTCTCAAAATGACAAAGGATAAATTGTCTCCAAGGAATAGTAATGCTTGGGGGCCAGTTACTGAATAAACCTGAGCAACCTGATCTAGTGGAAGGTGTAGAGGGGAGGTGGGAACTTTAAGGTCCCTTCGCAACCCAAGCCATTCAATAATTCCATGCAACAACTGAGTTTGCCCAAAGGATTTTTTTCTGTGCATAGCACCTCTGCTTTCAATACTGCAGAAATTTTGTGTAGAAAGGAATAAACTGTAGAGTTTCACTTTCTGAATAATTTCCAGAAGAAGAGAGAGAGGAATGTTCTGGGAGCCTTATAGACATTAGTTTGATTAGCCTCCTTCTTATGGCAAAGAAGGTGGATCTTAAGCCTATGCTGAAGTGAAACACACTGCAAAGTTAGAGTTAAAGATTGTGGACAGCCACAGAGAGCTCAGTACCATGTTCAGGTGATAGTCAGTATGTACACTCCAGTGAAGACACTTTTGAATTTTTTTTTGTCCTAAAAGCTACTCAAAATCCATAAATCTCTGTCATTTCAAGTATATTGATCCAGTGCTGACAAGCATTGTTTATCGAGATTAAAGCAGGCACTGTAGTTAGCTAAGACAGATTCATATTACTGCCTCACTCTTGTCCTGTGTGTAACGTATCAGCTGGCATGTGTTGTGGTCATGTTGTAAAAACTCACCCTTTTTACTAATTCTAATGCTCCTTTGCTGAATAAGACAGTGGTATCTTTCAAGGGACCCTATTCCTTGGGACTATACAAGGCTTCAGTAGGCGCAAACAAGAATGAGTGTTGTTACATTCAGCCTTCTCTCTCACAGCTCTTTTCTCATGATGCTTTGGAATTTTCTTAGAAGTGTTTCATTAATGCCAGCCAAAACAAAAGCATGGAGATCATGACAGATGAGTAGATCCTTTTGTAGGTACTCTAGTATCCTTGAATCGGGGCTTGATTTTAAATTCTATGCAAAGCATGCAATATCTTCAGCATGGACAACTCTGTCAACCAGAAAACATGTTTTTTTTCCTTGGAAGTCACTCATGACTAGCCTGCATTGTGAGGTGGTTATACCAGATTTAGATAGATGTAGATGCATTACATATATTTTATATTTAACCTAAGTTTGGTTAACACATGCACTAATTTATGAATGGAAATCAGACAAGGATTTGGGAAAACAGCCTGGTTTTGCCCACATAATAGCTAACCAAGTGGCCAACAACAGAATTTTCACAGATCATTTTGAAAGAAGTAAAATGTTTTCAATGGAACTGAACTTACTGGAGTATTTCTTACAAGTAGTTATACAAGTTTTTGTGTTTCTCACACAGGAACAGGAGCAGACCAAAAGAAACCTTTCTTGCTCAGGTCACTCCAGCTGTCTTTTCACAACAAAGCCTCTATGCCTAGTTTCCAAATAACCCCAAAACCTCAACGGTTTCCTTCCTTCTCTCCCTCTTTGCATGGAAACAATTCCCCCCAAAAAGCAATCAAAAATTCCCCACCTCAAACAGAAAGCTAGCACCAAATGATCAATAAAATATGCACAAAAATGTGTGACTTATTACATTTTATGCTTTATCCTAAAACCATTATAAAAGTTCTTAGAACATTTTGGCAGTCATTTCTAAAAGCTGCTCTGTATTGGAGAGGGAGCATATGCACCATGTGATATGACATCTGCCACAGTAAGTAAGGTTTTAATTGAATATTTGAGGAAATAAACATGTAAAATCCATGTAACTTGATGTCAAATAAGTTATTGTTGCCTCAAGGCTTTCTTGATTTTTTCCATTTTTATTTTTGGCAGGAAAATTTGAAATATTGTACATATTGGAGACAGGAGCACTTCACATAGAATTGTCCATCAGGACAGAAAACATAACGTCATATCATTGCTGCTACAGCAGCCCCCCAAAATCTTGGCAGTTATCAAAGTGGCATTTGTGATCTGAGATTAACAATGGCTCTGCTCCCATCTAAATATATATATTGAGTGTAGAGAGGAAGAAAGGGAATTGACACACATTCAATTGACTGCTGCACCAGTACTAACTGGAAAGGCCTTACTAACACTACCTCTCTGCTTCTTTTTACTCCTGTAACCTTTCAAAACAAGCAGGGTGGTGTTTTCTCTCACCCTCGCTCCTACGAACACACAGATAGACCCATAGGAAGCTGGTACAGCTCAAAAAGGAACAGTGTTGATCCATCCCTCCCTAACCTCACTATTGCTCATCCTTTTCAAGTGGATGAGCTTCAAGTGGAGCGTATGAGTAGGATTGAAGACAAGCTTGTTGTCGTGGAACATACCCCTCTCAAAAGACTAGGTTGCTTTTCAACTTTTCCACTCATCTGCAGTAGTTGCTTTTTGTGTCCCCAGTGAGACATCTGCCAGTGCAACATATTTCAGTCCCAGGGCAGGATAGAAAGACTTGGGTTTTCCTCCCCCTTCAGTATCCACGTGGTAGGCAGTGCTGCTGCAGTCTGACACTTTCATTTGAGTAGCCCATGCTGGTGGCACCTGTGGGTCTCCTCGAGGAGTGTGCTTCACGCTGGGAGTTCACTGCAGAATCAATCCTTCTCTCTAACCCTCCTCCAATTCACTGACAAAGATGTCAAAAGTGATGGTGCAGCTTCTTACAGAGCGATTCTCTACATCATCACTACATTTATGTGCATGTGACAAGCCTATTTGAAATAATTTATTGTGAGACCCAGATGTGAGGTACATTAATAAAAGTCCCCAGGCCCTTGATATTTTAAGCCTAATTCTTGCTTCATATATGCTGATCTTATTATCTTGTAATTCACTTTGGCCAGGCCCTCCTTTCACTTAAAAGTTTCTATAAACTTTGGTTTCCACAAGCTCAGCTACAAAAGGAATGAAAGCCTGGGCCAAGGGAGTCCCTCTTCGCAGTAATTATGCCTTTTTGCCATAGAATTGCCTCACCGATATTTGGCACAGATTTGTCTTCAACAAGCAATTAACACTTACATGCCACAGCTCTACCTGCTAGCTGTTTAAAGAGTCTTCTCTAATAGTTACTTAATTTTTTCATTGAGCTGTGAGGCAAGAGAGCACTACCAGTCATACACAGAAAATCGGAGCATGACGGCTCCATAATACCAAGAGAAATGCAGACTCACTGCACACATGACGTGGTCAAGGGAAGGTGCAGCCTTCCCTTGACCTTCTCTGGAGCAACATCTTAGTCTGGCAGCAGGAACTCAGCATGGTCCCAACATGCAGGATCCCCCCAAGATCTGAGGCCTTAGAAGAGGACTTAGAGGATCTGTCACAGCTTCAAGGAGGCTTAACATGATGACTGACTTCAGTTTGAAAATGAGGAGCCTGCGCATTATGGTTCTTTCTGGAGCATTTAATTGGTTATGAAAATCCGTCTGTTGCTTCACTTCGTATTTGCAACTCGACTTATGTGTCCCTTATTTGCAGGGACACATGCCTGCTCTGGAAAAGCAGTTAGGAGATCTAGAGAATTTGGTAACTGAGTGGATGGAGCATGGGATAATTGAGATGGAGAAGGGGGTTTTTTTGGCTAGGAAAAGGCCATTAACAGGATCAAAAAAGTCCAATACTGAGGCAGACACATAGGGTTAGGGATTTTAATATGAAAATCCTCATTGCTCTCTACAACTACCTAAAAGGAGGTTGTGGAGAGGAGGGAGTTGGCCTCTTCTCCCAAGTGGCAGGGGACAGGACAAGAGGGAATGGCCTTAAGCTTCACCAGGGGCTTTCACAGAAAGGGTCATTGGGCACTGGAACAGGCTGTCCAGGAAGGTGGTTGATTCACCTTCCTTGGAGGTGTTTAAGGGATGGGTGGACGAGGTGCTGAGGGACATGGTTTAGTGATTAACAGGAATGGTTGGACTCGATGATCTGATGGGTCTTTTCCAACCTGGTGATTCTATGATTCTATGATACTGGGACAGAGGAATGGCCAGGTCCACTGTTTCAGGTCCCTGTCTAATTTGGGCAGCATCACCATGACGATAATCAGTTGTAGAATGAGTTTTATTTGTTGTATTTTCACAGGAAGGTGGGCTCATAAATTGACTTTTACTAAATGAGAGTTTGTGATCAGGAAGCAGAGCTGTGCTGTGAGGCATGGCCTTTGGCTGGCAGCTACGCCAGACTACATCTTCGGGACGGGAAACCTGCTCACAGGATGCTGGTCTCACCTTCACACAGTTTATACACTTCTCTTATCAAGGCTCTCCATAATGACAGCCTGTGAAAGAGGACAGACACATCTACAAATAAGGGCCATTTATACTTTCTATTCTGTTGGCAATTGGGAAAGAGGTGGACTTAGCTTCACTAGATACTTCAGAAAACACACATCTAAGCCAGGATTGGCTGCCTAGAGAGGTGGAAGGAAGGAAGGAAGGAAGGAAGGAAGGAAGGAAGGAAGGAAGGAAGGAAGGAAGGAAGGAAGGAAGGAAGGAAGGAAGGAAGGAAGGAAGGAAGGAAGGAAGGAAGGAAGGAAGGAAGGAAGGAAGGAAGGAAGGAAGGAAACTCATTTATTTCCTTCATGCTTCTGTTGAGCTGGGAAATCAGAGCTAATGTGCAGGTGGAAGGAAGAACACAATGAACTCAAACTTCCTGTGGTTCATCTGAAGTCTCATGAGAAATGAGATGGATAACACAAAAAAGTTGTGTTTAGAGATGTGCACCTTTAGCTGTCTGATAGGTCACTGCAATACATAAATCTCATTACCACAAGCCCTAAGCTTATAAGAGAGAAACTCTTTTGATGGCAGAAGCCTGAAAATGGGTGATAGAAATCTATACTGGAAATCATAGTGAGACTTTAAATGGTGGTCTGCTGGAGGCACAAGAAATTCTAAGTGAGAAACAGAAAAAGCAAAGGTTTTTATTATTATTATTTTATGATTAGCAAAGCATGACATTTGGATTATATTGATTTTTATGGCAGGTTTGCACTGCCTTGCTTCTGGGAGACCAGTGTTCATGGCTAGGTTGAATCATTAAGGACCATCTTATCTACTGTACTAGTCAGGGAGCTGGCAAACATTTCAAATACAGGGGAAAAAAAGTCTCAAATGTGTTAATCTATTGTTTAGTCAAGTGTATATTTTACCAGGTTTATTTGGATCCTTGCATCTGGATTGATGGCTAGTACAAAGCAAAGTATTTCTGCAGGACACAGTTGGCACTGTCTAAGTATATTGTCTGCTGCAAAGGAGAGAGAAGATGTTAAGGGCAATAGTTTGTCATTAAGGAAAATGCTGAAATTAATTTCTTTGGAAGCAAATACAGATAATGTAGTAGAAGCAATTAATATCCTAACCACAAAATGGACATGTACACTACTGATAAGATTAAATAGCCTCTCTCTAAAAATCATGAACACACACGCACACACAATTTCTTACATGATTCAAGTGTTAATATGCACTTGAATATCCTTATTTGCCCACTTTAGCATGCTGTGAAAGGTTACAGAATCCTCTGTGTAGCATAAGCAGACAAACAATAGCCTCACCCCTCTTTATTTTCAGGGGCAGTACGAAAAAAATTCCTTGTCTGACCCAGTTACAGTTATTTGTCTTTCCAAAAATATTTTCCATATGGAGATCTCCAAATCTGAGTGCCATCTGTGAGGACTTCTTGGTTTTCTTTTACAGAGAAGTCTCTGGAGGAAGCCCAAGTGCAAGGCTGACAAGGTTTTTTTTCAGCGAGAAACAAGGACACTTATGTGTTGTGGGTCCTACTTCCCAGTCGTTCCATTTTGGGTAATGTCTTAGTTGGGACTGTATGGTTCACTGTAAATGCTGTGCTGCAGATAGACCTTGTATTTCTATAAGAATCTGTGTGGCCATGCAGCTGGTTCAGGATCTCCAGGATGGATAGTAGGATTACAAATCTTACGAGGAGCAACTGAGGGAACTAGGGTTGTTTAGCGTGGAGAAAAGGAGGCTGAGGGGACACCTTATTGCTCTCTACAACACTCTAAAGGAGGTTGCAGAGAGGAGGGTGTTGGCCTCTTCTCCCGGGTGACAGGTGATAGAACAAGAGGGCCTTAGGCTGCCTATGGGGAAGTTTAGATTGGACATTAGGAAAAATATCTTCATGGAAAAGATTTAGTAGTGGACAGGTACGATTGGAGCTGATGATCTCAAAGGTATTTTCCAACCTCATTATTCCATGACTCTATGATACTATGATATTTTAAAATGGCAGTGAGGCTTTGAAGTGGGTATCCCATCCTGTCACTGTGGTATAACTCCTGTTGATCATCAGGACACAGTCAATGATCAATGTCAGGACAAAAAGTCCATGGCTACATTTTGTGGCGTTTGAAATGCCAAAAGTGAGAGAAGGCAGGAACTACAGTAAGTTTTAAAAAGAATTACCAACAGGGGTCTGGACATCCTTAGCGTGATCTCCTGAGATTACGTCAACTTGAGCCTGTCAGATTTTTGAGACAGCAGTACCTCAACTGAATGCTGCAGAGATCTGGCAGTACATGCGCGACTACTATCCTTCCTGCAGAAGTTAAGGGAAGAAATTACCACCTGGCTGTGTGTCCTATCCATAAGAAAAACTTACTTGTGAACCAATTAAGAAAATGTCAAAGGTGTAAGGGGAAGCAGCTATGTTTAGCTTTCCAGCTGCACTTCTTGGGAGCAGGAGGTTGCAAACTAGAAGGCAGACAGCAAGTCTTATTCACTGGGCAATGTGCAGATGTGGGCTAGAAAGCATCTTGCTGTAAGGCGAGCAGCATATGTGTTGTTTAGACAGGCACTGAAGCTTCCCCTTAGCAAAAGGCACAGACACTAGTGTCTGCCTTTTCCGTAGCTTTGGAGAACACAGTTTTCATACTAGTACTGAAAGGACTGCCCAGTTTGTGAGGAAGTCAGACTCAGAAATTAAGTATGCCACAATCATAGTCTCTGCAAAAGGATTTCGCTGTCCTGGATTCTACGAGTCCCAAGAATCTGTCCTGACTTGGACTCTTACAGCGGAAGGTAAGGGCCCCCGGAGGGGACTAGGAAATTTCTGGCTAGCCAGCCAGCTACCTGGCAACCTCTTGTCATGCTGCTTGGTATGATTTAGGACTTGCCTATCTGCCTCTATGCAGACGATGCTGAGCTAACAGAAATTCTAGTGCAGACACTTTGTTGTTGCAGCAGGGTTGTGCCTTTTCTGCTCTATCACTCTGTCTGTGGTGGAGATACAGGAATCCTGACACCTGCCCTTCTTATGCAAACCGGCCCAGCCTCAGAGTGTGCTCTCAACATCCTTTGTACTACCTAGGTGGGTGAATTGGTGTCTTCTAATGGCTCAGGTTCAGTCCCTGAAGCGTTACAGCTCTGCACCTCTCCCACTGCCAAGTGGTCTCTTACAAGGCACATTCACAGCTGCAATAAATAATAATGAATTCGAATGGACAGAAAGGTCACACTGATGTCAAGCAGAATGAAAGAGACCCCAGAAGTTTGCTGTTTTTTTCTAAATAATATTGTGTCTGCCGTTTTGCACAAATTAAAGCACACCGGGGCCACAGAAGAGTAATGATTACACTTAATGAGGGGCAATTGAAAGGTATAAAGTAGTTCTTCCAAACAAGTTCTAATAGAAGCTGGAACCATACAGACACTGCGCTGAACAAGCTTTCCTATGAATAATGCACCTAATTACCATCTGCTTTTTTCATAACATGGATAAAAATGTGATCACATATAAAATTCTTACTGTGTTTCCTAGGATACAAGGTGATCCTCATTTCAAACTAGCTTGGAAATGGCAAATGAGCAAACTTAATTTTAATAAAAACAAGGAAACTCACACATATGAAATATAATCTGACCAGTTCTGATTTCATGAAGAAGTGTCTTTGTTTGCTTTTCATAAAAACCTGGTGAAAAACTTGATAGTATAGCACAAGGCACTTCACACCTGTGGTTTAGAGAGTCCACATGGAGGATGGCAGCACTTCTCCTAATAGACAGTATGAGAACAGTGTTAGACAGTTTCCATATTAAACAGTGAAACTGTAAACTCTACCAAAAGCTGATCTTTCAATGAGAATTGAGAGATGAGCATAAATGACGCTTATGATGCAGCTTTTTTAAATTACCACCACAGCTAGCTTTTTATGTAGTGACACTAGTAAGTACACTGCTTAGTGAAAACAGAGGAAGCTAAAACTATGATTGTTATACTTGCATCAGACTCATGGTGAATGGCCTGTATCACAGAATAAGGCTTTTGAAACAATGTGATATCTGCAAGCCACTCTGATCTTTATTTCACGTCACAAGTGTGCTTTGTGCTAAATTGAGGAGGTCATCTGGGATTTTATAATCTGAGCTCCTAATCCCTCCAACATTTGCTATCAAGAATAACCAAAGTCTTACCATTATTTCAGTAATATTTCTCAGACTAACTGTATGGAATGATGGAGAAAAGAAGATATTGCCTGTCCATCTCCTTGCGTACACCAGCACAGCTATGGTATTTTATGACATGAGAAACTTATGAGGAGGTACAGCTTCTCAGTGTTCATGTCTTGTATGCAGCACTAAAGGTTAAGAAACGTCTCAAGCCCTGTATCTTCTCAGTACCGTATCTGTTTACACAGTAAACAGTAAAGATGTCCTGTGTGATGGATGGGAGTGGCTTCAGACAGTACGATCACTCCATTTCACTTCTCTCCATCACCTGAGCCTGACGAACAACACTAAAAGCAGCTGGCTGGCTACTGTTATGCCCTGTTGACTTCACACCTATCCTAATATGACATTAACCTCAGCTTACCAAACAAGCCACAGTTAGATTAAATTGCTCTGTCCTATTCTTAATTAGCAGGATTTGAACCAAGCCATTCCTACACTGAAGACGGAGAGCTGCAGCTCTGGATTTAGGGACTTCCACTGCTGCCTTGGGGCCAAGCGGGAGCAGCAGGGAAGAAATAATAAAGCAGAGTTTCCTTTCTGTAAGTGAAGGGAAGCTCAGCCCTTATGCTTTGAAGAGCTTAGGAAATGCTCCAAAAATAAAAGCTCCTGCTCAGAGATCAACTGATTCTGAGGCATCCCATGTGATTACTCTTCCCATTCTCTCCATTCCCCAGGATGGAGCAGGAAGGAGGAAATGACAGCAATGCACTAGGGCTGATGGGATTACATGTGCTGCTGAAGGAGTTTGTGAATATTAAAGCAAAAGGCTCAGCAGCGACTGTGAGTCTTCCAGGGAGGTGTTGCAGATAATGCTGAGTCTGGTAGCCTTCCAGCTTTTCTCCTCCCACATTCTTCTGCCCTGAGAAACCTGCCCTTCATCAATCATCCTAGAAGAGGACTGAAGTTAGGGCTAATCACTATGGTGTGAGTTGGCCCTGCCTTCCTGCGACATCAGAGTCCTCATTGCTCCCCTCTGACCCTCCCTGCGTCAAGCTGTGTGGGGCAGGCACAAGATTCATGTGCACACTTCTGTCCTCTTAACAACCTCTTCTTTGCCAAGGACTGTGTATTTGTTTTAGTTAAAGAAGCTTGTGACTGAAAACAGCTGCAGACTCAGTGGAAAAATAACACCTAAAAATAGCCCCAGCCTGAGAGCACAATGTGCATTGATTTTACTATGAAGAGTACAAGAGCAGGGAGATGGTGACTAGGCTGGTATGTTCTAATACATCTCACTGCCATATTTAGAGTGCATGTAGTAAGCCAGGCAGCCAAGTCAGTCCATGTAGGTATTCAACTGCTTTGGAAGGGTTCCCAGCAGGGCCACTCCAACTACAACAAATTAGAATGGTATTTTTATAAGCTGACAGTGAGGAAATCACCCCACAATATTACCATGTTTTGCAGAGAACATGGTAACTGCTGAATAAGGAAGACAAATCTCTCACTGATTGTTTCCACTCAAAACATTTTCCTAGAATAAATTATCAAGCAGATAATGTAATTTCCTCCTGCCTACTGTATCTGGGATGGGACCTGAAGGAGAATCAAGTTCAAGATGTCGATCACAGACCCAGATGCATTGATTTCTCTTACTGTTTTGCCAACTTCAGTGAGCCAAGCTGAATAGAAATACCCGTTCAGATTCACTGTGAAAGACAACAGGGATGCTAATAAATAACACAGCTCTGTCAGAGACATCATTTTTGTGTTATGGTAGCTGTGACAACCCACTTAAAAGGCTGGTGGTAGCTATAAAATAAGGGCTCTTGTCAATGAAGACACATCACAGCATAGACTTGCCCACTGCCTAGCCACCTCCAGATCTTAAACCCATAGAAGATGAGGGTGACTGTTGAAGCAGCCTATTTTTCCAAGGCTAACTCAAGTAATGAAATTAACCTCAGTTTTAAATATGGAAGTGATGTTGGTTTCTGCATTAGTTTAGTTTCTGCAAGGGTTGTAGTTCCGCCTTCACCCTCTTTTCTTCTTAGGCTTTGAAATGTTACTAGCTCATTAACAGATCAGTGAGAGAGGCAAAAGAGAGCCCTGTCAGGAGTTTTCAAATTGTTTCTATGCTAATTACAGGTCTAATATCACCCTGATTCCTAATAGAGGAGACTGCTGCCTCAAGAGTGAGTCAATAGGATCCAAGGAACAGAGTATGGCCCTGGGTGAAGAAGTTTAGTTCTGAAAAGCTCAGTGCTGTTAACCACCTTTAAAATCATTGTGTTTGTTACATATATGTCTGCAAATTCCAGACAAATATAGATTCAGCCACTTGCAAAATAAACTACAGCACCTTGTCAGTGTTTGTGCTATGACCAGATTTTTTTTCCTTTTAAACAACTATGTTAAGACCAGCTAACTGCTCCTCACAGTACATACACAGATGTTTTTTCTCCTTAGAAGATACAGTCTGCTTGGTCTTCATGAAAATAAGAGGCTGAGAGAAGCCCAAGAATTCATCTGTGATAGACAGGCTGACCCTCACCAGATGGATATTCATAATAGTGCTTTCAGAGAGGCACCACAAAGTGCTCTCTGCAGTTGATGGGAGAGAGATCTAGCTGAGTTTTCAAATATCCATGCTGAACAGGCTGGACCGCTGGGCAGAGTCCAATGGCATGAGGTTTAACAAGGCCAAATGCCGGGTCCTTGGGTCCTGCACTTGGGGCACAACAACCCTAAGCAGAGGTACAAACTAGGAGAAGCCTGGCTGGAAAGCTGCCTGGAGGAGAAGGACCTGGGGGTGTTGGTTGACAGTGACTGAACATGAGCCAGCAGTGGCCCAGGTGGCCAAGAAGGCCAATGGCATCTTGGCTTGAATCAGAAATGGTGTGACCAGCAGGTCCAGGGAGGTTATTCTCCCTCTGTACTCGGCACTGGTGAGACCGCACCTCGAGTCCTGTGTTCAGTTCTGGGCCCCTCACCACAAGAAGGATGTTGAGGCTCTGGAGCGAGTCCAGAGAAGAGCAACAAAGCTGGTGAGGGGGCTGGAGAACAGGCCTTATGAGGAGCGACTGAGAGAGCTGGGGGTGTTCAGCCTGGAGAAGAGGAGGCTGAGGGGAGACCTCATTGCTCTCTACAACTACCTGAAAGGAGGTTGTGGAGAGGAGGGTGCTGGCCTCTTCTCCCAAGCGACAGGGGACAGGATGAGAGGGAATGGCCCCAAGCTCTGCCAGGGGAGATTTAGGCTGAACATTAGGAAAAAATTTTTCACAGAAAGGGTCATTGGGCACAGAAACAGGCTGCCCAGGGAAGTGGTTGAGTCACCTTCCCTGGAGGTGTTTAAGGGACGGTTGGACGAGGTGCTGAGGGACATGGTTTAGTGTTTGATAGGAATGGTTGGACTCGATGATCCGGTGGGTCTCTTCCAACCTGGTGATTCTATGGTTCTATGATTTTTTACTCACTCACAAGTATCTGGAAGCAGTTTTCCTGGTATACTTCCTCCAGGGGAACTACTAAGGAGGCATTGCTACCCTTCTGCTGGAAAACCAGTAGAGGAGGATGAGGTGAACTAACGCCACTGATGGCTTCACTCAAGAACAGCAGAGGCTGATGTTGAATATATCCTGGTTTCAGCCTCGTATTTCCTGAATTATTTCGAAGGAGGACGGATATCTGAGACTTACACTCAGGAGATGCTGGACCTTGAATTTTGTATAGCTTAGAGTTTTGTCAGATACTCTAAATAGTCTTGTACACCAGCGCACAGAAGAAGGCCTCACTTCCCTGCTGCACTGTTAACATCCTCACAACCTGACAAAATAAACATGAAAGAAAATATTAACCAAAACACAATCCGTTTCCCTGGAAAGACATGGGCATGTGTTTTTTCTGTAAACATTCAAGAGCTGTCTACTTTACTGGGACTAGTATTTTCATTTTTTCTAAGTAAGGAATCCTTGTGCGTAACATGGCTCAGGGATCCAAAACAAAGCAACCTGACCTCACTGACTAATTATAGAGTGAAGGAAGTTAATTTCTGTTTAGGATATCTGTAATTAATCCATATAGTAAGAAGTGAATTAGTCAGTGTTGGAATAGTATAAATAATTCATAATTGAGAAATAAGTGCAAGCTGGTCATAGGTTTCCCAGGAGGAGAAGGAAGATAAAGTGTTTGATGTAAATTATTTGCTCAGCTTTAGCATTTTGATAAAACACTTTTTTTTTACCAAGAGCAAAACCAAGTGAAACAGAAATGACTGCATGGTTAATGAGTCAGACATAAATGATACTGTACTTATTGGAATAGCTGATTATGAGAGATACACCAAAAATGGCAAAATGTGTGCACACAGCAGATAAAATGAAACCATTTGATAACATTTGTACTGTAGGAGAGAGAGAGCTTTAAGCAAAATTCCTAAAGGTAAGTTAAAACTAGTAAATACTACAGATAATAGAAGACTTAAGGCTAAAACAAGACAAATGTAAGAGTATTATATGTAGCCAGAAAGTTTTTCTGTGTATGACTTGCATGTATGCACATCCCCAGAACTTCCTACAAGGCTTGTAGATTACTTAAATTTAGAAAATGTTGCTACAAAATGTTTGCTATAAAAATTTCCTGAAGCCATTGGATTCCCGTGATCCTTGATAATGAAGGTAAGCAGTGGTTTGGGGTTTTATGAAAGGAACAAGTCCTTGTAAAAAGGTTAATGAATCTAAGAAAAACTTTGGCCATGATCTGAGTCAGTGGCGAAACCCAAAGGCATGTGAGTTTCACAGAATGCTAGACTTCATTTGTTAAGAACATCAGGTGAACTTCCTCAGGGAGATAGCTTCAAAACTAAGTACTTGGAGAAAAAAAAAAAAAAAAGGCAACAAATTACAGTATAGAGACTCATAAAGCAAGGGAGAAATGGTTGTCCAGGCAAAGAGGTGGAAAGTAACAGAAGTAAAGGGAGAACAGCCAGCAGCAACAGAGGCAAGTTAGAAGAAAATTCATCAATGACATCTGGATTCAGTGCCTAAGCAAATGAACATAAACATTAAAGTCCTGATTTAAAGCGTGCAGTACTTTTTTTTTTTAAATTAGGTTTAGCTTAATCTCCCAGCAAATAAATCTCCTCTCCCAGCTTAATCTCCTCAAATAAATGAATGAAATATGTCTGATACACGCCTCCAACATTTTTTTATGAAGATAAAGAAAATGCGTGGGTTTTTTCCATAGTTTCTTTACATAGTGCTTTTAGGTAAACACTGCTTTGTATTGGATATAAATGAATAAATTGTATATTTATTTATGTCTTTCAGTTTAGCATATCAAATTCTTTATTATTGCTCTGTTCCATTGTAATTGACCTTTCTCAGTCCTACAGAATTCTTTCAGATTAGATATATATTTTCTAAAAAAATAGTCTGACTCCTTTGCTATATTAAATCACACTAAATCTGTGGGTTACCTGTTTGCTTTTTTTTAAACCTACATTTTCTGTAATTCCTCCTCAGGTATGTTTAAGCAGTCTTTGCTCTAATTTTCATGATTTTTAATTTGTGTAAAAGTTTGTGCCAAAATTTTAGGAAATTTTTAATCAACTTCCCCAGTTTGCAGTAATCAGCCTACTGTGAGAGTACAACATCTTCCCTAGGAATGACAAACAGAATGTTAATGGGGTGTCTAGCGATAACCTGTTCTTCTTCCCCTGTAGCCCTGCAGTAGCCCTGATTGGCTTTATCCAGGCAAAGAAAACATGCTGCTGAGTCTTAATGAGTCCACATATACTTTTTTCAGAATTGCTTATCCTTTAGGTGCAGTACAGGTCGCTGAAATTCTCCATTGTCACAATGCAGAACCAGTGATATGTTGGAGTGTACTTGGGGGGCAGAAAGCTCTTTGATTCATGGAGACTCATTTACACACACACAGAATCACACAGAATGACCAGGTTGGAAGAGACCCACTGAATCGTCGAGTCCAACTCTTCTAATTTCAAGTCTTCTCAGAATATTTCATCTTTCCTTTTGCTTTTTCTTGATTTGCTTGCTTTCTGTTTGATTCTACTGTGCATATTGAAATCATCTTAGCTGACTAACATCCTCTCTGTTGTGTTGAGCAATATAATATGGATAATACATCTTTGTCTCTTCATTTCTGCAAAGAAATAGGGAAATAAATGTTATTTTTATAAATTATTATGCTCCTCAGGTAACCTGCCTGATATTTTCTTCGCTTGATTTGCAGAGTAAAATACAAGGGTCTTGTAAGGAGAAAAAGAAAAAACAATGCTGGCTTCTGTAGCTAGAACAATAAGGTGATATTTTTAGGGTGGCCTAACCTCATTCAAAACCATATTGTCCTGAAAAAGGAACCATCCCACATTTCTCTGATCCTGACTGTGTGTTCCTATCCATCCCTTTGTGTTAGCCCAGCTGATAGCAGAGGTGAACAGTGAGTTAGATTAGCTTTTGACTAAGATAAACTGGTACGACTAGCCTAGATGACATGCCTGAAGGTTGACTGACTAAGTAAGGTTACATGGATTTCTGTCCCAATTAGTTGTCTTGTGCTCTTCTGAACTATTAAATAACAGCCATATACAAAAAGTGTCAGCATTCCAGGATAGGTGAAAGGATTAAAATTTGTAAAGTCATCTAGATTTCAGATTTGTTTGTAATTAAATGTTCTGTAACAATGAAGTTATTGTTAATCTTCCACTGAGCACTCCCATTTTTCTTCATAGCCTAATAGCCACCAGAAAAGACATTTGAAAACTTATTGTAGTATTATTTATTATACATACAAAACAAATAGAGAAGAGATGCCATAATAATTTATACTTACTCAATTTTAGCACAGAAAGCAAGATCAAACTAATTAAATCCGTATTATCACTTTCTGTACAAACCACACACTGTTCTAATGTGCTATAAATTCAAGTCCCATTAAATAAAGATCTGGTTGTGCTACATAATGTTTGCATTAGAGAGAGGGATGGGGAGAGAGCAGATGCAGAGAGTCCTTCCATCAGTGGGACTTGTTGCAAAATCCTTGTTAGCTTTAAGAATCACAGGGGTAAGGACTTCCATGCTTTCATGTTCAGCGTCCAAGTATAAAAACATGAGGGTGGTAGCACTGCTGTTTCTGTTGTTTCCTAAAAGAGGTCTGGTGAGATGGGCTGGGTGTGAGGTAACGACTGATTTGGCATATTGGCTCAGCTGATCAGATTCTTTTAATAACAGAGCTTCCCGGTCTACACGTGCTGCTCCTTCTCAGCTCTATAGCCAATGATGGTCATGGCTTGAGGCCACAATCTAACACTTTGTTTCCAGGAAGAGTGTTGTTTTTAATGTCAATCCAATGTTGGTTTAAAAGAGAGACAAAGCATTAATGCATTTCCCGGGGTCCCCAGCTTTCCCGGATACTTCTGAAGCTGTTTCAGGAAGCAGGATTTCTAAAAGCCATCAGTAAGGTTGTGACAACACTGCAACATCTCAGATGCAGCAGCTATGGGGCTAGTTGACAGAGATGTGATGAAAAATGCAAGCTTCTGCACTTGAAACGTTGCCTTCAAAGGACATCCAATAATATTTGCCGTGATGATAGCCAGGTATCACTCTTGACCATTTCCTTGTGCTGTCTGGGTTATTGAAAGCTGCTGTGCCCACAGGAATGGACCAGATCTGCCAGGCTGATCTTACATGCATTCAGTTGAGTGACTGGGCAACTGGGTCTGAAAGAGCACAGTAGGTAGACGAGTAGCCAAAAAAAGTGCTGAGGGAATACCTGAACATGTTTTTTCCAAGTATTTGCTCAAAAAAGGTTTCCCAGCTTATAGTTTCTGTCATGTTTACTTTCCTTGAATGTTTTCTGAAGGCAGTCACTGTCAATAGTTACTGAAATGAGTACATTTTAAATCAGGCAAAAAATTAATTTCTAGTACAGGTGACTGATTCCAGGAGATATTTGCTTCCAGTCAGGAAATAGTAGGAATAGTGTGCAACTTATTAGACTAATAAATTGGATATCAATTATTTATTTGCATAATCAAAGTTATCCATCCTCATATCACACAGTGGATTTTCTAGAAATTTTAAGAAATCATGCCAAGATGCTATCCCTAGATAATTTGGAAACAAAGTTAACGCTGAAATGTATTGAATTATGTATTTGCTATAGGAAGCTTTCCCATTTATAGACATATTTCCTTTCCCAAAACTATACAATAATAGTGGCAATGCAGAAAAACATTCATTTACATTACCCACATACTTGATACATTTCTGCAGTTCAGGGCAGACAACTGCTCAAGGCTAAAAATTCAGCTCTTATTAAAAAATACCAGTCCTTAATATAGGAGTTGATGATTCAGTGAGAATTATAATCAAAGCATAATGGGCATTTCGCATCCCTTATAATCGCTGCCAAGAAGCTATTTATTCAGCTAAAGAATCAAATCTTTGTTTGTAAGCTCTTTCTTGTTCCCAATAGAAAAAAACTGTGTGGCTTGGCTCATGAGCAGATATCAGTCTGGATGTTTTACTAAGTGTGAAAAATACGCCTTCATGCAGGATGATTTGTGATATTTGATGCAATTACATGTGCATACGTGTTTCGACAAAATGCAGTGTTTAGCTGCAATTAAGCTACTGATTGCTCTTTTCCTTTATTGCAGGTGGAAAACACTGTGCTACCCTATACGTTGGATATTGCATGCACCTCTGGTATAAGCAAGTCAAAATAAAGTACAAAATGAAAAGCACTCCAGACAGACATGATCAAAATGACTATGGAAATGTTCCCACACTAACTGAGATGAGAAAGTTTAAAATTATTCAGAAAAAAAGGAACAAGGGAGGAAATGCTGGAAGCCAAGAAAATTATAAATTATACAGATTAACTGAGTCATTTTGTTTGCTCCCTTCAACTTTGGAAGAATTATATGGTACCCTAAAACTACCTGATTGTCTTTCTGGAAGAGATAAAGAGGAGTGAAAATGACATACCAGTGCTTGTCTTTCTCACAAAACAATATCCTAAGAAAAAGATTTTACACAGCTTTACATCATCAGGAGAAATACTGTGACTTGGTACAAAGAGTCCACTGTTGTATTTTTTTACTATCTTCTCTAAATATGTAAATATGTGAGTAAATTCATCATGAGAGGTCTTTCAGTTTTAAGAATACTAGGCAGCTTTGCATAGAGCCTATTGGTTGAAAAGCTCAAATCCTTCAAAAAAGCATCACCAAACAAGTTCTTTTCAACCCTAATCAGTATTATGATGTTCAGTTTGTTGTCAGTTGGTGTCATGGAAACCATAGCTCCATGAAAGGAAGACACATCAACAAAGATAACAAGAACATACTTGATGACCACACCAAGGGCCTTGGTTAGGATATCCTGGATTAACTCAGATGGCTATACATTTAGAGTAACTGAACCCTCAAATTCATTCTTCAATTTGAGGCAAGAGGCCATGGCATAAAAGATAACCCACACGACCAAATCTTTTTCTGATAATTTTATTTGATCAGTGAAAGGAATGCAATGAACACACATCATAATGTAAGCACAAATGTAACTCACTTTGGCTCTACCTGTACAGCTATGCTTAACGGGGAAAATTTTTATATTAGGGATTCAAAGTTACAGAACCTTCACTAGCTGATAAAATAATACTGTATTTTGCTGAGAAGCTTATACTTGTCCTCAATCAAATACCTTCACTTGTGTCATGTATCATATGTACTTCATGCAGAGTTAATTTATTTTAAGGTAACTTATTTTAAAATATTCGTGGTAAGTGAGTGAGTGAGTGAGAATACGCATTGTGCATCCAAGTAAGAACATAATGTTGTGAGAAAGACAATTTTGAAGCTATTTCTTATCCCAGTAAAATGCTATAAGGCTGCTTTTTATTTCAGGATGCCCTGCTGTTTGGGTCAGATCCTTCATAAGTCAGTAAGCATTCTCCCTTTAACTTCAAGAAGATCAAAATTGGGGCAGCCACAGTAGAGTCTTAATAAATGTAAATCTTATTAGAAATACCCACTTTTATAACAAGTGCCAAGCTGTGCAAAGCTCCAGGCTATGTTACCTTACAACATTGACTGAAATGGCAGAAGAGATTACCATCCCCACTAACGAATTTTTTTAATTACTCTTTGCAAAGAGGGTGGTACCAATACTCTAGTGAGAAGCAAATTAATCCTTGAATTGAAATACACTAGTGAGGCTTAAATCATAGCTTAAAAATTACTTTCTGGTCAGCACTTTTACTTCATATATCAGTCTGGGGAATACTAGTTCTTTTTTTCTCTTTTTTTTGTCGATCATTGAGTTTTAGCAAAAGAGCTGCTAGCACTTAGAGAGGATGTCTACTTGCCTATTACAGACAATGGCATAGACATCAGAAATCAAAGATTCCCTACACTATCAACCCTGCTTATCACCTGAGTAGCTAGGGATGTGGTGAAAAAAGGGAAGTAATGGGGATTCTTGGATAATAAAGACCATCACAGTGGTCTTTATCTTCACCTTCCCTTGGACTGCTACTGCGAAATTAAGCCGCCAACAGCCATCACATGTTTTCGACATCAAGAGATGTGTATCTATAAAAGTGGGTGCTAAGACCATAAGCAGAGTAAAGGGTCTCAAATGTAGTAAAATGTGTGAGCCGTTAGCTGGAGAATATTGTCTCATTCAGTCTTAGGCCTGCCTTATGAGATGCTGTGGGGTCAAAATGATCACCAGTGTAAATTACTTTCCAGAATGATGGGGTCCATTCCCAAAACAGTGGCTAGCGTCTAAGAATTTGCACAGGTCATTGTATGCAAACTTTTACTGACAGATAAAATGGCAAGAACTGAGCCAGAGGAACATGGCTTTCTACCAGCCTTCCAATAGATTCATCCTGGGAAATTCAAGTACTTCCAGTGACCTTAAAAATGATAGTTGGTTAGCTGGGAGAATAGCTTTTTCCTAGGGAATTATAATAAAGAGGGGGTTTATAGTCAAATGTGATATTAATATGATGCTTTTATTTTTAACAAGAAGACAAGTGAATCATGGCGGGTAAATCAAGAATGAGCCTCATCTTTTCCCCAAACATGAAATTAATTTGTGTTGGTATTTTTGAGATTTTAATTTCATTTAATTATTTTTCTGAATTTCTGCATTTTCTAGTAATAGAAACAAATATGGATTCAAATTTCCTAAATTATTTACAGAATAAACAAGTTACCTAGTTTCATTTACCTTCTCCTATGAAAACATTTTGAGTCAGTCAAGTAGTCTTTGAAGTCTAATCTATTTTCTTTAAAAAAATTACGTTAATTCAGCTGACTTGCTCCAAGCTTGCACCTATGCATGCAAGAATAGGAAATGCTCCAATATGTTAAAAAAATATACTAAGAAAAGACTAAAAGAAACAACTGCTTCTTAGGTAATTGGTTCAGCCATGATACATTCTCTTTTTTTTTTTTCCATGCTCCTATTACATACAACAGAGCACTTCTCTTGTCCAGACCTGAACAATAATCAGATACCACTCATCAGTGAAATCACAGCCAAGCCCTAGAAACACAATAAGACACTAACAGAAGCAGAATAAACCCATGGGAAAATATTTTCTCCTCTTTTAGTTCTATTAAAAAAGTATCTATCTAAAATAGATTGCATGGGTGTAGAAACAATGGACCAGAATCAAGCATCAGATCAGAATACTTCATGGTTTGTTAAGGTTTGGATATTGTCTTTGCATTCGGTTGTTTCTTTTTCTGCCATGGCCCCAGATAGTGTCCATGACCTAAGGACTGCCTCACAGAGCACATGGATCAGGGAAGATCAGAAAAGGATCCACTCCACAAGTCTCAGGTGGCTCCATAAGACCACTTTTGTAGAGAGTGACCGGAGCTTAATGCCGTAACATTTTCACCCAGTATTTCAAGTTCTCTGACGTGCAAAGAAGGAGATGCAGGACAATGTAATTAAACTCACAGAATCATAGAATCACCAGGTTGGAAGAGACCCACTGGATCATCGAGTCCAACCATTCCTATCAAACACTAAACCATGCCCCTCAGCACCTCGTCCAACCGTCCCTTAAACACCTCTAGGGAAGGTGACTCAACCACTTCCCTGGGCAGCCTCTGCCAGTGCCGAAAGACCCTTTCTGTGAAATTTTTTTTCCTAATGTCCAGCCTAAACCTCCCCTGGCAGAGTTTGAGGCCATTCCCTCATGTCCTGCCCCCTGTCACTTGGGAGAAGAGCCCAGCTCCCTCCTCTCCACAACCTCCCCTCAGGTAGTTGTAGAGAGCAATGAGGTCTCCCCTCAGCCTCCTCTTCTCCAGGCTAAACACCCCCAGCTCTCTCAGCCGCTCCTCATAAGGCCTGTTCTCCAGCCCCTTCACCAGCTTCATTGTTCTTCTCTGGACTCGCTCCAGAACCTCAACATCCGTCTTCAGGTAGCTTCCAAGAATGTTACCAGATATGTTTGAAAAAAGAGTCTGCAAAATCCACAATACTTGTTTAGGCAAAAGAATGATGCTCTCTGATTTTGATAGTGCTGTTCTGACTGGGCTTTGTCTGTCTGTATCTGCTAACAAACAGTGCCAGAGAATGAATATTACCAAACAGCTAAGAACTTAGGTTTGTAAATGTAGAAATCTGAAACAGGAGTTGAAGTATTATGAATCACCAAAATTGGGAGAGGGCGATACTGCTGTCATGAATAAAAGAGATATTTCAGCAAAAACCAATACTAGGAGTCATAAACCCAATCAGATTATGTAATAGTTCTCTCTACGTGGGATCAACAAAATTGTAAACTTAATTCCAGTTCAGCAGCGGCAGCCAATCTAATCTTGACCAATATTACACATGATGACATCATGAGTTGTAAATGCTGAAGAAAAGAGGAGCAAGAGATAATAAAATGGCCATGAAGATTAGCCAGATCTTAAAAAATAACAGAAATAATTTTAAATGGAAAATGAAAGGCCTGGCTAATCCCTCTTTAATATTGTCTACTATCACACTTTTTCATATCTTCCCCCTATACAATGTACATTAAGAAGGTAGAAGCAAGCACACAGGATTATGAGCTTTCATTTAACAGGGACATTTTTGTGAATAAAATCATGTACTCTGTTTTAACCAAGAGATCCCCATGCTTGAGATGAATACATGAATGGGAGATGGGAAATTTAAATTGCCTCTCATGGGATTGCCATGTCCTTTTGCTGAGATGCTGGAAGAAGGGGGGAAAGACTAGGAAGTTAAGTCCTCTATGTCAAGATATTTGAGGGATGTTAACAAGCCAGAAAAGATATCTGTAGAGATTACTGAGATTTTGGTGACCCTTACCCTTCCTCTCAGTGCCCTTCCAGCACTCTGGCTTCACCTGCTATCCACTGCCTACAGATTCTCCGATGCCAACAGAGAAAGCCTCATTGTTCACAAGATGGATAGAGGATCCCAGGCATGAATGCAGACTCAGTTACGGTTTAACTGTACTTTCATTCTTCTCTGAGGAATAAGCGTCTGCTTTCATTCCTTTTCCCTCTGCTCAGTGCTGAATCCTCACGACCCTGGAAGGACCACCTGCCCCTTCCACACAGGCAAAGCGAGAGCTCAGCAGAGAGGAAAGGTTATGAAGAACCAGGAGGCTGCCAGAGCCCATGTGTGGACAGACACTTCATTTCCACCTTTCCCAGATGAATATCTGAGCTCCACAGAATATTCAGTACATACACCGTTTTACTGGTGTCCCTGTCACCATTTTGGTGCTTATTTCCACTCATGTTAAATTTGAATGAAAATGTTCATAAATAAAGGCACATATAGAAGTGCCTCAAGCTAACTTTGCTTTACTAAATGAAAATTCCATTGGCAATTCTTATGACAGTTTAATATATAGAGCATTGTAAAGAATCTGGGGGCTCTAGGAGTTTTTGCAGGTAATTCTTTTGTACATTACAACATATTTTTATAAATGGGTTGTGTTATACCCTGCTGGTTCTTTATTTCACTCCGGTCCTTTCCAGAAATTCTAATTTGTAAAAGAAAGTATGCAAACTATATATGATCAACTTTCCTTACTTTCACAACTTGTGCAAAGAAGTAAGTTAGCCTCTAAACATGACAAGTTTATTTGTTCATTTATTTATTTTTAAATTCTAATTAGGGAAAGGAAAAGGGTGTCAAGAGTCTTTAGTGATTCACATTTTAACAGCCAGGTTATAATTTATTAATTCCCAACTTATAAAATTTTCACAATCTCTTTCCACAGGAGTCCAAGAGCGACTCAAATTTATTTATTGTTTCTACGTAGGGTGTCATTAAATATTTGTTATCTCCTAAAGTTTGTTGGGAAACAGGATTATTTTCCACATCAAATCACACCAATGCTAATGGGAAAAGCATTACACATTGACCCAGCAAATTAAACTGTAAAATATGAGGCTTGTTGTTATTATTACATACAGACACATTTTCTGTACTCCTTATTAAAACTATCTTAATCAAACTCATTGTATTTTAACCAAGTTATAAAATAATTATGCCAGACTATAAACCATGTGAATGTATAGAGGGAATGAGTTTCACTTGAGTAAGTTCAATTTAATGTTTTTTAAAGAATTTTCCTACTGCTCTGCTTTGACATTTAGATTGATCACCTACCAAGAAAAGAAAAAAAACAAAACAGAAACATTGAGAACTGTTTGGCTTTTCTTGAAGATTTCGAAGACACTAGTTCTATTATATGTAAAAAAAAAATAAAAATCAAACAACCCAACAGAAAAAAGCCCCAAAAGCAATTTTGCATATACCAAGCTCATCTAAATGATACTTCTGCAGATTTTCATTTCTAATGAGAATTAGAAATGGTTTTGGTAAGAGGAACAGAATTGTCCCGTCATGTGTTCAATGTTCCCTCCCTCTGGTGGTTACTCTTACCTGGAGAATTACTGATGAAACACTTCTCCTCTGATTCTTTTATGGATCTACACTTCATAGCCTGCCACAGCAGACACTGCCCTAGTTCACAGGACTTATATTGATACAAGATTATTTTTAATATTCTGACACTAGAAGTCGTATTCCTAAAATTGTCAGTGAAGTCCACCTGCTAGGTGGACTTCCCATGTTCTTCCTTTATCATCATTGGAGACAAAGTCAGTATAGAAACTGAAGTTTAGTGGACGATTCGTCTGGCCAGCATAGATATTTACCCTAGGATTAGAGGGATTTTTGGCCTGGGTTGTGCTCGCTAACTCTGAGCTGGGTTGAAAGAGAGTCTGAGGTCTGGTTCAGATTGTTTGTGTCAGATGTCACAGGTTACCAGGGAGGTGGTTGAGTCACCTTCCCTGAAGATGTTTAAGGCACGGGTGGACGAGGTGCTGAGGAGCATGGTTTAGTGTTCGATAGGAATGGTTGGACTTGATGATCCGGTGGGTCTCTTCCAACCTGGTGATTCTATGATTCTATACATTCCATATTGCTATTGTTTTGTGTATTTGGTGAGTAGTGAGGGATTGATGGCTTTATCACCACTGCCTGTCTGATAAAAAAAATTAAATTTATGATAACTAAAATGTTTTGCACCAAATAAGACTCTGTAATTTTGTCTTAGGAACCACAGAGAAAATGACTACAGCAGATCCAGATGGTTACTCATCATACTCCCATTGGAAAGACAGAGCCTTTCCCACACACCTGTTCCTGTAAAAGGGTATAAATCATTGACCCTTTATGTTAACTCACACCTAAAAAACATAAAGCCAAAACATGGGTTTCTGTGCCTTATAGTGCACCTCTGCATGTGAGGAAAAGGACTGCAGGCTAAGGAACATCACCATATTTCGACACTACAGCTGGAAAATTCACCTGCCAGAGTGCATCTGACCTCTTTTCAGTAGAATAACAACATGCGCTTGGCAGTGAGCCCTGCCCTAACAGTTCTGGCCATGGCACTGGTCAGCACTGCTCTGCTCTCCGTGGTGTGGAGATGACTTTTAATTTGCTTGTGCACACACACAGTTCTACAGATGCCCAAACATCTAATTTCCAGATCTGGGCATGAGCAATTTACAGTCTAACACTGCTGATAATTTATGAGCTGCATTAAAGTGGAACTCCCATTCCTTTCTTACCAAATGCTTTACCAACTTGCTAAATTTTGCTAAATTAATATAACTTCTTAAAAATGTAACATAGCTGTGCATTCCCACTGCTACTTAAGGAAAATTGTTTTGCAAGTCAGACCCTTAACTGTGACAAGGTGAATAATTTGTTATAAATTTTGTAGTAGGCTCCAACTCGCATTCCAGCAGTTCTTGGTCAGGAGGCCTGTGTGGGAGCTTCATGGGGCAATGGGAGGACCTGACTCCTGATGGTTGAACTCCTGGCCCACTTCCCAGGGAAAACCAATACTTCTCATGTTTCTGGATCTCTTAAAATCAGCAAGAATTAGTAAATTCTTCTGTACTTTCCTATTAAGAGATTGATTTTGTTGGGTTCAGAAACTCTACACAAAGGCTCTGTGTGCCCACATGTAAGTATTTTCCTTTAGCAAGTGTCCAACTTTTGAGGAATTACATGGAAATTGGAAGTTTTCCACATTTACAGTGGAAATACAAGAAAAGACAGAAGAGTCAGCACTGGGCCTAGGCTAAGGAGCCAAACTGTGAAGTCTCAAAGGCAGGTGTTAGGGGTAGGTAGAGGAAACAAACAGGAACGCTAGCCTGGACTCTGTCCATACGCCATAAAAATTCAAGTGAAAGATCCAATGGCTGGATCCTCTCACAGCAGGCTGGTGGGCATCCAAGAGGTAAAGCTAGGCCAGATTCTGTTACGTGGGCATGTTTTCACAGTGTACTCATAACTGGTGCCTTTATAATCCTCTGACCTTGGAGGTAAAATCTCCAGGAAAACCCTCTGGAATTTAGCCACATATTTTTGCTGTAGTCACAGGAGCAACTTCTGGCCTGAACACTTGCAGTCAAGGCCCCCCATGATACTTCACTCTTACTTGAAGACATGAGATATATTTAAAAATTGCACTTTGATTTGAGAAAATGCATCTATAGAGGCTGTGTAATCTATTTCTTTGGAGGTTTTCAGAGCTTGACTGAGTGAAGCCCTGAGCAACCTGCACTAACTCTGAAGCTACCCCTGCTCTTAGCAGAAGATTGGACTCGACAACTGTGAAATTTCCTTCTAATGTAATTTTTTTATGATTTTATGATGCCATAGCTCTCGTGCTTTGTGGACTAAGGTTCTTCATTGCATTAGAGATTTTCCATTAAAGTACTGCCCAGGGAGGTGATTGAGTCACCTTCCCAGGAGGTGTTTAAGGGATGGTTGGACAAGGTGCTGAGGGGCATGGTTTAGTGTTTGATAGGAAAGGTTGGACTCGATGATCCGGTGGGTCTCTTCCAACCTGGTAATTCTCTGATTCTATGATACTCCAACTAGTAAACTCTGATGCAAAGAAACGTGCTACCTGTGCCACATTGCTCAGACCAGCAGTCCCAGTCTCAGTGCATGCCTCGAAGAACAACCTATCAGCGTTTAACTAAGACATTGAAAAGTACGTGAATATCTGACTTGCAGATAACACCTGCTGTAGTGCAGTTGTAGCAGCAGTTTGACAAGGTATCAAAGTACAACACCCGGATAGCCTGGATCTTAAGAAGCCTTTCCCAGAAAGAAAGCTTCTACCAAGAAGTGGTTTGAGACCGTGTGTGGCCGGTGACCAAGCAAGCCTGCCAAGACATGCTTCGCTTGGTGACACAGACTCCACACGGGTCACATGTGTCCCTGGCTCACACCTCTACCCTGGCCACTGTCCCTCTGTCTGTCACTCGACAGCCCTAGGGCAGCCAGCACAGAGCGTACAGGAGGGACACTCAGAGCTCTTTTTTTAAAAAAAAATCTCTTGTAAAAATAGCCTGGGAGACTCCTCACACCAAAGCTGGAAGTAGCAGAGAAAATACCTCCCATGCTGGTTCAAAAGTGCCTGCGCAATGGGGAGGAACCTCTCCTTGCTCAAGCTCCCAGTCGTCAGTTTGCATTTCGGCTACATTACTGCAGGGTCCCTGTTCTCTCAGAGTCACTGTACAGTTACTAATCATACAACAAGGTGATCCAATCAGCCATTTAATACTCACAGCGAGCAGCATAGGGAACAAGCGTTGCCATGTGCTTAATATCAGAGATCAGCTGTTGAGGTGGAAGGAGATGGTTAGATGTTGTGTGACAGTCAGATGAAAAGAGAGCCTGGTGGAGAAATCTTGGGAGGGAGGAAAAGGCAGGATGAGAGCATGAGAAAGATGAATATGAAAGGAGAAGCAGTCTTGAACAATTTATATTAGTGCATTTATTGAGAAACAACAGTATCTGTTGAAATTCAGAACCTGTTCTAAATAGGAAACAGATGTGATCTTTGAATGTGCTGTAGAGAGATTTTCTAGTTTAATCTTATTTTTTTATATCTCACATGAGAGGAGACAGAATAGGCAGAGAGGGATGGGGAGCCTTGAGGAATAAGGGAAGGAGTAGCAGAAAAAAATTGTGTGTGTTTTACAAGGAAGAAGAATGCAATTAAAAGGGGTTTTTTTTCTTCTTTTTAACACCATAACAGATTATGGAGAACATTACTGGCTAAGGGTTTTACCAAGGAAGCTAAGGAATATATTCCTTAGCCCAATTTTTTTTCTGTAGTTTCAGAAAATGTATCAAAGTGTCGGAGTATCTGATTATTCAGGCCCTGCTTTGGCATCATGCAACACGAACAAGTGCCACACAGCATGGATTGAAGATTCAGAGAGAAAAAGCTGTTGGGGTTTGATAGTGTTTTGGATCTCAGCGAGTTCTAAAAATACCAAATACAGCCAGCACATGTGCAGTGTTTTAGGAAGCTGAACATCTGGGAGTATTCTCAAATGCTCCCCTTTTATGTCGCTTGTTATGCTACAAGAGAGCAGCAGTGAAGTGCAAAAGAAAACTTAGCAGATTTTTGTAGAGCTTCTAAGTTCAGATCAAAGACATTAAAAATAGTAATGGGGAAAATTAATATATTCCAGTTTACAGCCCCCATTTATTATGGTCTCAAAGGACAGTGATGTGTGCTATGCTGTAGCTCTCTCTAGTTTTCTGGGTTAACTATTATGCTCACTGTGAAAGTATATGCACATTTAAAATGTGTACATCGATATTTCCCTTACGGTGTGATTTAACTGGGACTTGTGGGATGGTTTGCAAACTCCAAATGAACTTCATATAATGAGGTAGAAATAGTAATCATGTCACCCACCATTTGAAGAAATAAATTTCGTTGAGACAGTACTTGCTTTAGATATGGTGTTGTCAATGCAAAACGCTTCCTGTAACTCAAAAGTAGCAAAATAAAGATCCAGATCCAAGTTAAATAGAAAATTTGCTATTCCATAGAAGGAGTTTTTATTTAGACTGCAGTGAGATGAGAATTTCACTCAGTCATTTTATTTCTGGTCATTGATTTGTATTACACAATCTTATTTAATAAGTAAATACAACTTGTGTGTCTCTGGGTGTCACATGTGCTTAACTGGCAGTGGTCAAAGAGTATAGCATCTGCACAATGCTGCTATCAAGTCTTAGACAAACAGCATAATTTTGGAATCTTCTGGATCAAACAGTAACTTTCCCAGATATATAAATATTAGAAGATTGTTTCACCTAGAAAGGGATAGGATTTTTCCAGGACTGAACAGCAAGAAGGGACAAAGGATGTGAAATGGCAGCAGGCAAGGCCAGAATCTGATTTAGCTGGATGTCATCCAGAATGAAGCGGAAACATCTCAGGTTTTAATATTTTTTTAATGCGTCTTTCAAATTCAGCCACATGACTGAGATTTTTAAAAAATATGTCAATATAGCCTCTGTGGTAAACAATGCAATTTAAAAAAAGAAAAACAGGGGTGGTCTCAGCTACGGAGCGGATCTTTGCTTTGGGCTGTGCTTTTCTGCACATCCTGAGGTGGGCAGTCAGCACTGCCTCCTGGGAAATAAACACTTAAGAAAATAATACTCAGAGGACAGATCAGTGCAGCACCCCAAGATCACATTGTTTGGCTGTAAGTAAACACAGAGCTATGGAGAAGGCCAACTAAAAAGCTTCGGAATAGTCTCTGCTGAATACCTGTTTCAACAAAGAAAAGCCTGAAAATATCAGAGGGATGAAGACAAGCTAAGAACATGACAGAGAATCCTGTTTATCAAGGACATTAGTTTCCATGTGACCAAAAGATGTTTTAAGAAATGCTGTCATCTCATAAAGTGAAAACAAACTGTATTGGACAAAACCATATCAGTGAATACTTACGGTATAAACTTTCACAAGACCATTGCTGAGTTACAGAGAAATCCCCAGGTTACAGGGAAATCATATACTAAAGGTATAACTTGAAAGATTCATTCCATGCCAACATATTTCACATGCTTACAAACTAACTAAAAATCCAGTTATCTTTCTCCAGTGATGTCTGCTCTCCTTATCAAGATGATCTGCTTACACAGCGGCTGAAAGACAAAGATAAGGGAGACAACAAGATAAGAATGCCAATGTCCATTCAACAAAACAGATTTTATATTTGAAGAGAAGGTGTGTGCGTATTTTTATGTACACTAGTCAGAATCAGGAGGAAATTTGCACAGACCCTACGAGCCATCACTTAGAGAAATATGTTGATTAGAACATGGTAACTCGCAAAGACAATAATTCTTGAAGATCAAATATTTTATAATATCATTTTAGGGTCTCGCAGAGGTTGAGCTAAGGAAACAAATGCTCTATGCAGTTGTGTAGACTAATACACCCAGCCCAACACCAAGGGAGATCACTGGTTGAACACATTCCCTGTCTCAATGGAGACCATTTTAACAATCTAGAGCTAGCTGAGATGGACTTCCAAGCGTACTTGTCACTGATTTATTAAAGAATTTTAATTAGGTAGTCATCAAACCATAACTGCTTAGAAAAATCACTAATTGTTTCTGTATGTTCGTCCTTAACTTAGCGCCTATGGGCACCATTTACAACACTCATTGTGCTCCACAGCCACTGGCAGCTCTCAAACTCAAACTTTGTGAATCAAGACCGCTGAACTCTTCCTGACACCAGAAATGGGGAGGTTCTGCAAGGCTGTTAGGACTAGCCACAGAGTATTGCATCCTCACACGTAAAATGGTGGACAGGGAGTTAGAGTTTTGCTTTCTCAGTCCCTTTTCTCTAGAATCAAAATGCAAATAAACAAATAGTCTTCTACTTTCTTAACCTTCTGTCCTTAATAAACAGTCCAAAGAGGAATCAGTCCAAAACTAAGCAATAAATTAAATGAAATATTTCAGGGGGATCAGATGTTCCACATCCAGATGATCTTTAAAACCTCAATAAGGAGAGTTACAGGCAGGCTGCAAAAGCTGAAGAATGGCCAGATCACAGGATTTGTAATTAGAGTGAGTACATGGTGCTTCCTTGCTAGAGAAAAAAAAAAAAAAAAAAAAAAAGAAAGATGAGCAGCTGTCTCAGCAATATTAGAGTCAGCAAGGACTCCCAGTGAAATCAGATACTCATCTGCAGAGAAAGCGAGTACCATACATCCATCAGGCAGGCATGTGTCACAGCTAGTTGAAGAGAAATGGCTTCTAGAAAGTTAAGCTTCCTCTGAAACCTCAGCACGTCTATTAATAAGGGAGAATGAAAAGAAGGCTAGAAAATAAACCAGAAACACAAACAGTAGTCACCTGAGGCTGCACATGATTAACTTCACTAAAGCACATTACATGCCTCTACAAGGAGAAAAATTCAAAGAAATAATTTATTGCATTACATAATGATAAAAATAAACTGGTGTGGCTTACATATCCACGTGTAAAAATTTCAAGACTTAGGCAATTATTTGGGACTGGTTTTACACCAGTTCTGTATTGGTATAACTGCATTTATATCGGGATAAAATTTCAATGGAGTAATTGCATACATCCATCAATTTAAACAGACAGAGATGCTACCAAGCTTTTGTCTAGGCTCTGAAAAAAATACTCAGGCTTGTCTGAAGAACTAAGGTATCCAAATTTTATCTTGCACTGTGCAAATATTATTTCATTATTTGCAAGGCACTGTCTTCAAGACGGTCAGTAAAGGAGCCTGGGAGCCAGAATAATAAGCAACACAGTTTTCAATAGATGCTGACATGAGAGGTCTCAGACACAGGGAAATTGACACAACTGGCACTTATCTCTCTCTGCTTTGCTGCTAGCACTATGCCTCATATCTGCTCTGCATGGCAGACCAGCTTCACTCTCACTCCAGGACCCCATCTGCCAGATGTAGCCGGTCACTGCTGTATCATCAGCTTTCCTTTGGAGACACGTTCCCCTGGCATAGCCCAGCTGAGACCTGCTGTTATCTCTGTTCAGAGAGCACCACGGCAGCGAGAGACACAGACCTCACGCGCTCTTTCTCTTCATATTTATTGAAGTTTCATCACCATTCCCAGACATCTCTTGGAAGTATCCTTTGCTGCCGTCTAAGTGGGTCCCATAATGTGTTGACAACTGCATCCAACATGTGGAGTCACAGAGCACGTGTGAAGGGCAGAGGTGCTAAGAGGCACCTGGGACTGATGTGTTGGGCTGAGCAAAGGGGCTAGCAGTGAGCAGCAAAGGTGGGCCCCTCACCTCAAGAAGGATGTTGTGGCTCTGGAGCAAGTCCAGAGAAGAGCAACGAAGCTGGTGAAGGGGCTGGAGAACAAATCTTATGAGGAGCGGCTGAGAGAGCTGGGGGTGTTTAGCCTGGAGAAGAGGAGGCTGAGGGGAGACCTTATTACTCTCTACAACTACCTGAAGGGAGGTTGTGGAGAGGAGGGAGCTGGGCTGTTCTCCCAAGTGACAGGGGACAGGACGAGAGGGAATGGCCTCAAACTCTGCCAGGGGAGATTTAGGCTGGACATTAGGAAAAAAATGTTCACTGAAAGGATCATTGGGCACTGGAACAGGCTGCCCAGGGAGGGGGTTTAGTGTTTGATAGGAATGGTTGGACTTGATGACCAGGTGGGTCTCTTCCAACCTGGTTATTCTATGATTCTATGATTCTGTGATTCTATGATTCTATGATTCTTTGACTCTTTCTTTTAACCACAAAGAACTTTTATTGTGTCTGTGTTTCCATAATGTTTCTGAACAATATTATGACCTGAAAGTGAAACAGAATTAAGTTGAATCTAATTTAAAGTGCTTTAAAAACAGGTAATTGGCAAAGCAGACTAACAAAATTATGTGCCTGCAGGATGAGGTGCTTTTATTTCTCCTCCGCAGGGAAACAGACTTCCATGCAGTACTGTGCCTCTTTTTCCCTCTTGCAGGCAGGAGAATAAGAGAAGTAATAGCATCAGGCAAATGTAATTCTTCGTTTGCCTTGGAACAGACACCACTTCCCAGGCAAGTGAAATAGGTTCTGTTCTGCAACAGTCAGACCGCAATTAATCTGCATTCCCTCCACAACTAGATCCAATGGGGCTTCCATCTGTCCACCATAAGATGCACGGTGGGTTGGGATCTGTGGGGACATAAACCATTGTCACTGTTTCTTCTTGTATAGATGGAATTGCTGTGAAAAAGAGGCTGAATGGGCCATTGTAGCCCAGCCTTCTCTGTCCTGGGAAAGGGAACTTTGTCAGCAGGACTGTGCCAAAGGGCTTGGCATACTGTCCCTTTTGGTCACATAATGCAACTGTTTAGAAACTGGTGCAGGGACATAAGCTGGGTTGGAAAGCAGAAAACTGCCCAGAGCTATGGGTGGCACGTGTCCTGTACATAAACTCTTCCACCTGAAACAAAGATGACAAGAGACTAAAATACCAATACACAAACACACAAAAAATTCCTCACTGACAACTTATAACTTTCCTGAGGATGTCCAAGACCTGATATTAAAGATTTGCAGCCTAGTAAAAGTACTGTATCACCAGAAGAGGCTGCTGGTATGGTAGTTTTGGGTCCAAGGATAGGGGAATCTCCCTGTGGGTTACCCATGGGAAAATTTGGCATTCCACCAAAGCCAGCAGCATAGGCAGCCTCTGTAGGTGCCAAGGACCAAGCAGCAGCACTGTGGGGTGACCCATCTCTCATGAACCACTTCTCCAAGGTTTGGGTGACTCACTGTTCTAGAGGAGACTTCTCACTTTCCATTGACCAGTTCAGATTCTTATTTGAGTCAGATACCTGACTTTCCATGGTTCAGATGAGGGGAGATGGATCCTTCCCCTTCTTCCACTGGAATCCAAGATTCTACAGTGAATTTTGTTTGCTATCACTGCTATTTTTTGACCAGATCATCATTTTCAGTCATGATTTTATAAGCCAACATGGCCTGGTAGAAGGCCTTTTATTAGTAGTTCTTATAAATGGTGTGAATTAATTATATGGTATGAATTTACACTGCAGATCACAAATTTTAGGCTTGTGTGTTTCCAGCAGAGCAAACATTCTGAATTTCCCAAGCAGGGAGCTCTCTTCTCACTCACAGGTCCACCCATGTAGTCCACCCAGCCCCAGCAGAAGGCACACAGTGCCCTCTGTTACAACACTCCAAAGCAGCAGAGCTTTTCTCTTAACACAATACAACAGCTTAATTTTTAATGATCTTGTAATGCTGTGCTCTAATTGAGTTTTTAATTTCTGTTGTAGGATTCAATCCTGCAAACTGCTAAGCTATACACTTAGAGAAGCTGCAAGATGAGCTTATAAAGTTTTCTACATTTGCCAGTTTTGTTTATAAAAAGAGTGTATAATGACATATGTTCTGTGAACCAGCTCTTAGCAATTGAAGTTGTTTGCTAATAAAAGTTTGTTGGTCTCATAATAGAGATAGAAATGTGTAACTGGGCTATACAAGCAAATGTAGAATCATACTTCAGGCTGATCTACTGTCATCCTCACCTCAGCCGTAATTCAATGCAGAATATTTTGCAAAATGTACTTTACCTATATGAAGCTATAAAACAACTCTATTGATATTTAATTAATAACTAGAAGCCTCATTAAACAGGCTTGTATTTTGTAAATTCAGGACTGTATAGCCTTTCAGGTATGTTAGCTCTGCTATGTTGATAAGCTTGCTTACAGGAATGACTTTCGATAATAAAACTACTTACTACAGCACTGGCTTTATCAGCATAGTGCTCTAGCAAAATAAAACTGACCTCAAGAATGCTGAATTTTAACCTACGAGACAAAACCAGGCTGAGAAGACAGTATCAAGTGAGAAGTTTGTAATGAAAATCCAATTGAAAGAAAAGGCTTTTAGTGAGACATTGCAGTGAATGGAAACACCTACACACATCAACTAAGTGAAAACTTGTTCCTTTGTCCAAGAAAAAGAGAGCATATTACAAAAGAACACTGCATAACCAGCTGAGGAAAATGGACAGGTTTGTTTTCTGCATGATGAATAATTAACATGCAGTTAATTAAGAAGAAAAAAATGTATGCTAATGCCTTCAATAGTGAAGTTTTCAGCTCCTCCTGTATATACTTTAGCGACTGAATGTATGCAAAATAACTTACTTTGCAGGAAAAGGGTAGTAGTTGAAAACATCAGCTGTGCTTAAATACAGTGCTTATTACATATTATCTTTTTGTGACTAGAGAGAACTCATAGCTGCAGAAAGTGTGCTACAAAACCTCTGTATCCTTCTGCACCAAATTACATAAAAGCAAGCAGAATCCAATCACAATTCAATTAAAAATGAGATAAAGCAGAAGCATAGACCTCACTTATATATGGGACTTCCTCCAGCTTCATCCTTTGCATTGTCAAAACTCAAACAGACGGAGCAGAAGGAGTGCGTTCAGTTCTGAAACTGAAGCCAGAACAACAAGCAGAAGATCCAGGCAATCTGCTGTGTTCCTCACAAGGAGAATTTACAAATAGTAGGAATGTTTTTAATTGTCCGTCTCTCACAAAAAGAAAGGAAAATAGCTTAATGGCAGCACAAACTTTTAAAGTCACCCACATCTAAGGTTATTATGTAATACTCTGTGTACAAACAACAGGTGTAAAAATTCAAGTACCAAATACTAACATACTGTGAAATCCCAAGGGAAAAAAAAAAGGAAAATCAATCTGAGTGAAATACTGAGAAAGATCTATTGGTGTAAGTAGCCATAGATCTGTTGAGTGGTACAATGCAAAATGTCTTCTTAGGAGTTAGTGAAGCTGAGTCTTTCATCCCTTCTTGTAAAAGCTTCTTTCCAATCCTCCCCCCCATCCCCTCCAGTAGACTCTACCGCACATTTATTCATGACTTGTGAAAACGTCCACATTACCTGTTGTTTGTAGAGATATGAATTGCAACCCTTTTAGTTCAACAGGCAAATATGGAACTCACTGTCTTCCTAAAGGCCTGAGACCTGAAACTTTATAAAACAGGCTGGATATCTAACATCTGCTTCAGTTGTCTACAGTGCTCCCAAATGTCCTCTCTCCCTTGCTGGAGATCAGTGTAATTTCCCTTCCCCTGACTAGTTATAAACCAGTTATCCCAATGCAACATTGTCTGCAGGCATGAGAGAGGTTTCTACCTTTTGCAAATATGGTTTGCCGCTATGGTCAGAAGAATCCCCCATGTAGCAGCAGGCTCCAAGGTGCTTCACTGCTAATTATCATGGAACGGGAAAACAAACTTTATCCAAATCCTGTACTCGACATTTATTTTGTCACAGCTATGTTCATGTACAATCCATGTTATTCATGTATATGCTGTGGCACAGGGCAAATCCTATGGAGCTACTACATGTGATCTTTTGTGCCTAAGCAAATGCATATTGACAAGGGAGCAACTATGAAATCTATATATTTAAATATGAATATTATAATATCATCTCCATAACTATCATTCCCCTTGCTAGTTTCCAAGATGCTCTGGGAGGATCAAAACACAGCTGCTTCCCTACTGAGATTTTTCACACTTATAGCAGCCCCAGGTTTGTTTCTGTCCTGGCCAACAGACGGCATGGAGCTGTTGGTCCCTGGGCATGGCAGAGCTCTGACTGTTGACTGTTACTTTTGAAAGAAGGCTAAAAACTGACAGGCTGTTTGAATACAACTAAGGAAGAAAAAGGTAAAGGACTTTGCTCAATCCAAATAATGGTCTTACAAATCTTGACTGTTTTCCGTTAAGCCAGCTTCAACTAGCAATTTTTTTCTTTTTTCTACAAGAACATCAGCATTTGAAACACCAGTGTGGGCTTAAGGAGAAAATGGATTTTCACCATATGAACTGTATGCATAATTTCCAGATAGGAAATGGCATGTTACTTTATTCACATACATTCACATTCATTTATTCACATGAAAAAGAGTTCATATTCTCAGCTATGATTGACATAAGGTACGAGGAGGATTTCTTCTGTAAAAAAAAGCAAACAAATTACGAGTAGCAGGAAGCAATAAGGTTGTTTATTAACACTCTTCTATCTTCACCCTCCTGCCCACCCATCGCCCATGAAATGGCATTCCAAATCCTTGACATGAAATGATAATATATAATATCAACCATACGTTCTCTGCCATTCCCATCTGAATCTCCAGCACTGCAAATGTAGTCGTCTTCTTTCCACAGCGGGAAATAGCAAACATTCGTACTTGTGCATTACCTTTATTTGGCACTCAAACCCCTGTGAAGCAGAAATTTTGCCATTTAACACAATCCCATCCTCACAAAATCCTTTCTAAGGATAAAGAAAAGCCTACACTGACTGAACAGACACATGACACCTTACTAGCATTCTTGCAAGGCTCCTGTTGGATCTCCATGATTATTCAGGTGATGGAAGGCAACTACCCTGAGCAACGGGAGGAAAGAAAGCTATGATCTAACAAGCACACATATGCATAGAGTTTTTAAATTAATTTCCTGGAAGATTATTGGCAATGCCTATAGTAATGCCTATTTTGTTAATTTTAGGTTTTATTACAATCATCTCCAGGAAACAGCAACATTCCCAGAGATATTCCTCAAGCAGAAAATAAACTACGTTCACAGAATACATTTCTTGTTGCAAATTACTTACCTGAGGCAAAAATGTTTATCAAGCTTTCTAATTAAGTGGCATAGTACTAGCTCCTGTAACATGGTGAGCTCAATGATTAAGCAGTTGTACTGTTTGATGTTCAAAAAAAGCCCCATTTAGCTGTTAACATTATGCTCATTTTACTTGGCAAGTTCTGGTACTGAATGAAATGAGACTGATTTTTTTTTCCCATGGTTGGGGTAAGAGATCAGGAAAAGGAGTTTTATGAAAAATTTAGTCAAAGTAAAATTCAGTTGCATGTTACAAAGATCCCAAAATTTATAAAGAACTGCAGGTAACTTCCAGGTTTATTGGATATCTGTGCTGGACTCAGAAGGCATAAATTCCCTATTGCAGAAAGGTAGAGGGAAGGGGGATGCTGATGAGAAACAATATCTGATTCCCCAAAATTCAGTAAATGTGGAGCAATTTTAATTAATCTTAAGCGACTTGCGAAACAGTATCACTGTAGCACAGCATGGGCCACAAGGCAGTGTTCCCAGGAGAGAGAAGTGAGTAATTTGGTGCCTCGTGGAAAGTGATCAGAGGCAGAAGAGAGAAGTCTGACTTAGCAAATGTCATGGTGCATATAGAGTAACTAGAGGTGAGCCAAGGTCCTGCCAGTGACACAGAGGACAGGATTCCCTCCTGCCTGTTTACTAGTGACAGAGGCAAAGCACCTTCCACTAGTTTGGGAGAATTCCTCCCCTGTTGGCATTATCTCTTTGTTTGGTAGATTTTAAAATAAACATGTCAAAGGAGCAAAGAAGCGTTGCATGTTTCCAGAGCTTGCAAGAAAGCTCACAATGGTCTGTGCCAGCTGGGTCATTTCTGTATAGACTTGTGTGGTACATCTTCAAGAATGAAACTTCCCAAAGGGATGCAAAGAACAAAAATGGGACGGAGGCAGTGGGCAGGGAAGACCCTGGCCTCCTGAGCTGTGTGCAACAGGCAGTTTGCCTCCAGAGAGCCTAAAGGGAAGGCTCTTTGTAAGGACAGTGTGAGGGGCACCCTGTGCAGGCTGCACAGCTCAGCACCATGTGGAGTCAGCCCGAGGTTGAAACAGCAGTGAAGGGGTATTGTCCTGCACTGTGAGAAACAGGGATTAGGTTATGGTGAGGATTTGATGATTCATTTCCCCAGAAGATTTTTCATTTAATATGAACAGATTTTTTTTTTTTTAAAGAGGTAAATGTGTGACGCTTGGTAGAACTTGATTAATTAAATTTGGCCAAAAGCCAGACCATCTTGGGCTGTGATTGTTTCTGCTTTTGTTAGCTGAGGAACGTTGGACTAGTTCAATACTTCCACTGGGAGCTCTGACACACATGCCAAGGGCTCAGAGAGATGCTGTTTGCAAAAGGACTCGTCCCCTTGAGTCCGAAAAGGATCATGAAAAGATTGAGTGGTGTGGGGAATTGCTGAACTGCTGGGCGTATCCCCTTTCAGAAGAAATGCTGCGTATTATTTACAGTCCTCACAGGCATGCTGGCTGTTTTAAAGTGTGGATGAGAGAGACCCAATCCTGCCTTTGAACAGCTTTGAAAATTTATGATGATATGACTGATAGGAAATGATATGATATGATATATGATACAATAACAAGACAGAATGGGTTTAGGGAAGAAGGGCAGAGAGAACTCAACAAGATGCTCTGGCATTCATTATGTATATATACGTAATTGTATATCTATAAGTCTGTACATGGTTTACACGGAGAGATATCCTGTTTATCTGTTTAACTTTCACATGCTTAATTAGAAGGTGTGTGCGTGTCTTTCCTAGCTCAGAGGGCAACATTCCTGCTTCTGAAGTAAGTGTCCTTAATTTCAGTGCCTGCTCATGGTGATCTCTTACCCAGAAGTTTTACGTTACTCATATCACCTCTCATGTGCTTGTGGCAGCTGCCACAATCAGCCACAAAATTACCTGTATTCCAGCAAGACCAGAAGCGAATAAAGTCAAATCATCAAAACCAATTAAAACAAATAACTAAGCATACAGAAGAATGCACTCAGCCTACGATGCTCTAGGAGACCAAAGCATCTGTGCACCCAGCTGTTTGGTGTACGAAGCAGATGTGACAAGATGTTTGAATCTGGTGTTGTTTATGTATCAGGAGATTTGGGCTGGATGGATTCACAGGCTATAACAAATGTCCTCATTTATCCTTGCTTGTTCCTATGCTATAGCCTATTCTAGGGGACAGATATATGGCATCCAGGGAACCCCATATATCAGGGACACAAAAATCCAGTATATTTTCTCACAGATCTCTATAAAAGCCAGTTCAAAAAATAGAAGTTCTTTGTGAAGCTTCTAATTCTTGAAAATTATTTTTTTAACTCTTATTGAGAGCATGTTCAATAACATAGAGTATAATGAAATTATTCTTGGAGTTCATAAACAATTCTTACTCAAGAAAACTTCCACAAGCTTATATGGTGGTGTGTTCAGACTCACTGGATTTTACAGCATGGTTCTCCTAATATCCAGGATTTCAACTCAAATGCTTCTTTTGGAGGCAAATGCTTTGTAAGAATCTTATTCTGCCTCCAACCTCTTACCCCCAGAGTTGCTATCTCTTCTGCTTGCGGAGAAAAGCCTAAAAACATAACCCATATTAAGTCTCAAACACCAGACGGCAAACAGAAATACATAACATCGTTTTTTTAAATCTCCTGACTTTTAACACTTAGAGTTGGCAATATTGCCACTGGAATTTGGTTTGAATGAAGACTGAGGGCTGATTGCCAACTTGCTTGCTCTCTCTCTGAAGAAAAGCAATGCCTGGAAATGCCTGGAAATGAAGGGCCCGATTCACAGCTTCCTCCTAGGCAGCTCATGCTACCTTACCCTGCCTGTAAGTGTAGATTCAGATATTCATGCATATTCCAGACTAGGTCCAAATGCAAACAGTCCAAATAGTCTCTTGCTTTAGAATATGCTAAGTTCAGGTCCAAAGCACTTTCATTTCTGTGACATGTGAAATCAAGATGTATTTTAAACAAGTCCATCTCTGCTTTAAACCCATCTCTAAAACCTCTGAAGCAGACTACTTAGAATAAGCTGAGAATGTCTTTTTAAAAATAATGTTTTTTTCTTTTGTTGTGTCTCCTGCAAGTGCTGCTATGAGTACTGTGCTGCAGTACCAACTGAAAAAGCAGTGCTACTTCTCTCTGGGTGGCATGGCTTTTGAATTCACATACCTGGGCTGCAGTGCTTCCTCTAAATTCCACAACTGTAAAAAATTCCAGGAATTTTGGTAATGGTAGATGTGTCTACCAAGCATTTCCAGTCTGTTGAGGTGTTTGCCAATAATTTCATCTCCTCTTTGGGGATCAAAAGAAGTTAATTTGTTTATTTCCTTTTAGTTAATAAGAGATTATCTGGGGAAAAAAATGTCTTATGTCTCCCACACACCACTCCAAATCCTCTGTGTATCCAGATATACCAGATAACTCAGTGTGGATTGGGTATATAAATATTCCTGTACTACCAGCAACATTTACTCCACTGCTCAAATGACAGAGTCTTACAACTTACAAAATACATTTAGCATCTGTTTGCTTTCAGGTCCGTAGCTCATTTTTGGAGATCTGGACCTCAGTGTATCCTGCTCAGCCATGATGAAAATTTTGAACAGCACAAACTATTGTAGAAATCATTTCATATTAGAAGTTAATGTGAAAGGCTCTTTTTACAACAAAGGATGTTGTTGACAATGTGACAGATTTGATGGGTCACATGAACTGGGACTGGTGGTACAGGTTTTGAATATCGTCCCTGACAACTCATGCATTAAACCACAATATATTCATATATAGATTTAGTGCATTCAAGAATCAATGGGAAGAGAAGGAAGGCAGCATAACATCTACTCTGAAGGCTCAGGTTTGATTGCAGTGATCCATAAACATTGTCGTGGTGCTGCTCTTCATAATGAAGAGCACAGCAATGTCTGGTTTGCTCACCATGCCTCAGAAAGGCTCTTCAGAATAGCAACAGGTAAATAATTTCAGTTTGTCCAGATCTCGTGCATTTCCTGGTGCAATCCTCTTTGCCACTCCTGCAGCATGCTGAGCAATGCACGAGGAGGACGGAAGCTGGCCACCACTGTTCTCAGAACCGTCTCACTCACTGACTTTCACCAGCAAGCACAAAATTTCTTCTGCAGAAGCGTATAACCTCAGCTGCTGGTGTCTTGTGTCACTGAAATACTTTCTATCAAAGGGAAACCTCTTGGAAGCAGCACAGCACAAGGCCTGGCTGTCAGCTTAAGCTTTTGTAATACTTAACCCTTTTCCTCCCCTCCACAGTAGCTCTTCACATGAAAAAGGTTCTCTTTGTTTTCAATAGATGTCCTTCTGCCACAGTCAAATGCAAGTATTGGATTGTGTAGAAATCAGATATATGTATAGACTCTCTTACGACTCCGTTTTATCTTCTAGGAACCTGCCACTGGGCAAGTCTAGTACTACTATAAATTGTAAAGTTTATTGCTCTTTGCTGAAAAGGGATAAAAAATTGTATCAAATGGAGCAGTGAAAGGACATTATTGAAGCTGCCTGAACCTTCAGACTCCATCATGCCCACCTTTCTCCTTGTGGAGAACGGACAAAGAATGAACAAATCATATACACATAAAGATATCATATCTTTGCATTTACTACAAAAACATAGTCACTGCAGTAAAGACATTGGAGAAAGTACCTTTGTAGGAGATGGCTGAAAAATACACCAGCGCAGCTGAAACTCAGTTATTGCTACTCGTAACTTGTGACAGCAAGCAAAATTGGCTCTGTTAATGACCCGTGATTTTTATATACTCATTCCTTATCAGTATAAGGTAACTGACGGGTTTACCTTGAAAATATAGATGAGCTCACTTCTACTCCTGATACATAGGGCTATTGGCTGTGTGTCATTGGTGAGCCATGTGCATGTCACATGCTTGTGGCATGACAAAGGGAGGACAGGTTCTGTCTCCAAAAGGATGTTTGCATGTTCTTTCTTGTACAATTTTAGCTGTCATGTGGCAGTGGATATCAGAGATGTTACACACGGGACAGAACGTTTGCTGTTACGCTCCTAGAAAAGGACCAGACATTATAATAAGAAATTAAACTGTGATTTCTCAGCTCAATAAGTAGCATCAGTACTTAGCCTTGCTGCTGTGCTTCACCAGTGTGAACCATGCCCAGAGAAAGGGAATCACACAGACACTACACACTGGGCTGGTCAGCGGTGACGCTTAAGTCTCAAATGCATTTTATTCTCTAATGGTAAATCTAAAGCCTAGCAGGAACTAAGGGGGACTGGGAAAGACAAGGGTTTTTTTATAAGATGGTTTATGATCAAAGGTACGCAGTTATGGGTTTTTTTCAGACACACATCCCTTTCACTGGCTTTTATAGTTTCCAAACCATTAAAAGATATTCATCAACTAGTGGCAGAAACATGATTTCATATAGAAAGGATCCCACATGGGGTAATATCACCAGAATGACATGTTTTTAATAAAAGTGTCTAAAGACAGGTGTGTAGATTCATTCATAATTCCTTGCCTAAATAAATAGATTAACCTACAGAACATTACACATTTCCAGTTCTGACTGACTCTCTCAACACCTGCCCATGACTTCACAGAGATTTTGCTGCCCAGTTTTGGAAGCAGATGTGTGAAAACAGCAGTTTTGATTAGAAAACACAGATCTCACATTACATATGACCAGGGGTGGGGTGGGGAGGGAGATTTAAAAAAAATTAAGGCATCCACTGTACTGGGGAAAGAAAAAGCACTGGAAAAAAAATAGTAGCAGGAAAATGTAAAAGATTTGATTCTGTTGTGATCGGCATATAGATATTTTGACTTGTGTGAAGCTTATTCAGCCTCATGTCGAAATCAGTCTGAAAAGGGAATTAGCGTTAAAGAGCAGGAAGCACAGAGAGAGATTTAAAAAAAACTCTGTAAGCTTTCCAAAACATTTCGAACTTAAACAAATTCCACTTCTAGGAGGTTCCATTTCAGCTTTCTTCCTTAACTTAGCTTCCTGCTAAAACTTTTCAGTTAAGCACACAGACAATGAAGGATTAGGTGATTGCTCTGTAACATCACTCCTTTCCAGGAGTGTGCAGGGAATAACCTTTTCCCTACAAAAGCATGTGGATATCTCAAAATCCTGGGCATATGATGATGGCGATACAAACTGAATCAGGCGGCCTGAGTCAGCATGCTCCGTGAAGTGTTTCTAACCTCTGCAAAGGGCAATTCCCTTAGGTCAAGTTGAGGTCACTAGAGCAATGCAGGGAAACCCATACAGAAAATGCTAAATACCAGCCCCAGCTGACAGACCTGATCTATGGCTTGCAGCACAGTATTTTCCAGCATTTTTAGGGGACTCTTACATAGAAAATCTGAACTCATTATCTGGAAATAACATCTGTTGCATTCAAGCTCCCAGGCATGCACCTATTAACAAGAAAAAGCACTGATTATTTACACATCATCTGTTTTAACTACCTGGTAGCAGCATTGGAATCACAATGATTTCCTGATCCCCGTGTCCCTCATCCCACAGCAAGAGCTCACATCTCCTCCAGGAGACACCAGAATAATTAACATACCTCTGAAACATCTTCACCTTTAACAAATGCAGTGGGACTAAGAACACAGCTTTGCGACTAGACCGTGAGATAAAAGATGCCAGCCATTAAAATCATGCCAAATCTACTGCTGAGTTGCTTTTTCTTTGCTTATCTGTGGATCTGCTGTTGTACAAAAGAGCTTTCAAGAACTGGCCTGAAGAAGCATTCTCATTCTTTCTTCCCATAAAACAGCAGACCTGGCACAGGCACAGTAAATAAAAATAACAAGCATATGATGCCCAAGATGCATGTGAACATTAAGTGACGTTGGCAGCCCCCGCAAATAGAACTCCAGTTAAAAATAGCCTTTGTCTAAATGTGGAAAGTGAGTAAATATAGTAGCAGTTTCAGATTACTATAGAGGCTCACAGGCTCCAAGTAACGGAGCTTATTATAGAGCATGTGCGTCAGCGAAGGGGAGAAAAGGGAGAAAAGAAAGACAACGCATTCTGCAATTATTTTCTACAATGAGACATAAATTAACTTTTCCCCTTATTACTTTTCTTGATTTTAAAAAATGGACAAAAGAAGGAGCACTTGCAAATTGTCACAGTGCTAGAGAGAAAAATAACTTGGATTGAGGAGAAAGCTGAAACTTGCTTTCTGTACAAAGGGTGGTTGCATAGAAAATGAGATGTAAAAAGAGACGAAATGACAGATTTTGATCTCAGTCACTCTGAGATAAACAAGGAGTAAAATAACCTGGCTGGAGAGAGCTCTCCTGGGTTTGCATGCACTCATTTGACTGAACATAAGGCAGTGAGCCAGCTTCTGAGTTGACTGAAAAGAAAGTGACATCAATGCTTTCCCCTGTCTCCCTCCACTTCCTACTTTCAAGGAAATCTCATGAGTATCTGGTGATGCAAAACTTGCTTCACTGAATCAGTATATCTGCTTTACCTTGTGTTTCACTTCATAAATGATTTGTAATGTAGTCGAGTCTGGGAAAGCCCACAAACAAAACTTGTGGTATATTTTACACCTGAGAAAGAGTGCTTGCTGCAGAATGCAGATATACATTAAGTAACACCCTCAGGTCATCACCTGCAAGCATGACTCCACATGCAGGGTGTCCTTCAATGTTTTTAACGTTCTCTTTTAGCTGAATAGACAAAAAGGAGAAAAACTGTCCTTGGTTTGTGTCTCTGATCTTCCTAAATCAGAGGTTAGGGTGGGGAAGATCCTTCTCATTTCTTTCAATGCTCAATTCAGTTAAAGCAAAACTCCTCGAAACTCCAAGTCCTCCACTTGTTCATGCATAAGAGGACACTTTTCATAGAGATCAACATGCTTCTGCTTCTGTACAGGGTTTTTTATCTCCTTACTTTGCATTGAGAAGAACTGGTTGACAGTACATAACAGAAAAATAAATGTTTGGGAGTGTTAGATGAAATGCAGTATGATATAAAAGTTGTGGCCAGCTAAGAGTTGTCAGCAAAGTTGCCTTATTCAAATGGCATGGTAAATAAATGCCATAAATTCCTAAGTAGAGTCTAAATTAGCTTTTGGCATAGTGCAGCATTTGTTAACAAGTTAATTTTGCAGCTTCAAGGAATAGCCTTATATGGTTCACATAAGTAATCATGCTAAATGAATGTTTAAGTGAGAACCATTTGCCAAATGCAAAGCAAGAACCATATATAACCTCTTACACAACCACATAACACAGCAGTGCTGGCTGGTTTCCAAAATTCTGGTTTATGTAAAAATTATATCTGCTAACTCTGACCAATGTCTGAGCCAAAAAAGGAGTTACCTGTAATATACTACCACGAAAGTTTAGGATTAATAATTTTGCATGTGTCCTAGTCTGTCTTCCTCGCAGCAGTGCAAGAGAGGCCTTGCTTTATTTTTTTTTTCTTTTTGTTTCTTTCCCCTCTCCTTTCCAGTAAGACAAAGAACAGTTTTGGCAACCTCCTTTACTTTCATTGTTTTGCTAAGAACAAATAAGAAAGAAAGGAAAAAAGAAAAAAAAAAATGCTTCATTAGTTACCTCAAAAGAAAGTCAAGCTTCTTCTAGTCTAGTGCATCATTGTTCTAGTATTTGTGCTGTTTCTCTGGTATTCTTGTCTTACAGCCATCAGGGGCCGCACAAAATGTATTCAGAACAGGCAATTACAACATAAGCTGTGTAAGCTCAACACTGATTGCTTCTACCTCTCTCCCTCTCTTGCATCCTCCACCACCTATAAATATGGCAAGTTAAACTATTAGGGATAACTGTAAAAGCTCAGACAGACATGCCTGTGTCTATTAGTCATCATTCGTGCATTGTAGCAAAATAACCTGCCGTAGATGCTGTCTTGTTTCTTGCTAGAGAGTGCCATTGAGTTCTTGCATTCACAATAAATCTGTTTGGAAGACTGCCCTTAAAGAGTTGCCATGGTGATTATTTTGGTATCACAAAGTAGAAGAAGCTGAAGTACTTACTAGCCGTATCCAAAATCTTGTATTTTGGGAGAGAAAAAAAAGAAATCAGCAGATGGCGTTTGTCAGAAATTCGACATTCTGATTATTACCAGAGTTGTGTTTTTGGAGGAATTCTGGGGTTTGAGGTTTTCAGGCCAGAAAAGGGAGAATGAATGGGGTGAGGGGAAGGGAATGGAAATAAAGAAAGTCAAGATATCTGAAATCCCTTTAGCTCACATTATTACAACAACTTAGGAATATTTCTTAAACAGTAGGTGTTAAGTAATGAAAATCTTCGAAAGAGTCTCCCAGACTATTTACTAAATAATTAACATAAGGTAATGTGAACAAGAGGAAATTGTTATCTTCTTGTGAAAACATTGCAGACTTCCAAATGGCTAATTACAGCTTCTTTTGCACCTTTCTTATGATGGAATCACAACAGGAATGTAAGAAATGTCCCAAAGAAATCCAGAGATCAGTCCTTCTGCACAACACAAGCGCAGGAATGTGTCTTTTCAGACTAGCGTATGTATTTAATATGACTGTAACCCAAAAGATAAATTTAGGCTACTTTAGTGCAATTGATGCAACACCTCACTTCAGTACAAAAACAAAAAAAAAAAAGAAAGAAAAAGTCACTTCAGCTGCTCCAACACCGACTTGCTGATTTCTCCAGTCACACAGATTTCTATTTTAAAGTAAGGAGTCAAACTGGGACAGGTATGTGTGCTAGAATGCACTAAGACTTGATGCTAGGTATCTGTAAGGCATTAAGGAGCCTTCACAGTACAGTACAGTAACTTGTGTCCTCTAAGCTGCATAACTACATCAAGTATAGGCTACGTGGCTCAGGCAAAGCGCCATCCTGACAGGGCTATAACGCTTCTCAGATCTGAAGTTAGCTCAAGTATTACTGCAGGAGGCTGCTTTGCATGATTTAGGGGAGCTGCAATGTGTCATACAGCTTTCTTCATTCACAAGCCTCTTCTTTTTTTTCCTTTGAGCTGTCAGTTTTTCTCGGAGGCAACAGCAGCTTCCACTTCTTCAAAGAATGCAGAGGTTTGGTGAAAAACAGCTTTGTTTACTTTAAACCTTATTTACTTAAAACAGTAAAATTGGCCCTTTTCTGGTGAAAGGTGTCAGATGAGCAGCTCCAGGAACTGAAACTCTTTATTCACTCTGGAGCTGGTTTGCAGCCCATTGGAGTCGATGACAAGCCTCTAATTGACCAGTTTTCTGGCTCCTGGGTCAGGCCTTCCCAGGACAAGCAGCAGCTGTGCAAACTCCCTCACATTCCCTCCCCAGTGCATCTCTGAGGGAACCCTCAGGTCTGAGCGCTGGGGGGGCTGGTTCAGCTTGAAATCCCACTCAGAAGCTGCAGCTGCTGAACAGGAGCAGATCTTCATCTAGCAGACGATTAGTGTTTCTTTTTCCAAAGAAGTAGTGTTCAGGGTCTGGGGATAATGGGATCTTTGCTGCCTCTATGCGCCTCCCTACCTCTGCCTGTGTCAGGCACAGGAGCTGTGGTGTAATACCAGCACAAGACAAATGGAAGAATAGGCAGCATCTCACCTCACCGTGAGATGAGGTGTGTTCAGCTCCTGCTCAGGACGGCTGGTCACTATTGTCCTTTGGATTGCTCTTGTTTCTCGGTTATCTGCTTCTGTACTTAGGGGCAGAGGGAGTGCGCGTTGATGCTACCAAAACCTGGAACCCAACTTGTGAGGAAAAGCAAAGGCAGAAAAAGGAAGAACATCAGTATGACAGATTTTCAACGCTCCATTCAATTATGGCACTTTGGCAGGGGAGGGAGTGATTTCCAAGAAATCTTTCATGGGATATGAACTATTAAGAAATAAAAAAACCCCAACCAACCACAAAAACAGAATACAAAACCCAGAAAAACATAACCAAACTAAACTTTGCTGGCTTTAGTTTTCATTTATGTATGGCTGACAAGAAGATTTCAGAAATTACTTGTGGCTCACTTTTGAACAAGTTTGCCTTTAGGCTAGTGACTGGTCATAACCATAAGCCTCTGAACTATCCAGGCTCTGCTAGAATCTTCTCTCCCTGCAGAGCTGAAGAGTGATGAAGAATCCTCAGCATATCTGGTGACAACTCTTTACAGGCAAAGGACAGAAAAAGCGAAGGTCTATGATCAGACAGGGTGAAGATGAAGAGTATCGCCATGCAATAGGAAACCTGAAAGGGCAGCTGAGGATTGTATCATAAAAGTGTATCTGAGGATAATTCAAATGAATTGTACAGTTAGTAGGAGACTCAAGAAAACAGACAAAGATGTAGTCCTTAAAGGAGCATCAGAATTATTTACAGACAGTTTCTTCTTTTAATCGGCATGTGCTGTTAATTTATGTTTATTGTTTAAAACTTTAGTTGAGCACTACGTCATTTGTAAAGTCAGTAGTTAAGCACTGTGTTCATCATTAAACTTTCCTGCTACAATAAGAATCCTGTGTCTTAAAGTTTAGTTTCATCATAACTCTCAAAATATTTACTGACACATAAGCAATACCTCTCTGCCTCTTATGTTATTACCACCAAGGTTCCCTGAGGAAAAAGTTTGTTTGATAACTGACTTATAGCAGACGTTAGAATGGATAATAAGATATTAACCAGGGCAAATTTTGGATGTAAAGTCTGAAACAGTGCACTAGAAGTTCCAGCAAATAGTATTTGCAGAGCTCAGAAAAGGAGCAAAGGAGAGGCAGAGTCAGCTCCACTGCAAAGTAAGCAGGTTCCATGGACATCCTCGTTCAAGGCAGGGTGTAGTGCAGGCTACTTGAAGGCCTGGTTCAGTTGTCTGAAATCATAGGAAATACTCTGTCAGCTTAGCTGAGAGAACGTGACAAAGTTTGGTTCTGTAGGTCTCACACGTTACCCTTCATTTGGGGTAACCAAACCATTGAATGAGGTTTGACAAGAGACTGGAGACAGTGGGGGCCTGGGGAGCAAAACAATGAGTGAAAGGCTAGGCTAGACAGCAACAGGGTTTGTCGTTTTGACATCTTCCTATTTACTGTATCTATAACTTGGATAGACTGATGAAAGCTGATTCTCTCCTAGATGCTTTTCCTCACAGAAAGCCTGTTCTTAATAATCTTATTCATTCACATATTGCTAAATTATCAGTGCGTTCATTTTTATCTCTGTCAGTCTTACTTCCTTATTTCTTGATGTAATGAGTTGTCTAATTACTGCGACATCAGTTCCTTTAGGAACTTCAAATAATTACATCTGTGTATTTCAATGACATCCTGAAGAGTTTGGGGGAGGTTTGCTTCAGGCTCAATAAAATTAGGTGCTTCCTGATACATACACTTTCTGCCAAGATCTCCCTTCTTCCCTTCTTGATGAAGCATCCAGAAACAAATATATGTCAGTCCTAATTAAAACAATCACCCAAGTACTGAACTCAGGGATTGTCACTTTGATTTTAAGATATGCTTTCTTTGCACAATTGTACAAAGCAATTCATTTTATTCATAATCTTCATGTTTCAATGAAACCAGGGTTCAGTTTTTATTTCCTTTCGTTTTTCTGAAGGGGTCAAATTATACAGTTACCCTTGCTGCAGTTCTGTACACTCACAGAAGCAATAGAAATGGCAAAGAGCCAGAAAAGTTTGGTTTAATTTGTTGTAGGACCGGTACAGTCTGTGATCTGTTTTCTCTTTCTCAATGTGCAAACTCTTTACAACTACCTGAAAGGAGATTGTTGAGAGGAGGGAGCTGGCCTCTTCTCCCAAGTGACAGGGGACAGGACGAGAGGGAATGGCCTCAAACTCCACCAGGAGAGGCTGCCCAGGGAGGTGGTTGAGTCACCTTCCCTGGAGGTGCTTAAGGGAAGGGTGGACGAGGCGCTGAGGGACGTGGTTTAGTGTTTGATAGGAATGGTTGGACTCGATGATCCAGTGGGTCTCTTCCAACCTGGTGATTCTATGATTCTATGAACTGCAGTCCTGTTTGCCTTTCACTGAGCCAAGGAAGGGGCAGGGGGAGCTGTGTAGAAACAGCAGTGGAAGGGAGGCATCACACTGGTGTCCAAGACCAGCTCTTGAAATACAGCATGTTTCGCCACTGATGTCAGCTGAGACACTCAGAACGCAGGATATTGTCCCCATATCCTGTACTATCACTTTGCGTTAGTAGAGAAAAAGCAGAGTAGACATGTTGGCTTCCACTCTCCAAAATAAGCAGTCACAAACCATGTGGAAAATATATCACAATTCACCCTTCCTAGCTTCACACATCCACACCTGTGCAGGTCACCTAAAATTTAAAGCAAAAGTTGAGTTCTAGGGTGATTCATGTCATCCTAAGGCAGCAATGTAAAATAATCTAGGTAAATCCAGGTAAATCCAGAAACCCCCTTCTCCCTCTCCCCAGATTATAAAGTCAAGATTAAAAGCCTGTGCATTGTAAAGTTCATCTTACTTCTGTTAGCAGCTTTTGGGAAAAAGCTTGTGCTCTTGGTTGAGAGAATGTTTGTGGGAAGAAAGAAGAGAGGTCAGTGTTATAAACGTACCAAACTGTATAGCCAAAAGACTACTCTTACTGTAACCTTGGACCCTTCTTATTAGAACATTGTACATAGATGTGGACAGAGGCTTTTTTAAATATTAATGTTCCCTATCATATGTTCTAAATAACTGAGCGGAATGAAAGAGCCTGGAAAAATATTTTGTACTGGAATTATTAATCTCTGAGATATTCAGCCACTTCTTAGCAACAAACATTCCCCTGAGGTGTTATTACAATCAGAACTCATGTCTTGGTCTTCGAGTCCTTTTGGGCATATTCAAATTATACGTGATGCATGAAATATATTTTGGGGCATAACCACAGGGCAATTTGGAAAGACCTTGGGGGTAGTTTTGTACATACACTGTGAGCAGATAAATTGCATTTAAAATCATCCATTTGGAATTCCAGTGTTCTTGAGGAAGTCACTGCTTGGGATCAGCATGAAATGTCTCCCAGCTGAACACTGCTACATACCGACAAACAGCATCACACCCTCAGCAGCAAGGTCCAATTGAAAAACAGTTCTGTGTCACATGCAAACACGTCTTATCAGATGCACAGTATCTGTTTGTAGTAATATTAAAATCAGTGATTAGAAAACTTAGGGAACAGCTTAATGATTGAAAGATCAGATGATTTCTTTCATACTTTAGAGATGGTGATGAAGATTTTTTGGAAGCATGGGAAGCAATAGTATATTTTTCTTCTTTAAAGTAAGTAAGCAGTTTGAGAAGATTACATCAACCTGTAGATGGTTGTATAAAAGGCTGCACTGAGGGTAAAAAGCGATTTTATAAATAGATTTAACTACACGTTTGGATAGTAAATTGGAAATTGCATATTCAGTGGTCACTACAATGGTCATGTATCAGAAAATTACCATGACTCTGTGGCTATTCAGCACTTTATGAGACAGTACTACATAGAAAGACCGCAGTGGATGATGTGGGGAATGAGTCCTAGCAAGACCTTCAAGTCTCACACTTGTTTTCTGGCCTTTGAGAACAAAATCTATGCAATCAACAACATCTGGAGATGCTTAATATCATCTCTGCTTCTGTTCCATTCCTTTGAAAGGACCCTTGGAGTTATAATAATTTTGTTGTCAACATAATATAGGTATTACACACAATACCTGTATTGTAGGTAGGTACAGGGAAAGATCATCCTCTGTAAGGGCAAAATTGGAATTATTGTTGTAAATTTAACTTTTCTTTTGCTGCTGCCAGGCTTAGTTCCTGCACTGAGCTTTCCAGAGTCATATCAAAGAAACCAAGCATGAATACTTTTCCCTTAAAGCAACATGATGCCAATTCTTTGATACACACCCAGAGTGTGTGTTTGCAGAAGTTCATAACCCATAGAGATTGTAAATAATAATAATAATTGTAAATAAGCCCCTCATCTCACCTAACTTGCAGATATTCTTACAATGCAGGACACATACACCTGAATCAGTCATCTAGGTTCCCCTCTTAATGAGAAGAAATTGGCACTGTAATTGCGCATTTTCTTTATAATGCAATTAAGTATGAGGAAAAAAGGCTGAAGAGGCTGGAGAACAGGCCTTATGGGGAGCGGCTGAGAGAGCTGGGGGTGTTTAGCCTGGAGAAGAGGAGGCTGAGGGGAGACCTCATTGCTCTCTACAACTACCTGAAAGGAGGTTGTGGAGAGGAGGGAGCTGGCCTCTTCTCCCAAGTGACAGGGGACAGGACAAGAGGGAATGGCCTCAAGCTCTGCCAGGGGAGGTTTTGGCTGAACATTAGGAAAAAAATTTTCACAGAAAGGGTCATTGGGCACTGGAAGAGGCTGCCCAGGGAGGGGGTTGATTCACCTTCCCTGGAGGGGTTTAAGAGATGGGTGGACAAGGTGCTGAGGGACATGGTTTAGTGATTGATAGGAATGGTTGGACTCAATGATCCAGTGGGTCTCTTCCAACCTAGTGATTCTGTGAAAATACTGCGAGAGCCCAAAATGAATCTCCCTGTAATCATCTAAGGCCAGGTAGGATTAACAATTCTCAACTCTTTGACTCAGAATTAGTTTACTTGACTCCAGGCAGTTAACCAGTGCACTTGAGTTCAGAATCTGCCATTCTTTAGAAGCCATCAAAGACTAATACCTTAAAAGAACATAACATTATGATGGATTCATGTATCCCTAGAAATTTCTCCCAGTCACGCATCTGGGATTTGAAGACCAGCAGACAGCGGCTTCTCATAATAAAAGATATAGTGCTGTTACTGCTGCTGCACCTTCTGCTGTATGCTCCTTCACCAAGTTCAGAGCTGCTGAGCCAAGCTGCATCTGCTGTTGCAAGCTGCCTGGCCCTCTGCACCTCCCAGATCTACCTTTCTGTACTGGGCATCTCGCCGCTCACCAGCCCACCCAGCATGAGACAAAGGTAATACAGCACTCCGTCTCAGCAAGATCACATTTCCTGGATAATTGCTATTGTTTTATCCACTTGGTAACTAATTTTCATTGTGTATGGCAGGTTTCAGAGGCCAGTTAAACATCTGGCAACACTAAACAATTAGCAGATTTTCACTTATGTAGCAGTAGTCTTTTGGCAATTGAACACTTCTTTGCAGTTTATTGATATTACGTATAGTTCAGAAAATTCCTAAAATAAATACTAATCGATCACTAGAACGATCGTGTTCAAGGATATTCAGTCACTGCTTCTCAGAATCTATTTCCTGCCCTCGCAAAGTCTCTATTAGTCTGCTCGGAGTACTAACACTTATTTTGCTTTGCTGTGCCTGTCCTAGAATTAAACAAATAAATAACAGGGAGAAAAGTCAACTAAGGCCTTTGAAGACATTAATTTTCTAGTGTCTTTCCTCATACTGTGGGGAAATAGAGGTTGTTCAGTATCAGAGCATATTTTGGTTTCCTCTAAAAATACTAAAAACACTTATTTGATTTTTATGTCAGCTGGGACAATGGAAGATTTTCTATGGCTGAGCTGTTAAAAAAGTGTAAAAGTTAACATATTAAATTTTGCTTGTAATTTAATTTACAACAGTTGAATTGATAGCTTAAAAATCCTCATTACTTTGTGGAAATCTCTGACCAAATAAAAATAAAAGGGAGGAAAGAATGAAATGCAGTTTTATAAATATCCTTCTCTGGTTCTCTGGCAACTAGCTACCTGGAATCTAATTTAAAAAATGTAAATACAGTCAAATGTAACTTTGATCATAATTATCAGTTACCAGGTCTGGGCTGCATAGTGCACACAGCCTGCCAAAGGCCGTTTTAAAGACAAGGTCTTTACCACATTTCTAACAAGTCTAATCCTTCATATTAGTGAAGGTAAAGGGGACTTGTTTTAGTGATGAGGAGCATTTTTCAACAGAAGCATCTTGCAATGGAAGAGAAGGAAGGTTTTCTTGCTTTCACTGCATTTTTCTTCATTTTCTTTGTTTTATTTAAAATTAAGCTCCAGTAAACTTAATTTTGAAATGAAACCAAACATTCCTCTAAAGAAAAATGTAAGTATAATTCAAAAGCTTTGAAGTGAACTGTCTTTTTTTTTTGAGAGAGAGGGAAAACAATGTAGTAAAATTTACACATATGTTTCAATTAACCTGAATGGCTATTTTTTAAAGGAGAAACATCCCCTCCACATTCTTCTTTAGAACTAGTCTGTTAGAAACATACTTTGCTTTCACTAGAGGGTGTTTCCTGTTCATGCTACACAAAGGGATCTCTGCCCTTTCATCATCTTGCATCATCTGCAGCAAGGAGCTACGCAGCTGAGCCTTCTCCGCTCCTAAATACAAGATAATTTTTGAGGGTGGCTGCCAGACTCTATCCTTTCCTTTTTTTTTTTCATTTATTTGTGCAAAAATGAGCACGAAATATTCTTTCCCTTACCTGTATCCCTTGTGCAAGCAATAGGCAGGAAGAGACTATTTCCAGTTAAGGATGTTGCAGCCCACTGGGTTGAGTATTTTTTTCTTATAGTGCAAGAAAGGGAACGTGCCCAGAGAGGGGAAATATCCAGTGAAGTTAGCAGGTGGTGGGTTTAAAGACAACAGAAAAACCCCCACTTTTTCACACATCAGAGAGTTGTTTCGGAATGTATTGCCATTGGATATTGGGGAGGAAGGAAGAGTAAAAATAATTCAAAGGGAGACTAAAAAAAGGTCACTGGCAGTCTATACAGCTGGTTAAAGGCTAAAGTGTAGAGTCAATATCTGTCTCAAGAAACCTCCACATTCCTGGTTTCCTGGCAAACTACTGGAAAGTATCTCTCTGTAATTGCCTTGTTCTGCTTCTCTCTCTAAACACCTGCTGCAGGCCACTGTCAGAAAATGAATGTTGTGCGGGCTGGACCTTCAATCTGACCCATTGTAGCAATTCTTATAGCATACACTAAGGGGACGAGACTATCTCATCCTGCACACCAGCCACTGAAGCTGACAAGATGCAGAAAGGAGTGCAAACTGCGCCCTAATTAATAGTGATTCAAGAGCAGCTCTGAAGGCATCGTGCCTCCCTAAGACATGACAACTCCCAGAACTGGCACTGGAGTGATAGGGGCTCTACACTCTCCCTAGAGCATATCTTGTTGCTTGATGCCATAGTTTAGTACTAAGTATGCAAGTGCATTTTCAACATAGCCGGTGGCAGAAATTGCACTTCTAAGCTGTCTGGTGGATTTACATGCTTAAGGGATTATGAATTACTGCAAACCAGTACCATTTGCAATGTTTTGCTTTCTATCCTACAGATCCAATTACTTGAGGGCGTATTTGATTGTATATGTAGTTGGAATGGGGGTTTGCTCTGGTTATTTTACATTTTCATTACAGCAAGTTTATACAGAGGCAGACCTCATTCTAACGGGCTCATGCTAAACTTCAGCAGTATTACTTAACTGAATAAAGCTAAATATACGAGTAGGTAAAGAATTAAGTACAGACCTCAACAATCAAGCATCTCTAAGGATGAAACCACACCACAAACAGACAAAATTGGAGGGATATGAACCAGGCTTAATTCTGCTTGAATTGCAACAATTGGTTGTGCCCAAACAACTGACACAAAACTAGATTTGAACAAACAAATTCTGGGAAAGGAAACAGATTCTATTGTACTATATATAATACTCTCCAAGTAAAAGACTGCAAACTATGCTTGAATAGTCCACCTGATCTCATCAAAATCAGTGAAATCCAATTGCACTGAGTTCTGGGAGAAGACAGAGACACCTCTATTTCACCTGCATTCTAGAGAAACTGAAAACTCAAATCTAATCCCAGAAATCAGTGTCTGTTATCAGTACTCTCCCTATAGGAAACTGCATGTCACAGAATTCTGGCAAGAAGAGACTCATACTCTTTTCTGGCTTTTGTATTAAAATTAGCACAAAGTGTATCTCCACAGGTGTGTCTGCCAAAGGCTGAGAACAAATGCTGTGGACTGTCGTAGATTATAAGATTGAACAATTGCGATAATTTTCACTGAGGAAAATGCATCCCAAAACGATGCTGAAGGAGAAGAAATTCTTTCAGCCTCCCAGTAGGACCTACAGGGCTCATTACAGAACAAGTTTTTCCAAACTACCATCTACTACCATTTGAGAAAACTGCTCCGTGACACAACTGGAGCTATTCTTGCTCAACTGGCATAAGGGAAAAATTTCTCTAATAATAAGCAAGAAGATTCATGAAGACAGGCATTTTATTACCTATATCACCTTTCTTTTTTATATTCCCACGTAAGGCTATTAATGCTCCTTGCAGCAACTCAGACTGCCCGTACCTATTTCCTGGCCTGCAAAAGCCTCTATGAAGCAGTTCTGGTTTTAATTACTTCAACTTGACTGCTGTTAATAGTACCTGTCTTTCTTCACTATCCATTCATACAGCTCTGTAAACAACACACCATAAATAAATAATGTATTGTTGTAGGAAAGACAGACAGACTCTTTTTGGAGATGCATAGTAGTAGGGCAAAAAGCAATGGACACCAGTTGCAACACTGAAATTCCAACAAGATCTAAAAAATCCGCAGAAAGGGAGGAATCAAACACTCAGTCAGGTTGTCCAGAAAGGTTGTAGAACTCAGACTTTGGAAAAATAGAAAAAAAACCCACTGAACTAGGCCCTAAACAACCTGCCATGACTTTGGAGATGGTCCTGCTCTGAGCTGGGCATTGCACAATAGACCACGAGAAGTTCCCATTTCCCTAAATGTTTCTGTAATATTAGGAAACCTGTATCAAGTAAATGGTAAATGCACCTTTGTAACTAACTATCAAAGAAGGTATTTTCTTATTAAAATAAAAAAAATAGAATTGAGCAAGCTGATGCCCTCTAAAGGGTACAGAAAAGTCCATAGAATTAGAGTGAATACCATTGCTAATGATGATGAGGTATTACATTAGCACAGCTGCAATTAAAAAACATAGTTGTAGTATTGTGATAGTCCAGAATAAGGCTGTTCTTGTAGCTATTTAGACAGAACTATAATACAGGAGTTCATGACTGACTGTGCATGGAAACTGCAATGTATATGCAGCACGGCTTTTGGTTACTTTTGTGAAACTAGCCTCTTCTTTTTTTTTTTTTTTGCATGTGGTCCCACTCCAAATCTAATATTAATTTGTAAAAGATATATACTGTAGCTTCATGCTTTCCATCATTGCATTATGCAAAATTTGGCTACTAGGCAGACCAAGCACTTTCAAAAGTCTGTCCAAATTCATACTGTAAGAATGTAAAACCAGATAAAATAGTAAAGCACCTAACCATAAGTTCAGCTGTCATTTGCTCTAGTCCATACAAAAATTCAACATAGTTTTCCCCAATGCAGGAAAAGTTTTGACAAACTGCAGCAAGTTCAGTGGAAAGCCACAAAAACAGGTGGAGAAAGCTCCCTAAAATACATATGAGGAAGATGGGAAGAGCTTAAGCATTGCCAGAACCCTCTTCCAGCTCCATGTGTTCTGGTGCCCTCACACTGAGATGAATACCTTTCATAACTGTGGGACTTTCCTTAGTCATGTTCATATTTTCTTCACTGATTACGTTTCAGATTGAAAAGGGTCATTAACTCCATGTCTGTTGTATCTGATGAAAACTGGTTTAGGGCATCTCAATAGACTACAATAGCTGACATTTCCCTTGGTGATCCCTTGGTGCCATTACCATGATTTTTACTTTTCATCCTTCCTATGTCACACATTGTCTCAATCTTTTACCTAAGAGGAGTCAGCACAGGGTGACAATCACCGATTCAAAACATTCCTGACTGTGAAAAAAGCAGGAAAGTTTGCAACCTCTATTCACAGTGTCTGCTCCTCACAGCAAAATCAACAATATAGGGTGGGAGAATGGAGTTGTTCTCCATTATTTAAAGAGGAATTTCTTGTCTGCTGGGATCAACCCCTGTTGATTAGGTATAAAATGTAGATACTGAAAGACACTACTGTAAAACTGCAGGAGCTCTCGATATATAGAGAGAGTGCCACAAAAAGCAAGAACAAAAATCAAGGGAATGTGCACAACTTACTTGCTAAATCTACAGCAAACTGGGAACACTGCCAGACCAAACTGCTCCAACGAAGAGAGGCATTTGCCACAACAAACATTCCACTCCATATCCTAGATCACACAGTTTTAAAAAGACATTTGAACAGCAAATAAAATGCAATGACAATATCAAATTTAACATTGGAGAGGAATCTTTTAGTACCTCTGAGTGTCAAACACAGGGGGGGAAATCAGAGAAGCTAAGACTCTGCGTTTTGCTTTCCACTGTTTGTGATGAAATGACTTATTCAGAGGACAGATACTGCGAATATGTGAGCTGTGCTATGACCAGCTGGCCTATTTTGGATTTCAGCCGCAATACACAGATGGAAAGTGTGTTTCTAGATTGCATGATTTCTTTTTAAAATCTGCCTTTTTTTTTCAAAGCAGCAATTACTGAGGTTAAGAAGAAAGTGATGTAGTTCCTTTGAAGCTTAAAGGCAGACCAAAGATCATTCAAAAAACATTTTCTGAATGATTTTCTAGGGACCTGCTCATCTTCTATAATTCCACTGCTGAAGTCTTAACACAGGTGACAAAAAATATATGTTGTTTCAAAAGATTTCACAGAGCAATGTGAAAGCTACCATGTGTATTTGCTGTCTCTGTTATCATGAGCTACATTTAGTTTGAGCCGGAGTCTTCCATTATCAGCATCTCAAGGAATATGAGAAACTGAAGAAAATAGAAAGCAGGACCATTCTAGGTGCCTGGCAGCATCGCTAGAGTCAAGTTGTCAAAACTAATCTCTTTTCCTCTACAAGATCTATTTGCATACAAACTGCAGAGGCTGAATCAGTTCCCTCTTCTTACTTGGAATGCTGCGTGGCAGCATTTCTGGATTATCTTCCATTAATCATTCCTAGATCCCAGCACTCATCTCTGTTAAATTCACACATGAAACCTCTCAGACTCACTCAGGCTGATGTCTTGTTTCAGACTACAAGTGGTATACAAATGCTTTATATAGGACTAGTGTATTTTACTTAGGTATTTATAGGGACATATTATCAAGTGGGTGTAGCCCTTCCAAAATGTAGTGCTCGGACACAACTGAACCAGGATTCTATATGAGATAATTGGAAAAGGAATGGTTCTAGGTATGCCCATTCGTCCAACTGATTTCTTCTCTTCTCTTCCTTCAAGAGACAAAAACTGAGGAAACTAAAACCAGGTGCACAGAGTTGTGTCCTACCAGCCTTCCACAAACCTCAAAGTGACAACTGCCCCATGAGCTCATGATTTGACATTTTCTTTACTTAATGAAATAGAAGAGCCAGCTCAGGCCTCAGCAAAAGAAGAGTAGACCTTGTTATAAAATAGATAGATTTTTTACTTCTGGGGTTGATCCCGACTTGTATTTGATCCAGACTTTGTTACTCTGGTCAGGTAAGGCTTGTTAAAGAAAGATTTTATTCCAAAACCTGAAAATGTACTAGGTGCAGTCACTTACTGGTGAAACAAGCACATAAATAACATGATTTTATTTTACAGGGGGAAAAAAAGCCCTGCAACTCCCTGCTTTTCCTGCTCTTCCCTTCCCCCCACACAAAGCACTTTAAAGCCACAGGATTTTCATTCACCCATAAACAAATCAGTGGTTTAGCTCTCTTCTTGCAATGACAGGAAATGGACTTCTGTGACCTGGAAAACTCAGCAAGTTTCTAAACATGTACATCCACATTTTTTTAGTTGATTTTTTTTTCACTTTTTCCTTAAGAGATGCCCATAAGTGTATTTTGGTCAAAGATCTTGATCCTCCCATAAAGAAGAAAACTACAATGGAGAAAGTATATTTCAGGGGTCTGCAAAATCATCTCTAGATAGCTTCATAATGAGCCATTTTCTCTTTCTTTAAAGATTGCTTGTAAAACAGTGAAGAAACCTTGTGTAAGTAAACCTGTGCTGTAACGTCTTGTCATGCACCATAATCATGTATTTTCAGTGATCTAATATTGAACACAGGTACCAACTGACCTAGAGAAAACAAAAAATGAGTTGCATAGGATAGAAAACTTCTTGCTAACATGCTCCATAAAAATGTGTTTCAATATTCCCAGAGTGGCAGCTGCCCCTTTGAGAGGCTTTCTAAAGAGCAGAAGACAGAGTACAGCCACAGAAAAAAAAAGAAATAGATTTGATCAAGTCATGTACCAAGGAGTACCTTTGCTGTTCAATCAAATTCAATTCTTTTTAAATAATATGACAGAATTTTTGCCTCATGTTGATGCAAATAGGCAGTGTTCCAGTTATCTCCACTGAGAATATCATTTTAAAACTAGGAAAAAGAAAAAGAAAAAGGAAAAGAAAAAGGAAAAGAAAAAGGAAAAGGAAAAGAAAAAGGAAAAGGAAAAGGAAAAGGAAAAGGAAAAGGAAAAGGAAAAGGAAAAGGAAAAGGAAAAGGAAAAGGAAAAGGAAAAGGAAAAGGAAAAGGAAAAGAAAACGGAAAAGAAAAAGGAAAAGAAAAAGAAAAAGAAAAAGAAAAAGAAAAAGAAAAAGAAAAAGAAAAAGAAAAAGAAAAAGAAAAAGAAAAAGAAAAAGAAAAAGAAAAAGAAAAAGAAAAAGAAAAAGAAAAAGAAAAAGAAAAAGAAAAAGAAAAAGGAAAAGGAAAAGAAAAAGAAAAAGAAAAAGAAAGAAAAAAGGAAAGCCTCTTGAATAGTTTTAGTTTTCTAGAATTTGCCAAGACTGCTTATTGCTAGGCTGCTCTCCCTGAAGCATTATTTTCTTGGACAGAGAGTCCAAGCCCCCTGGTTTATGTAAGTCTTCTGCCTTGTAAGCATTATGCCCATAGAATGGGCAACAATGTGCAATTATTTGAAACGTCAGAACTAAACAAAACAATTCGCATTTTGAGTATCAGGTGTCAGCTTCCCATAGTGAACCATTTGCAACTAACTCTTATAACCAAAAAGTCAGAGAAATATAATCTTTCAAATCTTACAATGACAAGAATTTTCTGTATTTCATTCAGTTTCTGTCATTTCAGAAGAGAGGAGAGAGCTGTACTACAAAGAGGAACAGTTTCTCGAAAGACTAACTACTCCATCAGATTCTTTTGCCCACATCATCTTATAGACATACCTGTTGATGATTTTTCTGCTTAAATTTATTTTTAAACATCTCAGCAGAATGTTTAGAAGTACTAGAGTTCAAATGCTCTAACACTTTTACTAAATTTACTCCGGGGACTGTAATACTTTGAGAAGTATTGGAGGTCAAGAGAGACTGAAATGGGTTATATTTTCCTAATGCATCTACGGTGATGTTGCTTTTAAGATCTGCGTCAATAATAAGCAAGGTAGTCCAACAGTGGGCAGGGACCTATTTCTGAGCTCTGTTTAATCAGGTACATAAAGGATCACTTCAATGGGTAAGAAAAATCAATAGATTCTCTTACTTTATAATTCTTGTATCAGTAAATCTTCATGGTATTTTCTTTTGTAGGACTGAATTACTGAAAGAAGGATTTGTAATATTCAACCCAGGCCTACATCCTCTTCCTGTCTTATATATAAGGTTAAATAAGAAACACGGGATTAGAAAGAAAAATAGGAAACAAAAAAGTTATGAGTGAAAGACATACATTTCATGCTGCTGACAGAGTGACATGTTTGCTCTTATCTCTGTATAAGCCACTTGAGAGATGTGGCAAGTCACTGGGAAAACCTTCAATATCAACATCACCAATACTCCTGCCACTGAAAATATTTCTATTAGTCCTGCTGCCATCATATTGTAAATTAACTCTGAACTGATTATGAACATAGTTGCACAAAGACTGATTGCAGAACCATGGAATCGTAGAATATTTTGGGTTGGAAGAGATTTTAAAGGTCATGGGGTTCAATCCCCCTGCCATGGACAGGGACACCTTCCAATAGACCAGGTTGCTCAGAGTACCAACCAACCTGGACTTGAACACTTCCAGGGATGATGCATCCACAGCTTCTCTGGGCAACCCATTCTGGTGCCTCACCACCCACGGAGTGTAGAATTCCTTCCTTATATGTAATCTAAATATACCACCTTTCAGTTTAAAGTCATCCCCCCCTTGTCCTATCACTGCATGCCCTTGTAAAAAGTCCCTATCCGAGTTTCTTTTCGGCCTCCTTTCCATATTGGAAGGCTGCTATAAGTTATCCCTGAAATCTTCTCTTCTCTAGGCTGAACAATGCCAACTCCCTCAGCCTGTCTTCATAGGAGAGGTGCTCGAGCCCTCTGACTGACCCTCCTCTAGACTCACTCCAAGAGGTCTATGTCTTCTGTTGCAGTGCTACAGGTGAGGTCTCACAAAAGTGGAGCAGAGGAGGAAAATTATCTCCCTCAGCCTGCTTCTTATGCAGCCTGGAATATGGTTGGCTTTCTGGGCTGCAAACACACATTGCTGGGTCATGTTGAGCTTCTCAGTTTTGAAGTTTTTCCTGTAAAATAAACTATCTTAAAATATTTGCTTTTCTGGTAGTTCTTTCATCGCTTACCATTCAACATGACATAAACCTGACAACCAGCGTTTTCACGATGTTTCAGCCTTAGTGCCCAGCAGACTGAAAGGAACCCCTCTTTGTTCCACATGCTAACAAGATACATGCTAGGTCACGCTCCTAAAGTTTTCCTTTCTGATCCTCACACCCACATCTTTCCCATCTCAGGTAGATGTGTCCTCATGGGTCCGATCTGGCTGTATAATCTCCTCTTTTCTTGCAGTGGAATTTTGCCTTTATAGCTGGATGATGAACGTCACTGCCTGTCAGAAGGTGGCACCATGGAGATACAATTGACAGCAATGTCCCCAGGAGGCTGTTTTCCTCTTGCTTGTGACTAGAACCAAAGAAATCCTGAACTACAACCTCTTTTTCCAATAGGGTCATAAAACACTAATCCTGTCTGCTGGTTGGATAAATTAGAATAACTACGTCTCTCATAGCAAAACAAAAGGAAGAGGAAAAACTGTCGTTACCTGCGAGTACTGGATGACCAAGACAGGCAACATTATACTTCATCTTGTTGAGAACAGAAGTTGTAGAGAACCATATTGTAGCGAACCAAATTCTAGCTATAAAAAAAGCATATAGAAAGAAGAAACCGGGTCAGGTTAGTGAGAAGAACTCTAAAAACTAGTTTAAGTACACACAGTTAAAATTAGAAATGCCTGTGTGAGATATCTAATGAGGGAGATGAGTAATGTCTAGTTACATTTTCTGTAACTCCATCATTACTGCTAAGGAGACGATCAGGAAAGTTTTGGTCTGGTTGTCGAAGAACAATTAATGGTATGGACAAATGAGACTGAGAACATCAGCATGTTTAATTTTTTTTTTCTTCACCCTTCACACCTCTTCCAATGGCTAACAGATCAAAGACAAAGACTTAAATCAGTTTACTAAAGCAGCTTACAGAATATGTTTAGTTGCTTTCAGATCAGCTACACCAAAAAAGGATTCACTATGGAATACTCTGGGTCGAACATTTGCCACAAGGAAATTTGCTGTTGTTTTTGAGAACTCACAGAAGAGTGGGAAGTGCCAGAAGATTTCAAAAATACAGACTCCTCGTTTAATTTGTAAAGGGAGAAGAAGACTGAGGGGGAAATCATAGACTTATTTTTACTTCTGTTTTCAGAACAAAAATTTTATTTAAAAAAAAAAAAGAAAAAGAAGGAAATGTTATATGTTCGGAGTATTAATTTAGTAGCTAGAATGATGAGACGTGCTGAAAGGAGGTCTGAGGTAACATCTCTTAGTATTCAATACTTATATTAGAGACCTGGAAGGTGGACTGGAGAACCTTCAAACTTAACAAGCACACGATACAAAGCAGGGAATGGCTGCAAGAATACAGAAATACGAGGTTAGAATACAAATGATCCTGACAAAATGGAGGAAAGCCTAGAAAAAAAAGACTGGGTGCAGTTTAATCAGAACAACTGCAAATATTTATACTCGGACGTGAAAGAGAAAATGCACAAAAATGGAAGGAGAATAACTGCCTATTTGTGGAAATGGATGTAGGTATTACAGGAAATCACAAGCTGAATTAGGTATCAACAATGTAATGCCGTCCTGAAAATGGCAAATGATAACAAGATAACTATATGGAAAAACCAAAAGAATTAAGCCTTCTGAGAGAAGGTACTTATTTGACAATGGTGGAAAATGGGTAGCAATGGGGGTCTTTCAATTGAGAATGGGTAAACACATTTTTTTTCTGGAAAAAAAGAAAAATAACAAGGGAAAGTAAGACAGAAAACAGACCAAAATATGATAAAGGCATGATAACAATTGTTTTCTTAAGGGAATTTAACCAATTTCAATTTCACTCTTATGCTGTATATGAGAGGTTAATATCTGAGTAAAGATTGTTAAATTGGCTTTTTATTATTGAATTATAATCACTTGAGCAATTATAAAAACAGGTGTTGCTGATTGAAATCAATTATTCCTTCACCTGATCACTATACAGCTGATAAGAACTCAAGATTGCTACACAAGTACTCTCTTACTTGTACTAAAGCCTTCTTGAAAGGCATTTATTAAGCCAAGAAGCTCTGGAAAGAAACTCTACTGAAGGACAAGGACAAAGATTAAAATCTTCTAAGAAAGAGCGTGCAGGCTGTGGTGTCTGCAGATCTTGATTTGATCATTAAGTAGCCTTGATACTTAGTTGACTGTTGAAAAGAAGTGTTTGCAATATGTCTACAGGAATTTACTCAGGCTTCTAGACCTATCATTTCATCTTAAATCTTTCTGTGTATGAAGTTTCCAAGAGTAAACGTAATAGTATGTTTAATGGCTGAGCTAAACATAAAAGTAGTAGATAGTATATATTTGGTTTAGCCTTAGCAATAAGATGGCTGGGAAAACAGCAGGGGGTTCAGAGGCAGCAGAAATATTTTCCACAAGCAGCTGGAAAATAAGCTTGCCTGCAAATTCATTTGGTATAGCTGCTGTTCTAAATGGAATACAGGTATTTTGTATGAAGTAGCAGGTGTTATCTGAAATACCCTAATGGGATCAATCTAATTCTATGTTGGTGATAATAAGGAAAATACATACTCTGAGATGGTTTATCTGACATATAAGTTATTCTGACTTTCCCTTCACCACAACCTTCCCTGAATTTTTTTTCTAAATTGAGTAGGATTTCTTTGCTTGATAAACTGGCTACACATTTGGGTCCATTAGACCCCATTAAATTTTTTACATAGATTCTTAATCATTCTTCCTTATTGGTCATCCATCTAATACAAAGATTTATATATTTGTGTCACCATTGTAAATGATGTTATACCTCATGTTTGGCATCATGCGCTCAGCAGGCTGTGGATTCTGAATACTTATTTTTTTTATATACTGCTGTGAAAGTCCAGTTTCTTTATTAATATGGAAATCCAGTGTCTTTAGTTGCACAAACATGCACAGAAGCCAGCAGTTTGACTACTTCTGCTGTGAAGCTGAGATAAATACACCATTTCAAAGTACTTATATTCGTCAGCCTCTAAAATATAAGTCTAGTTTTCACTCTGGCAAAATCTTTTGTATTCAATTATCTCCTTCTTCCTATTTGATCTGATTATTTTGTAGATGGAGCAGCAATTACTTCAAAGTCAAGATGTCCCAGCTTTATCTGGTACGGAGCTTATAATAAGGTATCTTCAAGGTTTTACAGGTAGCCAAGTACAGTTACAACTTTGATGCTTCCACTGCACTGCTACATTCTGCCTTTGCTCACTTTTTTTGAGTAGCACGACCTAAAGCTTTGCTCCAACAAAAGCTGTCATGAAGGCAGAACTTAACAAAGGCTATTAACACAATCTGCCTGTCCATCCATCTGCTTTGGCTTTTGAGTGAGGCGAGGCTATCGGAAAACTTTCTGAACAGGCTGCTGTAAATACCTCTCTCAGTTGATAATCTGTGTTGTGCAAGGAAGATAAATGCTTTTGGTACAAGCCAGAATAGCCACTGCCAGAAGTAAAAGAAGAAAATAGCTTATAGAAAAAAAATATTTCCAATGTTGGGAAGAATTGCGTATGGGACCACGGTTCACGAACATATCTTCTAGTGGGTTTCTGAACTTCATCTAACCACTTCTGTGCAAACTTGCTCCCAGGGAGATGTAGACAGATGGACACAAGATACAGCAGCTTCCTAGAGAGTCTTTTCCAAGTCCTCAAATGACAATTGCAACCATTAGTAATAAGTATCACTAGATTTATAAAGAATAAACATACTAAAACCAAAATTGACTGATCTTGTTGAGGGGAACAGAAAAATTTTAGGGATAGGGAATGCAGTAAAAATTGACTATCAGCAGAACAATGGATGTTGTTTCATGATAACTTTATACCCAACACTGCAACTGCAGCATTTTCATGCAGAATGAAAACTGAAAGTGCATTTACAGGCTTTGAATTCAACTGGTGAAACTATGGTTTAGGTAGGTCTTTTTTAAATCATCAGTAACTTGGAAAACAATACAGACAAATCGTTCATAGCATACACAATCTAGAATGATCTCCATCAGTGGTTAAGTACCATAATTAAGAAATGCAGCCAATACCTTTGATATTTCAGAAAGGTTCCAACTCACTGACTTCTACAGATTATTTCTGGAAATAACTGTTGTTGTATGTACTATGTGTGCACTATTTTTTGAAAGTAAAATTTTTAGCTACTCTGGATGATATGGTGTATTTTTCTTTCTTGCACCTGGTGTAACATACACCATTAAATAATGTTTTCAGGGTAAAATTACTTTATTGCGTTCCTATGAAGTATTTCCATAAATATTCTTTAATATTTCTATAACATTTATGAAGACTTCATCCAGTGAGTGACCTAGTGAAAACAAAACATGAACACAAATCTGATCAACATCTTCATTGGAAAAAACATGATGGTGTTATTTGTGTGATATTAGGAAAACCTTTCTTAATATTTTAGAAATTACAATTGTAACGCTAATCAGGTTAAAATGTAAAAACCTGTGCAACAAAGATGTTTTTAGCCTGCAGAAAAATGCAGTAGTTTCCACACTTCTGTCTTTGAACCACCAGTGGTCTATGAGGTTTTGCAAATGGTCTGCTAAAAGCAGCTTTGCCAGTTCGCATTTATTCCTACCGTGTGCCAACAATTAACATTGATTTAATAAGGCAGAGTTTTATTCAGGCTCTGTGGCCACCAAGCACTACCTGAGAATGTGCTAGTATGGAGGGTCCCAGTAGATGGCATGTATCACCATTGTTCCACCTTGCCAGGAGCCCCAAGGCATCTGAGAACTTTCACTGTATGATTAACTCTGCCAGGTTCTGCTGTTTAAAGTACTTTGCAAAGAAAAATTGCTTGGGCATCAATGGCTATAGAATTCAACAGGACTCTTCCAGTTAAAGCTGATATTTTATTTTGTGATTGTTATTTTTATATGGAAAAATATTCAGTGGTGAAGTATTAAACTAAAAAAAATATTGAAAAGTCAGAGTAAAATTGTTGATTAAAGAAAATTTTGGTCATTCATGCTGTGTAACAGCACAGGTGGATTCTAATTTACACATTTCTATTCAGTCTCACATCTTAAGGTAAAAAACAATAACATTAAGAGTTCTCCTTTGGCATTATATTTACATCATCCCTCAAAAATCTGTGTGTAATGTCTGGTCAGGGGTGGTCTGAAATTCTTTTTATGTTCATTGTCTTTAGTAGCAACTGTCCATAGCCACAGCCTGAGTGAGGGCAATCTGCATGAGTGAAATGCGAAAACCAGCCAGCGTCGTACCTGAATCCCAGGGCTGGGCCATGATCATGGAGCTACTAGACTTACCTGTGAATTTCTAAAAAACACCTTAATTTTAAATTTCCTGGACAGTTTTCCTACTCATTATATCCTATCCATCCCATCTGGAACTGTTCATCTTAACTGGGGCCTCCCAAAGCTTCTCAACAATATTTGGCTGACTCTTCCTTCTAGGTAAGGGGAAAGCTTACCTCACTCTGACAAAAGAAAGTCTAGGCTAAAGGGTTTTCCTTAATGAATAACTCAAAATATAACTTAGATATCAGTCCAGTGTATGGTTGCTACCGGAATAACGAAGATCTGATCACCATTCAAAACTCTAGAAATATTTATCATTAAACACCCACAAAAAATAAGCAGATCATATTTCTTGCTCTTCCTCCATAACAGGAACTATTCCAAATACTCATAATATACTGATAAGTAGGTACTGATATGTATGTTTTAATATCTAATTTTTCAAGAAAGAGACTGTCAAAGTATTCTTAAAGCAGTGGAGGCTTTATGTTAAACTCTTGTATCTTCTGTTATTTTCAGCAACAACCTATAATATAAGTCCAACTCTATCAATTCCATGATTTTCCTTCACTGGAAAGGTAGAGGGAAGAGAAAGAGAAAAGGAGGAAAAGTAATTATTCTGGGACCAGATTTTATTCCTAATTACTATTCCACAAGACCATCAGTTTAGTGTTGCCTTTGTGGTTAATGGTCAAAAAATGGCTTTAGCTCGCAGAGAATTGAGTCTTGTCTGAATTTCCAACACAGATTCCGTCTCTCTTGCTTGAAGCACAACAAGCTTGAAGTTTGCTTTCTTTCTGCCTTGAATAAGGTTGCTTAGAACAAAAGCCAATCATATTAAAATCCACACTTTAGCTGTGTCTGTTTAGGGAAATTATGCATCTTTATAAACGCTATTTAAAATAAACAATTTAGAAGGTGAAATTCATCCGAACAACTGTTTTTTTAACTTATTAATGCTCATTAACTTTAATTGATTACAGGATATATGTATATTGTAATATAATTGTTATCAAACAGCAACCATTCATAACAAATCAGAGGCTTTTTCTAATATTTAGAGCAACTTCTGAGTCTGGCCTGTGAGTGCATCACTAGGGCTTACTGGCCCTGTCCAAGCTGGCCTGGGACCTTCATCCACATCCTCTACCCACGGGCCAAGGTGCTCCATCTAAACTCAAGCCTGGACTCGATGATCCGGTTGGTCTCTTCCAACCTGGTGATTCTATGATTCTACGATTCACTGCTGGATCAGTGCTGGAACTATGCTCAGGCACAACTGGCTCCAGCTCCTGGAACATGCTACAGCTTTTGTCGCTTACTCTGTCTCCTGAATGGGTCTGGTTTGTGGTTTTATTTTGGGATTATCTATGCACCTGTCAGCCCACAGCTCAGGAACTGTGGGACTGCATTCTTGCCAGTAAAGGGGGCTGTGGTCACCCTTGGCTTCCACCTTGTCCTCCCCATAGCGTAGCCTTGCTCTGGTTGCTCCCTAACATTAATAGTCTTCAAAAAGAATATCATTTGAAACACTGTTTCTCTGAAGACAATCCAAATTTAAAAATGTGTCATGAGATTCACTGTGGAATAAAAGAATTTATTAAAACCTTGTAGTAAGTTGAAGAAATGTTCTTTGGATTGTGTCTGAAAGAAAACTTAACAGTAAGGATTGCATACTCTTCAGATACTGCAGTCCATTTTCAAAACATCCCCTTCTCTTTCCAAGATCTGGGAATTCAAAGGAAGTTTGATGAGGGTCTCATGTTTCCAGGCTTTTGACCCAATAGCTAAAAATGGACTATTAATGACCAGCTGCATAATTCCTCTCCTCTCTTCAGCAGAGTTCATAGCCTTGAATTGGCTTCCTGAGTGCCCAGGGAGAGTAAGGACAATTCAGGAAAAAAAAATCTACAATCTGTATTTAAGGGGAATAAGAAGACAAGTGTCCTAAACCAAATAACAAGTAATCCAACTAAAATGTGTATGCTCTACATTCCCCTTTTGAAAAGCAGTCTTTCAAGTTTCAGCCCTAAAATGTCTTCCAGACATCTAAGTGATTTCCTTTGTAGAACAGAAGCAATTCTAATGATATATCCACGTTACTGAATAGCCTAGTGGCTGATGGCCTCAGAATGTGAGGCACCCAGGTTCGTTTTCTCCTTCATCCTGAAGAGCTTTGTGAGTTTCAGAGTTCTGAGGTGCATCTGGAGCTTTTTCCTTGTAGTAAGTTCACAACCCCCCCCCCAAAATACTGCTTATTTTGAAGTATGAAGTATCACAACTAAATTTTTTGTGTAAGAGAATCCAAACTCACTAGATAAGACAGATTGGAAATAAGAAGCCCTTGCTGATGGGTCTTTCCTTCTGTCCTTCCTGATCCCTATGGATGTTTTTGTTGCCTCTGATGTCTGAATGTCTCTATCTTTTACTTCTTACCAGATTCTGTTCTATTGGAGGCTCTCAATGGCTCTATGAGTCTCTTTCTTTAGTGCAAAGCTAAGTTATTCTCAAGTTAAGAACCATGTCCCAGCTTCAGAGGAGACCATCTGACCTGTTCATTTTCTTCTGGAAAGAGCAAGTCACCCATCTGAGACCAAACTCATAAGACAGAAAGAGTTCTGCAAAGCATTCAGTTCTGAAACTGTCATACCAGAACCATCAGCCATAGAACATTCATTTTTAGCTTTCCCTGTCACAGTGCACTCACTGTACAGAAAAGAGCAAATTATACTCCAAATAAGAAGACCGTTCAGGTTGCAAATGACATGCAGCCGTTTCTAGTCCAACATCCTGCTCAAAAAAAGGTCATTCACAAGGTCACATTGAGTTGTTCAGGGCTCTATCCAGCCTGATCTCATAAACTTCTGACATGTTTGACTATCTTCATGGTGAAAATATTTGTCCCTATACTCAGTCTGAGCATCCCTTATTTCAATTTATGCCCATTCCTTCTTGTCCTCCTGCCACACACTACTCTGAAGTGCCTGGATCCACCTCCTCAGTAACATTCTTCTTGGTTTTGGAAGACTTCTATGAGGTGCTCCCACAGCCCTTCCTTGCTCTGATCAGTTCTAGTTCCCTTAGCCTCACAGGTCAAGTACCCCAGCCCCTTGGTGGACCTCTGCTGAAATTACTCCGGTTTATCCATTACTTTCTTGTATTGGGGGTGCCAAAACATAACCAGTGAGAAGAAATATGAGAAGATAGAACTTTTTTTTTTTCGTTTCTCAGTCATTGGTATCTGAGAAGGTTCTTAATGGCCATACTGGTGTCCTGCCTTGTAGGTTCCTCCAACCATTTTCCCATTTTCCACTAAAATGTTTTCTGTTAGTTGATAACTGCAGGATGGACACCAAGACACTGAAGGGGAAAAGTAGCCAAACTGTTCACTTTTGATACCATTTTTTGCAGCTCCTGTTAATCAGTCAGTGGAAAAAGAGCAGGGTAATTTGGACTGATGGACTGCAGATACAGGAAAAGGACATTTTCAGGATACATATGGTGTTTTTCAACTGTGTTTTATTACCAGGCTGCTTCAATGGAGAGCCAGACATAGCTGTCAGTATCAGAATTAATGATGATGATGATGCAATTTGAAACTTTAAAAGCTTTAAAATTTGATTGATCAATGAGAGTATTGAATGTTCACTTAAGAGACCCCCTGTAAAAAAAATGCCCTATGGGAGTTTTTGTTTTCCCAAAATATGTTAAATTCATCTACTGGCACTATATTCCCTAGAATGGAAATTTTTCAGCTCCTTTTTTAGGAAAGTATTTGAATTACTAATATTTTTATTTGTAATTTTATAATATATAATGATTATATTTACAATAAATAATCCAATTGTAAATACAAAGTTTAAAGCCTTTGCTAAGAGTCAGTTACATTCAAACTCATATCTTTCTTTCTAACGGGGACCCACATCTTCGTTGTTCTTGAAATGAAATTGGCAACATTCAAAATCTTCACCAAACATGCTGCGGTTCTGAACCCAGAGCTAGTTATTAGCTGCAGTTTTTTCCCTTCACAGCTTCATCAATACAGAACAATACACACCTTGATATCTTATGATTGCTAAGGGCTAATTAAAAGACATTGATGGTTGGACTAGATTATGTTCTCTTTTTCCTGTCAATAGATTATTTTTCCAACAGGCAGGAACATGACCATGATGGGCAGAGATCATACACCTGCTTATTAGAAATCAGTTTTCATCTTATTTCTCAGCAAAGGATTTTTCAGCAAAAAACACATCGTTTTCAAAATAGCAAGCAATGTATTGCATTTACTACACAAAGAGGAAGGGTGCAGAGCTACTGATCTGAGTCACGTTATAACTAGAGTGTAATAGGGCTGGGCCCTAGTATTTTTTTGAGCGATGACCAATAGATTAGGGTCTTGCTTGGCTATTCTTCAATCATTAACACCATACCTGTCGAATTCTCTGGGCTTAACAAAATCCAATAATTGCAGATAACATTAGCTCTGAATCTTTGGAGAATGGCCAGCTCAGATTCTAATGAAATAAGCTGACCATGCAACAAGGGATTTAGGAAGCGCTGCTATGCTACATTCAATGACATTTTATCTCTGATTAAATAATCTCTGAATCTGAGTGTTCTGCAGTATTTTGCAACCTTAGCGTAGCTAGATTCAAATACTTCATGAAAATAAGAATAATGTGATTTTTAGAGGTTCTAATCTTTTGAAAATGGAGTCAAGTTGTTCAAAACCAGAAGCTCATTAGCCAGCTCATTGCAAATTGTATTAAGGCTGGATTCAAGCTGCATTCAAAGAGTGTCTTTGAAAGTGTATAAAGTAAATACATTCGGACATATGCATTTTGAAAATTAGTAGATTTGTTCAGTAACATGAACAATGTCTCACATTCATGCTTCATAATCTCTGATGATTTTTTTAAGATTTCTAATTGCAGTTTTAGGCTAGATTCCTGGCTCTGTGGCAGGCTACTCCTCCCTGAAAGCCTCACTTCTGTTATATCTCTGAACCACTACAGCAATCACAGTTCTTCTGCTATTTTTACAAAATCTTACACTGTCTGTATGGTCAGATCATGCAGCCCTGCTCCTTGTGGCAGAAGATCACAGAATCACAGAATCACAGAATGACCAGGTTGGAAGAGACCCACTGGATCGTCGAGTCCAACCATTCCCACCAATCCCTAAATCATGCCCCTAAGTACCTCATCCACCCTCACCTTAAACACCTCCAGGGACGGTGAGTCAACCACCTCCCTGGGCAGACCATTCCAATGCCTAACCACCCTCTCTGTGAAGAATTTCTTCCTAATCTCAAGCCTAAATCTCCCCTGGCGGAGCTTAAGGCCATTCCCTCTCGTCCTGCCCCCTGTCGCTTGGGAGAAGAGCCCAGCTCCCTCCTCTCCACAACCTCCCCTCAGGTAGTTGTAGAGAGCAATGAGGTCTCCCTTCAGCCTCCTCTTCTCCAGGCTGAACACCCCCAGCTCTCTCAGCCGCTCCTCATAAGGCCTGTTCTCCAGCCCCTTCACCAGCTTCGTTGCTCTTCTCTGGACTCGCTCCAGAGCCTCAACATCCTTCTTGTGGTGAGAGGCCCAGAACTGAACACAGGACTCGAGGTGCGGTCTCACCCGTGCCGAGCACAGAGGGAGAATAACCTCCCGGGACCTGCTGGTCACGCCATTTCTGATCCAAGCCAAGATGCCACAGTCAGAGCTTCTTCTGTAAAACAACCCAGTGTTGCACAGTTTTGCAGAGCCTGTAGCGTGCTGCCATCCATCTGCCTTGCAGAGAGCTTCTCTTTCAGATGGAATGGGCCCTAACATCACAGATCAGGGATAGAAACTTCTGTTTATGTAAATTAATGTAATTTATACACGGACTTTCTTGATGGGATTGACATGAGGCAATTCACCTGGACTGAATTTCTTTTGAAATCAGTGTGTTCTAGAAGGACTCAAACAAGCACCTGAGCCGCTGCAGAAGCCTCTTTTCAAGAAATGCAGTTCATTAAATCAATAATAAGGAGAGAAGTGGAGGAAAAAATAAGATCTCAACATGACTAAATAAATTAATTGATCAAATCAATTTTATCAAATCAGTTTAAAAAATCAGTCTTGCCATCCTATGATCTCATACACTACTGTGCTTAAGAAGTATCAGATATTTTCAGCAGCATACATCTCTCAAACAACAACAGATATTTTGCTCCGGGGAAATAGAGTCCATGGTATTGGTGCTGCATTTGAATTTACTAAAGGTTCCTTTGGACACCAGGAGATCTGTCATTTTGAAAAAGTGTCTCTTTAAGACAAGGAAATGTGTTAAAAGGCCTGGTGTCCATAGTGGAGGAAAAGCTGGGAGTTTCTTTGAAATAAACTGGTACAGGACTTGGTAAGACTCTCCAATTCCTTTTTTTTTTTTTAATCTGTTCTAGGGATGAAATGACAATGTTTGAGTTCTAGTGACCCTGGCTAATTTGCAGACTATGATGCCAACAGCATGTAATGTGTTCTCAGGAAAGACAAGATTGTTTAAAACACTTGAGAGGAATTTTAGTGTATTCATTATGTAGCCCCCTTCTTAACCATAACCACAACTTTCTGGAACTTCTTGTAATATTTATGATTCTTACTAGGAATTAATATAGTTTGTATTTAGTACTTACGTTGAATAGTCTTTATGCATCACAGCAAATCTTGATATTTTAAGTTTATAGTTGCTTTGAATTTGAATCATGAAATATCCATTTTCACAACAAAAAAGTTCTAACAAATCACTCACTCAGTTTAATTTAGTACACTAATTTCGCATAGGTCTAGAATACAAATTTTGTTGCAGAGTTATGAGCATTATCACAACAGAGAGCTGGTTACAAAACATTTAGAATCTGTGCATTTGAATAAATAATGTGACTTTAATTCTTTTTTTCTCATAGGCTAGGATGGAGTCATAAGTTCTTTGTTAGGTAAACACTGCTCAGACTCTATAAGTTCGTGGCATTTTTGTAAGCAGAAGACCAACACTCCTTGCTCTGCTCCATGAAAAGCTGATACAAGGTCCCATTAAAAGTTTGAATTGACAGTATTTTGCCATGTTCATCAGCTTCGGATCTATTTAAAATATGTATGTTCTTTGTTTTACTTGGGCATCTCTGGTTAACTTTTCTGCAGATATGTTTTTATAGCAAGATGAATCACCATAGGAAATAGTTTGTATGAAAATATGGAATAAATGGTTTACATGCTTCTGTATTATCCCCAAAAAAAAGGTCAGGGCTGAACATTGTACTACTAGATTTAGTCTTCAACAGTTAATGGGAAGCTGTTGACTTTTTCTATATCCATTCGCCCAGGGTTGGGAATGCTGGAGTGTAGAGGAATTTTTAAGAATTTTAAAGAATTTTCCAAGTTAAATTTAGGCACATATTGTGATGAAATCGCTTTTCACTAAAAGTATAAGTTTTCAATAAAAGTATCAGAATCAAGCCAATCTATTTTCACATTTTCTTCATGCTTTAGCCTGATATGGTTTAGAAATTCTAAGTGGGTAAGTTTTTCCAATCATCTTAAAATCTGTACAATTCTTTATGTGTTATCATGACTTTTGAAAGTATGCTCACACTAAATTTCTATACCATGTTGAGTAAAATCTAGCTTCAAATGAATTTTTCTTATTTATGTTGTTGCTCTTTTTCAAATAAATACAAATGAGAAGTCTGCAAGCATTTCAGTATAGGAGTCCATGTTTCTTCCAAAGTCCTTATAAAAGGAAACCAGAATACAGTCATTTAATTTCTGCTTTAAAATCTGAATTGTGATTTCAGCACTTTCATGTGCAAAAATCAGGCTACATGTTTGATAGATTTTCTGAAGACAGAGCCTAACCAATATCCCTTAAAGGAAATCCTTAAAAGATTGACATTAGGATCGGATCCAGACAAAACAGTGATTACAGACACAAGGTACCAGAGGAAGAGAGAATGGAGAATTGTAATCATGGACTCAAAAGGTAAAGGAAGTACTGAGAAAAATAAATATAAGGTTGTTAATTAAGCCAGTAAAATAAAGGTGAGAGGTTACACAGAAGAAATTAAACTAATTCTGAAGCATAAATGCAGAGACAAAACTGGAAATTCCATCATTAGACAATAGAGTATGCAGGAACACAACCCTTAATCTCTGCCATTTCTTCAGTATAAACAAATCTGCTGGTTGCTAGTGTTATTGCAGAAAACAGATCTCATCAAATTGTACACAGACAATAAGTTTCATCTTTTGAAAATAAAGGTATTACTTCCATTATGCCTCTTTGTCCAGGAAACCTATATTTAAGTCCAGATTGAACACAGTCAAAGACACAGTTTCTTATTAAGTAGTCAACAACCTGAAGGCACTGCTTTCTCTAAAGCCTTAAATAAAAAAAAAAAGTAAATAGGGAAAGGGGTCCAGAAGGCAGGATCTAATGTAATTTAAAACTGGAATTACATCAGCAGTTTCAAACAGATGGCAGAATGTAGAGATAAATGTGTTAGCTCTTTTAGCTTATTTGGTCTCTCCATTGTTTGCATCATTAAAAACAGGAATAGTTTACCATTTAAAAATATAGTGCATATTATTCATTGGAAAAACGGACATGCACCTACTCAGTGGAAGAAGGTAGGTTTAAATTAATTTGCCATACTTTAATGTACAGTATCTGGGATGCTTTAGGCAAGTCTGCAAATAGGTTTCCTTGGAAATGAGATGAACAAAAATATAATGACCTTGAAATTATACCCTTAATGTCCCAAGTATTTAGCAACCTGGCTCAGAAGTGGTAATTACATAAAAAAATACAAAAGATCCTTAATTGCTTCAGTTACAGTGTATCTAGGCAGGTCAGTTACTGTACACAGCTGCAAAAATGGTACGTGATTAATAGGGCGTTGCTTATGATAGCACTAACTAGCTAGTGTATAGTGCAAAACACTCATTTCTTTTCCAATTAAAGAAAAAAAATCTGGCTTTGATTAGGCTCTTCAGAAGGTCTAAGCCTGCAGCATCAAAATATTCCACTCTTATCTTGTTGAATGTGCATATATTCATGAAAACCGGAAAGATTTAAATAAAATACTGGGGTGAAAATAATGCAAATATCAAAATAAAGCATTTCAGACCATTCTGGTTATTCTAGTTTGTTGACCATAAAACTAAAGGGTAAACCAGATCAAATAAATAAGAATGATACAGGTGCATCTGCAGAGATGGAAGCAGGCACCAACTTTTCTGTCATTTGCTAAATTGCAATTAATCATTCTTTCCATGTAGCTCTAAATTCATTCCAGCAAAGTCTGAAGAAGGAAACATTCAAAAATCACACAGAGAACTTGCAATACTTCAGCACAGTATTGTGGTTCCAAGACATCTGCGAGAAAGAGAGAGCTCTCCAGACTTGTGAACTTCTTGCGGTTCATCCCTCAACAGGTTGGGAAAAATATGCAGTCGTGATCTTTGAAGCATTGCCTGAAAAACCTATCCTGCAGACGAGCCAGTGAAATGGACTCTGCCCAGGTCACAGAGTGCACGTATTGAAACCATGACTTGGTTCACTGTATTTCAAGAGCTTGACTTTCCTCTGGACACGCTCTCAGTGAGTCCATGGTCTCCGCTGAGCTCCAGGCACGACTCCATCTCGGTTTGAGGAGGGGTAGAGATCAGGAAGAGGGAGAAGGGGCACAAATGGCAACCATCACTGGGGCTGAACTCCAGCAAATATGTGGTTTTCTTCTTCATCTCTCAAGAGAGGCATGAAACTTAACACGAACAATCCAGCCTTCATTCCTGGGTGTAACATTCAACACTTCACAGAGGTGGATAGAGCAGCTTGCTCAGGCATTTGCTAAGGATTCTCCTTGCAGATCACTCCATATCTTGGCAAAATTGGTTCATGTGCCTGAGGTTATCGTGACAGCAAGACAGAGATGATTTTTTACATAGCAAAAGCTGAGAGTCTAGGAAATGAAACAAATCATTCAAATAAATACTGTTGCAACAAATGGGCTTTTAAAACTGTTCTCTACATTCTGATCACTCCTACAGCCTTGTCGTCACCTGCCAAAAAAGTTAACAGTTATTTTTCTAATTTCTAGTGTGCATACAGATGTATATTCACACATGTTGAATTTAAATCCTGCCCAATTTGTAGTTTTCAGATAGAGTAACAGACAGTTTTGAAGCCCTTAAAATGATATTATTCCCTGGCAGAGAAGTATATTTAAAGGCAAAACAGAATGATTTTGCACCTTGATTTGGCCATTAATATTATCCTGCACATTAGATTAAGAACTGGGAAAAGAGGCCTGGGAAGAGACTTTCAGAAATTAATTTAGAGCAGCATTCTGCTTTGCTTATCACTGGCACCGTGGAAAGTGATAGATGGAAACTTGGGATGCAGAGGAGTAATGCAGCTTTAGGAACTCCTGGGAGAAATCCTAAATTATTTTACCAGGGAATCCCTCTTGAAGTCTCATTGAAGCTGGCTGTGGCAAACCCCCTCCACTGTCCTTTAAAAGGCACAATTTGCCAAGCTCTGTAGCCACTTGGCTCTGCTATAGGTTCATGTGTGCCCACATCTTTTTCATGCCCAAGTCCTCTTGGGCCTTAGAAAAGAGAACAGATGCAACTCTCCAGCAGATTTTGGATTTGGTGCTCTGTAATCTCATCTTTGACGTCTATGCAAAGACCAGCCAAAATCTCATTCAGAGAAAGCAGAGTTACCTGCAACCTGGGCAAAAGTCACCCAGAATGGTCAAATTTCCTTTAAAAAGCATCTGATGTTGCATGTTTAGATTCTGTCTGGATAATGTTTTGCAGGTAATGTCTTCCCCACATCATTCCTACTATAGATTGCCAATTGCCACATTAAAAATAAAATTTTCATTTCTTTAGAACTGAAAGGCAGAACAGAGAGGGTATCCCCCCAAGAGAAATCTGCACAAAACAGTCTTAACTGCAAGGCAGGTCAAATGTTCACTGACACATCTTGACAATGCCCCTTTTCTTTACATTGACTCCATTTGATTAAACTGATTGAAATGCGTTTCATACTTGTGCTTTGTCAGTCTATATTTTGGGCTTCATGAACAAAATTATACTAGATTGGCTTATCCAGATATTTCACAAAGCTTGTCAAGTTGAATTAATTAATATTGCTTGTACAGCGTGAGAATATGAAGATTCATCTTTTCAGTTCTGTTTTAGCTTTATAACCAAATAGGGGGATGAGAAAACATTACTTTGGTAGTTAGTAGACAATGTAAATGTCTTCACTTTTTTAGAAACATACTATGGAAATATAACAATAATTGTCACACATATTATGTAGCATTAGTTACATAAAGCCAGAAATAATACAGTAGGAACTAAGAGCAGTAATGAATCAAGATAACTATGATTTCTATTTTTTTCCTTCCTTTTGTTTAATGGATGATGTAGAAACTGCTCATACATGCAATTACTCTTTAGAAATGTGAACACAGAAAATATTACTAAATCTCCAAAGTTTTGGGGGGAGATTTTGTACTGAAGTCTTGTGACATCAAGAGGGAAGTCAGTAGAATTTTATTAACTTCATTTACAACACACTAGCACTTCCCCATCTCTCTTATAGATATAATACACATTTGGCCTTTGGAAGTTTTTTTATGATCTCTGAAATCCTTGTTGTTAAACACTGTACTTTAATAATGTTCAAGTCCATATTAGCGCATTTCCTTTTTACTAAATAAAACAAGCAAGCGGTGTCAAACATACAAGATGTCAATTAGCTTTACAAACGCAATTAGAAGCAATGATGTGAATGCATTTCATTTTTAGGTGAGGAGCTGAAAAAAGCACGGTTAAATGTGATTATTATTCAAGCAAATGTAAGATGGTCCAATACAGTATTCTGTCCAGAATCTGTCTTTATATGGTTTTGTCAAAAGCCCCTTTTACCTTTAATTCCTTAGTCATGAGATGCATGAAACAGCAGTTAAGTCACTTCTAAACTGACTCACTGTATATACATTGCTTTATTTCAGCAGGAATGGAGTCAGAAGTCCAGATGGAAGCTGTAGAAGATCCCGTTGCCAGAAGTTTGTTCACTGTATTTATAGATTACGTGCCATAAAAATACACTAATACATTTGAGTTCCTGAGGAAGCATGTAGTTATCCTGGTACATTAAATTATCTCGCTGAACTCCATGGCTCAATTCCCCCTTCTTCTCCTCCTCTTTGCAGTGTAGAGGCTATGTAAGCTAGTCCTGGTCCTGTTACTGGTGACTGACACAGATTCTGCCTTTGCAGGAAGGAAAGTTGGAGGCTGTAACATCATCTTGGTGGGAAGGGAGGCAGCAGGTATACCAAACATGCGAAGCTGAAGATTTGCAGTGGTACGTAGTCTGCTGAAAGAGGACTATACCAGACTGCACCGGTCTGCACTTCAGACATCAGGAAAATCTATATACATGGTTTAGGCAGCCAAACAGACACCATGGTCCAGAGATGTGAATTTAAGGCCCTGTATGGAAATGTACTTCCAACTGACTTTGTCATTTGAATTGGAAGGAGGAATCAGCCTGCGGTTCTTTCAGCTACAGAAACAGTAATGCCATGATGACATCATCAGTTGGATCACCTGGGTTTGAATGCAGCTTTTCTTCCTTTCCAGACTTCAAACCCATAACTGCTTCCCTGTAATTTGAGTATCATTCACTTTTACATCCAAAACACAGTGACTGTGACTGTGCTTTCACATAACTATTCTCTTCTGACTTTCTCTGTAACAAGCAACCTGGCCGTTACAGTCTCTTATGGTGACAAAATGCTCAGAAACCTAGTATTAATAACTTCCTTTCTGTTAAGTTCATAATACTATTCTGCTTATATATTTCTTTTATGCAATATTCAAATAGCATTGTGTAAATCTGTTTACTCTAGCCCATTATTAATACTTTCACTTAAGCTTTTTTCAAGAGAGTTGTTTGAAATACTTCCCTCTTCTGTAACTGGGTCTTTGAGCTTACTTGGCTGCTGGCCTGTTTGGTCTAAAACCTGAAAATACTCACAAATATACAATTCCTGACTGAGATGGAACAAAATGTTTTAAGATACCCAATATTGGCTTATAGACTTTATGTGACAGGAGCAAGCAAGGTTCATGTCTAGGTAAGTAGTTTCCAGGGGTTAATTAGCCACTCCAAGAAGTGGGCACAAGATTTCTACCTTGATTTGTCTACATTTACTTTCCAGAAATCCAATTTCTGCCATTTTCTTTAGTGTTTAGCAGCTCTCATGTGCCACAGATGAGTCTTATTTTAAGCATTTTTTTATAGAAACTAAATAGCGTATTGCATCAGTCACACTACATAGGTTTTACAGACTTGTAACTTTTTTCTGAACTCTTTCCTAATGACAGGCTGTTTGGTGCATAGAGACTGGATAGGATTTTAGTGGCAGATTCTTCAAGGCAGTTCTATCTTCTATTGCTAATTGACAGCCATGCTTTTTACGGAGCATGCTCAAGCACTCTCAACCAGACACCACAGAAGTTCAGCTGTTCAGCTGTTCATTCACTTTCCATTTGAGAGTTTTTCAGAGTCACCACTTTCCAGATTATCCTTTGTGCAAATATGGGATTACTCTATTTCCATATGCATCATTTGAACAGACCCAGCCCAGACACCTATATTGTTCTAACTGATCGATTCTTGCTCCTACTTGGTTTAGGAATGGTTGGGCTCGATGATCTGATGGGTCTTTTCCAATCTGGTGATTCTATGATTCTATTATTGTTTTCCAATCTGTATCTGCAAAATGAAGTAACACCACACTTGCACTTTGTCCATATGAATGCACTGGAGCTACTCACAATAGCTCCCAGTGGTTCTCTGTTATGAGTGCCCCTTGGTGATTTTGATTACCCATTGGCAGTATTAGGATGAAAACAAAAACAAAACAGCAGTGATACATATCTGTGCAGGTGTGGGAGGCTGTTACTCCACTCAGAAACAAACTGTATTTGCCACGGTCCAGAGGGTCCTTTACAGGACCACTTATGTGCATCTGTTCTTTTGATGGCTGTTAAGAGACACACCATTTACAAAGTTTCTTACGCGGATGAAGTTATTAGTTCACAAACAGGATAATTTCTTGTTTCGCAAGTCTTTATCATGTATTATTTAATATTTTCCTCCATTAAGATCTTTATCCTAGTTTAAATAATTTGTAAAAGAGTCAAATAAAAAAGCAGTCTGCAAATGATTCTCCAATAGTCAGAGCAAATGTATCATGAGTAGCTCCCATGTGTTCACATCAAATACCCATCAGACAGCAACCTGCAGCAAACAGACAGTTCGATATATCATGAACAATATTCATTTATATGTTGCAGATGAATATCTGTGATTGATTCGCAAGTAATAATAGAACAGAAGTGACTTTTGTGTAAATGAATAATTGAAACAACCTCGCTGTCTTCAGTACAGACTGTTAGTTTAGACCAACCACATTCAGCTGGTATGACAGTACTTAACAGAATACACATCATGCTGCATAGTTTGCACAGCCAAAATTGTCTTCTGCTTTAATTGGCCAGTGTGTATACCAGAGAGAAGTAATGCCAATTAACTCCTGATAGAATCTCTAGAAAGATTTTGGAAGGTCTGAGTAACCATGAAGTCACTCCTGCAGCCAAAATACTGTGTAGTTTGTACGTTGGTTTTTTTAACCATGAAGTCACTCCTGCAACCAAAATACTGTGTAGTTTGTACTTTGGGTTTTTTTCATTGTCCAAAGTGTAAAGGAAATTCTGGCTTAAAACTGTGTGGATGATCTGCTTGCCTTCAGGGTGTGACAGGTACTATTGAGTTTTTGACTTTCCACTGTCTGTGACAGAGGAGTGTAAGAAAAGGAGGTATAAAATTATTTACTGTGGTGACTGGAGGCACCAGAAGGATGCAGCACAATGAAACCACCAAAGAGTGAGGAAAGTGAACATGAGGGAGTCATGTGAGTGTGGCTGGACATCTCCCATCTTCTTGCTCCTTTCTAGCCCCGTACCTGACCATGAATATAAGCACCACTAGGAAAAATGCTCGGTATCAAAAATTGTTCGCAAAAGAATATAGTACAGTATTCAATATCAGGTGTGAATTGGTAGCATCATATTGTAAACAAACTTGAGAAAGTTGCAGATCTGGTCTATCTTCACTGTACAACACAAACAAAAGCTCAAACATTGCAAGCAACTCCCTAGGATACTTGCTCTGTGCAGCAGTTAAACAATTTGTTTGGCATTTTCAAAGGAACTTAACTGGTTGCCATGCCTCTTCAATGTATCTGTATTAAAAATATACATATCTATATTTGTAATGTGTTAAATACTTCCATATTTCATGTTACATTCAGGCTTGCTTTCTGTGATATTGCCAATGTCAGAGAAGGATGGATTGCAGTAAACTGCTGCTCCTGATGTAGATGTAATATACGTTAACTGAAAATGAAATTTCAGACTCATTTCACAGAGATAGGATACATTTCTGTTTTAAACCTTGATGTTAATGTTTTAGCCAAAACGGATAATTTTTTCATAAAAGATTGGTTAATTAATCAGTCAGTCTCCTTGCTCAGTCAATGTAACGGAGAGACATTCTTGAGAAACATTAGTATAACATCAAGCGTAGTTTATACCTGGAGTTTACATTTTTTAGCAGAGAGTTATTTTGCTCAATAGAAAACTTTATTTTATCTTAGAAAACAAAAATTGTTCTTGTGCCACCTCCTTGAGACTTGATTAGTTCCTATTGTCTTCAATGGAAATGAATATGTATGTCTGAGGAAATACTCTGAGAGAAAGAAGGAGGGAAATGGGAGTATTTGGGCTTCAGTATCTGCATAACTCCAACTTATTCCCTCAGTACAGCTGAACCTGTTGGTGACACTTTGTAGAAGTTAACTTTCCTTGTACTGAATACAGAGCCCCAAAGAGACTTTTGTCTTGTACTTGGTGGATGACTGAAGGGATTGAATCAAAAGACTATTCCTTGGGACATAGTCTGGTAGGTGGAAGGGTAAAAGAGAGCCACTTCTTTGTCAGTTTATGTTTATCTTGTTTTGTTCTGTTTCTTGAGCTTTGAAAATCTTTTCTGGGCATGTGTGTGCCTGCCTTTTCAAAGAGCTATGAGAGATGTTAAGTTTTCCAATCCTCTAGGGCAGAAAAGAGGAAAGAGAAAAGTAAGTTATTTCTCAAGAACAACCTCTCAAGCTTTTTTTTGTTGATATCACACACTCAGCAAAAGATTACCAATAGAGAAATGCTGCCTACTTTGCTCCTGTCCACTTTTCCAGTTAAAACAATACTGCATTTAAACTCCTGTTTCACTTCTCATAGCAAGCCTGCACCTATATATAGAATATGATTCTGTGATTCTATGATTCTATATCAGCAATATGTATATTAAAAAGAACAGGCAAATGTGTTGACTGTCTTCTATTTGACATTCCTTTTTTCAAACCTCTTTTGATAGTTTTCTCCCAGAAAGAGAGAGAGGAGTGTGTGCAAACACTTGTTCTCTATATCAAGCCCGACTGAACAATTTCTCTGCTATTCTGAGCTTCCGGTGAGCCGAAAATTACCAGCTGTACTGAATTGTGACAAACTGTGTATGTGTGTGTGTGCGCACACATGTGCACATGCACTCTAGGGAAGAGGGAACAAAGAGATAAACAGAAACTACCATATCTGATGACAGCAAATTAATTTTCAGTAAACTACAAATGCAGCCTTACTTCTACCTAAAAGATATTTCTTGGAGTGCTCGTATAAGCATATATGGATCATATGCAGAACAAGGATTTGTCTGATGCATTTCCCAGCTGAGATGTGGTTACCTTATAGGGCAGCAAACACGAAAGTGCAGTCATCATTGCACAAGTTTGAAAAAGAAAGTCAGATTGGGCTAGGGAAGAAGAAGGTATTTTAGAGGTATGCTGCTCCCACTTTGTTCTTCAGGATCACTGATTCACATCCATATACGTTCAAAGCTCATCCATGACAAGCTAATTTTGTGATCTTCTAAAAGGAAGATTGCAACCAACCAGATTATCAGAACTATTTAGCACTCCTCAGCTGATTTGCAATGCCAAACAGTAACTCATTAAACTGCAGCAATACATTTGCCAGCCTTTGGTGTCTATACTCTTGGTATTAAAGTGGTAACAACCTAAGATTTTTAAAAATCGGTCACCTCTTTCATGTCAAAGTAAACCACAACCACTATAAAAAAAAATGGGTGGTAAAAAACCAGCAAGCTAAATCCTTGCCAAAAATTGACTTCAATAGCTGTCTTCATAGTCTACCAGAATACTATATACTCATACCATGTGTGCCTTCTAGGGAAGTGGCTTTAAAAGGACAACAGATTTAACAAAATCTATCCATCTTTTCAGCTGGAATCTTCTCCATCATTCATGAAATGTAGTCACACCTACCACGAAGGAAATAGATGACAGCCATCAGAGCAGATCACACCTAGGAGAAAGTAAAGAATGTTTTTAGATCCTGAACAGGAGCACTTTGTGTTAGCAGAATGGGACTTCCCAGCCTGAGATGCAAAACTGCATCCTGAAACAACACTTAGGAAAACACTTTCCACGAATAGCACTATTTGAGAACCTAGGAGCCAAGTACTGTTTCTGGGTGTTCAGATAGTTAACTGAAATCCATAAATTATTTTCTCAAAGGACATTTATATACACACTCTAAAAACTGCCTCCTTTCTGAACACCACCCTCTAGACAATCTGTTCCTCCAATAGGACTGCTCTGGCAGAAAGCCTCTCCTCAGATGCTTTTTAATCAAACATGGTCTATCTTCCACCACGAGTTTGCTGTTCTGGGTAGGAACATGGGCAAGAACAGCAGACTGAAAGTCAAAGACGTGGCCATAATTTCATCATAATCATGATAAGATACCCACTGCATGTGTACCGAAAATCTTTGCCCTGCAAGTGCAGCAAGCCGCTACATCTTGGGGAGGTGGTCAGTGTTGTACAGGCACAGCTGACTTGCAGTAAGCAGGTGGAAGACAAGAATCCTGCTACTTTTAGCTCTGGAATTCAGTGGCCTGTATTTTGCCTAAAAGAGCTGGCAGGAACACCAACCAGCAGTGTGTTTACAGATCCAACAGACAGCATGAGAAATGGAGTAAAGTCCACTCTGGTGGACTGTGGGTATCTAGTGCTTGTGTCTCTTTTATGGGCTCAGAATAGCTGGGTGATGGGCTGAAAGGAGGTCACTGATGAACTAAAAAATGCAACAAATTCTGATTATGCTGCTGCCACTGCTGTTTGTTCTGCTCTGAGTATTTGCTACATCTGAGCTTGCGTGGAGATTTGCACACACGATCTGTGTGTCCGGTATTACCCTTACTGGGATGGCATAAAGGGATAGTGCTTTAATCTGGCAAGATGAGGAAGAAGCAATAGAGACCTGCTTTCTGGGCTGAATGGCTTAACTGAGACAAACCAAAAAGGGTATAAGAAAAAGAATGGGAAAAAGATAGAGAAGGAGCAAAAAGAAAAGAAATAACAAGGGCTTGGGCAGAGAAAAGAAGGACCAGAGCGGATAAAGAAGAACAGCTGAAAAGGAAGGGAAGGCAGATGAAAGCACTATGGGAGCTTGGAAGACATAAAATGTTACAGGTTTACAAATCAAGCTTCTGTAAAGGGTCAGATTGATTTTTTTTTTGTAACTGAATTTGCCAGGGAGGGAAAAGAACAAAGAAATACCCAGCCCCAAAGACCTGGGCTGAGGCTGGAGATGAGCTCATCTCACAGAAAAACTCTACCAGCAGGGAAAACTGTGTTTCCATGTGTAAGCAGGATGCTGGTGACAATGTTGTCAGTGACAGTTTCAGAGGAGGGGGATGGCATGGGTAGGATGCAAACAGATTCAGCAGAACAACAAACTCCTCTGTTCTCCTTCTATCACCTATAACGATTGATGAACGTCTTTGCAGCTCTGCCCTGGTCTTTTCAGTGAAAGAATTCAAATAGCTTTCTTATAGTGGCAGAAGTAATTAAAAAGGGAGGATCAACTTCCAAGGAACATAAACCACATCAGAAGTCTGTCTCTTTAATGATATCCCCTACATACTTAACTGGTGGAGATTCTGCTAATCTAATACCTGTTAATTTTCTTTCAAATTAGGGCTATAGCTCACCAGAGGGTGTTTTATACTTAATTTGTTGGGGTTTTATTATATGGCTCAACAATCAGCCAACCACTGTATGCATCATGTGATCCTGGTTGAGATCTTTCAGGCATTACTGCACATTGAGGCCCTTGGAGAGAACGTGCCACTACAATTTGTGAGTCACCCGTTCTTGCTCTGCCTAGGTCTTGTCATGTGTGTGCTTGTCAGGATTCATCTCCATCTCTATTACCCCTGGGGCAGAAGTCATAGCTTGTTTCTGCTCACTTGTCTGATTTTTAGCAGATCATATTCCCATCTTCAGAACCTAAAGCAAGTGCCATTTTGGAGAATTTAAGGTGGAATTCTAAGTGCCAATTTAATTCAACTCATAAATATCTTTCAATTGACAGGTAATATCCGTGGTTCAAGAATTTTTCATGATGAGGTAAACTGCTATACAAAGAAAAAAAATTAAAAGCATTCTTTGCTGTTATCAAAAATAAGAAATATTTCTTAACTGTTTTCCTCATACTTTTTGTCATTTAAAAACATAAATTGCTTTGAAGGTTTTGAAATGTTGTTGAGGTGTGAGGCAGATTTTGTTTGAAACACACCTGAGATCTTCATTAATTCTGATTTTGCCAGGTAGATTTACAACCACATTATACACCAGTTAAACAATTAGCTTAGAAATTATCAGGAGAAAAATGAGAGAGTTGATCACAGCCAAGCAAAGTCCCTGATACTTTAGGGACCAGAACATAGTATGTGCCAGTGAAAGAACATTTTATTAAGCCACTAAAAGCCAGCTCAGGGGAATGACCAATATTTGTTTTGCCTCTAGCATGTTGGCTTCCAAGTAAACAAGGATATTAGTGCACCATTGACTCCAAATTGGTAACCAAAGGTCACCAATAGCTGTTAAACAGTAAACCTCCTCCATTTCTGTGGGTGCCAGGAAGGATGACACTTAAAAGTTGTTCAGTCACACACTTGTTGTGTCATTCTAAAACAAAACATGAATTCCAGAGAACCACTGTTCTGCTTATCTGCAATCACAAATCATCATGCAAGCAATTCCCATGACTTTGCCTTTGCAGCTCTTATAGAAATGGCGTAATGGAAACTCTTACGTATCTCTGCAGCGGAAATAATCCTCAGAAAATTCTTACTTTCTCCACTGTTGTCTGGTAGGATCTTACTGCAGGAGTTGGAGGATGCAAGGTCAAGATAGTGGTGGTTGATGGTGAATATCTTCAGAAATACTACACTACATAAAAACAATAACTAAAATAATTAAAATAATAAATAGAAATTCATTCATATAGTCACACATCTAGTTCCAGCTAGCTCAAAAGAACAGCAATTGGTCTGGATCTGGTTTTGTTTACAGAAACATGATTAGTCAGATGATCTGCAGCAGTTGATGGGAAAACTACAGGAATTAGAGTTCCTAGATTAGGATGTTCATGGCAAAGTAAAACAAGAAAGTTGGGCTTCTATCTACTGCATAAAGGTGTACAAGACAATTTAGAACTGCAATTGAGTTACCCTCCGTCAGCCATGAAGGACTAATTCTTCCAAGAACAAATAAAGTAGGACACAAAGTAATGTGTTCTTTTCCACCCAGCAAAAGAAATCACCCTCAACTGGAACAACATATATCAGCTGAAAAGGTTCTGCTTTAACATCCCACAAAGGATGAGCACGAAGGATCCCACAGAGCACAGCAAACCAGACAACTCAAACTCTCCCAACAAAAACAGAACTGCAGGAGCTGCAGACGGTGGGAGGAATTTTACTGGAGATGTGTTATGTTTTTCTGAACATAACCTGGCAGGCCTAGGTAGATCTCTAGAAGGGAAGCCCTTGCACAAAAGGAGAAAATGGAGAGGATAGATTTGCACACATAACAAACTTCTCCAAAAGACAATGAACCTATACATGAAGGTCATGTCCATTGGGAGTCTTCAGATAGAATGGCTTGGATTCTGGACTAGAAATTCTCTAAACTACAGGCTGCTAGAGATATGGAGGGAGGATAAGGGAGAAGCCATTCCAGAGGCTGGCTCCTCTATTCCTCCGCAGGCACTGCTTTTTGCTTATTCAAGAACAAAAATGCTGGGCTGAATGGAATTTCTCCACATAGATCACAGCTCTACTGCTCTCTGCTCACCTATCACCATTACCCTCTCCTGCTTTCAGGCCCATTTCCATGCAGCACTTCAGTGCCTGGCCTCCTTAAGAAGGACTGCAAGCATTAAGGGACATTACAACTGATGCGATCATCAATGACTGCTGCTGGAAATCCATGCAGAAATATGTGCTGTGCACAGGGAAGCAGACAGCAACAATATCCAGCTCTCCTTTCCTCTCTCCCTTCCTCCACTTGTAACTGAAATACAAGGAATCTAAGTCTGCTGCCTCCTGTCAGAAGGATGTTTCCATTCCTTAGGGAAGGGGTTAGCAAGGGCAAAACATGCCTTAGCGGCACCTCTCCCAGCAGTGTGCCCGTACCACATGTGTAAATACCTATATGTGCATGTAATATGTGCATTTAGTCAGGAATTTTTGGATGTGCAAGAACGAGGGATAAGAGCAAATTCATGTACACAGGCTGGTCAAAATTACAATGTTTTGCTCTGTCTGGTTAATTTTCCTCACAGAAAGGACAGAGGGAAGGTCAGATAGTGGGAGCACCTCTGCGCTGCTAAGACAAACAGCAGCCTTGCATCTCTGAGGCACGAGGGCTCCTATAGTCCTCAGCAGCTTGTGATGACAAGATAGGTTCAAGGTCAAGCCTGACATGCAAATCACTGAGCTGGGATCAGGATAGGTCAGACAGTGGTAGCCAGAGTCATACATACTCTTATTATCACCAGGCAAGCCTGCAGTGACACGGCAGGTCCAATATCAAGCTAGGAGTGGAATCCACGGGTCAGGACCCAAACAAGTCGACAGGCACACTGGCACCATAACTTGGGCATGGACTGGGCTGCAACGGAGCCCGTGAGCAGACGGTGTGGGTGGAGGCCCCAGGTGAGGTGGGTCAGAGCAACTAAGGACCATTAGTGCACTCAGGACTCTGACACATGTTTAATAGGAACTGTACAAGAGGAGAGGTGAGTAAGTGCCAAGAAACTTCGGTCTCAGCCAAGGAATACCCACTAAAATAACAAGCCCCAGCTGTTCCAACAGGGCTAGTGCTGCCGGAGTGTCAGACGGGCTGAGACGTTTCCTATCCCATTGTTTTGTCCCAGAACATTTGGAAAACAAACAAATAATGGCTAGAGTCAATCTGCAGTGACCATGCCCAAGAGAAGAAACAGCAAGGCAATGTAACATTTGTTTTCCTCATACCTAGAAAAGCCAGGAGTAAACAAATTCTTAAGGGAAGGCTAGGGGGAAATATTAAAAGCTTTGGATTGCAAAGGATTTTGAAACAATCATTGTAAAATTTAGCATAAAGTACTATTTTAGTAGAGTGTTTTCATAACGCGTAGTCTATAAGCAACCACACAGAGCTTCGCCTTTGGATTTCTCAGCTTTTGTTTTTTTCAAACTCACCTTTATGATTCCAATCATGGCTTTTAAAAATTGAATTTATCTACAAGAAAACAAATAGGTGGATAGGCACACGAGCAAATGCAATCTAATTTTGAATGACTTCTTGGCTTGTGATAACTGACTTCTAACTTTTTAACCCCATTTTTAACGATGAAAGAATGAGAGTTTACACAGGAACAAAAACTTTGCTGTGGAGTAGATCCCACATTGTCTGCAGTTGTAGACTGAATGAAGTATTTTCTGTGGCTGGTTATTCATAGCAACTCTTTTCCAAGAGGATCTCTGACAGATAACATAGGCAGCTATTTTCTCTCCATAAGGATTAAGAATATCACCCTTTTCTACTCTGTGCCTAATTTCATGAAGCATCTAGGAAAAGAGTATATTCAAGATCTCTGGCCTTCTATCAGATCTCTCTGAAACTGGCCAGTGAATACAAAAGACATATACAGATGCCAAGAAAGGGAAAGAAAGAAAGCAGGATTGCCCAAGTATCATTCACTAGGAAAGCAAGCTAAAAGGAAAAAATATCAATTACATGAGCATCATTCTTTAATTCATTTTCACAGGCAGGCTGTAAAAGCTTTGAAAATGAAACAGAAAGGTGGGTTCTTTAAAGAGGATGTATAGAAATAATAATAAATAAGTTAGTAATATCTCAAATCTTCTTCAAACTGATAGATCAAACTTTCTGTGGACTTTGATTGAATAACTTATGCTTTGTCTGTGAGGCAAAAGAGTAATGACATTTATAGAATGGAGTATTACAGAGGTTTTGAGCTTTGTACAAGATGAGAGAAAGAAAGAGTCCATTGCAGAGCTGACGACAATATCTGAGCTTTAACACCTAAAACCACTATAGGTTAAAAATTATAGATTTATTCTAGTGTTCTTTCAGTAACAGAGCAAGGACAGAGAAAATAGCAGGAGTATTACTTAATCACAATTGACAAAACAGCATAGTGGCCACCATGCTTTAAAATCTTTATGTATTAAGGAAGTTATTCCTTGCTTTTTATAGGTAGCATTTGACCATAAAAGAATTGTGAAAGATAATAACATTCTGTTATTTCTTCATGCTTCAGCTCCAAAGTGCAAAAATTCTCTCCTTCCCTACTTGTTCTGAAGCATATTATAGAAAATATGGCTGGAAATCCTCTCAAAAATTGACTGAGTTCCACCTTTAGATCTACAACTAACCATACCATGAAACACTTGCTTAAAACAATTGCAAATATATCCCTTAGTGATATTGATTCAACAGCTTTCCCAGGCAATATAATTCAGTACTAGAATATCCTTTAACATTTTTTCCCTTGATACGGACATGAATTTCTGTTATAGCAGCTATCTATTGTCTTATGCATTGTGAATGCTCTGAGGACAAATGACTCCTTCCCAGCAACCACTTGCATACCTAAAGAATATTTCTCCTGCCTTCCTCTGGAGTTCTTTTTAAGGCTAAACTAAACTGATTCGACTTTAGTTTTCCTTGCTGATAACAGTTTCAAGTCATTCTTTTTAATCTCTGCAGAGTACATCAATTTGGACTATTTATTTTCTGAAGTATGGTGCTCAAAATGGTATGGAACACTCCGGCTGAGACTTCCATCATCTGCATTTTGACATCTCCATGTGTTTTCATATGATTTCATTTGGTCTCCTGCAAGCTCTGTCAGTGCATAGGGACGTGCATATTTCAGAAGAAAAAGGCACCAAGTTAAAAACTGAAGCTTTAAAACATACTATGAGACATGAACAGTCAGAAGTGAACAGAATTGCAGTGATAGTGGGTTATTATTAGGAATAACTAGAAGTTCAGAAAGCAAATATACAACCTCATTTCCTCCTGACTGGTGCCCTACACTACTGCAAGCATAATAGAAGGCCATAAGCTCCTTTAGAATTCAAAGACTTATCAAGTGTCCTCTCCTTGTAACCTCATATTCAATTCCTTGCTGAGGGCAACACCAGTGTGATAATACTTGGAAATTTTCTTCAAGTGCAAGTTCTTCAAGTGAATCCCTGACGTTTGTTCCTCATGCTTTGTAAACCAGCCCTGCATGACCTTTTGAGGATCAGAACAATTGTAAAAGCCCCTTATACTAATTTCAACTGCATCAAGTTATAGATATTGTGTAGTAAAGAGATATCACTCCAAACAAGAGGATGAAGACAGAATATCTTGATAGTTTTTTTTCCAAATGTAGTTCACTGAGTCTCTGAAAATTGTGGGAAATTATTATTTCTTAACAATAAATTGATCTATTCTCCTTCAACACAGGCTGGGGATGGTGAGGATGGAATGTGTTTCGCAGTACAGCCACGATTCCTGAAACTCTAGTTGTTCATGTTACTCTTCAGCCTAACTGAAAGTTACATTGCAGACAAAGAGTCTGACCAGCTACACAAAGTGGAGCTAAAAATAGAGGATTTTCTGTTGGCAAGAAAATTTTGTAAGGCATGTTAGGCCATATCAGTGCATTCTGGGATGACCTGGTTTTCACAATAATCTTCATATAGTCATCACTGAATATGTACTAGTCCTGTTCCAACACAAAATCTATGTTTGCAAGCCACTTTCTATTGGCTCTGGGCAGCCTTTGTGATTCACATTTTTGTGACAACTTCATCATACAGAAAGTGCTCCAGCTACAGACCCTAGACTGACTTCAGGACTTCTAAAATCTAAATCTCAGTTCTGTGTTGATCTTGCAGCTTTCAGAGCCTCCTCCCTCCCAGAGCTTTTCAACTTACTGTTGTTCAGGAAACCTCATACTCCACATGTACTTGGGAACCCAGAGTTTGGCAGTTTGCCTCTTGAATCTCCCATGAAACTGAGCTACAAAATACCAGCTTTGCCAAGAATCCAGCAACTCAGGCAGGAATTCTACAGGACACCTGTCTTGTAAAGTAATGAAAAATACTCATGAAATACTCAGACTCAACAAAAGTTGAATTGATCAAAACCTATTTCATCTAGAAATTTCAATCTGAGTTTTATAGCAGAACATTCAGCCTCAGAAGAGGTAATACATAAAGAGTTCCTTCTCAGAGTTTGTCTTTCGCCAGCAGCCAGGTGTTCTCTTTGCCTCACTTTATCCCTATAAAATCCCCTGCCATTCAGGTAATATGAGTTCCATGCATTTTCCATGGTGGTTTTGAGACAAGCTAAAACAAGCTATTGATCGTCGCATGTTGTGTACCATATTTTCTGCTCCATTCTCCTAAATCTTTTTCCTTAGCTCCAGATTCTTTCCCTGACTGGGGTTTAGGCCCCTTAACCATATCTCTATTAAATATAAAAAAAATCTCTGGTGAACCATCACCCTAATTAGAAAGAAAATTAGCAGGTGTTAGATTAGTAGAATCCCCACCAGTTACGGAATATCAGAGAGACAGACATTTGATGTGTGTTTTATGCTCCTCCAAAGTTGATTCCCCCTTTTTAATTACTTCTGTCATTATGAGAAAGTTATCTGGATTCTTTCACTGAAAAGACCAGGACAGATCTGCAAAGAGGTTCATAAGTCATTATAGGTAATAGAGGGAGAACAGCAAGAGTTTTCTGCCAATCACTTCCCATTTAAAGGCCATTTGGATTCTTTGGATTTTTTGCTATGTGGAACAGATCCTCCAACTCAGCTGGGATTTTATATGTACTCTCCAAAATGCCTACTGAGAATATCTTCTGATTCTACCTTCACCAGCACTGCAAATCTATAGATTCACGTATATGTAATCTTCTAATCATGGCTTTCTGTCCAAGAATCAAACGAGAGAGTGGTAATAAAAGAGAGTACATCTAAAGCATTAATTTAAGCAAATTGAAATATACATCACCTGGACAGACAAAGTCGCATATATTCCTCTTACAGCGACTCATAAGATAGAAGAAATTGTGCAGGGCAGTAGAAAGAAGTAACAGTGGGCTAACAGATAGTGCACAGAGAGAGAGGTAATGTTGTGAATTAGATGAACAAAGTGCTTTGATTCAAGTCCTTTATCAGAGACCTTTGTAAGATAGCAGGAGACTAGGCTCAAAATACCATTTTTTTTCCAATCAACACAGTGCCAATGCCAATGCATTGTCTTTTAGAAACATAAATCACAAAGCAAGTTAGAGAAAAATTAATTGTTCCAAACCCAAGGAAGTCCCCATTCTTCTTTTTTTCCTCCCCCAGTTCCTGCACCCCAGTTATTTGACATTAAAAGAGTGAAGATTGGGTAATACTTCTGCAAAACAGATTAGTCTGTTAAGTTCTTTGTAACCCACTTTTTTATTTAAAAATATAATCCCATTCATTTACTCCTATAAATTCCTCCCAAATAACATGTAATAGGATGAGATGAAATGGCCTAAGTTGCACCAGGGGAGGTTCAGATTGGATGTTAGCAAAAATTTTTTTACTAAAAGAGTGACGAAGCATTGGAACAGGTTGCCCAGGAAAGTGGTGGAGTCATCATCCCTAGAGGTGCTAAAAAAATATGAGGATGTGGGGGGTTGGGACGTGGTTTAATAGGCGTGTTGGTATTGTGTTGATAGTTGGTCTTGATGATCTTAGAGGGTTTTTCCAGCCTTAATGATTCAATGATTCTATATCTGTGCCAGAAAGCATCAGTAGGATCCATAGCCTAGCTGACCAAGAATGGGTTCTGAGCGTTTAATATTCAATGAAAACTGCTAGAAAGGAACAGCTATTGTCAAAAGGTGACTGAAATGTTTTTCTAGATATCTACTGATTCAGTGTTCAGTAATCTGTAATAAATATGGCTTAGGGTGTCAGACAGTAAAGTAATTTAAGCCAGTCATCCAAACTTTTAAACACATCTTAGCAATGTCATCTACTAATAGAGAACATTTTTTACAGATTCTCCTCTCCCTTCCTTGCATGTTATTACCGAGAAAATGCAAACCAACTCAAAAAATCCAGTGGGTCTCATGGTGTCGATCCATCTTCATGTGTGCTGCAGCTCTCATTTAAGAAGTAGTGCTTTGTTGAGATCCATCATACCAAAGGTGATCTCTTTTCATAGCCCAAGGGAGACAGTGCAGTACATTGTTCATTTCTGTTCATTCTCTGTTTAGAGATCCTATGGTAAAACACTTGACTCAGTGAAGTCATTACAACAGCTATCACTGATTTCAGTCTTGCCCTATACTACCTCTTATAACTAAGGAAAGCTTACTTGTGCAACGACAGAGCGTTCTCAAAGTGTCATCTAAGGCTAAACTAATTCCTCAAAGTATTGAGAATCATCACAAATCTCATTACCTTCTTGTACAAGGGTCATGGTGTAGCCTGGCAAACACAAATCTGCTGCTCACTCACTCCCCTCCAGTGGGATGGGGGAGAGAATCAGAAGAGTGAAAGTGAAAAAATTCATAGGTTGGGATAAAGACAGTTGAACAAGTAAAGTAAAACCCGCACACACAAGCAAAGCAAAGCAACAAATTTATTCAGTACTTCCCACCAGCAGGCAGGTGTTCAGCCATCTCCAGGAAAGCAGGGTTCCATCACATGTTAACAGTCACTTGGGAACACAAATGTCATAACTCCAAACAACACCACCTTCCGTCTTCTTTTCCCAGCTCTATCTGCTGAGCATGCTGTCATACAGTATGGAATATTGTTTTGATCAGTTGAGGTCAGCTGTTCCAGGCCACATCTCCTCCCAATTTCTTGTGCACCCCTAGCCTCCTCACTGGTGGAGTGGTGTGAGGAACAGAAGAGGCCTTGACTCTGTGCAAGCACTACTCAGCAATAACTAAAACCTCTCCGTATTATCAAGCACTTTTTCCAGCACAAATCCAAAACATAGACCCATAGCAGTAGGTACCATGAAGAAAATTAATTCCACCTCAGGCAAAGTCAGCATGTTCTTGACTCCTTATTTAGTAGCATTTATATCATGCTTAGGTACCATACAATACAACTTCATTAACTGGCACCCTCCTGCCTCTTTTTTGATATAATATAGATATTTTTCCCTTATTCTATTGAAAACCCCTGTAAAATGCCCATAAAATGTCCACAAAATGTCCATAGAGTTCATTTAGTCTACGACTTTGGGCTTTATCTGTTATAAAGATCACTCAGGACAGGAGAGATGGTGTGTTGCATGGACTTCTTGAGCACCAAAGCTAGCTTAGGTTGGGTCGCTGCTGCACTTGCGCTGCATTTTATAATGCTTCTCCTACACTGGTTCAGGTGATTCCTGCTATAGTAATTCCTATAACATGCAACTCAAAATCACTGCTCCTGTTGCAAGAAGGTAAAACTTCTATTTTGGAAAGTCTTTGTCTTAAGTAAGCTACATCCAACATTGACTCTACAGCTGACAAAAACTGTGAAGCAGCAAATCCCTGCTTCATAGGACACGATGTGGGACAAAATAATGATGAAAAAATAGAAGGATAAATATAACTAAATGGTTCACTCAGGATACAGAAAGCTGAAGCAGGTCTTGTCATATCTGTCAGCTTTCACATTCCTTCTTTTGTCAAATTTTCCAAATCACATCTGGATTCTTCCTTAAAAATCACAGAAAAGCAAAATAAGGAGTGGTTACGAGACTTTTGTTTACAAATCTGTAATTTCAAGTATTTTGAAAGGTAGTTTAAAACTGCTGCATATTGGTTTAAAAAGAAAACAAACAACTGTCTTCATTTTGTTTTCTAGAATTCAGAGAAAAGCAAGAAAAGAGTTTCTGGAGAACAAAATAATAGTCTTAAAATATTAGCACCTCAGATAAAATACATAATAATCAAATTGAATATTTTATAGAAATTAAACTAAAACCTTTATCACTTGCAAACAAGTAATCTAGAGGAAACTGTAGCATGAACACATAGAGTTTGGACTTCATGAAGTCTCAGAGGCAAAAGTATCCTCAGTTTTGCAATTTCTGTAAGGAATGAAATGAGAAAATCCCCCCAAGTTGTGAGACCGTTACAAAAATAGCCAGCACTGGCAAAAGAGAGTCAACTGACTTTAGTAAATGAGGGAAATACTGGCAAGCGTAAACCTTGACCCCTAGCAGAGATATTCTCATTTCAAGACTTGGAGGTCTACACACATTACCACCTATTTCTGTCATGGTCTACTTTTGCTGCAATCCATCCCTGGGCAGGCAGCCAGTGCAAAATCTCTCCAGCACAGAAGCCCCACTTAAGCCATGGGTTTAATAGGAACACAAATGAAAGGAGTGGCTGAAAATAACCTGTCCTTACAAGGCAATTATATTTCAGAATTCCCAGGATATAGAGAAAAGTAATCTGTAAACAGCAGAGTCCTGCCTTTACACATCATCTTCTTCTCATTGGGAAAGGAAACCTTGAGCAATTTCTGTAAAAGGAGCAGTCACAACGCAGGAAAGAGAATTTTCAGTGATTTTGGTTTTCCTTCTACTGCCCCTTTATGGCTACACTAACAGTAGCCAAGCAGTGGAGTAAAATTTTTCCCAGTTCTGTGCAATGCACACACACAGGAGGATGTTTGCTCCTGGAACATCTTTGCAGACGATGAAGGTTTTTCTTTAAGCCTTCGTCTTTTCCGCGAGCTCATAATCTGTCCCCTAGCTTCCCTGGGGCCAAAGAGAAGAGGATGATCTTTATATAGCTCTCTTCAGGGACTGGGTGAATCACAGAGTAACATCTAATCCCTCTTGTACTCCGCAACTGTATAACATCCCAGCTGACTACCAAACCACAGAAAAGAACTTGCAGTTTTAAATAAAAAAGCAGGCAGAATGTACAAGCACAGTTAAAGCAGTTATCTGTTTCCAACATAAAACTCAAATTGAAAAAATAAACAAAGCAAAGGTAAGAAAAAGAAAACACCAGGAGACCAAGGAGGGTGCAGAAACCAGCTAGAAAGGCCAAAATTCCACGTTCTGTATTTCAGCACTTTATTTTCTTAAGTTTTTTAATAAAGCGTACTCCTTAGTTCTTGGATGAATCTATTGCATGATTTTTTAATTTTTTTTTTTTTACTGAAGAGGGCACGGAGCCATGGTTTTTTTAAGTGCCTGGCCACCATGTTTGGTATCTGAGCTGTATCTCATGCACTGTTTGTCATTTCATGCCACTTAAAACAAATCCCAGCTGGCTGGGATCCTAGTCCTGTGGACTGTGAGTCATGGATATTAAATGACCATCATGTGAGCTCCTGCATGCTGCTGTGGTTAGTGTATGACACTGTAAATTTGTACAGTATCTTATCGCAGAAGATCATCAACTTGAGTATACAGTCCGTGCGGGAGCACTTTCATAACACAAAATAAATTGCTCGTTTTAGCAAGCAGTAAGTAAGGAGTAGAGATGTGTGAAACTGAAGCAAAGGTATGGCGTTTGCATGCTTTTCAGAGAACCAGTAAGCCACAGAAAATCACCTGATAGTTCTGTAATAGCAGAACTCGTGCAAGAATGGGAAAGATACTGTCTGTATGGAAGGGTTTGCAAGAAAATTTAATTTCCACAAGGAAATCCTGTAGCAGCCTTTCTGATGGATAATTATAATCCAGTCCAGTCTCACTGAAGTATCCTACTAGGATAACAAACTGAACACAAGCATTTAAGAGCCTGAGTCTTAGGAACCAGAATAAATCTTGAGATCAACTAAATACCAGTCCCAATTCAGAATATTAAAACAAGTAATGAGACCTTTTTCACTGGCATGATATGTACAATTCTTGAAGTGAGTGGTTTTAGTCCAGTAGAAGCCCACATTAGAAGATTTACTAAGCAATTAATTTCATGCTAACTAATGTCATGCAGGAAATTTGTGCTATAAATCAGATTGGAAAAAAAACTATGGGCAAGGAGGAAACTTTATTTTCAAAGAATAGCATTTCATACCTGGATTAGGTAGCTTTATTCCATCCTGGTCATGAGCTGAGTAGGTTCCTGCCATCAGTGATAAAATGAAAATCCTCTTTATGCAACTGGAAAACTCTGTAACAGTTGGATGGAAAGCCCGTTTAGATCTTTGTTACCATGAGTAAATTACTCATGCTAAAAACTGTTGTTATCCAGTCTGAGCTGTTATCCAGTTATCTTCTGCAAGTTACATGAAATCACATGCTACTGTCAAAGGTTCTTAGGAGTCTATAATGTTTCAATCTTCAGTCACGGCTCCAAAAAAGTGACTTCATTAGCTGACAGTTCCAGTTTCGATCTGTTTTTCTGTCTTGCCTGTGTTTTTTGTCTTTGTAACAGCTACTAGCTCCTTCCCACTATCCCAGCAACTTCCCCTACCTTTGCTTATGTTTCTACCACATCATAGTGGTGTAGTTAGCTCTCCTTAGGTCAGCAGAGCCTGGAATTCATAGCCTGCACTTTCTAACACTTTTAAGGACTGAGGCATTCAAAATGTATTGTATTTCCTGAGATAAACATAAAAAACTTTGCATTTGAAATCTGTTTATTCATGGACCAAACCATGCAGTTAAAACTCACTTCTGCTTCTTTTTTTTTTTTTTTTTGTATAGCAGTGTGGAGTTTTGAAGAGAGAAATATGTCTTGGATCAGATGGAGAAAATTTATTCAAATTGATCCATACTTAATCGAAACCATCATAATAAAGAAAACAGACAATCCTATCAGTGGTAGCTTAAAACTGTTAATACACTGTATCCAAGTTACTGTGACTGTCAGAGAAAGTCAAACAGTATATTGGGTAGGACTAATTAAAACACCATGTTAAAACACAACTATATCACTGCAGATAGCTCCAGTCTTGTATGCTTTTTTTTTTTCAAGTGTAGAGGCAATTTTTTTAAAATACTATGGAATTTGAAAGAATTTAAGAGACAACATCTTCAACTATGGAGAAGTTTTCATGGAAAAAAAATAACTAGGACAATCAGGATTATTCACAGGCATATGAATGGATATTAAAGAAGAGAAAAATCAGCCTTCTTAACCAATTGCAAAGATCAGGGAGGAAAAAAATAAAGTATTAGCATGAAAAAAAAGCCAATTAAAAATTAAGGAAATTTTCATAACTAGGTGAAGGCAGAATAAAGCCAGCTGCAAATGCAGAAACAATATGCCAGGAAAAGCTATTAAATTAACCTCACTGAGGATATTCAAGACAACAGCCTGTGGGGTGTCACTTCATCTTAATAAAATTAAACCTTTCAAGATGCAAAGACGTGAACTGGGGAATCCACTCACCATCTTCTAACCCAAAAGACCAGAAATGGCTTCACAAGTTGCCCCCATTTGTTACAAAGCATTTTTTTTGCAGTACATGGAACATACCAACAAAGCTTTCTGACAATGCCTTTATAACCTGAATGTGATCACAAGACTGGACAGATACACTGGGGTATATGACTAAAATTTATTGCTGTTTTTCCAGGTCAAATCTGTCTTTTCAATTTATCCTGCTTTAGTGAAAACATTTAAAAACTTATTCTTGAAAACACACTGAGGTAAATCTTCAAAGAGATTTTAATGAAAATATATACTTTTTTCCTAGCAAAGAATAATACTTCTGCATAAGGGTTGGAAAGCAGTTGTACAGTCAAAGGAAAACAGAAGTCACCACTGATCCCTCAGAGAGAGTGCAGGCCTGTCAGTCTGGTTTTGGTGTTTGGAAATAGAAATATTTTCTACTTTTCTTTCCACAACTGTGATAACAATTTGTAAGCCAACGTACAACTAAAGTGTCTCCAGAAATTACACTGTTTGCAAGAAATGCATTTTAAAATGATTATTATAATGTACTAAAGAGCTTGAAATTTCCATGCCCACAGGGCAATATAGCACTACATTTGTGATTTGATGTCACAAGCATGTAGACTTTTTTAGTTTTATAAATACACTTCAAGGAAGTATTTAATTTTCCTCCCCGGGGAAAACATTAAACACTACCTCAGAAAGCAGTACAGGAGGAAGGAAATTGAGTTTGAGTTCACCATGTTTTGGCTTCCAGTTACCAAAATCAACCCTCCAATCCATGGATATTCCAGCTTTAGGTTTGTAGCCTTACTGCTCTTAACAAAAATAATAAATGTAGACCATATTTTACGCTTTATACCATATACCCTCCTGTAACGGAAGAATTTTTCTTGTTTTCAAAACAGAGCATTTCTTTTGTTTTCCAGGATTCTGGAGCTCAACAATTACTTTGGATTTCTAAGGAAATTATATTTAGATGATCACACTGTCTGTCTCTCATGAATTTCTCTTTCTTCCTCTCTTTTGAAAATTTTATTCACATTTGGCATATGGCTGAAGATATCAAAGATAAGGCATTACTACGAGTTTTGTGTTTGGGTAAAGGAGAGATTACTGAGAGGGTGCTGCCAAAGGGATCCGGCCACAGTGCGTGACTGAGAACAGCAGACATTTGTCCACTCAGCATGTGTGAATTAGCAGGGCAACCAGTACCTCACATGCTTCTGTCTCTGACATCCATGCACTACCGCTTGCCCGGCTGATGAGGTAAAACATCTACAGCAAAGCTGAGATATCAGAAATGATCCACAGAAGACCTGCCTCTCTTTGTGGAGAGATGTGCAGATTCCAGCCTCCAGAAGTACACAGCAGCGCAAGATAAAACACATCTCAGCATTGCCAAAACCGTGTAAATGATGAGCCTTCAGCATTGCCAAAACAGAGGCAGATGTCCATAATTATCTGATATCCAGCATCACTGAGGTTCTGCAACAAATGCTCACTCACCCAGAGCACATGCAGGGGTATGGCTTCAGATCTCTCTTTCTGGGCCAGAATTCACCCTGGCACACTCACTAAGGCACTGTTCAGCTTGGACTGCACAGAAGCTGGAAACTTCAACACAGTTGGAAACCTACCTAGCTTTCTGTGTAACCGCATTGACACACAAAAGCGGTTTTGCTGCCCTAGCTGCCACGCTTTGTCTAAAGGTACTTCAGTTATGAACTCAATCTGCTTCAAATGCATTCAGATCATCATATGAATCACTGCATACAAAGAAATTACTCATGTCTCTTTCTCATCAGCCGTCTTGCCAGAGCAGGGAAGGAAGTTCTTTAAGGAATTAGGATCTAGAAAGCTTGAAACTAGTTCAGCAAACATGAACTGGAGAGAGGATTTACAGAACAGAATGTCAAAAAGCTCAAAAGCGCTACCTAGCAAATAGGTTAATTATAATAACATGATATTTATCTTCACATTTTCCTGTTAAGCTACAAACCACTGCAATTCTCATGTTTTATGCACATGGCACTGAAACACTGCAGTGTAAGCACCCACACACAAACCCCCAGTTTAGGCACCCTTCAGATTCAGAGGAGAGTGGGCAGTTTGAGGGATACCTAAGCAATTGCAGCAGTTTGCTCTATGATGGGATCAACTCCTTTCTGGGAAACTGGCAGCACATTAACACCGTGCAGTGGGTCTCGAGCTGGCTCTGGCATCTGAAGTGTAGGCACAGCCTTGGTCACAGGGCTGAGGGGAGAGGGAGAGCTGAGACTGACAGCTGTGTTACAGGGAGATGAAGTGAGAAAGGCTAGGGGTGAGAGTTAAATTTCACCAGGAGTCAAGTGCCATGGTGTCTGGTTTCAACTAAGAGCCAGATATGATTTAGCTGCACTTCACTCTCTTAAGCATTTGTATCCAGTATGTTAGTAAACATGTTGATTTCTGGAAAAAGTGAAGTACATATAGCCACACTTTACATGGAAACATGCCTAAAAATTACTGAAGTTAGAGGATGGGATGAATTTTATCTCTCATTCAGCAGAGTTGTGCGGGAAATCACCCTTAACTTAACAGAGAGTGATTTGCAGATCCCAAGGAAGAGAGATAACATTTAATTTAACTACGTAGAATGACAAGAACAAAATCAGTAATGGATTTTGGGGTGAAAGAAAGAACTTATAAAGAATCTCTTCAAGAAACTTGCTCTAAAAGCCGTTATGCTCCACTAAGACAGAGACTGTGTGAAGGACTGAATGGGATGACCATTTCAGTGGGATCAAGTTAAATGGGCAAGGGGAAGAAAGAGGGATCATGAGGATGGAGGTTCCAAGAAGAATGGGAAGGAAATAAAACATTTTAAATGATGAGCTAAATCATAGAATCATAGAATAACCAGGTTGGAAGAGACCCACTGGATCGTCGAGTCCAACCATTCCCACCAATCCCTAAACCATGCCCCTAAGTACCTCATCCACCCTCACCTTAAACACCTCCAGGGAAGGCGAGTTAACCACCTCCCTGGGTAGACTGTTACAATGCCTAACCACCCTCTCCGTGAAGAATTTTTCCTTATCTCAAGCCTGAATCTCCCCTGGCGGAGCTTGAGGCCATTCCCTCTCGTCCTGTCCCCTGTCACTTGGGAGAAGAGCCCAGCTCCCTCCTCTCCACAACCTCCCTTCAGGTAGTTGTAGAGAGCAATGAGGTCTCCCTTCAGCCTCCTCTTCTCCAGGCTGAACACCCCCAGCTCTCTCAGTCGCTCCTCATCAGGCCTGTTCTCCAGCCCCTTCACCAGCTTCGTTGCTCTTCTCTGGACTCGCTCCAGAGCCACAACATCCTTCTTGTGGTGAGGGGCCCAGAACTGAACACAGGACTCGAGGTGCAGTCTCACCAGGACCGAGTACAGAGGGAGAAAAACCTCCCTGGACCTGCTGGTCACGCCATTTCTGATCCAAGCCAAAATGCCATTGACCTTCTTGGCCACCTGGGCCACCACTGGCTCATGTTCAGTTGCTGTCAACAACACCCCCAGGTCCTTCTCCTCCTGGCAGCTTTCCAACCAGGCTTCTCCTAGTTTGTACCTCTGCTCAGGGTTGTTGTGCCCCAAGTGCAGGACCCGGCATTTGGCCTTGTTAAACCTCCTGCCGTTGGTCTCAGCCCAGCAGTCCAGCCTGTTCAGATCCCTTTGGAGCCTCCCGACCCTCCAGTAGATCCACACTTCCACCCAGCTTGGTGTCATCTGCAAACTTGCTAAGGGAGCACTCGATGCCTTCATCCCGGTCGTTGATAAAGACATTGAACAGGACTGGACCCAGGACTGAGCCCTGGGGAACCCCACTTGTCACTGGCCTCCAGCTGGATTTAACTCCATTTCCCACCACCCTCTGGGCCCGGCCAGCCAACCAGTTTCTCACCCAGGAGAGTGTGCGCCCGTCCAGGCCAGAGGTGACAGTTTCCGAAGCAGAATGCTGTGAGAAACTGTATCAAAGGCTTTACTGAGGTCCAGGAAGATACATCCACAGGCTTTTCCTTGTTCAAGAGTTTAGTCACTTGGTCATAGAATATGATCAGGTTACTCTGGCAAGACCTGCCTTTCATGAACCCGTGTTGACTGGGCCTGATCACCCGGTTCTCTTGCAAGTGCTTCTTGATAGCACTCAAGATCACCCGCTCCATGACTTTCCCCAGTACCGAGGTCAGACTGACTGTTGTGATAGGAAGAATATTACATAAATAGTTAAACATTTTTGACTACTCCATTAACTTGCTTATCTGACCTCACATATGTTTGGCATCAGTTGTTTCAGGATCGCGCCATGGCCTTAAGCTGCGTAGAGGTAGGCTAGATTTAAGAAGGATGTCTGCTGGACACCATTAGAGGCAATAAATGTCTACTGGTCTTTTACCAACTTAACTGTTTTACTCAAACACAGTAAAATCAGTACTACCTGAGTAACATCAGTGATAAGATTATAACAGCTCTGTGTGGCATCATCACGTGCACTGACAGTAAGGATGTTGTTTCAGTTAGTTTCTCTTGATTTCTTACCTAATGAATTTAATATATTACAAAAATACACAAGAGAAAACAAATAGGACAGACATAGTAAGTAACTCATCTAAGAGTCCTTATAGGTATTGTAAAAGTAATGACTCCTAGCTCACTCAGGGAGGTTCAGCTGACCTGGGAGGAAAGAGGAGTGGCTCTCCAGCCCCTCAGGATCAGGAATATGACAGGTTCCTGGTACCTTCCAAGTCCTGAGTTGTGACTACTCTGCAACTTAAACTACTGTAAAGCAGAATAAAAGCATTTCCAACTGGACAGCCCAAACCCATGGCTCCACCCAGAGTAAAGAGGTTTTCTGGGATTCCGGACTTGGGGACATCTAACAATTCTGGGAATGAGGAAAGCAGTTAAATGTCAGGGGATAAAGGAACTGAGGAAGAAAGAGACAGATGTTTCTCTGGCACATGGCTAAACTGTCTGGTGGGAAACTTTGGCAAATGCTTGTGGTCTGTGTGTTCCTATTGCTGTTGAGAGCAACTGAGCTTTATGTACAATTCTTTAAACAAATAAATGACCTCAAGACTATTCCCACTCTGAACCCATTTTTCATCCAGATGCACCCACTCTCCTGCAAAGCCTCCGTATTCAGTTTGCCATGAAACCAAAAGGGCAGTGAGGCTATCATCCTCTGGTTTGCATAGTGAAGTAGCCCAGCAACAAGCAACGGAAACTAAACTACAGATTGCCCCATCCATTAATCTGCACTCTTCCTTTTCCCTTTTCACACTGATGAGCTACAGGGAAAACAAAGAGCTGTTCTCATCAGAGTTTGGACTAAGCGTTTCCTACTCTAATCACAAGAAAAACTTGATTGGAATCAAGAGTGTTTGTGTTTTCAGATGATTTAGAAGATGCTTAAAATTACTTTTCTTGCCATATTTTAGCAGTTCCTGGGCATAGCACAGAAGAATGAAAAATGAAACTAACAATAGTTGACTTAATGTTTTAAACCAAAAGATATAATTCACTAGGAACCAGAAAGAAGCCCAAGGCTGTTCTGACTTTATTGGAGTTGTGTTTTATTTGTCATATACTGGGAAGGGTGGGAAATTCAAGCAGATTTAAAAAATCTTCAGAATTCTACAAAATAAGTGGCCTGCAGAAAAGGTTTACATAGGCAAACACAATTTCTTGATTTACTTCCCACCCAACAGTGTTCTAAGATTGGAGTTAATAGCAACAAAATAGAGTGACTTACAATAGAAATTCTTTAAGGTCCTATAGGGTATGTGATAACTACATATGGAGGATCTTGCAGAAGCTGGCTGACAAAATATGCAGAGCTCTGCTACATTAATCTAATTACAGCTCTTCCTTGCAGCTTCAGTTGACAGTTTGGAAACCTGTAAACTTCTCTAAACATAGACAGCCTTCCATTTGTTGCAGTTCAAGAAAGGATTCTCTTCTTGTACTCTTCTCTTGAACTGTTTCCATGGAATGTTGTCCATATTCAGAAAAAATGTACAGGTTGCCAAACTGTCAACTAAAGCTGTAATGAATGGCTCTAATTACATTCAAGTAGCAGAGAGCATTGCCGTTTTAATCAAATCTGAGCCTTGTGAGATATTTGGCAGAAATACAAGAGAAAGCCTAAGGAAAACACTGCCAAAGTGTTAGTAACCTTTTATTCTAAATTCTGCCTGTTGGAGAACCGAATAACCACTGCTTAGCAAAGCTTTTTGTTTTATGGGTTTTTTTATTGCAGTCTATATGGTTTCAACATGAATTATTATCCCGTTCTCTAACAACAAAACAAAGCAAAACTGAAAATACAGCCCCACAATTTCAAGACTAAAAATGATGATCAGGAATTTCACTAATCAGTCAGCTACACTCACATTGCCAGTCACAGAAGAAAAGGGGACCTAATAGCATCCTTTCACTCTAAAAGTTTCTGCCAGCATTCAGCTTTATGTTGTGTACAACAAGGGATGTACAAGCAAACTGCTTTGTCAGATATCCCATCAGATGCTGCTGCCTCAGCCTCTCACCAAATGGCACAGCTTTATGTTCTGCAGCACTTTCTTACCCTAGTAGTTTTAAAGAGTTATCCTTACCAGTGTCCAGTGATCTTTATATTATATCCATTTTTACAAATCAAAACTTTAGAACTAACCAAAATTATAGTTTCAAGACTCTGCAGCAATTCAAATTCCAATGTTAAGTATCAAAATTATTCAAATAACAGGATGGAAAAAGATACGTTATTCAGTCATTCTGTAAGTTTAATGGACACAAAGAAAAAAAAAACCAAACATATTCTGGAGAGTAAAAAAAGGACACAAAGGAATTCCTCCTTCTTCCAGAGGAATTCATTTGGTAACATAACGTTTTCAATGCTCTTTCAGTTCCCTTTCATGCAAGCACTGGCACCAAAATAGTATAGGTGAAACAAGATAAAAAAGGAAGGATTCATATTTCAGATATTTTGGTGCAACACAACAGATCTCCATCCGCCACCTCTCTTCACTTTCAGAAGATGGCTTTCATTTATTTCACTAGGAATTGTGCTAGTTTTGTCCTGCCAGCTGTCACACAGAAGTCCTGCTGCTTCCTATCCCAGCAGAAGGCCAATTGCCAACTAAGTCCTACTGCTCACTATTGCACTACTGGAGTGTTCTTGCAGCAGCAACAAAAGCCCTTGGAAGAAATCCTCTTCCCCAAAAGTTTCCTTATTCACGTATTTTCAATTACATGCTCTGTGTTTACTCAGCATGGTTTTAAATTGTACAAAACCTAAAAGAGAGTCAATGCAGGTCCTTTGCAACCGTCTGTCTGATAACTAGTTTTGAAGTAGCCTCCACTACATCATTATTCAGGTTCCTGAGTAGTGACAGAGGCTGCAGAGAGGCATTGTCTAGCTATAGACAGCTTTGTCCTGGTCTTCCTCAGTAAGAAATCTTAGCAGTCCTCAGGAAACAGCCTCTCAATTTCTAATCCTAACCTCTTCTCCTCAGGTAGAACTGAATGATCAGAATAAGATTGCGTTTTCTTTATGGGTTTTTTGTGAGATTGTTCCTGTGAATCTTGCTCTGATTTTCTTCAAGCATTTCCCACCCCACACTTGTAAGGAGTTTTGGGATTTTTTACCAATGGGGTTTTGAACGAATTAAAAATCATGCTGGTAACCTTTCTCTGGAAACTGCATGTTTTGAAACTGCCGGTGAACTAGCTTTCTGGTACACTGATGATCATCATGGGATATGTCACCAGCGACTTCACTGTTGATGCAACTAAAGTATCAGATTAGCTAATGTAAGGAGAAAAAGAGTTGTAGTTTTTTTAGTGCTGGTTGTGTTCTCCATTCTTTTTATGTATTCTTTAAATACATACATAGGTCTATCTGGCTTCAGCTAATAACAGATGTTTTAAACATGATGTAAAAGCTCCACACAGAAGGATATTTCTCCCTTATCTACTTCAGTTTGAAGCATGAAATATAATTATCCTTATATCATTATCTTAGCCTGCATAGTTCAAAGAAATAAGACACAATCTGGAAGTGTTTCTGTGCCAAAAAAAAATGTGCTAGTCTTTTCCTTTTCTAAAATCTGAGTAGCTGTTAGAGGGGAGAGGAGAGAATCCTTTTTTTCTGTGTGTAGCATTTTCTTCACTTTATGGTCAAACGCAAAGCCCAGTATCACAACCGCCCTTTCTTCATGGCTAAAACTTGATATAAGAGCATTCAAAATGCAGGGAAGACACCTAAGTTGAAGTAGTCTGTTTTTCAGGCATGCTGAGTGCTTTCTGCAAATAAGCAAAGCACAGACTTGCACAACCAGAACCGAGGTCTGTTTTACCAGAAGTATTGTGCCCTGTTCTATATAACCTGATACCTTAACCTATCTCCCACATTACTCCAATGAAGAGTGGAAACGGCAGCTGTATGAGAAGTTAAACAGGTTAGAAGTAGGAGCACCAGAGAAAATAACAGCTATTTTATATAAAACTTTGCATTCTGTAAGTTTTCTCTATGACCTTGATAAACTGAGGCGGAACCATCTGCTCTATGTATTTGGAACACTATTTGCCTGATGGTCGAAAGGTATAATGAAAACATTTACACAGGAGTTAATCACCATAAACTGTTCTTACAGTCAGTGGGCTTCTAGTCAGTTTAATTAACACAAACCATTGTGTTACTTATCTCTGCCTTAAGCAGATTTTTAAGACAGGTCAAATGAACCCCATGATAACAGTGGTCATTGCCTCCTGTCACCTGTGAAGGTGACAGTATGGATGACAAAGTCAGCTGTATTGAGGTGAGAGGAATCTACTTCCAGGTAATAAATGTAAAACATTAACAGGCAGATGCTCATCTGCACCTTGAAAGCTGAAATCTTGAGTCACTACAACATTGCCAATGGGATTTTGCTGCTTTACACCAGGTAAGAAACCAACTTACTTCTGTTTCCTTTGTTATCAATGGGACTCAGAAGAGTTAGCAGCTTCTTTATTGGGCTGTGAAACTTTCATACATTAACCCAATTATTTCAGCTACAACATAGGATATTAAACTTTATATCATCTGACCTCAGACAACTTAATATCATGTATGATGTCTGAAATGTCAGTCACCTTCAACTGTCTTGCAGTCAATGAAGAGAAATGGACCTCTTCAAATCATGTTTCGCTTGCCGTATCTTATATACAACCTGTTTTAAGATTAGATGACTCACTTTCCAGGGATGTTTTTTTTACTCTACAGCAATAGTACAGACACTAGATATGCAACGCAAACATGGATGTCTGACTTCGATAATTTTTATGGCAGGGCAGGCTGACTTCGCCCACTGTCTCCAAGAGTTGCTGTGACCATTGCAGACCTTAATCTGCATAATTTTTCTCACACAATGATAGAAAGATTTAGTTTGGAAGGGACCTTTAAAGGTCATCTAGTCCAACCTGCCTCCTGCAATGAGCAAAGATATCTTCAGCCTCAGGTTGCTGATTTTACTCGAAGTACTTCATCCCAGAGAGTGTTTAGGTTATGCTCTTCTTCTCCATGCTCTCTCTTTTTCTTTTCTCTTTTTGTCATTGTTGGGAGGACAGATTTTAGTAATGGAAAAGACATCCCTTACTACCTGTAAGGTTACTTTTCTGACTGTTGAGGAGATGAGAAAATTGAAGACAAGAAGTTTATTACAGGGGACCAAATTTCTTGCAGGAAAAAAATCATTCCACAAATTAAACTAGTAACATTTCTGTGTTTTTTTTATCTTTAGAGAAAGGAGTACTATTGTTTTGAATGAAGATAAAATACTGGGAAAGTGTAAAAAGTGAATAAGTCACCCTTCATTTCTTCAATTATGCAGAATTTCTGCTACCTCAACCCAAGACCTCTTAAGGAGATGAACAGCTTCTTGGGAGAGACAGTGACAGTCAGGAAGGAAAACAAGCAAAAAGCTTATGTAGACATTGTGTAGTAGCACATAATGCAAAGACTCAAAGGCTGCAGAAGGTTATTTACTCCAAAAGGTTGCTTCATTTCTGTAGTTGTATTGCTGCAAGATCTGAGCTGATGTATCTTAAAGTACATCATACAATGCAGTAATACCAGCTCTCTTCATTTCATAGTGTATGCATACCTTATGACAGCTCCAATTAGGAGCACTACAGAGCCTGGACAAGATGAGGATGAGTGGAGGCTGAAGGAGCCCAACTCCAGGGTTTGCTGAAAGGATTGATAGTAAAGCAGCGTTTCTCACTACCCTTTCCAAAAGTCATTAAAGATGACTATTCCCAACGTCAAAAGCCAAGAAGGCATGAATGCTGCTCTGTGTGAGGTCATTTTTAAATTGAAGGTGGAGATGGAGCATGGGCAATGTGCCACCATTCTCAGCTCCGTGCTAGTTTTTGTTTGGGTTTTTTTGTTTGCTTCATTTTGTTTTACCAATGTTTGGAAACAATACAGCCTGCTAGTCCAGATTTTCCAACATATTTGAACACCCGAGGATAGATAAAAGGATATATAACACTCACTGCAAAGCCTTCCAGATATGTGTTTATATCTTTTAGTACCCTAACATAACCAATTATGACACCTAGCAGAAGCAGCATGGCTCAGGATCAGCAAGTTTTGCCTTCAACCAACATCAGGGTATATGTGACTCAGCTGTCAACAAGTGATACTCTTTCAGGTAGAACTTGTCTACTATATTTCTTCCGCTGCTGTGCGGAGTGCATGGGTCACTATTAAACTTTGAATTCGAGATGGAGCAGACTGATGGGGCTCCCATCAGTTTTCAAGCAGCAGATTTTACCTGAGTGTTTCATGAGCGAGCTTGAGGAGAATAATCACAGTTTCCTCAGTCAACCACAAGTCTTGATAAGTTTGACGAAGTGCCTTCTTTTATTGTTCTAACAATATAACTCACTGAATGACTATGACAATAAAGATACGGGATAGTACATGATTACTTAATATGGTGTTTTAACATGTATTTAATTGGTACACGAAAGGACACAAATCTCTTATTTAAAATGAAAATCTTAGTTAAATCACTCCAATTAGTGCAAAAACCCAATTATCGACAGTCAACCATGCCATACAAGAAATGAAATGCATAAAGGTATGGCAGAGTCTTTACTGCTGAAACAAAAGCAATAGCAAGCTATAGACTTCAATAGATACCAGCTATAGGCAGACTTTCTGTATAATTTTGTAACCTGTTATTTCGTATTGGAAGCTGACTAAGCTAAGTTAGGACAAATGACTTTGTGCTGCAACACTGTCAACACGTAAGTGATTGTAGATAAAAATAGGAATAACGAGACCTTTTACATGAAAATTCCTCCGTGTTAAAAACTGACATTTCTGGAGATATTTAAAGTGCCGATCAAGAGGTTTCTCTCTAAGAAATTATGGACCAGCCAGCCTATTGCTACCTACAGATTAAATCAGGAAAGAACTTGGCAAGCTGATACATGAAATGTAGTCTCAGTAGGAGGAATCTGGACTGTAGTTAGACCTGCAAATATTTAGTCCTGATTACGGTAAGATATCTTTTGCAAACTAGTCTACCCTGGGAATTGTTTTTACCATATCTTAACATATCTTAACACATCTTACATAAATTGAAATAGAATTCATTCCTTTCACATGGAGATTTACAGTCACCATGTCCTGGGAACCAGAACCACAAGTAACAATGAGCAATTGAAAAACTTAAAATGTTACAGAGGAGATGACTTGTTTCCCAATTGGATGATAACCAGAGATCCACTCATATTCATTCAAAGCCTTCTCAGAAATATTTGTTCCCTTTTGACTGGACCACACAACTCATCAGAAACTGTACAAAATGGGCTTTTTATTGCTTGCCGCTTCACTTCCTGAAGCTGAAACATCCCCATAAAATAGACAGAGAAAGTGACTGCTGCATGCACTGTTGGGCCTTAGCCTTAATTAAGGCCTTCGTCATATGAATCAATGATCTGACACAGAGGCTGGTCAAGTGATTAAATCAGTACCTCCCCCTTGAAGAAATCTAGGAAGACCAATTTCAACAGCCTGGGTTGTTCATTATATCAAAGTTATTCTTCTCAAAGACACCACATTAGTTGCTGCAGGGAAGTCTCCAGCCTCACAGGCTCTCCTTTGCTCCCCAAGACAATTACAGTTCTTACTGAATAACTCTATCACACGGTTTACCACTGGGACCACCATGTGAAGTGATGGCCTGGTCTGGACACACCCAGAGCCCTCTTGTCACAGATCTTTGAACACAAACCACCTGGACGGGCCTTCTCTTAGCTTTAGTCCAATCACAGCAAGTGTAAAGCTGAGCTCAATTCAGCCATGCTGTTCTCTTACCTTTGCTGCCTGGTTTTCTACATATGGGGGCAGAGCACTCTTGTGCTTTGTGGAAAGCATCCTTAAAGATTTGCCAGCTCTGTTCTGCAACCTTGTCCCCAAGGACTATGTCCCAGAGGTTCCTACCAAGTAATTTCTTGAAGGGCTGGAAGTCTGCTTTCCTGAAATTTAGGGTCCTGGCTATACTCCTCACCTGTCCCATATCCCTCTGGACCTTGAACTCCACCAGTGCACAATCACTGCAGCCCAGGCTGCCTGCAACCCTAATGTCACTGATGAGCTCACTTATATTAATGATCATCACGTCTAGTATTGCACCACCTCAGGTGGGGGTCTCTATCAGCTAGACTAAGAAACTATCTTCAATGCACTTCAAGAGTCTCCTGGATTGCCTAAAGTTGTCGTGCTACTTTTCCAACATATGTTGGGGTGGTTGAAGTCCCCAAGCAGGATGAGAGCTTGTGAGCGTGAAGCCTCCTGTAGCTGGAGGAAGAAGACTTCATCGGTTGGCTCTCCTTGATGAGGTGGCCTGTAGTATACACCAACCACAAGGTTCTCATTGGTTCTTTTGTCTTTAATTTTGACCCACAGGCTTTCAACCTGTTTATGGCTACTCTTCAACAACAGCTCTTCACATTCTATCCCTTTCCTGAGATAGGGGGCAACGCCTCCACCCCTCTTACCCAATCTGTCCCTCCAGAACAGCCTGTAGCTGTTGATAGCCACACTCCAGTCATGGGATTTGATCCTGGGCTCTTACCTGTGGCTAAGTCTTCTCTTGTGCCTTGGAGCTCAGGGTGTGATCTCTAGCTTTCTTTCACTAGGACTAGGGCTGTTACCTGTTCATGCTAAAGGAGAACTAGACTTGTTATCCAAGTCTGTGTTCAGCTCTAGCTTCCTCTCACAAACTCTTACTATCCCAGTTTTTCTGATTCAAGGGTGTCTCTTTTTGAGAAACATGGTACTTCTCTACATGAAGCTTTTATTGAGAGTAGAGGAGGGAAAGGAAATTTGTATTCTCATTTATTTGTCAGCCCTAGTTGTACGCTTTGGTAATTTGCCTTGGAAAGACACATTTTATGAAAAATTTTACAGAGACTCCTGCTGCTTAGAGGATCATACAATCCATTTTATTAGCAGCAGCTAGGAGTGACTAGCACAATTTCAAACAAGAAGTTGGCAATAGACATCCCACCAATAACAGTCTTTCTCAAGAAGCAATACTGATAAAAGATCTGTCTTACTAGACATATTCTTTGCCTGATTGTAAAATGGACAAAGAAAAGTAAACTAGGGAAAAAAAAAAGCTTTTGACGAGTACTATGCTTAAATTGGCAGCTTTCAGAGAAAAAGACTATAATGCTACTTCACAAAAATCTGACTGATGTGACAATTTATAATTCCTGTGACATATTAAGAGACTGTTTAGGTATTTGTAGTTATATACTCCTTCAGGCAGTTACAAATCACATAGGACCTTTCATACATTAAAGAAAATCTTAAAGCAATGAAGTTAAACCACTGTAGCACAGTTGTGGGATCAAAATGTCCTTGTGTAGCTCCCGCTCTCAGCCAGGTCAGCAGCTAAACATGGGGGCAGCTTTAGTACCAATTCTCCCCCCAACCCTCCAGCAAGGGAAGATGTGAAAGGGAAATGAAAGAAAGGGAGACACAGATGGGTTCAGGGGCAGACAGACAGACAAGGTCCTCCCTGAACGTCATCAAAGAAGAGGGACTGACCCTCGTGATCCCTGAGCTTTATACTTAATATGATGTGTATAGTGAGGAATAATTCTTTGGCCAGATCTGGGTCACCTGTCCTGTTCTTCCACTCCTTCCTGCAGGTGCACCTTTAGAATGGTCTTGATTTACGTGTGAATAAGTGTGAGCAGTGGCCTCTCTACATACCAACCTTGTTATCTTGGTGATAACTATCAGGCTTGTCACTTCTAGAAGCAGCCACCTCTGAAAAACTGTGTTGGTAACTTTCAGAAACCGAAGTTACTCAGAAGAGGCTTAGCTCAAAAGTTAAGGAATTGGTTCTGCTTTGCCCAAACCAGAACATAGAATCAAGCCAAAGTGTTTTGACTTGAACAGGATTCTCAAAGTTGTCTTATATCGTAGAATCATAGAATCATAGAATGACCAGGTTGGAAGAGACCCACCGGATCATGGAGTCCAACCATTCCTATCAAACACTAAACCACGCTCCTTAGCACCTCATCCACCTGTGCCTCAAACACTTCCAGGGAACCTGACTTAATCACCTCCCTGGGCAGCCTCTGCCAGTGTCCAGTGACCCTTTCTGTGAAAAATTTTTTCCTAATGTCCAGCCTAAATCTGCCCTGGTGGAGCTTGAGGCCATTCCCTCTCGTCCTGTCCCCTGTCACTTGGGAGAAGAGTCCAGCTCCCTCCTCTCCACAACCTCCCTTCAGGTAGAAGCAATGAGGTCTCCCCTCAGCCTCCTCTTCTCCAGGCTAAACACCCCCAGCTCTCTCAGCCGCTCCTCATAAGGCCTGTTCTCCAGCCCCTTCACCAGCTTCGTTGCTCTTCTCTGGACTCGCTCCAGAGCCTCAACATCCTTCTTGTGCTGAGGGGCCCAGAACTGAACACAGGACTCGAGGTGCGGCCTCACCAGTGCCGAGTACAGCAGGATAATAACCTCCCTGGACCTGCTGGTCACGCCGTTTCTGATCCAAGCCAAGATGCCATTGACCTTTTTGGCCACCTGGGCCACTGCTGGCTCATGTTCAGTCACTGTCAACCAGCACCCCCAGGTCCTTCTCCTCCAGGCAGCTTTCCAGCCAGGCTTCTCCTAGTCTGTAGCTGCACACGGTTGTTGTGCCCCAAGTGCAGGACTCAGCATTTGGCCTTGTTAAACCTCATGCCGATGGACTCTGCCCAGCGGTCCAGCCTGTTCAGATCCCTTTGATATATGATCATAAGCAAAGTTGGAAAACTTGCCTGCACAGCAAGTAATTTGGCACAATAGGATCAGGCACAACTAGAGGCCTGTATTCAAAGGCACTTAAAGCATCAGCCACTAGTTTTGACCACCAGTGTCTGAAGGGATTTGCAGAGCTTTCTGTATATACCTGGAAAGAAAATTCAGATTTAGTTTCATCTCAAAGAAGTCTAGGTCACACACTCCAAAGTCTCCATAAAACCAAAGGGACACATGTAAACAGGCCAAAGATACACTCTGTTTCCAAATTAGGTCATGAATGCCGACAATCACAAAGTAGATACAATTACTGTAGAGTAAGCAAAACAAATGGCTAAAAATGATTATACACAGAGTAGTTAATAGTGGTTCACTATGAATCTGAAGGCTCTATTGGATGGGCATCCATGAAATTCTGTTCTGGATTTAAGACTGTTTGTTATTTTCATTAACAGCTTATATGAAGAAACTGAGAAGATGATTAATTAGGCAATGACCCAAATTCAAGTTCTAACCTGACAGTACAGATTCATAAGCTGTGTTCACATTTAAACAAAAAAGTGCAAGAAGAGAGTATTTTTAAAAGGCAATTGCTTTCTGTTTAAATGGTAGTTTCTTTTGTGAACACTTAGGAGTTTTCTTGAGAAATAACATAGAATTCAAGCAATTTTTAGCAGACGCTGTGAGTGAACTTGTATAAAAACAAAGCCAACTTCTTTGCACACAATAAACATTTTTATTTTCCTCCATGTACTAACAGACACATTTGGTAATGGGGTCCTAAAGAGAATGACTTCAGATGAACCAAGAGCACTGCATGTTTTAATTGACAAAATGTAAGCAATTGTAAGACAAAATTTGTGAGTGCTAAATACTGAAATCAGTATTAATATATCTTGTTAAATTGGATGATGCGCAGCACCAAAATGCCAAATTTTCTCGTTGTGACCTACTTAAAAGATACACTTCAGCTTTCTGAAGTGTCTAATTTAGTCATGTAATTTTAGGACCATAAATTAGAACAGATTAATTCCACCTAATATTGCTGTTTACCAAATCTGTATTGTGTTATAATTGCAAACATGCAAACTATAATCAATACTGAAAAAAAAAAAATGCAACAGATCCCTTTCCCCAGGCACTGAGAATGATCAGGATCCAGCAACCAGTTTTGGGACCACCTTTTCATTCCACTCAAGCCTGCAGGCCACATGTTGAGCAATGCTGGCATTTAACAGCAAACCACTACAGAAGTCCAGGTCTGTGTGGACTAGAGACAGTCCAGCCACAGCAGCTCAGGCTTCATCACATGCTGCTCACTGTAGCAAGCAAGACCCCATACACATCCCCCTCTGCCCAGGGGGCTGGCAGTTTGGGATCAGTGACAGTTTAGGCAGGTGTTAAGCCTCGAGGAGAGCTCTTCATGATGGCTCTGCTAGAAAGCCTCAGCAGCCGCTTTCCCCTCCCTTCTCTGGAGCAGCTTTTACTCTGAGGGTCTCACCCTTAGTCCCTGCTGCAGCTGTGTTGTGGCCGTGGCCAGGCTTGGCTGCTGCACCTTGGCAATTTGCACCTCAGCCATCACCCCCTGAGTTGACTCTTCGCCTTGACCATGGGCATGTCTCATGACTATGACCACCAGACTGTGTCTGACCCTGGCTACCACATCCAAGCACACACTAATCCCAATTTTGACTTGCAATGATAAACGTTGCTCTCTACAACTACCTGAAAGGAGGTTGTGGAGAGGAGGGAGCTGGCCTCTTCTCCCAAGTGACAGGGGACAGGACAAGAGGGAATGGCCTCAAGCTCCACCAGGGGAGGTTCATGCTGGACATTAGGAGAAAGTTTTCCACAGAAAGGGTCATTGGGCACTGGAACAGGCTGCCCAGGGAGGTGGTTGATTCACCTTCCCTGGAGATGTTTAAAGGACGGGTGGACAAGGCACTGAGGAACATGGTTTAGTGTTTGATAGGAATGGTTGGACTTGATGATCCAATGGGCCTCTTCCAACCTAGTGATTCTATGATTCTATGATTCTATTGCTGATTTGGACCTCAGACCTTCCATGTCACTGTGGCCTTGTCTGGCAAGTCTGGACTCTTGGCTGAAGCCGCTATCACAAGATCTGCTCTGCTTGCTATGATCAGGTGCTGCAGGATTGCACCCTTGTTGGTGAGGACACTGTCTCTGCGTTCACTGTGCTTGGCTCCTGGCTCCTCTTCCTGCTGAAACCTGTGATATTGCAATTTGTTTGCTACAGTGATTAAAAACTCCACATCTATGGGCAGACTCAGAGAAGCAGGATGAAATGCTCATGGTTAGTGAGCAGTGTATGGAGAGCATGTACAATAAAGCATGTTGTCAATATGAAAAATGCCAAGTCTGGTAAAAATAGAGGGAAATTCTTGTATGAAAAAGTGTTCACATTTTCAAATATCAGGTTCAGAGGAGAATTGCCTTAATTTTAAGTGATCTCTTCTAAAAGAGCTATATTTAATGTGACACAGAATTATGATAGATATGACTATAGCTGAGTATCTCATAATTTCTCCTCAAGGTTCACTTCACTCACAAACCCCTCTGATGCACTGTAGAAGGATAGCAATTTTGGAAAAAGATGACATTTTTGATAAATAAATTCCACATTTACTCTAAATTGCCACTTGTTTACACCGTCAATTTCTCATCTGTGTTCTGGAAATCACCAACCCAAGGAGCTCTCTTAATGCCACACATAAAGGAAGACATTCAGTTAAACAGTGAACGGGAAGATGTTAGAAGGAAAATTGAGGGCTCCTATGAGAATTTTCCTCTCTGTGTGAAGTGATTGACCAGATGAGCATGCAGATCAGTCAACAGCTGCAGGTTAATAGCATTCCTAGAATTATATTTTCGTTGAACAATGCCAGTTGGTATTATCTCTCTATACATAGTAAAGAATTAAAAACAAAAACACACAGCTCCCTGTCCCTGCCAATTACAACCATATCCTAATTCCTTGAGCACTAATTCTGGGTAAGTACACATTTGACATGTCATAGCATGGTTTCTACTTAGTAGCTTCCAGGTTTCTTTCAATTAAAACTTCTGAAAGCTTTAATCTTTGAAGGTGAATAAATGAAGCACTTTTTGTTCTGTGTTCTGACTTTTCAAATTATTCTCCATGATTTTTCTCAGCATTTTGGTGACTGAGGGCAAATAGTACATAACAAATCTGGTGACCTTCAACACGGGGTTACAGCATTGATAGATAAGGGAAGAGCAACTGATGTAATCTACCTGGACTTGTGCAAAGCATTTAACGCTGTCCCACATGACATCCTTGCCTCTAAATTAGAGAGACAGCGATTTGGTAGATGGACCACTCAGTAGATAAGGAATTGGCTGAAGAGTCAGATTCAAAAAATTATGGACAACAGCTCAATATCTAAGTGGAGACCAGTGACAAGTTGTGTTCCTCAGGGGTTCATACTGGGACCAGTGCTGCTTCGAGGTCCTGTACATGGGTTGGAGCAATGTCAAGCACAAATATGGACTGGGTGGAGAATGGATTGAGAGCCATGAGGAAAAGGACTTGGGTGTGTTAGTTTATGAGAAGCTCAACATGAGCTGGCAATGTGCACTTGCAGCCCAGAAAGCCATTTGTATCCCAGGCTGCATCAAGAGAAGTGTGGACATCAGGTTGAGGGAGGTGATTCTCCCCCTCTACTCCACCCTTGTGGGATCCCACCTAAAGTGCTGCATGCAGCCCTGGGGCCCCCAGTGTAATAAGAACCTGTTGGAGTGAGTCCAGAGGAGGGCCACAAAGATGATGGGAGGGCAGATATGACAAGTAACTGGATTTCACCATATTGTTAATGGGGAAGTATCTCTTTACTGCACTTTCATTTCTGTTTCTTGGAGTTATTAATTTATTGAGTTAGCTTCTAAGTAGTTTAAGAACAAACATTACTCAGGCTGGCATATAATTACTAATATTTAACAGGTGTATTTTTTTATGAGAAATCATTATTAAAATAGCAGAAGCATCCACAATGGATAATCTCTATCTTCCCGCCATAGTCAGTGTAGAAAGACAGATCCTCTAGAAAGTGATTTACAGCAAGAGTATAACCATGCTGTCTTTTATAGATCAATGAAATTCAGATTTAAACTAAAGCCTAACGTGGACCCTGCCTTTCTTGGCTGACTACAGAAGGAGCTAAAGGAGGTTATCTTCACAAGACCAGAGATAGGCATTAGCAATGACCTTTTGTAATGCTTGATTAAACTACTGAAGCTGAGAAGTATACTGTCCCAAGATTCTCTAGAAGGCTAAAAGAAATTAGGGTCTTACATTAACAGGCAAATGGCCCAAGCCAGAAAAACGCATGTGGTTTGCCTGTTTGGTGAAAAAAAATTATTTCTCTGTTTTCCTCGCTCATTATCTGGGATTAGTTAAGCAGAATTATGGGCCACAGAATTTCACCCAAGTCAAGGAGCTGGGAGGAAGAGGATGTTTGGAATACTTTCTAATGCCTGATTTGGTTCTTCTGGTACATGGCAGGAAGCAGTAACTCTTGTCACGGCTTCTGTTCTGAGACATAGAATCACAGAATACCAGATTGCAAGGAACCTCAAGGATCATCTAGTCCAACATTTCTCGGCAAAAGCAAAAGAAGATGGGCCAGCACCCTGTCCAGCTGAAGTTTAGAAGTGTTCACTATTGTGGAATCCACCACTTCCATGGTGAGAAGACCAACTGTATCCTGGATTGCATCAAAAGAAATGATGCTAGTAGGTTGAGGGAAGTGATTGTCCCCCTGTACTCTGCCCTCAAGAGACCTCCGCCTGGAACATTCTTTCCACTTCTGGAATCCCCAGCATAAGGATATGGAACTGTTTGAATGGGTCCAGAGGAGAGACACAAAAATGACCTAAAGAAGATCTCAAATGAAAAATAAGTCATACTATAGAGTTTATTCACAACTATGAGCTGGTAGCAAAAAAGAAAAAACCAAAACAAAATCAAACCAAACCAAACAAAACAAAAACCATTGGGTTTTGGATTGCATTTTATATTTAGACACTTACTTCTTTTTCTGGATTGAATTCCAAGGCACTAGAAGGGATGAAGAAGATAAACTCCTTCAAGACCTCCTGATCTAAATAGAATAATTGCAGTGCAGGTGAGAGGATATTTCTTTTGATTTATTTGACTTTCATACATTTTGGAGAGTCTCCAGTTCTTGAGTCAGGTTCTTCTACTTGATGACAGTAGACAGATGAAGCCGACAAGGATAATCCAAGACAAGTCCTAAGCAAAAGAATACAAACAGCTTTTCTATTCAAAACTAAAATCACAGGATTTTTCCCTCTTCCCTACTCCCTCAAAAGTTCTTGATTTACTGCCCTGAATTTCCAATCAAAGCATTTCATTCAAAACTGAGAAGCCAAATAGACATTGAATTAATGATTAGAGTAAGAGAATTTGCATCTATAAATTATGGCAAAAGTGCACAGTACCCTGCAAAAGAAGCAAATAATAACTTTCTCAGAGGAATCTTTATTACATTTGAAAATTTAGAAAAAATATAAATTCAAATATCTCTGCTCTGCCCTATGAGTTTATTATTCCTTAAGATTTTACTAATATGTAATATATCATTCTTTTTAAATCATAGAAGACTGCACTGTCAAAAAGGATAGTTTTTCTTGCTAGAAAACATGTTTAGTTAGAACTCCATCCTGAGACATGTCAGTGAAGTCTTCATGTATCAGTGTTTGCCCAGGCAAAACTTGTATTTGTTCATGTAAATGTCCAGCTAGAACATACAAACATCGGTTTGTTTGCGTAAGGAAGATATTTTTGCTGGCAACAGTTTTTGAAAGTGTGGCCTAACATCTAGTCCCGAGCTATTTAATGGCCTTCAAAAAATGTTAACAGGCATTTTTTCCTGAAGTTTGTCAAAATATAAGAAATTTCAAAAAATCATTTGTGTATTCAGGTTTGACCATTCTGAATCTCAAATACAGCATTTCAGAAAGAATAAATTTTACACAGAAGGAAAGAGCATCTCTCATTGAAGTCGGAGCCTGTGAAAATGAAAACATTTGTTCAGTTCCTCTACTGCAGCAAACTTTTCTGACACTGGGCAAGTATCTTAATCGCTCAGACGCTTAATGCCTTGTAAAAAGTGGCAACATTGATGTTTATTTTTCCTGTCTTGCTTCATTAGCCTTGAAGGTCTTGGGAAGCAGGATTGTTCCTGATTATGTGTGAACTACAGGAACTACAAGGAGCAGGAGTGGTCAATGTGCAATTAAAACAGTAAAAACTTTCAGTACAACATTTCTAAACACTTTTTCTTAAGTGCTCCTTAGAAAAGGGCAGAGGGAGAGAAGTTCTAACTTACCTTTTTTTTTTAAGGTTCTATTAAGAAAATATTTACTCTGTCTTCTGAACACTGAAAAATACAGAACAAAAACAATTCAATAATGTAAGTATGTTGTCATTACATTTCTAGTATTAAAATTTAGCTAGTAGAATCACAGAATCATGGAATGGTTTAGGTTTGAAGGAACCTTAAAGACCACCTAGTTCCAAGCCCTCTGCCATGGGCAGGGATAACCTCCACTGGATCAGGTTGCTCAAAGCCTCATCTAACCTGGCCTTGAATACTCCCAGGGATGCAGCTTCCACGACTTCTCTGGGCATCCTGTGCCCATCCTCACAGTAAAAAATTTCTTGCTAATATCTAATCTAAATCTCCCCTCTTTCAGCTTAAAACCATTACCCCTCATCCTGTCACTGCATTCCCAAGTTAGGTTTGAGAACCATGACAGTAAGATCACATTCTGCTGCTACTTTTCTAACTAGTGGTATGGATTTTTTTTTTTTTTTGTTTTCCACATGAAGTTCTGGAAGATTATGTTTAATGGGGGAGGTGGGTACAGATACTTTACTTTTTTTGCAGAGGTTTGCATGTGAATGCAGGAGACCACAGAGTGATGTAAGATAAAAATTGTGTTACTTCTGTCAGAGAATGTAGCTATTCCTTTGCAGCCTGGACTGAAGATTAATCACTTTTATGTCCGTCGCAGCAAACAGGCAAATTTGTGTCACAGGTAAAACCACCACTTTTTTTCACATTTTCAATACTTGTAATTCAGTGTCTTCTTCACAGTAAAAAAGAGCACAGCTTGAGGCCATGGACAATATTTGTGAAAATGAGCCATGAGAAAAGGAACACCAAACATGCAAGTTGTTTTGAAGCATCACAGGACTGAAAGGCAACTGTAGGTATGGCAGTATAAACAATTGACTTGATGTTGGCTGACCATCAGCCATTAGCTACTTTTTCTGCACTGAAATAAAAGAGCAAACCGTGTCCCATTTCAAAACAAATTAAACTGTTACGCTTGTGCGAGTTTGGTGGGGATTTTAATTTTTCACCTATTTTACTATTAAATATAACTGACTTCTGACTTAAGTTTTTTGAATAAAAATTAAAATTTCTGTTTGGAAAAGAAAAATATTAAGTTGCTAACTTTTTTGTTAAAACAATCTGTATTCACAAATGTTTTATCTTACTCTGCGTACAAAGAAAGCAATCACAAATGTTTCACTCTACTCCACTTGGTAGCACTAGACATTTCTTGGTTTGCATTACTGGCATAGAAAAGGTTTGACAGCCTCCAAAAGCTCATGAGATTTGCTTCAAACCATCAATGTAAATATTTATGGCAAGATTATGGCTGTTTGAAATCAAATGAAGTCTGCCCGTACACTTCACGAGGCTGATGATGTAATTTCAAAGTGACTGAGCCTTATTGAATTTCAGGCTGTAGCTATGCTAGCAATAAGCTAGACTCACCTACTTGGAGCTCTGCAAAGATGCAAGATTCAGGCACAAAGGTGATTAAATATTTGGTGACAAATAATACTTTTGGGTCATTCTACTTTTCAATGCATTTAAGTGGCCACCGTCTTGCAGAGACTGGCAACCAGAGGGGAATGAAGACCCACGGTTTGTCCAGATATGTTAGCTCTCTTGTAGCAAGAAGAAGCAGCAACTGATCAGGTCACATTCATTGTTATGCTGGATATCCAGTGTCCCCGTTTTGACCAACGAAGCATTCTGATGCTCCTTTTGAGATTCAAGAACTTCTTTTGAAGTAGAGAACTTGTCATTAGTGAGAAATCATTGCATCAACATAGCTTTTTCTCTTCAACCCTGCATTTCCCGGCCTCTTCTATTACTGTTACCAAAATAAGACCTAGATTTTGTGAAAATAAAAGAATGTGGTTTGTTTTTTGATATCCTTATTGAGAAAACAAATTGCTGTTCCAATAAACAAACAGCCAGCTTCCACAGCTATTTCACTGCAGAAACAGTGAGTTCATGAAACATTCCACGTGCCACCTGTATTTCTCCCCTAAATTCTTTTGGTGAAAGCCCTGATCCTCTGTTTCTATTGCCTCAGAAAGTAGTCAATGAAGAGCCTAATTAACTGATTCTCAGGTCACCAGACAGTTTTGAAGCAACCATATAATTTGGCTTTTGGAGCAACCATATAATTCTTCTCTTCTTTTTCTCTTTCTCCCACAAGGGTCAAGCTGAATTAGCACAAGTGCCTGGAACAAAAAAAAAAGAAAATATGTATGGTAATGTTCATCCTTTATTTCAGAAAGGATCCTATTTTGTCTCCCACGGAAAAAGCTGCGCTATTTCCAGCCAGAGGTTACAGAAAGTTATACAAACCTCTTAATGCCGCATGTATCTAGGTGGATTTTACATGACTAGGTTATAGTCATAATTTATTTGTTATTTTGTAGGTTTATTTATCTTAAAACAATTCCTATCATGTTACCAAGCACTTGCAATTGATTCCAGCTAAGTCAGGCATCCCTTGGGTGGAAATACAGAGACAGAACTGATACATCAGTTTAATGGCACTCACATATTCTTTGTGCCATGAGGACCTATGTGTAACCTATTAGGAGCAGTTCCCTGTCCCATTTTTGCTACGGAGCTGCACAAAAGTTCAGAGAAAGGATGAGCAGGATGTGTTCTGAAAGGTCAGTTTCTGATCTTAATTATTCTGATGTAATTCCATTGAATTATATGTCCTATTTTTGCCTGTGAAAAGATGATCTAACGTGTACCTTGAACCCTGAATTTATAAACACGTCTTTCTTATTCCTTGCTCCCATTTTTCTGGTGGATGGCTTTATAGGACTCCAAATACCAAGGAAATTGCTGTGCTATAAAGAGTGGAACAGAATAGAATTTCTTTTCTTATTTTTTTACTGAGTCTGAGGAAACAATACCAGGCCTAACACTAGCCAGTGGTGTTCAAATAATAGGTTGCATTCCAAATCACATGAATTTCAGGCACTCAACAAGTTTGCCAAATGATGCATTGCTTATTTTATCCACAATATAGGGGTTAACCATAGGAATAGAATTTTAAGAATCTTTAAGAGACTGCTTACAGAAGTGTACTAATGCCATGTGTATAGAAATATACCAACAGGGAAAACACAGATAAAAGTATTATTTAAATGTAATAGAATGTACATTGCAAATATAACAGTGCATCCATTACCAGTTATATGTGCTTTTAAGAATTTATTTTTATTTTCTTTTCAGCAAAAAAAAAAATGGGCCACTAATTTCAGGTAATATCTTCTGATATAAAAGCAAAACAAGAAATACTTGCCTGAGAAATTGTTCTGTTTAAAAACATAAATATATATATTACTTTCTACTGCCTTAAACCAGGTAAGGCAGAAAAAGTATGAAGGACACTTCCATATGAACCATACTGGTTCCACCTTTGTTTCATGTACAAACTTGTCAGCTTCAGTTGCTTTCATGTAATTTAATATTTTGAGCAGAACTAGATACACGCTCCAGTGTCCTCAACAGGTAGATGTCCTCTTAGTCTACAGCAAACATTCTCGGCCATTTGTCATCTCTTGTTCCAAGCCCCATGAGTTCTTTTTTTCCAGACTTTCCTCCCTCGGATGAACCTGTAGGCTCATGTAACAAAACACACTGTATGCTCATAGTCAATTAACCGATTTTCTGTAATTCAGAAATCTAATGGTTTTCTCAGCTCAGATAAGCATGTGGAATTGGTACAAATCCATTGTATAATATTAATTTTAAAAGAGTAATTAATGGAAACGTAATTTTAAAATATCTTGTCTCTGTGTGATATGGTCTCATCAGAAAATTCACATTCAGATATTGACTATTGTTACATATGCAACAACCACAGCTATTTCAAGAGGTTTTGTGTGAAAATACAGTGGATGTTCTCTAGATGCCAATCATTCACAAAGTAATCTGATCTTTTTAAGAAGTTCTGACCTCTGCAGTGCGTAAGTGAAGTTCAAGGCCACGAATGAGAGAGGAAATCAAATAATTAAGAAATCGGAGCAACAGAAGTACAACACCAGTGCAAATATACGAGACAGAAAACTCCATTCACTTATCTTGCATGACTTTTTGCAGTCTGTTTTTCATAGCTCTTCATGATGGGTGGTGAGGCACTGGCACAGGTTGCCCAGGGAAACTGTGGATGCCTCATCCTTACAGGTGTTCAAGATCAAGTTGGATGAGCCTTGAGCAGCCTGGTCTGGTGGGAGGTGTCCCTGCCTACGGTAGGGGAGTTGAAACTAGGTGATCTTTAAGGTCCCTGCCAACCCAAACTATTCTATGATTCTATGATTCCATGATTCCATGATTCTCTGGCTGGATATAATCACTGTCATCTTCCATGAACTTTAGATCTTGGCCTACATACAGGAATGTAAATGTTATTAAATTCTGCATGTCATACAACTATGAAGAATAATAAATGGGGCTGACACTAGAGCAGGAAAGGTGCTAGCAGTTCTGGACGCCCTCTTAACAACTTACCCACTGATTTGTATCACAGTCATTCTACTCCTGTTGCTGGTATTTTACGTGAGACTTCTCAGGCTTAGTTCACTCTGTGTCATACTTTTTTTATTACGGTCAGTCACAAATTTAAAAGCCATGTAAAAAGCCTACTGAGGTGCTCGAGTATTCTTTATTCTAACACCACAGCACTTCAACTCATAGCTCACAAATCACTACTTTTATTGTTATTCATCTTCACCGACCACCCTTTTCTGAATATATAAGCTGACCCCGTCACTAAAAATTGCGTCTCAACACCAGGTGTTCCTCATCCTTACTGGATGCGCTTATCATACGTCCACATAAAGAAGTCCTTGGACCAAGATACAGACAGGCAGTATTTGCTTGTTCTCAGTGGTTGTTGTTGGCTAAATATATCCATTAGAGAAAAAGACAATCATACTCTTGCAGAACATTTTAAGTTCAATTATCCACAAGGTATTATTAGCAAGAAATGTTTCCTAGAAATGTTTCATTATCTTATATGTTGACAGTACTGGATTATTACTAAGCAAGCTCGCCCAACATCTTCTCATAATTTATATATATTTGGGAGTTCTTGCCACTTCAAGCACAGTTTTCGGAAGTTCTTTTATATCATGTTTTCTGTTGATTTCATGGGAAATTGATCATCAGAGTGTATTAGCAGAGCTTCAGAGTCAGCAAAGGCCATCTACACCACCAAAAGAATTTTGTAATTACCATTGCACTTTTTCCATTTCTGTTTTAAAAACTACTTCCTACCTTATCACAGAATAGAATCATAGAATCATTTAGGTTGGAAAATATCCTTAAGAGCATCAAGTCCAACAGCAAATCTAACACTGCAAAATCTACCATTAAACCACTTCCCTAAGCACCACATCTACACACCTTTTAACTACCTCCAGCGATGGCAACTCAATCACTTCCCTAGGCAGTCTGTTCTAATGCTTGATAAACCTTTCAGTGAAGATTTTTTTACTAATAATTAATCAAAACCTCCCCTGATGCAACTTGAGGCCACTTCCTCTTGTCCTATTGCTTATTACAATCACCCATCTTGTTATAGCCTCCTTTCAGGTCATTGTAGAGTAGTATCACTTCATATCAAATAGGCAGAGATTTCTTTCTCTCATTATACTCTGCAAAGATAAAACTTAACACTTTTCCTGGGAATCCAACTTTTTTATTTTCACCATGGTACTGGCTTGAGCTGTATCATCATATATCTTTTTGTAAAATCATATATTCTTATTATGTTTCCAACTTTTCTCAAGCAGTTGACGAACTGAAAATTTTCGAGCCACAGTATACTTATTTTCCTGTAATTCCTGCAGATTTTTGTTGTAAATCCTCTGTGTAACTGTTAAACTTATATATAAAGCTGTAAAAGTTATGGGGATCTTATCGGGCAAGAAATTCCTGCAGCAGTCTTTTATTTTGCCCATATGAAAACCTAAGGATTTTAAACCCAACTTTGCATTTACTTTGGGCTTGGGTTTTTTTTTTCAGAATTCCAGACCTAAGAAATAAATCCATAGAATTTGGACTTAACTCACATATTCCTATGTTCAGAAACTTTGTTGTTCCCTTATGCTCTGATTGTATCCTTATGCTCTTTAAAAAAATCATGCTTGCAGAAGTGACTCAGCTGCCTAGAAAATGTCCCTGAATCTTTGTCTTTATCCACTTCACCACCATGATACTCATTAAAACTGTTTATCCATCCTCAATATGACTGCATGCCTTATAGCAGATCTACAGTATCAATGTTCTCTGTACACCTCGATCAATGATTTGCTAAAGTCAGTTCTCAGTGACCAACATCATTGCACAAGTCTCACCTCTTATTTGGATTCTCTGCTTTAGCTATATCTCATCTCTTATTTCAATTACTTTAAAGGAGCATTTTCCTCTCTTGCACAATAGTAGCCTGAATTACAAGTATCTCCCCTTAGATTGAATATGTTTGTTGTCTTAAGTCAGCTTGTGGTCAATCTACTAGAAAAGAACTCCATCTCTGAATATGAAGGTGCTCTTGCAAATGCGATTGTGAGTACAAGGAGATGGGTCTTCAGATCAGCAAAGCTGATTAATCTGATTCCACAGTAAGCAGCCCTGCCACAGTTACAGTGCCGCCTTCTTTTCCTGCTTTAATACCTTAGTGTAAGGGTCATTTCAATGACAACATTGAGAGCTGGTATAGGTTCCTCTGAGTTCTCTTTAGATTTCATTTGCTGTTTCTTCAGTGGCAGCACACACACTGATATCAAGTTTGCTCACAGCTTGTTTCAAAGACAGTAACTGCACCAGCGGATATTTGTACTCAAAGGTTACATTTATTTTCCATTCTGCTGAGATTAGGATGTGCTTTTGAGATAATTACTCCACCATATTTGGCTGGGATTTCTGCCTTTGATGACATCCAGATGTTCCACATACTCAGCTCTTAGTCTATTTTTTTATACCTGCGTAATTTATCTGTATTATTGTTTATTTGTAGTATTTATTTAAGTTCATATCAAAAGGAGAAGCCTTTGACCGCTGGCCAAGCTAGAAGACCAGATCCTGACTCTGGCCCATCCCCTCCAGCTAGTCATGCCAGGAGGACTTGCAGCAGAACATGCTTGGCATAGCTCCCAAGGCCATGGGAACACACAAGAGCTGCCACCAGGACAGGAGACTAATTTGGAGTAGCAAATAGATTTAAGAAAGACCGAAGCAGCTCACAAAGCAGTGGCAGACAGAGGCAGAGCTAAATTCGCCAAGCAACACGTTCTCTTTGCTGCACTCCTTGCTCATTCATCTCTAGTGACTCAGTTTGTGAGCATAATTATATTTTTCTGCAGTGGTTGTTTGAGAGTACATTTTTATGACTGTATCATGGAGCAACATTTTAACTCACCCAAGATAAAGATTGTTTGTTTGAATAATTAAATTCCAGATAAAAGATTTGGCTTCTCCAAAGACGGCATAGAAGATCCTTTCCAGTATTCATGAAAAAGTGTTATAAACTAGATTTTTTTCCTAAATCACAACATGTATAAAATCATTCTTTATATAATGAGCTGTTTTATTGTTTCAATAATAAAAGGAACTCCTAAACAAATTTAAGTTATCCTATGTAGGATAACTTTCTGCAGCAGAAAATAAGCGGGACACTTGACTCCTTTGAAAAGCAGAATGATATTAACTTTCCATTTTTATTTATGTATTATAAGTTACTCTTTAGGGAGTCATTTTTCACAAACCAAGAATTATACATTATTAGATGTGTTGCAAACCAGTATTTAATATAATAAGTTGCAATATTAGAACTGAATATTTGTGGAAGCTACTAAGAATACCTCAGAAAGCCTGATAAACATGCCACTGCTAACCTAAAAAAAAGAGAAATTGGATACATCTGAATGAAAGCTGAAGTTTTAAGTGTCCAAGGAAGAGTCCTAAGTAGCAAATGAGTGGCAAATTCAAACTGGCCTCAAGAACAGTGTTTAGGTGTTAAAATTTAGGTCCACCCCATTACATTTTTTCTGTCGTGAACTTTTCTTCATCTGACAGTAACACAAACCCCATAACAATATTACCGGGTTTTATCATAAGCCATATAGAAATCTGAAAAGTAAGAACAGGCAGAGCTAAGTGAAAGAAAGAAAATAAGATAAATAAAAATCATTTTCTCTGAAAGACCTACAGAAAGGCAATAACACAAAAAAAAATCTATATAAAACAAGCTGGAGAGCAGTGAAAAACTGCATGAGAAGAAACGAAAGAACAGATATAGTGCTTCCAAGCCTATAGATATGGCTGCTGCTATAGAAATAGTGAAACTTTATCAGCTTAATAAGCACTTAGCAGGCAAGTTTAGGGTCATCCTAGGATGGGGAAGGAAAGACTTCTCAAGGTTTATCTATCTCAAATAGATAAGTAATAAAGAGAGCAATGAATGAAAAGTTTCAAGTGTTGCTATACAAAACCACACCACCAAAAAAAAAAAGAGAAAAATCTTGGGAAGAGAAATGTAACCCATCCCATCTCAAAGTAGAAAAGGAGTCATTGAAAGATTGCAGCTAAATCCTTACAGTTGCAGAAAGTTGTAATAGAGGATTAAAGCGAACAACGGGTTTAAAAATGAAATTATTTGACCTCTGTAAGATACTTTTCATGAAAGTAGAATTTTTGCTTCCTGGAAAATTCTGACATTCCTCTCCCATTTCCAAAAACAAAGTAAATGTTTCTAATGCTTCTTGCAAGACATTTTTTTAACTCACTTAAGATAAACTTACAGGAAAATTTTTAATTCTGACCTCTTTCTTTTTTTTCTGAATTTATAATATCAAACACACTCCTAAATGAAATGGTATTCCAAAATGGAATATTCAAGTATTCTGCCATAAAAAGGATATTGAAAAGTTACCAAAAAGCTTTGTTTTTATTGAAAGCAAAGCAAACACACCATAGTAAATCCTGTTACGTTCCTACAGAACATTTATAACCGAATTAGTTGGCATTTCCTCCCTGAGAAACATTCTGCTCACAATTTCTGAGCCCCTTCACTGACAAGTGCAGGGAATCACTGCTCTGTCCCAGGCAACCCACCATACACACACGCATCCTGCTGAGCTGACAAGATGTCTATTGAGAATGCTGACATTTTTAAAGTAGAAAAATTATTCACAGAGGGGTGTCTTGGATATTTTCTTCTTGTGCTACCCCTGACACAACATTTTTGTCCATTGTTTTCCTCCAGACCATGCCTAGAAGCAGCATCTAGTCCTTTAGTAAGACATTTAATGTTATTGCATGATTACATGGAAGATTTTGGATAAAAATAATAAAACTAATAAAACTAACCTGTGGAGACAAAACATGGAGTTAATGGGGTGGTTTTAAACCATTATCTTTAAAATTGTTCAAAAACATTTAAGAAAAGTTCAAAGTGTGCTACCAGAATGCTGTGATTTAACTGTGAAGGTTTTGTGATGCACATCAGGCTTCAGTTAACCATGTTAAAGAATCACATATATTTCATCATAATTTACACAATTAGCTGCCATTGATTTTTATATTCACAATTGTATTTGAAAGGTCATCTACTCTCGAAAATTATTGCATTGTTAAATTATTGCATATTTTAATCATTTGAGATTAATAGATTTTTAAAAGTGCTCAAGAAAGTACTACCACCCTTTCCTATTTGTCCAACTCATCAGAGAATTCGTAAAGACAGAAAATGTCTGGTTTTCTCCTCACCTCCCCTTTTAGGATGACTTGCTGTAAAGATCCGATCACCTTGAGGTGCTCAGGGACATGGCTTAGGGGCAGATGGGAATGGTTGGACTCGATGACCCAAGAGATCTCTTCCAATCGGGTGATTCTATGATTCTATCTATCTCTGTTCATACCCCTAGACACAAAGGTCCCTGCAGTACAACATTGAAAACTGAATCGTAACGTTCACAGAGAATCTCTCTAGAAGATTCACTTGACAGCTGTCTGAAGTCATAAATGCTTTGTTACTAGTAAATTTTAGATTATTATATGACTATGCCAGAAAGGAGAATCCCACAGAAGCTGTAAGACTGAAGATAGATACACACGGTTTATCTTACACATAGTGAAATGGAACTAGCACAACCAAAATCTTTAGTCAAAACTGAACACAAACAGGAAGCTAAAGGAAAACGTGTGTTGTTTTGGCTCAGTTATGTATAATTTTGCATGAAGTACATCAGTTTATTCAAGTAGAAGAGCCTCTATGGATCCACAGATCTCGACAGATATGACAGGAAGAACTGAATATACAGTGGTGACCATTACATGTAAATATTCTGAATACAGCAAACACAAGGTTGTATCTGAGATACAGGTTTCAGGGAGTACACAGGTAATAGGCATGCAGTCTTGTCTCCTGTTAGGCAGAAACTTCTGTCTTAATATTGATTTTATAATGGCAAGTACCAAGTTAGAAAACCAGAGTATTGACAAAACAGCTTTTATTTTCTCCTCATGTCATCCAGGAGTGTCACTCATTAAATCCAATCTATAACTGCAACAAGCTATTATGAACAGCAGTTATGAATGTATTTCATGGTGCCATGTGAAGCCTGTATTTAAGCACAAGCTTTTGTTACTTCTACAACTAACTATGCCAAAAGTTGTTTTCACGTCAAAAGGACGGGTCTTGTCGACAGAAAGTATGTGTGCATACAAAATGCATAATATCATAAAAGACTTAAGCACACACTTTTTCTTGCCTATGTGCATACCCTTGCCTTCATCACATTTTCTTACTTCATTTATGATCCTACTATATTTTACAATTTCATCCATGGACAGGACTGAAGTGTAAAAAATGCAGGAATCTTCAACCTGTTGCTCCATGTACACACTTGGAACGTAACTGCAAAAAAATAAGAAAAACACAATATCATCAAACTGAAAATGTTTCACAGCCACAGTGCATGAGCAAAGGTCAGTGTAGGAAATGACAGTCAATGAACCATCATCTTCTATTTCACATAATTCATGGTTTGGACTCTGTAAGTCATTATAATCTCAACAAGACTGAAAGCCCCTGCCAAATCTGCAGCCATTTCAAAGGCTCCTTTACACAACCAGAATTTTAGAAAGGAACAAAAAGATAGAGAAGACTCAGCTCAAAATATTTCAGTGCTAAATAATAAGATTAGGTGCAACGTTGCATATCCAAGACCAGTACGGACACAAAATGTCTACCAGTTATGTGAGATGTAGCTTCATTATGGTTGTATGTTAGAAATGTTATTCTGAAACATTAAAACACAGGCTACCAGATGCTGAATTGTGCATGACTTTTTAGTGTGTTTCTTTAATGCTGGTACACTAGAAACTGAAAAGTGAATGTTTGTATCTAGCAGTGGTTAGTGACAGCATGATCAGTGTACCAATCCAGTTTAGAAAAAAATCAGCTCTAGATCTTTTACTTCTATTTTCTCACATCCTTCTCTTTAGATGCTAACGAGATCACCAAATAAAATGAATTTCATTGATCTTTACCTAGGAAGTAAAAAGTAATAATTCCAGTCTCAAAGCCCATACACATAATTTGCACTCACAAAACTCAAAATAATTTATTCTAGACACCAAAATTATCTCTGACTTCCCATTCTGCTAACTCAGTTTTTGAATGAATCATACAAAATATTCAAGGACTACAACATACAGTGAAACCACCTATTACAATGAAAAGTAGCAGCTTTAAATACTTTCTGGTGAGGATCTCAACAGAATCCTTTGTAGCAGAGATATGGGGGGGTGTGCTTGAATGAGGTTTAGCAGAGCAATATTATACAAAACTTGAATAGTACAGGTTATGAAGTGTCAGTGTAAAAAGATATATGTGAATGCACAAGTACTCTAAAACACTGAACTTACTTAAAAGCTTAACTTAAATATGTAGGAAAAACAAGAATTTACAGCAAGTCTTTTTGAAGGCATAACAACTCACAATGCTGTTTGCTACAAGATGTAGCCTTTGGTGGGATTTTCACTGCCTGTCCTCAGGCTCACAGCATCAGATATGTGGCAATCCTGCTGAAGGCAAAAAAGCATGCATCTGGAAAATTATACGCATGTGAATAAGTTACAAAGTCCTTCAAAAGAGCATGGCCTTTTATTTTTTTCTGTTTTCTGAAGTATGAGAGCTAAATAGTCTCTACTTCCTCATATTATCTTCACAATGAATATCCTGTAGTGCTCTTGTTTTGCCCAACATTGTGTTTCAAACCTCCACTCTGCAATTTCACAACTATATTTCAATATTAGGATAGAAAAATGAAGAAAAGCAACATTTATAAACTTGAAAGAAAGAAGAAAATGACTAAGGTGAAAATCACTATGTCAGAATCTTCTACAACTCTCAGTAATAATTTCCTCCTCTAGAAAACAAATTTTCCAACTATAATATACAACAAATATGTAGAATCCATATTTAGCCCCTGCTAGAGACAGAAACTGCATTCTCTTTTCCTTAAGTCATTATTTCTGATCTTGATTTTCCTTGCTCAGTCAACACCTCCAATAGAGAAAAAAAAAAGCTGAGAAAAAATGTTTCACTAGGGCTTCATTATTTGACCAACTAATAATAAAATAAATAATTGTGGATAGATTTGGGTGGTTACATTTTTCAGATGCTATCTTCTTTATCATTCCTACTAAGTATCTTTTTCATTTTACCCTACACGTGTGGAAAGAGAATACAGCAACCAATCCTCTCAAGAATATTTTTCAGTACACTGTTACTCCCATTAGGCTATATCTTGGCATGAATTTTTAAGGAGCTCCTTATGATTTTAAATCCCATCCTTCCCATTCAGCTTAAAAGAGATGCCTACAGTGCCAAAAGTTAGTATTTTCATAAATGTTTCATCATAAATATTCACTTCTTTGCTTTCAACTCAACATTTCTGGGATCTTTTGAAATTATTTCTTCCTTATGTCTGCTGTGATCTTGAAAGCTGTTCACAGTCTAACTGTGGGCAGAGAGAAAGATCATGTATGTACAGGGTAAATTCTCCACTGTTGCTACTGGCACAGTTCCATTCAACAGCTCCCTTGGCACTCACAATGCTCTGCCTCTTTACACTAAAGCCTGGCCTACAGCTTAATTGCCCTTTCCCCTATAGTTCATATATCTATTTTACTTTTGTGGTATTTATATATGTAAAGCCTTAATACTTAAAAAAAATAGGTTATGAACTAAGCGAAGGAATGATCATTTCAAGCACGCATCCCATTCAAGTGTATGAGTGAGTGTATTCACATGAACACATCCAAGAAAACCTAAAAAATCATCTGCACATTTGCACTCAAGGCTGCTCTATGGGCTGTTTAGCTGCTGAAATACCTTAGACAAAGAAAACTGAGTGAACTAAAAAGGCCTTAGACCTTCCTTCACTGTGACCCTCAGTTTTGTGCTGCTTTCTTGAAGGTTGGCATCTGCCCTCTGTTCTCCAGGTGTCGAATTTTGTGAGTTGTTAAACCTACAAACAAGCTACTTCTCTGACTTCTTACTTCATTCTTGACATTGAAGTTTCGCTTCCAGTAAGAAAAACACTATGTAGTTTCTCATGTGCAGGTTTCAGCTGCTGGTGTCCCCCTGATCCCTGTCCTGTGGCAGCGTTTTAGCTTTTTTCAGAAAGATACCTGGGACACAGTGGGCAGAAATTCTTTGACACAATTTGCTTTTCCTTTAAAGAGTCTTCAGTTTTCCTTGTCAACAGTTCCCATACTTCAGATACCTCAACCCTCCTCCCATTTGTGCAGTAGGTTGCAGTATTTCTTCAGTGACCTCTTTTCCTCGTTACCCTAGGGATGGTTGCCCAGGCTTTTCGAAACAGGGATATAATCATGTTCAGCTGTTTTTTCTCCTTTGTTTAAGACATGTTCTCCCTCAAGTTAAAAAGTATCCATGAACATTAAACCGGATCAGGCCTGACACAACCAGCCAACATCAACAGAACACTCTGTCTTTAAGATGGCACAAAGGCACTGTTGTGCCGTTCCGAAGACGTGTGTACAGGCACAGAAGTAAAAGGTGTTAGGTACTGGGACCAGTGCTGTTTAATATATTCATCAATTATATAGACAGCAAGATCAAGTGCACCCTCAGCAAGTTTGCAGATGACACCAAGCTGACCAGTGCAGGTGCCATGCCAGGACAGGATGTCATCCAGAGGGACCTGGACAATTTGGAGAAGTGGGGCTGTGTGAACCTCATGAGATTCAACAGAGTCAAGTGCGAGACTCTACACCTGGGTGGGGGCAATCCACAGTTTCAATATAGGATGGGTGATGATGTGACTGAGAGCAGCCCTGCGGAGAAGGACTTGGGGGCTAGTTGATAAGAAGATCAACATGACTGGCAATGTGCTCTTCACAGCCCTGAAGGCCAATCGTATCCTGAGCTGCATCAAATGAAGCATGGTCAGCAGGGAGAGGGAGATGATTCTCCTCTTCTACTCTGCCTTCATGAAACCCCACCTAGAGTATTGTGTCCATTTCTGGAACCCTCAGCATAAGGAGGATATGGAACTGTTGGAACAAGTCTAGAGGACAGCCAAAAAGATGATCAGAGGGCCAGAGAACCTCTGGTATGAGGACAGGCTGCAAGAGTTGGGATTGTTCAGCCTGGAGAAGACAAATCTCCAGGGAGACCCTTCCAACCCAAATCCTTCTATGGTTCTTTATGTTCCTCTAGCACTGTACCATGCATGGCTACTTAGTGCTTCTGCAGTCTGGGAGATGCTAGAGTGCATTGGACACCGCTGTCAGGTCACAATGAGGAGAGGAGGTGCCTACCAGTCCATTCAGCACACAAAGCATGTGATGAACCTTGTGTGAACAAGGTAAGAGTCCACTACTGAGGACAGCACACAACACAAACAGCAGAACAGTACTGTCCTTGGGCTCACACCTGCTCATTACCTCCTTCCAGCCCAGGTATGACACATTTCTGTTTGGAAAAGAGCTGCAGGTCAGTGTCTCATTGCTTAGAAAAAGTGGGCAACAGGCTAGGGTATTCTTGCTTTTTCCATTTTACTGTCGTTCTGCTTTTACTTTCAAGTTGATATGTGCTTCCTTCCAGTATGGTGCTGGATCCAACACAACCTCCATTTTTTCCTTTTCTCCTCCATCATCATCTGATTCTTTCTACTGCCTCTCTTACATTTCAAAAATAAAATCACAGAACAGTTGAGGCTGGGAGGGACCTCTTCAGATCATCTAATCTACTCACACTGCTCAAAGCTAAATCTACAGCAGATTGCTCACAGAAGATGAAGACTCCAAAACTTTTCTCAGCAACCTGTTCTTGTGTTTGACCATGCTCACAATAAAAAAACTCAAATGTTTTCTTGTGTTTAAATTGGGTTTCTTGTATTATAATTTGTGCCCATTGCCTCTTGTCCTTTTGCTGGAAACCAATGAGAAGTTGCCCCTGACTTTATACCCTCAACCTGTTCTGTCTTGTTTGTACGTACGAGATACAACAGAGTGCCCTCCCTTGTCATCTCCTCAATCACTTGTGTTAGAAAGCTGACACTAATGCACTCCAGAAACCTCCTGCATCATTTGTGCCCCTCTCTGTTGTCCCTCCAGCAGGTATTGTGGTGGTTAACAACCCCCTAGGAGCACCAGGGCATGGGAGCACAAGGCTTCTTCCAGTTGTCTGAAGAAGTCATCGCCTACTTCTTCCCGACAGGCAGCCTGTAGCAGACACCTACTGCAACGTTGACCACATGTCTTTACCCTCTGTTCCTAATCTTTAAACTCCTGACTGGCTCATGATCCATCCCAAGGCAGAGACTATGCATTCCCACTACTCTCTAACACAAAAAGCTACTTCCCACCCTTGCCTTGTGAGCCTGTCCTGCCAAACAGCCTGTATCCAGCTTAGCCTGAGCAGGACAGACAGCAGCAAGCGCCAAGGAGACTCCAGAACATTTGTCTTCCCTTGAGCCTAGGAGAGGTGCCCCTCCTGGTCTGGCTTTACAGCAAATATGTCTGTGTAAGTCGATGTGTTTATCTGCACCTCAAGATGGCCAGAGAGAAAAGTGGTCCTCCAGATGGGGAAGACAAGCAATCTGCTGCATATATTTACTCATATTCATGAGGAAAGGAAGGCAAGATGCACAGATGGAAACATCTGCTACAAAAAGCAAACCAGAGAGAGGACTAAAGGGTGACGTGTTTTCCAGCCCTTTGCAAGGTCTGATCCAGACCCCTATCTCTGTAGGACAAACCAGGAAACACAAGATAGGGAAGAGACAAAGGAGTGGGGACACAAGAGGGACTGAGGGCAAAACCAGGCATCAGAACAAAAATGCTACATCAAATTTCTTGCCCACTGAGAAAGACAGTGCATCAGTTAGCAGACAGTCTACAAGTAGAGTTTAGAATAAGCTTCTGTTGCCATAAAACTGCCATAAAATTGCCAAATATGCCCACCCTGCCTCTACTCATTTTAGCACCTCCAGTAATGGAGCAGATGTAGTGCATGCCCTGCAGGCCAAGCAAATTATTCACATGGCATGTTTAGCACAAGAACACCATTTAATTGTCTGTGATTTCTTATGGAAACAAAAACATACAAAATACGTTGGCTATTTTGTTTGGAGGCTGTAGTGAGTGCAGCAGCTTCTTCACAACCTTATGTGCTTGGGAAAAATTGCAGACACAGTCTCAAAATATGAGTCATAAACCAGGTGGATTTCTCACCTCCAAAAGGCTTCAGTGACAGTTTCCACAACAGGAAGACGGTTAAGGACTTTTCAGTAGCAAAGAGCAGTGCAAATAAAGGCAGTTTATATACTGAGTGCACTCCTATAGAAAGCCTCCACACAGAGCCATTCTTACAAAGCATTTTAAAGGCTACATAATAATGATGAGTTAAGTAATGTTATCTGGGTCACATCATCCTCTTTGTTCTCATGGTCAAACAACAAAATAGCTGATACTAAAGTTGCATTGTTCCAGCTGGTCGACACATGACTAGTTGAACCATACGTGAATTAGTCATGGCTTTATTTCTAGATATTCATTTCAGGTAGTCCTGCAACTATCTGCTCTGGCAAGACAGTGCATGGCTAAGGAAGTCAGACTTCCAAAAATAGTAAACATTCTGGTTTTTTGTGGGAGAGCACATCGGAGAGCACTTGTACTATCATACCCTACATAATCCTGTTTCTCTTGCTGCTCCAGATACCATCTTTGTGACTTCTGTCAGCTCCTAAAATGGAACCAAAAATATTTGCTTCTGTATAAGAGCAACTCATAACTAGCAGAGGACAGTTAAAGCAGCCTTTATATTACCAATACACAGAAGAATCCCTTATTAACTCTTCTACTCATCTGCTTTCCCTGGAAACAGATCTGTGTCTCACAGGTTGCTTCTGGATGACTACTATCCTGAGATTTTCATTGCCTGCTTTTGGGTAGCTAGAGAGATCATCTTCAGGCTAGGGTGTCCAAAAATGTCCTTAATAGTGGCACCTCAGTTACTTGTGAAACCAATGACATTTATGGCTTCATTCAAGCATTTTCCTAGAATAATAAATTGCCTTTTTGCCAACTCTGGAAAGGAGTAATGTATGATGTATGCCTTGCCATACCATCTGTGTAGCAATTTTCGCATCTGCAGTTCCAAGTATCCATTTTAAAACAAACACATTTTCAGGTAATTCCAAAACCTTTGTTTTCTCCAGTCAGAATTCTTTCTCTGGGAAGGCAAGGAAGTTCATGCCTAACCAGAGCATGTAAGTCGCCCCACTGCTTCTTGCAGAGATCTTTACACATGTAGAAGCTGGTATCTTGGTAACCAGAACTCAAGGGCCAAATTCTTTGCTAGGGTTGTCCTGTAAGACCATGTCCATCAACTTAGCTCCACTGATTTATAAACCCAAACTGTATAATGAAATTTGAACAGATAGAAAGTAGAATATGAAAGCATTATGATGCTGTCAGCCTTACAGTAGAGAGCCTTGTAGCTAGCATTTGTTTGGAAAAGTAACAAGCCCTGAAGTCGCTGGCTACATTTCCTTAACAAGTCATCTTACGAATATCATTCCTCTGTGTGGAGAACACTGTGTTAATCCCAGGAGCTTCAACAGGACCAAAATTGTATTAAAATTTTTCATTTGTAAAAGTCTTTTGAATAAAATGAAGCCCACGATGACAAGACCAGCAAATAGACGCATGGTTACTTCACAACCTGCAGTTCTCCACTGGATTTCCCTGTTCTTACAAAGCCTGAGGATCAATGTGAAACTACAATTCCTGGCAAGTTATCCAAGAAACTACCACTGCTGGACCCAGGTAATAGTTTAAAGGAACATTATTTAGAAGTTCAAAGCAACAACTGTCTTGAAAGTCTTACAGAGCTGATGTCACTCGCTGGCTCGCTTTCTGCTTGTTTCATTCAGCTGGGGGTTCTGTTTGTTTCCTTTGGCTCCATTGCCTGCTTGTTTTTTTCCTGTTGTATAACTTTCATGCAGCAAAACTTCACACTGACTAAAAGCTCTGCAATGTCTGCAGGAAGGTGAAAAGGCAACATACTGCGGCGTTTGGGCTATGCCAGAAGGGTTGTATGGAACAGCTATTTTGACTCGCTGTTCCCTGCAGGTTAGGTACAAACGTATATGGTTTGTCTTGTTCATAAAACCATTCAGCTCTTCCACACCTTCCTATATCACAGGTGACTCCAATATTTAATAGAACTCTAACATAAAGAGTAACGTAGCTAGTCAAACAGACATGAGTACCACTCCAAAACAAAATCTGTTTATATTTATATTTAACAACAGGAGGTGTATCCTCCAGCAGATATTCCAGTCTGCCTGGAAAGCATATATGATCTATTAAGGGAGGCTTACAAAGGCTTTAACGATTCCTATGGTAACCCAGTAGAAAGGCTGTTACCATGGGGACTAGCCAAGCCTATATAAACCTTCTGTCTTCATTAGAGTATCTCTGAGACTGAATGTTTTAACAGTTACTGGAATAGTTAACAACAATCTCTGCTTTGGGGAAAGAATTGGTTATTTCTTTCTAGTGGAAGTCCAGTTATTTTGTCAGCAATTACACTGACCAGACTGATTACCTGCCATATAACAATATAGTGAACAGCCTAAACAGTGCTAAACACTTTAAAAAAGCACTCTAGTGTTGCCATACCCTGTATTCCAGTATACTTACATCATGCATTGGAAATTGCAGTTAATTTAAGCATAAGAACAGAGTAAACCTTACTTCTTAAGTTTAAATTAAGGAACTTGCGTGCACCAAGTATCTCCTATCTGTGTGTACGTGTAGTTGGGTATCTGTGAAGGTGGCATTCTGCCTCCCATTCAGACTCCCTTCTCAATTACTTGCAACTCCTTCTAAAATACTCTATGAAAACATACCAAAAAAAGTATTACTTTAGAATGTAAATGTTTCATGCCTGGTCAGAGCCAAATTTGCTTTTTTCCTTTCCTTTTTCCTTTCTTCCTTTTCCTTTTTCCCTTTTCCTTTTCTTACTTATAAATTCAACAATTTTTGAGTTATGCAAGTAGAAATAAAAGATTTGTTTCTTCCATATGTTCTACACAAAATGCTTATATGTTCATAATTTAAAAACGCCCAAAGGAAGAAACTTTAAACTTCATCTCCACAATTTCTGAGTCATTATTAATTTTCTCACCTTTTTCCTACATATTAATGAGACTAATTTCTCTTTTTTTATGCCCTTCTCCTTTGATATAAGAGCCTTTCTTAGCAACTTCCCTCCCATGTCCTTGTGATATTATTCTGCACATAAAGACATGTTGTATCAGCTACATTATGCCAATCTCAGAGTAAATAAATCAAAGAAACACACAAATAAAGATTTCTGAATAATTCTCAGGGTTTAAAAGTGTGCCCCCATTTGCACTTGTCTCCAGTTGCAGCACCATGTGTGGTAACGCTGCATGAGTTCTTGACCTGAATCATAGTATCAACTGGGAACAGACAAAGATTTTTTTCCAAAAAAAAAGAGAATTGTCCAGGTGCCATTTATGATAATATTTGAGACTCTTCCTAAAAAAAGTTGTATTGTATAGTTGTGTTCCCCTTAAAGTTAATGAAGAAGCCCATTTCTGCTCTACTTAATAAATTAAAGTTCTTTTTAGTGCAGGAATTCAGCATTTTTCAGGAAAACAAACAAACAAAAAAAAAAAACCAGGACTTGTTTGTGATATGTCTTTCTTCCACACTTGCAGACTTATAACCAGCAAAGAATTTCACAACACCCCTCCATTTTGGATAGATAATGGCAAAGGTGATGATTGATGCACCCAGCCAGGACCACTAAGCCACGGCTTAGAAGCATTCTCTAGTCTTGGATGTTGAGAAAAGTCGAGGCTTTTATGAATCTGTCTTTGAGCCCAAATCTTGCTCAGCCTACCAGAAGTTGTGTAGACTAAGGTTCTTCAAATAAGATACTCCTTGGACTAATCTATCATTTATGCAGCTCGTGCAACAAAGCCAAAAAGCACCATCATGATTCACAGGTTTGCTTTCCGTAAAGATCTTCTGGTCTCCCACTTGAAGTTCAGTATATAGTGAAGACAGAAATTAAATTTTATTTTCTATCATCTCTCATGTTTGTACCTCTTTTCCACACACTAGCATGCTCAGAACAACATCACGTACACACACCACCTGGGAGACATATATCTTGGCATTTGATCTTAAATACTTATTTTCCAGTGTGCATTTAGACACACTGCCAAAAACAGTATCTGAATGATACACTTGATTCCAAGTAGCATTTCATTATAGATTACAGGAACTACATGCACCTTCTAGCATGGTATAGCCTGATGCAACTCCTGGATCAGCAGCACCACTTTGTATTATGACAATTTTCTTTTTATTATTAGTGTTGAGGTCTAAACTTGTCATTAGCTACCCAAGCTGAGACCAGAGCTTCACATACTCATTTCAAGTCAAAGCAGCAAACAGAACGATAAAGAAGGCTCATCTATTTAATAACTTCCTGATTGTGGATACGCAGTGCCTTTTTTAAAATAAATGGTACCTAGTTAGAAAAAAGTTAAATTAAAAAGAGGAAAAGATAGAAAAACATAAACAGTAATGTTAGCGTATGCCTCAGTTCTTGTGAGGATCCAAGTTTTCAGACAAGACTGGTTTTCACAACTGTGATATGATTAGAGTCCAATTTTGAGTGAGTATGCTACTGACTGAACCACTTCAAGCACGCTGGCCACTGACTATGTATTCCGTCCCTTACATTTACATTTTAATACGCTCATGGCAACTGCATAAAGCCAACTGGACACACAAACACAGTGTTCTGAAAAAGCTCAGTCCTAACATGTTGAGAAACCCCACAGAACACTGGTTCCTAGTGCACTTCTGGGCAAGCAGTCTCCTATTTGCGTTGAAGCATTGTCTGTCTCTATCTCCCTGTCACCATACTCTGCAACTTCACGAGCATTCAGAGTCAGATGAAATTATACCCAAAAGGCATTGTAACAGAACCCCTGTGAGTCTGAACAATTAAGGCAATTCTTCTGAGGATGCACTCTACTAATGAAATACAACATTATTACACAGCTCTTAAGATACCAGTGTTTGTGTGCTGGTACAACATTTCTGTATTGGACAAAGACTACGCAATGAATTCTGCAAGGTGCATGGGGTGGCATTACTTTCTAAATTCTCATTGTGTTTGGGGAAACTATGCGTGCTTAGTTTAAAGTGTATTTTTTTTAGCTTTTCAGCTCATCTTTTCTATTTACTTTTCTACTGGGCACTGAAGTAATGATATCTCAGCTAACACAAATGGTAACATTTAAACACTGACACCACTACCAGCACCCCTTTAGGCAGAGCCCAATGAACGCCCCTGAATCAGCAGTGTACACGACAGCTGAAAAGAATAAGGTCATTTCTCTCCCTTACATCTCTTTCACAGCAAGTAACTGCTCAAAGGAGCAAGCCTCATTCGATGTTTTTGTAGTCAAGAAATCATTGCCAATTATTGCAGTTGTGAATGATCCCTGACCAGAGAAGAGAAGATTCCTTAAGCTAAGCCCACAGCTGTGCATCCAGCGTGGTGTATAGATGTTATAATACAAATGGCCTAACAGCTTCGTAAACGGAGAAGACTGTTTGATGAGGGATACATTCATTCCTTCTGCGTGGTGAGACAGTTCAAGATGATTCAGTTAGGGAGTATGTCAGCAGAGGGTTTTTAATCTTGTTAAAGCAAGCAGTCTTCCTTCCTATTGGATACCTACTGGCAGTCTCTAGAGAGATGACTTCTTTCCCAGTGCTGCACAGGATCCCACTGCTTGCTGTGCTGGAAGGAATGTGTCAGAACTAATCTTACAATAACAAGATGCACTAACTGCTGACATGAATCTTGGCACTGACGTAAGCCTGAGTTATTTAATTAGTATTTATGATTCTATGAAGTGATACCATTCTTCAAAAAATGGTAACATTCTGATAATCTTTTATTATAAATTGATACAAAGCTTTCAGCTAAACTAAGATTACCTGGAAAGGGAAACAGTTACCTATGTTTTAATAAAGCAGAGAAGGGGTTTGAAGAGCACAGTGTTATGCAGAAATAAATACATAAGTTGTGGCTGTGTGGTATTTAATTCCTATTAGCTTCTCATTAAAATCATTCTAATCTTGAGACAAAAAATCAGCTCATTATCATGAGTGAGTTTGAAAAAATTAGGTGACCACCACCGTACTTTGAAATGTAATTTTCCAGCAGTGATGTATTAATTGACCACATTGGCAGAATGTATTTAATATCTCCCTAATTAAAAAATAAATACTTATATGATTCATAGACCGCTATTCAAAGTGCAGAACTTCAACTTCATAGGCAGTAGAAACTAACAAAAATATATCCAATTAGTCTTTGGTAAATTTCTTTAAATTGATAATTAATGCTAAATTCTTGTAGATGAGTAATAACATACATATACACAGGCACAGTATATTCTAACTTAAAAGAAAAAAGTCCAATAAAAGACCCCCAGGAACATTTTCAGGTGTTTTTCTGCTGCAATAGCATTAGCTTATGATAATTCTGCTCACAGCTTCAAGAATATTTAATTTCCCACAGTCAGATTGCTTTCTTCCATTGAAAATCCCATGGGAAGTGGTTTCAATGAAGGGATACTCAGCAGCATTCCTCTTCTGCTGTATTTTTTAAGCTGATTTCTGCATCTCTCTAGGGAATGACTAGGGACAAAGGGCTCCTGAAAACAGTGGGAAAACTTTTGAGCATGAGTATTTAGCACAGTGGTGTTGTGTGTTAGCTTTTTCATGAATCTATTTTGGGAATGAAGCAGACAGCTCCCAAGTGTTGGACTTGGTCTCCCTTCCAGCTCCTTTCACATACACCTGCTTGTGTACAAGAGAGGGCGGCTGGAGGCCTTGCAGGAGAAAGTCTGATGTTGTCATGGTAAGTGAACTTCTTTCCATGGTTCTCCTTCTTCTTCCATTCAGAAAGGGGGACAACTATGTTTGCTAGGTACTTTACTCCCGTCTCTCTACCTGGATCAGTTACAGTTCTTTCCATTCAGTTTGTAAAATACCTCTCTCTCATTACTATCTTCCTTCCCAAGAGTCACGGTTCCACACACATTTGGTGTAATTTAATCACATCTTGGATTTTTGTCTTCAAATAAAGACTAAATTCACCAAGAGACAGTTTTTTCTGTAAAATTTGTCCACAATAAAGAGTATATACAAAATATTACTTTGATCCTCACTTATCCTAACTACTTATCCTAAGGATCACTTCTTACTTTCCTCTGAAAGCCTCCTGTAGTCTCTTTTTCCCCTATCACTGTTTCTCAGTGAAAGTCATTGTCTGCTCTCCATCTTTTCTAGGTGGCGTGGGAACCAAAATGCTCTTGTGATTCATCTGTTCTCCATCTTTCAGGCAAGATCCTCCACTTTCATATACTGCCTCATGCTCACACCTGTTCTGTCCATTCCATACATCTAAACTCTTCATGCTGGTCCCTAGCCTACTCACCCAGTCAAGCGCAGTCCATTTTCATTTCTATCAATGACTTCAGAATGTCTCACAGTCATATATGCACATACATATATATATACATGTCTTAGACACAACAAAAATGCAAAGACTTCATGCATGAAAGCACAATACTACACAGAGTTGAATGTGGCCTCTTTATCTTACTTGAGATCACAGAATCATAGAATCTACTTGAGAGAGATCTACTTGAACCTGAAGCGATGGTCAGGTATGAGAAACAGTCCTCTTGGTAAGGGGAGAACACCAAAGGACCTACACACAGGACACTCTTCTCTGATGCTTGTTGTCATACTGATATCAGGGGAAGTGGGGCCAGCACTGAACAAAACCTATCTAGATTTTTATCCACAAAAGGGCAGATAGAGTTTAAAATAGATGTATGGAGGGAAAGCCCACTTCTCTCTGATCACTGAAATTTTGAAAACTGTTGAGTGCACCAGCATTAATAGGCCTAGAAACAAAGCAATATGTTGCATGTATTTCTGCCCTGCACTACTTCTTCAGACGTTCTCTGATTCACAGAGGGTAAAATTCTACCGGAACCCTGAAATTTAAATCATTATCTGGCACCTCTGGGTTTTAGCTGCACCTTGACCAGTCCCAAAGGACGCAGGGAGACCTGTAGGGAGACAAGGCAGTGGACCTATCCCCTCTAGCTGTTGGGTTAGGAATCCATTTCAGCCTTCCACACCAAGACTCAGCATCAAGAGCATCTCAAAGTCCTCCTGGGTTGATACAGCTTTATGCCACCCCCAAACAGGCGGGTGGTTGTCAGGCACAATCTGGCCAGGACTGTTTTTCATTGTATAAAGTTGCTATGGTATCACCAATTAAAAATTCTAAAAAATAATCTGCATCTGTACAGCATGCTAAAATAACCTACCAAATGACATGTCCTTTCGTAGAAAGCAATTCTACTAATTGCTGAGGGGCAGATTCTTCCACCCTTCCTCTCACTGAACAGTGCCTTCAAGCTGCAAATACTCCCACTGCTTTCAGCATTTGCCAAGCTGAAGTTTTCCACAGTAAGCATGAGTCAGGCTCTAGAAATCAAGAGATAGGCTTAAAAAATCATGAGATTTAACTACAGCCGGCAAAGTATTTTGCCTTGACAACTGGATTTGGCAAAGCAGGCATTCAACGTTAAGAGTCAACCTTACAGCTAAAAAAGCAGGTGATCTGCAGCTTCAGCAGAGAGTTATCCCAGGCATGTCTGAAAATGTGTGGTCTACCACTTTGAAAGCTCATTGTTAGTATCTAGCAGAAGGAAACTGAGATCCTAGTTTCCCTGATCATTTTCTCCCCTTCTCATTTTTATTTTTCTCATTTCATCTTTTTCTTTTTTCTTTTTCTGTCCCTCCAGCTAAATTTCCAAATGTGTTTCAATAGGTTGGATATTGCAGGAAGAAGATGAAAGTCAAGACTTGGATTAGCAAGGTTGGTTATGGTAGACAGGTCTCTGATGAAGGCATTCACTAGCCTGTGAAAGCAGTAGTGGTCTTCTGGGACACAAGATTTTGCTGACCAGAAGGCCTGACACACACAGCCTACTGTGCATGATCTGGTAGGGCTGAGCAAGGCAAGGGCATTTAGTTTCACAAAGTTTTGTTATCCCCTTACTCGTCCATCAGCTTAATATTAAGGCTTTGAGATCAAATAACTTCAAAACTGAGCTTCAGTCAACAGTGTCCAAGATCACAAAATAAAAATCTATTTTCCCTCCTGAGCCTCTCAAGCTGCTTCTTTGCAGTAAAGGACTCAAGCTCGCAGGCTGAGACCAATGTCATGAGGTTTAACAAGGCCAAATGCCGAGTCCTGCACTAGGGGCACAACAACCCTGTGCAGCTACAGACTGGGAGAAGTCTGGCTGGAAAGCTGCCTGGAGGAGAGGGACCTGGGGGTGTTGGTTGACAGTGACTGAACATGAGCCAGCAGTGGCCCAGGTGGCCAAGAAGGCCAATGGCATCTTGGCTTGGATCAGAAACGGCGTGACTAGCAGGTCCAGGGAGGTTATTCTCCCTCTGTACTCGGCACTGGTGAGACCGCACCTCGAATCCAGTTCTGGGCCCCTCACCACAAGAAGGATGTTGAGGCTCTGGAGCGAGTCCAGAGAAGAGCAACGAAGCTGGTGAAGGGGCTGGAGAACAGGCCTTATGAGGAGCGGCTGAGAGAGCTGGGGTTGTTTAGCCTGGAGAAGAGGAGGCTGAGGGGAGACCTTATTGTTCTCTACAACTATCTGAAAGGAGGTTGTAGAGAGGAGAGAGCATTAGGAAAAAAAATTTTCACAGAAAAGGTCATTGGGCACTGGAACAGGCTACCCAGGGAGGTGGTTGATTCACCTTCTCTGGAGGTGTTTAAGGCACAGGTGGACAAGGTGCTAAGGGACATGGTTTAGTGTTTGATATGAATGATTGGACTCAATGATCTGGTGGGTCTCTTCCAACCTGGTTATTCTATGATTCTATGATTCTCCCAAGTGACAGGGGACAGGACAAGAGGGAATGGGCTCAAGCTCTGCCAGGGGAGGTTTAGGTTGAACATTAGGAAGAACTTTTTCATGGAAAGGGTCATTGGGCACTGGCAGAGGCTGCCCAGGGAGGTGGTTGATTCACCTTCCCTGGAGGTGTTTAAGGGACGGGTGGATGAGGTGCTGAGGGACATGGTTTAGTATTTGATAGGAATGGTTGGATTCAATGATCTGGTGGGTCTCTTCCAACCTGGTGATTCTATGATTCTATGAAATAACCTTAAAACTGAACTTCAGTCAACAGTATCCAAGATCACAAACTAAAGACCCATTTTCCCTCTTGAGCCTCACAAGCTGCTTCTTTGCAGTCAAGGGCTCAAGCTCATGTCCCTGCCTGAGTGCCGCACACTGTCAAAGCCCTGGTCAAACCAACAGGCTGTGCTGGCCCTGACTGACCTCCATGGGCCCTCCCATCATGGTTTGGGGGCTCCACTTACTCAAAGACTTTGCTACAGCCCAAACTATGTCACTGGGTAAGCCTGTCCTGAGCTGCCCAACCTAGCCCTGACCTGCTGATTGGTCCTAGGCTGACATTAGACCAGATTTGTTTCCCTGTGATTACTGGACTGGTGACAGAACCTGTCACAGTGACCACACGGCCCCACTTTGGTCTGTCTGTCCTCATGGAGGTCACCGTTGCTTCTCAGTGAGGTCAGTGTCCTTCCTCGGTGATGTCGCTGTTCCTGCCTTCGCTCTGCCAGACTCCAGGCCAGTTCTGTGACAGGAAGGCTGGTGTGACACGGAGCAACATGAAATTAACTCTCGGGTGGCCACATCTCAGGACTCCAAAGGAGTTTTTGTGGCAGCCATGGACAGCAGAACAGAGGATCAACATTTTTTCTCTGATGAGGGGCACAAACAAGGGTTTGAATACCATATGTTGAACACCTCTATGCAAAGCAGACAAGCTGCAGGACAGATTTAGACCTACCCAGGCTAATGCAAAGAGAACCTGTCTTCACTTACTTCCTCCCACTGCAGTGAGCTTTTTCACCCCCATAGGTATTACCAGCAATCTTTTATGTCTTCCACTAGAACAGTGAGCTGGAAGGTCATAGTGCACAGAAAATGATACCTCTTCAACTAAAAATCTTCATCTTCCCCACACAGAAAAAAGCCTGAAAGCTCTGCAGCATCAGCTTGCCAACAGGGATAATTTAGCTTCAAGAAATTATCAGCGCTGATTAATCTAATGAAATTTGAAAGCAAAGCCCAGAAACAGATTTTATCACATGAATTTTATGAAGTTTTATTAATTAAAGACACAAGCATTTATATATGTTCATGTTACAAGCTTCCTATCTATTAATTTGACAAATTAAATTCATATTTTATTTCATGGGATTTGATTAGACTTTGTCACAAACACGTTAATAGCATTTACATGAGAGAGCTAAAAAGGCCAAATAGGAATCTGAATTTTGGCAAGAAAAACATTAATTTGTAATGTCATGAGATCAAAAAAATGTTGCTAAACATGATGGAAAAGAAAGACCCTGGTCCTTTTCAAAAGGAAATTAGTAGTGTTTTCTTTTAAATGAGTGCTGAGAAAAGCCACGTGAATAATTGTCTGTCTGGGTCCTGCAAGTGGGAACATGTCTAGATGCTATAAATTTAGAAATGAATAATCTTTCTTTATAACAAATATAAGAAAAGTACAGAAAAGATGCTCCATCTTAAGAAAAGTCCATATAAGCAGAATCAGCTTCCCTATGAGGAAATAATTACTGCAAGCTGCAAAAATAGAAATAAAATCTCTGACGAATGGCTGGTGTATGAATTCCTGTTACAGTTTATTTATGCAGACAATATAGTGTCTGGGATGAAACAGCTCTGTTGGCAGAATGAGCATGAGCCACACTATGTGGGCTCTCAGAGCACTGCATGGGAGTGTTTACTTCAGCTCTCCTGGAACCATGCAGAAGTGACGTTATCGAGCTAGAGCCTGAAATAGGCAGTGAAATCGCCAGCATCAAGAGAAAGCTGAGCATGTGGCTGAGATCTTCGTCATCTGACAAAAAAAATAAACAAGCAAAGAGGAAAAAGTATCTGAAACCTCTTCCTAAGCAGATTGCAGTGAATTCGAAGAGAGGCTGCTGGACTCAGTCACTCCCACTTTGCCACTGTGATCGTTTGCCTGCAGGAATTTCTGCAGGACAGGACAAACCACGTCTATTTGCCTTTTCATGTTTGTATGTTTATATTGCCTTATTCTTCTAAACAGGAGTTCAGATTATACTGGATATTGTCAAAAACTCCAGTAATCCCTAGTAAGAACAAAATACTCTTCTCTTAACTCAGATATAAAAGATATGGATTTTATACAAAAGTTATAAATAACTTCTTTTTCTAATCTAAAGGACAAACCTCAAATTGAATGCATTGATTAAATATGACCAGTTTCAAGTCTAGAAGACAGAATCATAGAATGGTTTGGGTTGGAAGGGATCTTAAAGATCATCCAGTTCTAACCCCCTGCCAGGGGTAGAGACACCTCCCACCAGCCCAGGCTGCCCAAGCCCCATCCAACCCGGCCTTGAACACCCCCAGGGATGGGGCAGCCACAGCTTCCCTGGGCAACCTGGGCCAGGGCCTCAGCACCCTCATCGTGAAGAATTTCTTCCTAATGTCTAGTCTCAATCTTCCCCTCCCTCCTCCAATTTAAAGGCTTTCACCCCTCATTCTGCCACAACATGCCCTTGTAAAACGTCCCTCCCCAGCTTTCTTGTAGGCCCCCTTCAGGTACTGGAAGGTCGCTATAATATCTCTCTGGGAGTCTTCTCCCAACTCCCTCAGCCTGTCCTCATATGGAAGGTGCTCCAGCCTTCTGATCATCTTCGTAGCCCTCTTCTGGACCCATTCCAACAGCTCCATATCCTTCTTACGTTGGGGATTCCAGAACTGGACAAAATACTCCAGGTGGGGTCTCACAAGAGAGGAACAGAGGGTCAGATTCACCTCCCTCGACCTGCTGCCCACACTTCTTTTCACGCAGCCCAGGATACAGTTGACCTTCTGGGCTGCGAGCGCACATTGCCGGCTCATGGATGCACAGCCTTGTGGATGCGCTCACAGCATGAGTAGCACAAGACCAACCTTGGAATGGTGTGGGCCACAGCTCATAGGAGACAGAGCAAAGAGAAGCAGTAAAAAGGAATCGTATGGGAACACAAATGAGTTATGCTGCACTGTCCTTCCATCAGAGGAATTTCCCATCAGTCATCATATCACTCTTACAAACCAATAGATCAGGACAAAGACTAACTCATAGCCCAGCTTTTTGGTCCAGCACACCTTAAAGCAAATGACAGACAGTCCATCGGTTTCAGGGATGGAGCATCATACCCCGTCAACAGAAATCCACACAGGTGTTTCCTCAGAAACTAAGTTTCTATGAAAACAGAGTTTTCTTTTGTCTTCACTGTTGAGCTGTTGAAGATTTTTCCATGTGTGTCCTAGTAACATATTTCTGAAACGCCTCATGCAAACCTGAGTAAAGCCAGAGAGCAGCCACCCCTGGGCTTGTAAGGCCCTGTGGCATGTCCAGAGGTGGGCTTAGCAGTGATGCAGGTGAAGGTAGGGAGCTATCTAAACTATTTTAATCTTAAAAATTCAGTGAAGCGATGTTTCATTCCCTTCCACTGAAATCAGTAGGAGTTTTCCCGGCAATTACACAACAATAAGACTGGCCTTTAGGGTTTTTTTTTTGAAAGGGGAGAGGTTGGTACCCATTATCTCACCAGAAACAGACAGCCATTATTATTTCATCAGTTCTGAATTTCAAAGTTTATTTCTCTTCTTTCATCTGGGATGCTGTAGCATTCAGCTACTTAATTTTTCCATTAAATACTCAAAGCAATCACATCAGGATCTATGTTGCAAAAACATTTAGGGGGAAAAAAATCCCATTATAGACGGACAACTTCTTTCAGAATGGAAAAAAAGATTTGATCCTATGAAAAATATTAATATAATTCAAAAATATATAGTTAGGTAAGTTATATTCTAAGGGGCAGCTGAACGAAACAAATGCACCTGAGAAGAGCAAATTACACCCTCTCATTATTAGGATAAAATTATCCTAATGGCAGTACAATGGTAAATAATAAAAAAATCATGTGTCACATTGAGGAAGAAGAGAGGAGAAAAGAAAGCATGCAAATAAACTCCTGATGCAGAATATGTTTTTTAATTCCTCCAGATTCTACCAGGCAAAAAATTCATACACAAGTGGAGGTGCCTACTTCTCCTGAAAAAGAGAAAAGAAACAACATTTCCTTTTCTTAATTTTTAATTTTTATGACTTTTTAAATGAAAATATTTAGAATTTTCAAATTCTAATATTTTATGGACCTATGCTAGCATGTCTTTGCGTCCTCCAAACACTGCTTTTGCTTTATATGAATCTCTGGGTTTGCTGACAAGCGCACTGAGTATTATTATTTTTAAAAGACAGTGATTTAGCTTTGCTCAAAACTGGGGGGAATCTTTCCTGGGGTAAAACATAGGAAATATTCTCATCTTAAATTTCTACGGCCTTGTAAAATGATAAATACATGCAGAACTTTTACTCTATGGCAGAAAAATCTAAGTTGCTGTGTTCCCATCAAAAGTGTCTATATTTTTAAACAGTGTCTTCACTAGTAAAGAAATTCTGTGAGGCTAGATATTATGTACATGCTGAAACAGATGTCAGGAACTGTTGAAAAAGCCTTTTTCTACCTCTTAGAGATCCAAAACAGAGCTATATTTTGGAGAGTGAAAGATCTTTATAGAATCTATACCAGCCATAAAAGCAATGGCAGGCAATAGCACCAGCCAAAGCAGATACAGCAGATAAACGGGTAGTGACAGTCAATGTTAGATAATAATTCACAGTAATTTACAACAAATTAGACACAACTGTAGCCTAAATCCTACACAAAGGAAATAAAAAGGTCACTTCTCATAATAGCACATGCACCTATTCACTTACTTCCATGTGCAGACATCTAATTACATGCATACAAATAGATATCAGTTTTAAGATACTGGGCTTGTTTCAGGATATGATGTGAAGATCTTTTTCAGGCACTTAACTATCATTTCTATTTCTCAAAATGTTCCTACTGAACACTATTACTATTTAAAATTTTTAGGGTTTTTTTTAAATTCCCAAGTTTATATATTCATGAAGCATGGTATTTTGAATATATCCATTTTTGAGCCTTTTAATCATGCACTTATTACCTGAATAAATTTAGTCACTATGCATTAAAAATATCTTTTCTCTATCAATTTAAATAGGTATCAATAATTCAACTTCAGCTGAATGTTCACTACTGCATTTCCTGTGTGTCTTTCATGACATTACAGATGTGTAGCCTCTGTTTGTTTGTTTGTGTGTTTGTTTGGTTTTTTGCTTAGTTTTGGCAAATTTTAGTAACAGAAAAGGACGTATCATGGCGAGCACATGAAGTGCTGTACCTAGCACCAGCTATAGCTTTTCACAACTTGAGTACAATTGTTCCCTAAGGCATACCTTGGTAAAATACATTAGTATTAACATCAAAACCTTTAGACAGGAAGACCTAGGTTGATCCTTTCTATTTACTCTAACCTTACAATAAGAACCTGATTCACTTCCAAAGGGCTTACCCCTAACTAGTTTTACATTTTTGTAAGCCTGTTGTTACTGTTGTTGTCCATATCAGTCATTTGACCTGACACAGATGACACAGAAGATGTTCTGAAGGCTGTAGTTTAAACATCACTCTGATCTTCCTTAGGCTGGGATACAAATTAAAAAATGGAGGGTCTTCCTCCATGATCTGATCTTAAACAAACAGTCTGGCAGTGTCTGTATTTGACACCCTCAGATAGAATCATAGAATCACCAGGCTGGAAGAGACCCACCGGATCATCGAGTCCAACCATTCCTCAGCGCCTCGTCCACCCTTCCCTTAAACCCCTCCAGGGAAAATGACTCAACCACCTCCCTGGGCAGCCTCTGCCTGTGCCAAATGACCTTTTCCATGAAAATTTTTTTCCTAATGTTCAGCCTAAACCTCCCCTGGCAGAGCTCGAGGCCATTCCCTCTTGTCCTGTCCCCTGACACTTAGGAGAAGAGGCCAGCTCCCTCCTCTCTACAACCTCCCTTCAGGTAGTTGTAGAGAGCAATGAGGTCTCCCCTCAGCCTCCTCTTCTCCAGGCTAAACACCCCCAGCTCTCTCAGCCGCTCCTCATAAGGCCTGGTCTCCAGCCCCTTCACCAGCTGGATGACAAGGAGTTAGTCTTTTGTGCATATTGCTGGCTCCTGTTTTCCTGCTGTGGTACAATTTCAGCTGGTAGATGCACGTAGACATTGGACAGGACCAGTTCCTGAGGACTGAGTAAATCTAATATCACTCCAGTCTTCAGAAAGAGTAAGAAAATACAGGCAAGTCAGCTTCAATGCTACCCCTGTAAACGTAATGGAATAAGTTATCCTAGACATGAGCTCCAAGAACCTGGAAAACGAGGTTACTGGGAGTGATCAACATGGATTCAGCAAGAAGAAATTGTTCTTGAGCAATCTGATAGCTCTCTATGGTGTCATGAATCGCTGAGTAGATGAATGGAGAGCACTGAGTGTTGTCTACCTCAACTTCAGCAAGATTTTTGACACAGTGTCCCACAACAACCTCATAGATAAGCCCAGAAAGTGTGAATCTGAGGTTGTGAAGCTGGAGTAGTTTAGCCTGGAGAAGAGGAGGCTGAGGGGAGACCTCATTGCTCTCTACAACTACCTGAGGGGAGGTTGTGGAGAGGAGGGAGCTGGGCTCTTCTCCCAAGGGACAGGGGACAGGACGAGAGGGAATGGCCTCAAGCTCTGCCAGGGGAGGTTTAGGCTGAACATTAGGAAAAAATTTTTCACGGAAAGGGTCATTGGGCACTGGAACAGGCTGCCCAGGGAAGTGGTTGAGTCACCTTCCTTGGAGGAGTTTAAGGGATGGATGGACAAGGTGCTAAGGGGCCTGGTTTAGTGTTTGATAGAAATGGTTGGACTCAATGATCCGGTGGGTCTCTTCCAACCGGGTTATTCTATGATTCTATGAATCTCCTTAGAGATGTAGGGTTAATGTGTTTATTACTAAAAGATGAGATTGTATTGCAGTGAGTTGCCATGTGAGCTGGATAGGAAGCAAGTCAACACCTGGCAAGAACAGTAAAGGAATCATAACCCAGGGGTTGCTCCATCTTTTATTTTTAGGTGGCTGTGTAGTTAGAGAGATAAATGGAGAAATGCTGTAGCCAGGAGCTAAGGCCACACAGGCTGGAACAGTGGGGTTGTACGGAGCTACTGAGAAATGAAAGTATCCCTTGCAGAGGTAATTTTAGGCACTGATCTTACACAATAGATGGAAAGAGAGTAAGGTGGTGCAGTCATATAAGGGAAGAATCTAGCCCCAAATAAAAAAGATACATACTTTTTTTTTTTTTTAAATGACTTTTTATGTTTTAGGTGTAGCAAACAGGACCAGGTCAGAGCAGTTTGCAGATGATGCTAGCTACCCACTGTGAGAGGAATAGAACGTTCTTTTAAGGGGCGCAAGGAAGACTGAGGAGGATCTGAGAGAGTTTGTCTGTTCTAACACAAAGGTCCAAATTCCTGGGGAGCCTATAGCGTGAATTAAAGCACAGATGAACTTGTATACTGTTGGTGAATACTTCATGCTTCTGTGCAAGCTCCATATCCCACAAGATATCTTGCAATCAGCAGCTGGTTCATTCCATTCATTTAGAATTTCACAAAGTCCATTTCAGTTGGTTGAAAATGGAGGTGTCCACGTAAAGAGGTATAAAATCTGGAGGCTTAGATAGGAGCATAGATTAGCCATGGGCAACAATTCTGAGAACTAAAAAAAGGGAGCACTGCATCACCGGATGAGCTCTGAATGGAACAAAAGGATTAGCTTAAATACATGCTCAAAATAGAAAATAATTTTAGCAATGTTGTTTGACTAGGAGGCTTTTTTTTTCTCAGAACTGATCTGCAAAGGAAAAACTACAGCAAAGCAACTTCTTTTCCATTGAGCTCTCAAGGCTTAATTCTCCTTCAGTACAGATTCTACAAACTAATTTAAGTATCTCAAACAATGAACTGGATGATTCGACAGAGTCACGTTACCATGAGTATTGTGAATGTTGCCTTTTTTGTTGGAGAACTTGCCCATTTACCTGACATTCATATGCCGGCCTGGCTGGTCTCTCAAGCAATGACTAAGTCTTTAGGCAAAGTTTAGAATTTGGAAAAAATTAAAGCATAATTTAACTGCGCGTATACCTTTCCTTTTTACAAGACATTTTGCAACTAAGGCTGTAAAGGTCACATCCATTCCCTCTGGTTTTGTTGGTGCTGATTTGGGTAAGAAGATAGTCATGTTTGTGGGGCGAATTACAGTTTGATGCAATACACAGAACCACAGAATTATCAGGTTGGAAGAGACCCAGCGGGTCATAGAGTCCAACTATAACATGCAGCAATATGGAGCCCAGGATCAAAAAGGTTGCCCACTAGGAGACTGGACTTACTTCTGCTTCAGGAAAAGTCCCAGGCACATGCAAAGAGGAAGGGCTTACTGGAGCTACTGTATTTATCCAAAGCAGTTACATGACACCAGTTATGTACTGAACTCAACATCTACTCCAAGCTCCTATAACAGGAGAAGGTTAGACAGTAAGATTTAATGTATGAACAATGGTCTCTGTCTCTTGAACATTAGTTTTACTTTATTATCTGTCTCCAAGAGATGGGCACATGTTCACAGCCTTAATTCTAGCTTCATTTAAACTACTTATAAAGTCATCATCCCTTTCTGGACTTTCAGTAGTTGTCAAATATGGTTAAAAACTCTTTCATCAAGCCCACTAAATTCCACAAGAGTACACCTAGCAGCACATGTGCATGTTTGTTACCAGCACTTAATCTGAACTCCTGTGTTACTCAAGTATCTGGCAGTTCAATTGGGCCCTAGAAACAGGAGAGGACTAGTTATTTTCAGCATCTCAATGCAACTTCTTTGATAGCTGTTAGGATAAGAGCAGCTTTTAATGGACTAATGGGAGAAGCTAATTGTCCTGAAAAAGCCGAGAGTGTGTAGGACCAATATCAAATTATTAGAGACTAGACTTCACAGTTCCTGAATGCTGATCAGTTTTTAAAAAATATCACAAGTATGGTATTTCATTGCAGTCTCTGTTTGCAATTGCTTTTTTAAGTTAGTTCAGTTCAAATGGATGTCTGAGAAGTGACACACTAGGAGCCATTCAAATATTTTAGTTCCGAGAACTTTCTGAACTTGGGAAGCAAATTCATCCTTTCCATTTTTTCCAAGTAAAATTCAGTCCACCATCACTTCTGGTCTAGATACAGTTTCCTCATTTGCTTTTATTCTTTGTAACAGCAGGGAGGATTTTAAAGCTGAGCCATTTATAGCTATAACCCATTGAATTACTTGCTGGTGAAGTGGTTTAGAAAATCTTCCTTTGGAAAAAATCTAGTGACAGTGTGTACGTATTCCAAATCATAATGCATGCATCAATAAGTTTCTGGGTTTAAAACTGCCTTCCTTTACTTATGTGTAGCACAAATGAAGTCAGTAGGGTTTCAAATGAAATAAAACTTGGCACGTCTTCCTGAAAAGCCATATTTTGTTTTGCTAGATCTGCATAACTCAAAGTTGCCTAAGTGAAATTTTCTTTCACATAAGAGAGATGAATTTAGCTCAAGAAAGAAATTCTGTTTTAATTCAAATCCCTAAGGCAAACAGGTGTTAGTCTATGCAGAATTTTGCCCTCTGGGTACTTTTATTCTACCCTTACTTATGTTCTCTCAGAAAGAATTGGGCATTTTCACCATCCACTCCAAGATAAAATACGATACAACACTCTGAGACTAAAGCATGGATCTCCCAGCTTTGCACAATGCCAGCCCTCCTAAATCAAAGAAACAGAGAATATATTCAATTCCAGAAAGACATTTCAGGGAGATATAGTCTCTTATTTAATTTTTTCAGTTTTGCCTAAGTTATGAAGAAAACTATAGAAGTACTGAAGATTATTTTTTTAAATCACCGTTCAAGTATGCCTAGAAAAAGCAATGGGGATTAAATATCCCATGCCTTTTATCATCTTGAGGCTGTTATTTTTTGATCTGTGAGGTCTCAAGAAAGAGTCACTAATGTTAGAAATTACATCATCAGTTAAAGAAGTTGCAAATAAATAAGTTGTTTATGTTTGCATTTACCTTAATACAATGAGTTAAGAGTAATTTCAAGCTAGGTAAGCAATGACAATACATTCCTTACTCAAGTACATGGAATATAAGCTAATTCATAGTACACAGTAACCTCACTCTCCAGCAGATCTGCTAGAGCGTTTAAAGCATACTAGTTTGGGACATTTTGAAATTATTAGCTTTCTTTTGAAAGAAGCAAGTGGAGACCATAGTTTCAGACCACACGAATCTGGAGACACATAAGTGTCTTCTGGTGGACAGCAGCAACCAAGGAGGCTCTCCGGCTGTCTCTGTGAAAAGATTGTGAGGAGCAGATGCTCAAACTCAAGGCTCCCCAGGGAGTTTGTCACATCCACCAATTATTATATGTGAAGAACTGGGCTAAAAAATAATCCTTTTTTCATTCCTGTCTTTTATTTCAAGATAAATTAAAAAGACATATGATCTAAATGAATATCCACCACCACCATCCAGAACTGCAACAACAAAACCCATCTGCCTTCTTTTCATTGCTACGTCATTAATGCACTATGTAGATAAGAAGGAAAAGAAGGGAAAGATTTAATTTTCCTTGTGAATGCAAGGGAATACACTCCAAGAGCACTCCTGATGTGCAGAGGAGTGGGGTGGGATCTGGTGATACGTAGCTGAGCACCAAAGAATTGATTCTATTCCTGCCAGTGGCCAGCAGGAGACAATGTTGCAGAGTTAATAAATCATGCTTAATTCCAACTCCTGAGTAACAGTGAGCTCTGCTAACTACCTAGCTATTCTCTAATGATAAGTAAAGGATATAAACTATATTTTTAAGTCTTTAGAAAGGGATGGAGCATAAGCAGCATTAAGGTGGGCTTTCTGTTGAACTGTGATAGTTTTACCTCTCCTACTAAAGATCTGAGTGAATTACTTCACTCTATCAACACGTCACAGTAATTTTGAAGAAATATTTGCAAACCTGGCTTCTGTAAGTGCTTGTGTGCCTGATATCATGAGGCAGCACCATCCTAAAGGAAGGATTTCGAAGATATTTTCAGACTAATTTTTTTGGGAAAGGCTGCTTTATAGAGAATTTCATCAGTCTGAACACAGGTACCGGTTTGTGACAGATACCCACACATATAGTCTGTGTACAGAGAGTAAGAGACAAACACACAGGCGCTTATAGAGGTTGCCCTGTAGCAGCTGTTTTGTTTGTGACCTGCCAGGTTAAGGAGAAGATAGATCAATAAGGGGGAATACAAGTGATTGGTTAGGAAATTGGGTATGCCAAAGACAAAACAGTCATTCTTTGGCCTTCTAAGAGCTTTCAGGAGAAAGATTTACCTTCTATCCACCCGTCAGCTTCATAACTGGAATATTATCTCGTTTGTATAATGAGCCTAGGATTTGACCCAACATCTTCATAAATTTTCTGAGTCCGACATTTCCCTATTCATTGACCTGTGCATGAGAAACACCATAAAAAAGGAGTTAAAACATCACCTTGTTCTCAGCTGTTTCTCTCTCTGTCATTTCCCCTACATGTTGCTAGAATACTGAGACTTATATTTAGAGTGCAGGAGAGATGAATGAAAAAAGTCAGTGGGCAACTGAGTCTATACATTTTTTTATCTTGTTTGGGAGTCTTTTATGCTTAAAACAAAAGAAAATGGAGAAGGAGAGAAATACTATGAAGCTGAGACAAGTTTGCAGATCGTAAAATAGGTATCTGGGACAGTGAATTGTGCCTAAATATGCATGGTTACCCTAATTTATGTAAACACCTTGCAGATTCTCACCACTACACCAGTAGTTATGTCTGCAAGGCAAGAAGGAGGGAAGAAATGGAAAGGGAATTGCTTACACCTCTTCTAAACTGTCCCCATATGTGAACTGATCATAGCTCTGTGTGCAGCTCCTGTGCTCAAAACCAGAAACTACTAGCAGACCTGCAATGGCTGGCTTAGAGTAGTACCAGAGCAAGGAGAAAGTAAATTGTGAGTAGTCAGAGCAGGGCAAGAGCAGCTCTGACTGAAAGATCACTGACAGCTTCAACTGGGCCATCTTACCCCAAAGAAGACTCTGGACTTGGCACCTCTCAATCCCAAACTGAAAATGAAGTACTAGCAGAGGGAGTGGGAAGCCACCAGGTGACCATTCAGCAGTGTCAGTAAAAAAAAAGAAGAGGAACAGTTTAAATAACTGGACTTCAGGAAAAAATTTAGGTTGACAATGCATGTTACCCTGTGAAGCAACCCTCCTGATTATTTCCTTTTTTCTTCTATAAATTGTTGTTTGTTAAGTCAATTGAATCATGCTTGCCAAGGGAAAACTAACTTGATGAACAACAGAAAGATTAATTTCATTTCCTCAGAGGTGTTTTGGTTTATTTTTTGATCAGTGGGATGGGGACAGAGGCTTAAGCTGATATTTCCTTAGTATGTCTTCAAATATAGACCCAGTCCTTATGGTGGCCAATCAAGTCTTACCAGAAGGGTTGACTAACTGGAGAAAAGCTGCAAGTAGGATAAAGTATCCTCCCTTTTTCTCCCACTGCACAGAGGAATACAGTCGTATCCCCACTCATCCTTCTCTGAAGTCTAGCTCAGAACACCAGATAAACGCCATCATGTTTTAGAGTTTCATAGAGAACATTCATAAAATCAAAAATATATTCAGAGAATAAGACATGTCAAGAGAAATGCTACCATCCATCCTCCAGAAAGAACTGTCTTTCCTGTGACTGAGTGTTTCTGTAATACGGAATTGGCTGCAGCAGGAGGACACTGATGCAGTTATTCTTATAGATCAGCCAACAGGACCAACAGGCTTGTATATCAGTCCACATGGCTCAGGAGGAGTTTGGATGCTGAGCTTATCAGTTCTGACAGAGACTCTATGATCTGTGTCAATGTGAGGAACATGCTGCTTGTATCTGAAGGCAAAGCAAAAGGAAAATGCGATGATAGTTAACTGCTGTTCGCAGCTGAGCTGAAGTCACAGACACTAAGCTTTACCTTAGACCAGAATAACCCGGTTACAGGAGGCAACAGTAAAGATGGTGTCTACAAAAATCTATTTAAATTCCAGGACATGTTGCTTTCTTGGCTAAGGTACTTTGTGTTTTAAGGAAAAGCAGGTGATAAACATCTCAGAGATCATGCTTAAAATACATGGTTGTTGTTATTATGAATACCCCAAAACTAACCTTAAGTGTACTCTATTGCCTTATATTAAAACAACATAATCCCTAACAGCAGTTACAGAGCCTTTGGCTAAGTAGAGAGCAGTCAGAATTTCTGGATGACTATTTGCTACCTGATAAAAAGGTCAGCATACTGGGTACTTATTTGCTAAGCAAATCACTGTCCAAAAATGTAACTTGATCCAGTTATAAGTTAACAATTCTATCACAGAATAAAAACAAACATCACTGATAACAACCAGGTGACTGTAGTTACATTGCAGCAACTCAGGTTTTGTATTCGATAGAAAAGCATTAATACCGCATTGTCCTGAATCATAAGTGACAGGCAATTTGGGAATATGATTCACACTTAGGGGATAAAAAGTAACAATTCTTGATAGCTAGCATGACCCATGCATCTTGCAAACTCTAAAGTCAAAAAGAACTTCTTTCTTGCAACAGTTGTACTTTTCAAATCAATAGGACAACCTGCTAGTAAGATGGAAAGGGAGAAGATTTATCTTACTGCACTGAACCATGGGATGTCCTCCATTAAAGGCAAATTGGAGAACATTTGCCTGGGCAACCATGAATGAGGCAGTGTAGAAACTGCTAATATTTGGCCATGTGTTTCACGTAACAGTACACAGGCTGTTGAGCAGTGCTGAGACTGCTTCAAGTACTTCTTTGATGCTTTAAAATTAAGACTTTTTTCAGATTAAGACAATTACGGCTTTCTTCATAGATACTGACTTGCTAAGCTCATCTAGGCTAACTTATGAGGAGCAGTATTGTCCTCTAAGTCTCCATCATGCCTCAGGCTTTATTTACAGTACTTTACATGCTGTGTGGGTTATGTTTCATGGTTTCTTCCTAATTCGCCTTGTAGATAATTGTCTGAGTTACAGTATGCACAATATTTCCCTGGTAACTTTGTGAGCAATACCTCACTCTCTCCTTTGGTGCTGATACTACACTCTGAATCAGATACATCCTCTCTTCCCTTTGTCATGCCCAAGTCTTCGAGTTCAGAATATGTCACACTCCGCAGCTGAGGTCTTCTCCTTAGGTGAATTGTCTGAACTCAACACAGATGATTCTGCCCTCTGTTCATTCAGATTCAAACCCCTAAGGATATAATCAGCTCATTGGTTAGATAGCTTCCTACATCACAGCGATACATGACTCAAACCACATCAAGGGATGAGAGGACTGCTTATTTGAATAATTTTTACATTGATGAATATATCACAGGATTTGTTATGAAAGTATCAAGTGTTTTCCTGCTGGGAAAGCAGGTGATAGTACAGTCAAGTTTTGTAATACTTCATAGTTCTTCTGTAGAGACTTGTAACAGATTTAATCAGACTAAAAACACCCAACATAAAATGTTCTGGATCCTATAGCATACTCTCAGTAGCTGTCAGTATCTGGTCAATACTTAGAAATCTAATTCTATATCATCGAAACAGGGAATCTTCCAGGGAGTTAAATCTGGTTTTCAGTGGCAGATTTAAGAGATGAAGAGTATTTCTTCCCTGGCTGTACAAATAACTCCACGAGATACAGGAAGACCCCCAAGCAGCTATTACAGCTGTCTAGTTCAGTAACTGAATTCTGAACTACATCACTTGTCTACTTCTGATCCCAGATGTGGTACTAACCTGCAATAAATGTAACACAACATTTTATTTATTATAAATTCTACAGCCTTAACAGAAAATCAAAGGTTTCTTTTCAGACGGGTGTCTCTGTTCTGTGTTATGTCTTAATTTGCCACTCTCTTTAAAGACATAGTAGACAGAAAAGCAGTATTTACTAAAGGAAGCCAAATATTACGTTGCTGATATACATGGCTCCATGTTAATCTATCATAGTTAGAAATCTGACCCTTCTTCCTCAATTCCATTCTTTACAAGTGAAGATAGACAGTAATAATAACATTGACTTCGAAGCCCACAATTTGGCTTCATGTATCTGATCATCAGCTATAAGTTCTGCTATAGGTTCTGCACTGATGCATTGTACTGCACTAGAGATGAACCACTGGTCATAGTAGCAGTTTTGTAAAGATAAACAGTAAATCTTGGTGTTGCAGAAAGTGGTGCTAGTGGTTAGAAGGAAGCTGTACAAATTGCAAAACCTGATTTGTTTTTTGTGGGCTATCTGCCCTCTCAAGTCTTACGATGATTGTTTACTGTAATTCTCATGATCTGTGTTGAGACAGGAGAGTTATACGTACAAGTCTTCCTGTAGAGACAATGATTCACTAGCATAGATAGAAAGATACGATAACTTAACTCTCAGTGATTTTGTATTTTTTTACTCCCTCAAACCTTTTAGTTCTTAGAACCACAGAAAGACCACAGAAAGAACTATGGCAATAAAAACTAAGGAAAGAGCAAGCAAGAGAAACATGAGAAGCATATGCGACTGATCTGTAGGCTAGACATGGTCAAAAGAAGAAACCACCTACAGAAGACAAAGGAGAGGCGTAAGAGAGAAGGAGAGAAGTGGGGGGAAAGAGAGAGAAAGACTGTAGCTTGAGAGAAATCTTTGAGATGCAAAAGCAGGAGCCTGGTTGCCCTGGAGGACTTGTTATAATATTATAAACTGATGAGGAAGCTGAGAAATACATGCAGGACATTATTATTTTTTCCAGTTTTATAGATCTTTTATGTTTGCCAGATTTAGAACTAATTTAGAACTATGCTGATTGGGTTTAAAACATTTTGCGATTCTCGTTGCTTGTCTTCTTTCTCCATAACACATCTGAAGACACAAATATAACCTTCAAGCAGCCAAATGGATTAGAGTGATGGAAAAAAAAAGAGTAAAGTTAGAGTTTTATCTTGAATGTCTAAGAAATGTCAGTTCCAGGTGAATTGATAGCAAGAGAGGAGCTGTACCTGAAAGACCAAAGTAAGAGATTGCATGGTTGACTTTTTCAAACACAAGAAGTTCAAGTGTGCATGTCCAGCATGATGGCATTTAAGCACAGTTATTTGTTGCTGCCAGCTGAAGGGATCTCTCCTAGGACCATGTGACAGAATCCTCTGCATTAGGAACATTTTCGGCAGGTTGAGGAAGGTGATCTCTCCTCTCTGATCAGCACTGGTGAGGCCACGTCTAGAGTATTGCAGCTCTGGGCTGCACAGTACAAAAAATACAGTGCTACAGTAGAAAGTCAAGAAAAAAAGGTAGCAAAGATGACTATGGGGCTGGAGAAAAAGTTGAGAGAGTTGGAACTGTTTAGTCTAGAGAAAAGAAGGCTCAGAGTGGAACTTATCAATGTACACTTACCTGAGGGATGAAGAGGGAGCCAGTCTGTTCTCTGTATTGCCTAGAGACCAAACAACAGGCAACAGGCACAAACTGAAAAGCATAAAATTCCATTGGAACACCAGGAAACACTTCTTTTCTCCATGACAATGACTAAGCAGTGGCATAGGTTGCCCAGAGAGGTTGTAGAGTTTCCATCCATGGAGATGAGATATTCAAAACCCAACTAGACTTGGTCCTGGGAAGCCCACTTGAGTACAGCGGTGTGGAACTAGAACTCAGTAAGTCCCTCCTACCATTATTGTTTCTGTGATTCTGTGACCTTGTGGGCTGTACATATTATTTGCTACAGATGAGGTAGAAATCTTAATTCCCAGTCGTGTGAAGCTTTTGTAGGACAACAGTGACTGCTCAAAACATCCTTGCAGCACTAACTTCCTAGAAACATTCAGGCATGCAAACCTAGTATGATCAGCTTGGAGGAGCAACGCATCCAGTTCTTGCCAGCTAGATGAGCCTCTTGAGAGAGGATTAAAAAGGCACATCTTCAAGCACTTGTTCTCAACAGTGCTGCCCTTTGGAGAATGGGGCTTAATCTAAGTGATTTGTTGCACAGTGATAATTATTGTCCAGAAGCTAGCCCCCCAAAAATTAATAAATACTTTACAAGCTACAATTTCATTTATTCCCCGTCACGTATACCTAGATTTACAATCCAAAACAATCAGTTCCACAAGATGAGAAGGCTGCTGAGTTATAACTGTCTCACACAATTTATTTTGAGAGAAACACATGAAAATTTTGATTCAGAGTCTTCAATATTGAAGACATTAAATGAGTTGGACAGCAGTGTTGATTGTTGTTTTAATTATGAATTAACTGTGAGTGGATAATCAGAACTGGACCCAGCATTCTTTGTATTGGTTTTGTACCGAGCAGCGTGACTAAGCTAAGACCACAGGATTGCCTGCACTTTATTACAAACACATTTTGACATCACAAATGTGGAACCACATGCTCCCCTCAGCTGCTTGACATAGGCTGCTCCCACTGGAGAAGATGGTAATTCTGCCCATGCCCTGAGACTACCTCTGTACAGGGACAAGTGCAGAGATCGAGGAAGACGACAAAAGTGTGATGTTATCACCAGAGGGAAAGAAAAGGCATACAACACTGGCTGCTTTTCTCAAGGGGAAATATTGTGCCAACAGTTTCCCACACACCTTTGCACGGATTTCCCAAATGAGAGTTATTTCTCCTTTGGACTATTCCAAATCTTAGCTGTTCAACAGAGTAATAATGACAGTGACCTACTGCTAAAACACTAGTGCAACTTGTGAGGCAGATCAGCAACATTTTCCTTATTCAGCAGAGTGGATATAGAGGCAGAGAAACTTGCTCAAGGTTCTCCTGTATACCAGGTGATGGAGATAGAAATAGAAGCTACTCTCTCTGAATCACAGGCTCATGTTCCCTCTACTGCATCTCAGCCAGGATCCTTCACATTTAAGAGAGGTGTGCAAGTATGAAACCCAAGAAACTAAAAATAGTTACTAAAAACAAACAAAGAAAAAAAGTAGTAGCAACAGGAGGAGGAACTCATCTCTTCTACAAAGTCAGTAACCAAACTATTATTTCAGGTAAGGGAGACAGTAGATGGCAGTGTCCCCCAATACTTCCTAGGGAGACACAGCTCTTACACTCAACATCTCCACTACAGAACCCAGATCCACACTCCAGCCAATAACAGATGCTAGGCAGGACAGATTTCACTCCCCACTGCAATTTAATAGCAGGCAGTGTCCAAAAGAGTCATGCTATGCAGTCTCTTAGCTCTTTTCTCCTTAGGAATGCCTTGTAGCTCACTATTCCTGTCTTGCAAGTTAATCTACTATAAATGACATCTGACAAATGACAGTAGATGATGATGATGACCATTTCTGGACGGAAGGAAACACTGGTCAGTCGGCTCATCAAATACATTCCATAGTAACAAACTATGACAGCTTTCCGTTGTCTAAAATCCTGACATCTGGCCTTCAGATATAAGGTATTAAAAAGCCAGGGAAAAGGTCCTAGGGCAGAACAGAGATCTGGCTTCAAATTATATGCTTCTGCTATCTTCTTGTGTCACAATGAACAAGTCACTGTCTCTCTGCATTATGGTTCCTGCAGCAATGCAGAAATCTCTGCCTTGGGATACATACTAAACATAAAAACATTTGCTCTCTCAATCAATGAAAGAATTCAGAATAACTCCAGTAACTCAAAGAATCAGATTTCGGAAGCAGAAATCTAAATATCTGCTGATGTCTTCTCATAGGAAATTGTCAAGATTATTCCACTAACGTTTGCAAGACAATCAACATGTAAAAGCCTGAAGAGAAACCTGGAACATGAACAAAGAAAATAAATATACAAGGAAGCAGCATTTTGTAATGTTTTTTTCAACAACTGATCAAAACTGAGATCTGTTGTGGGGCAGATACTTTTCAGATTTCTCTCAAAGAAGAGAAGTACAACAAATGGACTCAATGGAAAGGTCAAATATTGTACTAAAACACCTGATCTTCCAGTGCTGCTAGATACTCTGTTCCCTTGTAAAATTCAACATATCTTTCAACAGCCACAATATCGGCATATACAAACTGGTCATCTAACCTCTTCTCGGAGTTTTCGTATTGTCTTGGACTCTGAAAACCATTATTAGAATGCTTTGCATTGAAACAGCTGCTGCAGAGCCCAGTGATCTGAACTTTTAATACTTACAATGAGACTGGAACAAGACATAGACCTTAAAACTGGCCTCGGGTGCAGGGATAAAGAATAATGGCAAATTAAGCCAACCTGACAAGGAATGCCACCAGCATTTAAAATTACCCTTAAAGAATCATCCAGACATATGCTAGAAGATCAGATCCCAAACTAAACCCATTCTTAGTCTCCTTCCTCTAAAGCTCCAGAGCGACACAAAATATCTAATTACAGCATGCTAACAATCTGGTTTTAATATACAAGAAGAGATACAAAACAATAATTGTAAATATACTCAGAAAATACCACGATGCCTCCCAGGATGGTGAAGGATGGTACATACAAGGTTGAACAGGGATTGGGAAGGCAGGAACAGATTTATAAATCAATTTGTACCACTAGGTAATCACAAACTTCTTTCTGTTTCAAGCATGTTGAGGGTAAATTGCCCTGCAGATTTACAACAGTACAAGAAGAGGAATTTCAAGACTTCCACAGAGAGCGTGGGAGAAGAGTCTCCTGCAGGAATGGTTGAGCTTGCAGCTAAAGCCGGCTAGAGGACCACCTCTTCTGCTGCATCTTGCAGTTCCTCTTTCAAACGCCTCGTCAGTGGTACCATCATCATTGTGAGGAGAGGGGAGAGAAGAGAAAGTACAGGCCAGAGAGATGCACCTGGAAGTTCTTCACATGCTGATTTTAGAGTTCCTGTACGGTCTGGGTTGATTCTTCAGCTTTTTCAAGGAGCCAGGAAGACAGATTCCTCTTTGTGCTCACAAAGATTGGTTTCTATGATCTTTGCCAAATGCATTCAGTCAGTCAGATATGGGCATTTGTCTTATATTTTGTGGAATGAAGGGCTTGTCGTGTTACGTGTTCAGGGCTAGGGGTTTCCTAGGCTAAGCAACCACTCAGTAAGAATCACTGAAGGACATAAAACAAAAAACAAAAAGAGATCATTCAACTATTTAGGAGGAAAAAGAAGTATATTTGTACATTACTCCCTAACTTTAAGAGTCTGTGTGGTAAACAGGTACATTTAGAAAAGGCATTTTGCCACAGACTGATCTAGGTGTGAATGGCAGAAGAAAGCTGCATCATCAGGGAAACTTGACAAAAGGTGCTTATTTACTAAATTACCTTTGCTTAATGATTTACATCTTTTAAATCATATTATAGCTATCCTACCTCTCAACACATTATTCTTTCTAACAATCCCAGTACTATATATGAAGCCAAGAAAGACTTAACATACTTTATTTACTAAAAAGCTGTTGAAGCCACTATTGTTTTTTTGCACCACGCAGGCACGCTGCAGTACACTGCTTCTCCTGGACCCTGATAAATATATCCTGAAATGTTCTGAATATACGGAATATGCTGTTGTGATTTTAGCACCAGCTTAGTGGAAGAATATACTTTTCTCACTGGTATCATCAGAAGTTTCCCAGGAATGTGCTGGCAGGTGTTCAGTGTCACAGATCTTGATTAACTCATCAAGATGAATTGCCAAGTAATGGCTTGGGCTGAGGTTCAAAAGTTATTTCTTTTGGCATTTTCAGCTATGACACTGGAGACACGAAAGACAGGAAAAGGATTCAAAGTGAGATACCTGACAGATGTTGGCCAGGAATTTGAATAACAGAATTTACAAACTTCTCAGAGTCCTCAGTTTCCTTTAAAAAAATCGATTGCCAGGTTCATCCCGATGTTACAGAAGCTGAACAGTGACACTGAAGACTTTATGAAATTGGTAGGCAGGCTTCCTGAACACAGGACACAGGTCCACCCTTCCCAGTCACCCCTCAGCCAGTGCCAAGTGCTGGCAGAATAAGAGCAGCACATATAATGTGACTGCAGAAGGCTGAGCTGTGCCCTCAAGCTTTTGTGTTTGCATCCAGCATACCTTGAAATCAGACTCAGTGTCACATCACGTCCTAGTCTGTGTGCAGGCATGCTTGTGTTTCATGTCACATATAATAAAGAATATTTTTAACAGTTGGCATATACGTACAGGTAATAGAATCAATTATCACCCACTTCCACATAAGCCTATATAGAACAGACCTAGGCCAATAATTGATTCTTTTAGGTGAGCAATTTAAGGAAAAGTATACAAAAAGAAAGAAGTTATATTCTTATTAATTAGGGTATTATTTTTTCTTCTTTAATTCCCTTGCCTCCTTCAACAGCAACAAAATAATAGCTACCACACATCTTTCCCAAAAATTATTTCTATTTTGCAGATGTCATTTGAAGAGCCACTATATTTTTTGTTTTCTACATGGTGTTTCAGAAGTTCCTGAAGAGTGTAAATCACAATTTCAGAGCAAAATTCCCCAAAATCCATGGACAAAAGACTTAATGAATTAGATGATCTAACACTATGGTACTTTTTTCAGCGTGTCTTTTGGTTCTAAAAGCATCCAATTTTTGCTCAGGTCTTTTAGCTGTCTTTTAAGAATCCAGTTTGAACATATGTTGAGAAAAAATATCTTGGACTTTTTTCTATCCTTTTTTTTTCTATTTTCCAAACAAATAAAACTTCACGATTTTCTTTAATTGTTCCGCTTTAAAAATTCAGTCCTAATTAGCAGACTGAGCTGTTTTATTAAGGAAATAGTGATTAGTAATTCAGCATATAAGGTTCCAAAGGGCCCCACCCCCCAAAAAGAATCAGTTTAATTTTCTATATGTTATTGTGAAGCTACTGGAAGAGGCTGCCATCCTACTTAAAGAGTACAGAGCCTGCACAAGCAGGAGGGATTAGGACTAGAGAAGAACAGTATGAAAGGAATAGTTAGAAGACATTCTGCTAGCTCCTATTAGGAGTGTATTCCATTAAGAGTGAAATGCATATGAACACATTTATACTGTATTTTTACTGGACAACCCCTGCTTGCAGTAACAGCGTGCACTTCAGCAATAGCTGTGGCACTGTGAGAGGCAAAAGGACAGAGACCTCACTGTTGTCCCTAGCTGACCCCTAACTATCAACAGTTTACAGACTACTCCTTGCAAAAGCGTGTGCCCCACTACACCAGTCACAGCAGTACAAACCCTGACAGCAGTAGCCTCCTGCAAAGTATTCCTAGTCATTTAGAAATCTCAGGAAATGCAAGTGTTCTATTCCAGGAAACCTGTTAAAACTATATTAAGATAAAGTTATGAACAGGATCCTCATGGTATATCCTCATGGTAAGATATCCACCTTCCCATCTTTAAGATGATCAGCTTCTTTCAACCCTGGCAATGCTCAGGCTCTGGGCATTTCAGGTCCTGAATCTTAATTTGACAGCTGGTCTATTAATCTATGTTAAACAAAAAAAAATCTAAATTTTTTGATGAAGTTAATCTTTTCTTTTTGTTTGATAATTGATATATTCTGTTGAATAACTAGTGTATTTCCTAAGAGAGCTGCAAGGAGTTTCACAATAGCATTCATTCGTTTTAAAAAAAAAAAGGCCAGTCAAAGCTCTACTGTCTTACATCATTTTCAATGAACGCTTTAGAATGAAACGGCAATCATGAGACCTCCAGCCTACACAAGGAGGAAGTGGTTTCGCAGGTTTGCCAGATTAAAGAGTGACATCACATTATCTTCGTCAATGCTGATTCCAGTTCTTCGATAATCGGGCAAACATGGAAAGTGTTGTTCTCGTATCACATGGTCAGACATAACTTTCCATTCATGAGTGGAGTTAGCAGTGCTTGCCTCAGCAGAAGCCCTGTCTCCTCTGCTGTAGGAAACTTGTGAAAGCTGAGAAAATATGACAGAAAGAGCAATCGTCTCTACTCCCAGGGTGAACTATTCAAAAATGCATATTCCAAAGCCACTTGCTATTTGTTTATATCACAAATCAGATAAAACTGAAACCCTGTCCTTGCACAGAAAAGAGTGCCATGTGCCATCACTTTCAATCCTAAAGTGACCAGGAACAAGTTTTGTGTAAGTGCAAAACACTCGGAGAGCTCTAGGTTTTCAGGCTGCTTATGATATATGGAGTCACCATTGTGTGTGTGATACCCCTTTCTGGAAAACCACTAACATGAACTACAAATAATGGAAGTGACCCCAACTACCATGAATTCAAACAGCGCACCATGAATTCTATGGGAACTTGCCTTTTCAGCAGAGTGACAGTAACTTCCAGACTCTTACTTTCCTCTAAGAGTCACACGCTGAAACTTTGCTGAAATGAGAGATGGCTTGGGTTCATAGCAGGCATTTTAGAAATCTTTCAAAGTGATAAATTACACTATGCAGCATTTCTGTTAACAGTAATCTGGGCTTAATCTGCAGCCCTTTTGTGAATATAGGAAGAGTAGGATGTCTTCCTATATACACCTATATATAGGTCTAGCATATTACACAGAACATATGTGCTCCTGATCTACCTTGAGAGGAAATTTTCTGACTGTCACATATAGTCTCAAAATTAAATTCATTACTGTCCCTTAGCTGTGACTTGATGCTTCTTTTCCACATAGGACACTGCACAAAGATGCATAGATGCATAGTGGTTTTAAGCATGTCTCAGTGCGTCCTCCACATAACTCTGTAAATCATGCCAGATCTTTTAGAGAAGAATAAATGCATCCCATGTCCCAGGAAGACTGTGCAGATCAAGGCTCTTCCATGTCTCACACAGTAAATGTTCCACGGCAGAAATATGCAGAGCACCAGCAGCACCAGTGCTAGCTCAAGGCTTTCTACAGAAACCTGAAGTATTCACCCAGAACACGGTGCTAGACAGCAGCCAAAGTGAAAATGAGACAGCAGACTTCTCTTCTCATTACCCTTGTGGACTTCTGCTTTATTCATTCCACTTTTTGATCTGGAATTATGGAAACTTAATTCTTCACTGTGCATCTGGACTGTGAGAAAAGGACAGGCCTGGAGATAGTAAAGCGTAGGTCTTCACCTGAGACTGGGCTTTGAGACATCACTAGGTTACAATGCCGTTCCATCAACCCAGAACAGAGGACTCATATTTTCTACAGATTTATGCTTGCCCGATTTTGGCATCCAGTTAGGCATGAGATTCGGATGAAACTTTTCTCACAGTTGAGGCTTTTATAAGGTTCCTCTCTTTGACTTTCTGGTGTACAGAAGGAGATAAGCTCACCAAAGTCAGCCACTTAATATGGGCACAGGTAAGTTTGTTCTGTTTTATGCAGCTTCACGGCTTCTGTAAGAAACACATCTCTTCAAGACCTCTACATTTTTGTCATCTAGAAAGGAACTGAAGGAAAAAAAGGGATGGAGAAAAGGGGCAAGCATGCTCTACAACTGCCTAACAGTCCTGTTTAATGTCTTTATCAATGACCGGGATGAAGGCATTGAGGGCTCCCTTAGCAAGTTTGCAGACGACACTACTCTGGGTGGAAGTGTGGATCTGCCGGAGGGTAGGGAGGCTCCAAAGGGATCTGAACAGGCTGAACCGCTGGGCTGAGACCAACAGCATGAGGTTTAACAAGGCCAAATGCCAGGTCCTGCACTTGGGGCACAACAACCCTAAGCAGAGGTACAGACTAGGAGAAGCCTGGCTAGAAAGCTGCCAGGAGGAGAAGGACCTGGGGGTGTTGGTTGACAGTGACTGAACATGAGCCAGCAGTGGCCTAGGTGGCCAAGAAGGCCAACGGCATCTTGGCTTGCATCAGAAACGGTGTGACCAGCAGGTCCAGGGAGGTTATGCTCCCTCTGTACTCGGCACTGGTGAGACTGCGCCTCAAATCCTGTGTTCAGTTCTGGGCCCCTCACCACAAGAAGGATGTTGAGGCTCTGGAGCGAGTCCAGAGAAGAGCAACAAAGCTGGTGAAGGGGCTGGAGAACAGGCCTTATGAGGAGCGGCTGAGAGAGCTGGGGGTGTTTAGCCTGGAGAAGAGGAGGCTGAGGGGAGACCTTATTACTCTCTACAACTACCTGAAGGGAGGTTGTGGAGAGGAGGGCGCTGGCCTCTTCTCCCAAGCGACAGGGGACAGGATGAGAGGGAATGGCCTCAAGCTCCACCAGGGGAGATTCAGGCTTGAGATAAGGAAAAAATTCTTCATGGAAAGGGTAGATAGGCACTGGAAGAGACTGCCCAGGGAGGTGGTTGACTCGCCTTCCCTGGAGGTATTTCAGGTTAGGGTGGATGAGGTACTTAGGGGCATGGTTTAGAGATTGGTGGGAATGGTTGGAGTCGACGAGCCGGTGGGTCTCTTCCAACCTGGTTATTCTATGATTCTAAGGAGAATTTCCAGAAAATACCAAACTGGTAAAGTAGAAACCCTGCAGAGATTCATACAGAGATTGTGAACAAGCCTACACTGAGCACAGAACACACACACAACTTATAAAAGTACCACCACCACAAGTTGGAGAATTCTCCAACTAACACCTAGGCAGAGCATGACTTCCAGCTATGAGACGAATGAGAAGTGGCAAGACTCCAAGATAGTTAACCTTCCCACCCTCCTGACATTACACACTGAAATCATTAGGTGACCAAGACATTTGCTACATACAGTGAAAAGCCAAGGGGAAGGGTGCTGTATGATTAATCAGAGGTGGAAACTGATACCCCGAGGTCTCAGCATATTCTGTTGTGGGCTGCAACTGCCCTGGGCAAGCAGCTATATCTCAGGCCATCTTACCCAAAGCCACCAATGTTCTGCTTCTTCTACAGCAGCACATTCATCTAAGCACATCCTGGGCCTGCATAAAGTTGCTGTTGGCAAGATGAGAGGCTACCATGCTCCCTCACTTAAACTGTTCAAAAGACACCTGCGATTGCTCACCCATGCACTTGTTCCAGTGTTCCAGGCCTGAAACATTTTCACTTTGTATCAAAAGCTTCCCTGATTACCAGAAGACTGGCAAAACAAACAATCTCTGAAGCGTTCAGCATTGCCTTTAAAATGACAGGATCAGAAAACTTATTTGGCTCAGCTAATCTGAACTCAGTTTATCCTCACTATTTAATCTCTGAGAACTCTGGGTAAACTGAGAGGTGAAAGACAGCAAATCTTATCAGAGTAGAAGCAAGTTGTTCCCTGAAGTAAACTAAGTTCCCTTTTTCATTTGCACAGCTACGTCATAGGTGGTAGAGTAGGAAATCTCCCAGGCTTGTCAAGCCCAAAAGTGGTATCACACGACAACGCCCACGAGGCTAAATAAGCACTGCTCTGATAAACCCCAGTCAAACAAAGGAAAGAATTACTGCTCCCTTTCTGAACTGGAAGTCCCAATCAAGATTATAATCCCCAGACACTATGCCCCAAAAATAATAGCTAAGAAAAAATAACCCACAAGTATACATTGAAAAAAATCAGCCAAGGAAGTCTGTCATCACTATTATTATGCACACGCTTTTATAGTTCATCTGAACTGAAGCACCCTACAAATGAGTGCATCTCCCTAGGAGTTTTCACCATAAGAATGAAAATCCTCAGATCTCAAGAGGCAACAAACAATAAATCATTTAGATCATGAAACCTGGATAGCAAGCAGCAAGTTCAGAAAAGTGCATCTTGTAGAAGAAATTCACTTCCTCAAAACAGTGGCGTTTGCACTGAATTTATAAAAATCCATTTTAGCCACTTCTCTTAATCTGGAGTCTTGGATTCACGATAGATGAAAATGCTCTGACCACAGACATTTCCTAACCGAAAAGGAATCGGGAAGTGCTTCTTCTGTCATTCAAAGGTTTTGGCTAGCAAGCGTCACTTAGATCCATTTGAAAAAATTTCACTTGAAATCACGGGATGTTTACATATTGCTTTTGTTACTATTACAAATTTGGAATATGAAGGTCCAACAGGAACACTAGGCCATCATGCTACCCATTATGCATGCTACTGTCATAAACAGATTATTTTCTAGAAAATTTAGATTTAACCAGACATTCAGACAGGTTATCAGCTGGAGAAGGAATGGGCTGTGGACTTCAGGGAGAAGTGATAATAAGACGCATTTGCATCAATTAGTTTTGCACATCCTAGACCTGTGAGGGCAACTCACCATATAGGAGAACAGCTCATAATTTATGCCAGGTATACACTCTTTCTGTATTACTGACCTTATAGATGAAAAGTGTGTCATCTCTATCTGGCCTGTCTGAAAGGCATGCAAATTGTCAGGCAGCTTTATTTAAGCACGAAGAGAGAAAAACACTGCAAAGTAAAATAAAAATATCACAGGGGGAAAGTCTCTTATTTTCTTAAGGGTGTGTGAGCTTTACTTTGGATAGAAGTCTTTTGGAACAATTACAACACACAATGGCAAATGGTTCCTTGAGGGTGCCTTTTCTTTGTCCCAGCTGATATCCTTCTCTCTGACCCTGCCACTGTCAGAGCCTTTAGGTAGCAGGCATTTTTTTATCATCCTTCCCCTTTGCCTCCTTAGTGCCATTCTGTTACATTTTTCAGGTTGCTTTGATCTTCTCCCATGTGACTTTTCCCTCCAGGGTATTTCCACTGTGCTTTTTTAGAGGAGGAGATGACAAACTCATGAAGCATAAGCTGCATGTTCCCCAAAGCCAGAAAACTATTCAAGGTTTTGCATAAATGGACCCGGGCGCTCTTTCCTATTCATTGTTTGAACAGAATTAAGGGTTCCTCGGAAGGTGTTGCCATATAATAGCTGTCTTCCAAGACTTTGTATGGTCTTATTTCCAAATAAAACCACTCTTTTCACTCACCTACATCTCTGAGCACTAGCTTGTCCTCCATTTACAACAAAACTGTGTAACTGCAAGTTAATCATCCTAGCCAGGTGACAGAGGGTCAGATGGATCTGCGTTAGCACACACCAGCTTTGTTTATTTTCTATGCATCCATCACATTTTTATTCTAGTCCTCTTCAATGACTTTGCTACGGATGAGAGCTGAATGAAATTTAATGTGTTCTTAAAAAATATTCTGGACCCTTATTCTGCTGCATTTGCTATAGGAGTAATTCCTCAGTATACTCAAGGTCTGTTATCCTATTCAGTGTAATTGAAGCTACAGTATCAAGTGTTTTAAGAATGCAGCCTCCACCACAAGGCACATGAGAGGTGTTAACTACCCTGATCCAGTGCATTTCTTCTAGGCACTGACTTTACAGAAATCCAGTTAACTCAGTGGACACTTACAAACACGCTTGGCATCAGTTCAGTTTTGCTAAAAGTAGGTTTGCAGGATAGAGCCAAAGTACCTAATGCTCCACACAGCAGCACATTTTGTTTAAGTTTAATATGGCTAGTGTCGAGCAAGGAGACAGTACTTGACTCCTAGTTGTTCTCCTACACAGATACCCAGATTAAATCACAATGAAAGCTGTCTGAAAAATTTGCTGACACTTCCCGTTCCTGACTTGAAAGTCGACAAATACCAATTGTCAAAACCAAAAGAAGGCATCGAAGAAACTGGTGTATTTTAGGTGCAGGATGGAGTGAAAAGTACTCCTCGAATCACTTCAGGCTTCTTCCAGTAACAGCAGAAATCAGCCTCCATGTAAGCCAAGAAAAGAAACAAGGAGGGGGGGGAAGCTAACGATAAACTGCTTCTGAACGGATACAAAATAAAATACCGGTGCATATTAGAGATGACTGCTCATGATAAGAGTTATTTTGCCATAAGGCTGTTCTCAAATCCATCAAAATGTTCATCCTTCAGCCTCTCTTACTACTTTCCTGTGTCATAAGAAAAATGTCCGCAGCATCAGAACTGAAAAAAAGTGCACCTCATTCCTTCTGAAAACTGTCTGAGCTTTGCTGGGAAACAGATAGAAACTGCTGAACCAACAAACGTGAACTCTGATTTGTGCATCAGTCATTTTTCCTGTGGTGATTCGAGAACATCTGGGTACACAAAGTTTTTCTTCAGAGAGACAAGTCGCCTTTACTTCATACTTTACTCACAGCCCTTTTTTATCTGTTGTAGAAAAGCAGGTTTTAACATATGCCAGACAGCTGCTGCAGTTTCAGAAAGAGAGCATGAAGAAAGTAATGTATGTACAAGTCATTCGAGGAACATCTTAATCAGCTTGAAAAAGTTCCCAATATTTCCAAACAGTAAGGCTGATTACAAAAAAACTGAGTCACCTAACTGTTCTGATTACCTAATGGAATGATGTTACAGATTTTTTCCACGATCTCTAAGTCGTTCCACAGTCTGTCATTCTCTACCACTTTACCTAGAACAGAACTTCAGAAATACCAGGCTATAATCACAACTCGGTAGTGACTTCCTCTGGCTGCAACGTGCTTGTAGAGATTTTGACAGACAGCACTATCCAGTTAATAGAAAAAAAAAAATCATAACTATAGTTTTAAGAACTAAAGGGCTGGCAAACTCCATTAGTGGATGAATTCTGAGAGAAAAGACAATTATTCTTGGTGGAGTTTCTGTTAAAAACAGACCAATTCACTTGAATGCATGCATGTGCCCATTCTGGGTAACTGATGCTGTACTGCAGACTGCACACAAGAGTGCATGAAACGTGGCACAACTTTATAAAATCTGAGTATCTAAACACTACAAAGAAAGGCCACAAAGCTCCTGCTATATTTAGAACAAACGTGAAGGTTTTCTAAAATAGTCACCTTTGTCTGCTAGTTTTTACAGTGATGCTATTCTCACTAACAGCATGTTTATGCTTTTGTGCAAAACTAGCTATTTGCTTCAAAAAAAAGGTAAATAAATAAAAGGGAAAGTACAGAAACAACTAATCTGTAGGATCTATGAGTAGGAGCTTCCGAGTCAGACAGCTGACCAATTTGTTGTCACAAATACAGACAGAAGTAAAACATGTGGCAGGAAAAACAGCTAAGGACAGAATAAACCACCTGCAATTGAATGTATCTATTAGTGGCAAGATTTTCAGGGCATCCAGATGTTCTTTGACTTCTTAAAATTTGTGGACGCTTGACACCTCTGAAAATCAGGCTAGTGAGAAAATGGGACTATCATCTCACACTGTACAACTAGCACACCAAACAGAAAGGTACCCACCTAGCCAGACCCAATCTGAGAATTTAGTTGTCTGGGAATGACAGGCTGCCAGAGGCAGCCAAGCACTCAGCCAGGAATGATTTGAACAACCTGGTTCTCCGGGTACATGTTTAGGTTAGAGGTAAAACTGAACCAGTAAAATTCTAGTCTACTGTAAATACAAAGTATGACCTACATATTTCAGAGTCCAGGGAAGCAATACGGACAAAGCTCCAGTGCAGATGGATTCAACCAGGCCCTCTCCAGAAAAGCTGGGCAGCAGCTATACAAGCCAAGACAGCTTTCACCTCTTGCCTTCATAGTCTGTCACTGCTGCACGGGAGAAATCAGGTTTTTGTGATGAAGTGATTACAGTAAATTATACGATCTTGATTTTTGACCTGGCTTATTTAACCTTTGAACCTTCTCCCCTTTGCAGCTTGGTATATAGACTTACTCTACAAGACAGGGGGAAAAAAGAGCCTTATGTTGGCTATATTGGTTTGGGAGTAAGTTTAGAGCTTGCCTTTGTCTTCCAAAACCAGGAAGCCTTGTCAACATAGACAAGGCACCATTAAGCACAGAAAAGAAATCAAAGTGTTCTAGCCAACAGACTAATCTCTGTCCAAGTGGGAGAGACAACATAGTAAGATGTCATGATTTGTCAATGCCTAGTTATAACTTTTACTTAACTTATTTCTCTTCTAACATGCTATTTGCACTCCCTCCCCACTTCTAGGTTACTTAAACAACTCTGCAGAAGACAGATGCAATGTTATGCTGCTCAGAAACCGCTACCTTTCTTCCCAGTAAGCACATGCCGCTGAGGAAACACCACTCCAAACACAGCTCCAAATTTCACAAGAATAAGGTTACTCACAGAGATTTCTAGCACTTCACTTCTTCAATGGATCAGAAATACCCTAAAAAAAGCATTTCTCATGGCAGGTCAATATTTCCACTTCTGGTCAAAACCACAAGGTGGACAGATGACCAGAAATTAAAGGAAAAGGATTGAAAAGCTGAACCTCCAAGAAGGTCAATTTTCCAGAGAGTAATGAAGGATCTTATCAGAAATGTCATCTATTGTCTGTGGTCAACAAATACAAAATTCTCATAAAGGCTCCCTCACGAAATCCTCTTAGCTGCCTGTTCTGCCACAGAGACACACATGTCTCTAAATTTTAACTGGCAGAATAGGTATCGCTGCTGTGACAACAGAGGTGATAAACAGGGCTTCTGCATTGCAAGCATCCATCAGGATTACGTAGCCACAACAAAACAAAACACAACTAAGAACAGTAAGCAGAGCCTAACAAGAGCTCTGTGGTTTTAATCACTTTAGTAATTAGCAATTGGACCAGGTTTAGTCCCCTCCTTTCTCTTGTATAAGGGTAGCAATGCCATTTCTTAATATTAGAGCAACACATGCAGGTGGGTGGAGCACTAGAGCAGGACTTTGCATCTTCCACATTCCAGAAAAAGTGTCTCAGCCCATGCCAGGTCTATTATTTGTGTAGGACCAGGAAAATGGATTGAGAATCCTCATTCCTGTGATATGTTGACCTCCTGACAGCAACACCAAGCCAGCAACCCTACAACACAGCCAACAGATTAGTGGTTTGTAATGACTTTCCTTCACATATGGACATAGTTTTCTTGCTGGGTTGAAAATATTTACATAGAAAAACCACAGTTTTGAGCTGTAATGGGAGTAGAAATATAGAAAATACTTGTACATTGAGCATAAATCATTAAGAAATAAAGATCAAAGATTCCAGCTAGAGTTAACTGCTTTCCAAAATACTCTTTGTAGCTGCCATGGAAACCACAGTAGCCAATGGCCAGAGGCTCATCTTTTTTGCATGACATGGGAGTCATAGAATCATAGAATCACCAGGCTGGAAAAGACCTCTTGGATCATCAAGTCAAACCACTCCTACCTACCCCTAAACAAATCCCTGAGCAAAACCATGCCCACAAACACAGGGAGGGAAGAGGGTGCAAGTAAAAGTAAGTCGCTCTAAACCAGTGGGATTTGTGCACTGGGCTGTCTGCTAAACTTACAAATCACAAAGTCTGCTGTGAACTGGGAGCTGATAGATGGTATCAGAGGCAGGGTGCATCTGTTTTGCACAGCCCAGTTCCTTGATATGCCAGGTGATATTCACCTGAAAATTCATATCAGAATTGCTACCATTTATAGCAAGACAAATTCCATCCTTAGTTCTACATTTTGGAGAGGGAAATGTAGACAATGCTGTCCATTAATAACACATACAATAAATTATGAAAGACTGTGCAACTATATATTTGGCCAAATAAGCTACAATGGGACTACTGAGCTGAAAAAGAACAACTGAAAATCAGAGAATCATAGAATGATTTGGGTTAGAAGGGACTTTAAAGATCATCCTGTTCCATCCCCCATTCATGACTTCTCTGGACAATGTGTTCCAGTGCTTCACCACCCTTACAGTAAAAAATTTATTCCTTATTTCTAATCTAAATCTCCACTCTTTCAGCTTAAAACCATTATCCTTCGTCCTATCAGTGCTGTCTCTGATAAAGAGTGTCTTCTCAGGTTTCCCAGACTGGAAGACTGCTATAAGGTGTCCCTGGAACCTTCTCTTCTGCAGTCCAAAAAACCCCCAAGAGTTGTCAGGCTGTCAAACCAGCTTCCCTAAATGGAATGAGGAGCTGAAGATGCCCTTGTTCAGTCCCCAGAGCTCATGGTTGGAAAATAAACTAGTCTTCAGAGAGGGATTGCAAAGAAAATGCAGCCCTTAGATGCAAGACTCACCTTCGTCTTGCACCGAGTTCAACTCATTCATACTCAGAACTCAGCAGGCAGAAGAAGCAAGAACAGAGAAATAAAAAATGAGGAGAGCTACCACCATCCACCTTCTGAGCAATATTATTTCCACTTGCCCTACAGGGCAGCCTTATTCTCTGATGAAAGAAGATCTGGTTCTTAGCTGGCCAATCTTCTCCCTTGCACAGGGAACAATCAGCAGAAAAAGAGGAAGCACAAGCTCTCTGTCCTTGTCCTCTGCTCCACAGTTGACAGAAGAGTACCTTCAATGATTTCTAGTTCCCTAATGTGAAAATCCATTATTGAAGGCATCCATAGACAAAGCAAAACAGAATTTGTGGTAGAAGAAATTCACCAACACTTGGATGTGCATGGAAGAGAGACAGAGTGTGATGGAAGAGGAGTGACAGCTATTGGGCAGAGCTGTGTGTTTGTATAATGTCCCATTATTTTCAGGGTTTAATGTTCCTAGACTGTTTATTTAGTTAAGGCTTCTTCCATAGCTGAGGTTTTTTGAGTTTTCAGTGACTGAAGTCACTAGATCTGTTTAAAGCCACATTTACTCAGTTGCTGATCAGTTCCTTTCATTGCTTGTGTGTTCTTGGAGGTCATACCAGATATGCTAAAATGGGGTTATTATGCCATATGCTTATTTACTATGTGTATGTTAGACCTTTTGTGTGCTATTTTTCACTTGTTATCCATCATTATATGTATTTATCTTCAAGTACCATATGGAGCAGTAGGATGGTTTATATATATGGAGTCAACAGATGGTGAGACTGTGTGTGATTAATATGTTCTCATAACTTTCTATTGTCTCTTTTTCTTCTATGTTCTACTTCCAAAGTGTCATTACTTTTGTCATCCCTGTTATCATTTCTTTATTCCTATGTGCTGTTAAACAAATATAAAAGAATTCAAAGTCTGCTTTTGAGATTTGCCTTCACAGTGTGCTAGAGGCTACCTTTATCAGAATAATTCACAGTTTTTTCAGGCCAAAAGGGCCTACGTGCCCTTTTGTCTCTTTGTCTGACACCAGACACAGAATTTCAGAAGCCTGCATCTTCTTGAGTTAAGGTAATGTTGCTCTCAACTACCATATGAATATTGTCAATATTTTATTGCCTGCATTTTACGTGGCAGTCATTCAGCAAAAGGCTAAAAAATCCTTTAGAGGATGAAATAATAATTCATGCTATTAAATTGTAACTTAAATGCAGACAGAATGTCACACGTTGAGGTAGAACTCGTTTACCATGCACTGGTAACACTATGGAAACCTCATTGAGATGTCCACATGTGCACTGAGGCACATGGCAGGGAAGCAACTGTGCACAAGCTCTGGCCTGACCCTACGTATCACACCTCCCAGGCAGTGAACGGCTATACCCTGTTTCATTTTGACTGTCTTTGCTCAGTAGCACAATGGTTTCAGTTTCTAGCTGCGGCACTGGAGGCACAAGCATGTTTCCCCACCTAATTCATTGTTTCCAGGAAGCTTTCTACATCTTCCTTGTCTGAATGGGAGGGCGTGTTATCAAAGTTCTACGTTTAGCTGTACTGCCATCCTGCCACACTTATTACTTTCATTATATGGAATTCATGTGTCCAGCGCTACAATTCTGGAACTTAACTGAAATCACACAGAATCATAGAATCATAGAATCACAGAATAACCAGGTTGGAAGAGACCCACTGGATCGTCGAGTCCAACCATTCCCACCAATCCCTAAATCATGCCCCTAAGCACCTCGTCTACCCTCACCTTAAACACCTCCAGGGACGGTGACTCAACAACCTCCCTGGGCAGACCATTCCAATGCCTAACCACCCTCTCTGTGAAGAACTTTTTCCTAATCTCAAGCCTAAATCTCCCCTGGTGGAGCTTGAGGCCATTCCCTCTCGTCCTGTCCCCTGTCGCTTGGGAGAAGAGGCCAGCTCCCTCCTCTCCACAACCTCCCTTCAGGTAGTTGTAGAGAGCAATGAGGTCTCCCCTCAGCCTCCTCTTCTCCAGGCTGAACAACCCCAGCTCTCTCAGCCATTCCTCATAAGGCCTTTTCTCCAGCCCCTTCACCAGCTTCGTTGCTCTTCTCTGGACTCGCTCCAGAGCCTCAACATCCTTCTTGTGGTGAGGGGCCCAGAACTGAACACAGGACTCGAGGTGCGGTCTCACCAGTGCCGAGTACAGGGGGAGAATAACCTCCCTGGACCTGCTAGTCACGCCGTTTCTGATACAAGCCAAGATGCCATTGGCCTTCTTGGCCACCTGGGCCACTGCTGGCTCATGTTCAGTCACTGTCAACCAGCACCCCCAGGTCCTTCTCCTCCTGGCAGCTTTCTAGCCAGGCTTCTCCTAGTTTGTACCTCTGCTTAGGGTTGTTGTGCCCCAACACAGAGCAACAGGTCCTTATGTCTGCTGATTCTTAATGCCAGGTTCAAATGCTGCTTGAACCCATGAATGACTCCTTTCCTCTTAGTCCTCATGCATTCTGAAAACAAGGAAAACTGAACTGTTTATTGGATTCTTCATTTTGATCTTACAGCAGGATGATTAGTTCAGGAAATCTATGTGGCAACGTGTGCAAGCAAAAAACTTTTATCTTGTCCTATGAGTATACAAAGTCTCATGCCTTTCTTTACCAGAGAATTAGATGAAATGTAAAATGCAGCTTTCAGAAACTGCTGCTGTGTATGAGATGATACAGGAAAGTCCAAGCACAGGATGGCGAGAACAGCCTATTTCCAGACTGTACAGGAGGGGAGATGTAAACTCTATGCAACTATTTGATGATGTCCCTGAAATGATTAATAGAATATTTTAAACTTATCATTTTCTCTAGATGCACTATAACTGACACGATATTATTTGCAGGCATAACCCTATGTATTGCATGTAAGTTTATGTTATTTGTAAGCTAGAGCTCAAATGCTTCATGAATCAGACTCTGAGTGGTAACAAAACACTCGCAAGCTGAGTGACAAAAGGTGAAAAAAGAGACCAAAGATATGTCATCAGAGTTGATTCTGTCCATCTGTAACAGCTCAATGATAATCAGTAGCTATTTCATCATTTTTCTAACGGATAAGTCTCTACTAAAATAAAATTTCAATTCTGCAGTAGATTCATAAATATGGAGGACTGTGAGAGAAGACCCTGAAATTTGAGTGTATTGGTTACCTATTAGCTGGCTGGTTACTCTTCCATCCCAGTAAGTACAAAACCAAACAAATCAAAAAAAAAGACAAACAAGCAAAAGAGGAAGAATTGAATGAGATCCAAGCTTTTGAATCCCTTGTTCAATTCAGCTGATTTAAGAAGAAAGAAATTCACTTTACAAAAATCCAGGAGATAGGTTACTGCCTTTGCTGACATCCCAGAAATATTAACATTTTGTCTACAGGGAACATCCTTGTTGAGTTAGATAAACTAAAAAGAAGAAGGTACTCATTTTCAAGAGGCCTGAATTGCTGAACTGCTGAAGATTTCCCAGTCAGAGTCTTCTGCATGTTGCCAGCCATGAAGGATTTGGCAACAGATCCAGATATGCTGTGAATGCTTTTGAACTTCGGGAGGTTCGGATTATATAAGCACAGCGTCTTTTTATTGAAGGTGAGGTACTTATCTCAGAAGAAGACATGAGAAGAGAAAGTCAGCACATATGGCATAAATGTCTGTTAATGCTGAGATGAAAACATGCTATGATGATAACAGTTGTTACAGCTGTTACTTTTCATGAACATAATGTATGGGCAGCAGCAGGAACATGAGGTAGTATAGTAGTACACTGGATTAAACTCCCCTAGAAATAAATTGCTTTTACACAGTTGTTTTTAAAGTACTCCAGAACACATGCTCTCATTGCTTATGTGCTCATCATAAATATTTTCACTATGAATAATTATGTGATATGTTTTTTTATTAAATAACAGCTGGTTACCTATACAAAAGATCTGAATTCAGTATTTGTATACTGAGCCTTGAATTTTAGTCTGTCAGGTCTCCTAACACACGCTTCAGTTGACATCTCTTTCTTGTGTTGCTTCAAATGTCTAAATGGAAGTACCAAGAGAAACATTGACTGTAAATGCTTCATACTGGCATTCTGCATGTATTAAATAAATGAAGGAGCAGAATGTGTTGTACTCATCAATGTGCTTCAATTTTGAAGGCTTTTTTATTGTCTATAAATGGCACACTTCATTTCCTAGGACTGCATTTCCAAGATTGTTTTCTCTAAAGAGCTTTGTCTCTTCAGCTACATTGTAGCAGGTACTGACAGAAATCACTTGAATTTCTTTTAGGTGTTGATTGTTCTTTTTAAAATAAAATCCAACACAGTGAGATCAGGAGTCATCTCTTCTGTGCTGCCCATCAGTTTTATCAGGAACATAGCACAAACAGAGAGAGAAGACACAGTTTGGGTAGGCTAGTGGAATGGGGTTTTTAATGCAGAAATCAATCTCAATTTTGCACCAGCTATATGTTGAAAAAATAGTACATACACTGCACTTTACATATTAATAAGACCTTCCCACTGATCTTTAATCAAACCCCAGCTGAGCCTCTCCATACAATTTTCCTTGATACCTTGGTTTTACTACCATTTACTAGCCTTCAAACTCGCAAATAAAGTATTTTTTTCTTCCATATATGCCTAGTTAGATTATTTCCCCACAATGGTTAGTCCGTTGAGTTTCTTGTTTTTCAGGGCTTTACACAGCATTTTCTAAATACTTATTCATAAATTTATCCAAATACTTATAAACTGATTTCTGGGTTTTGAGTGCTTTATTTTTCCAGAGGAGCACAAATCTTTCTCTTTGCTGACAGCTGACAAGAGAGAATTCCTGCCAACCTTTTCTGTGCTCAAGACCAGGTAGGAAACTTCAGCTTTTACTCCAGTATCATACACAGACTGAAATACAGATTAATCCAGTCTTTCCTTGGACTAAGCACTGAGAAATGACCGCTTTTAAGTGCTGAGCAAAATTACACTCTTTCTTACACAGATGTAACACAAAAACAAAGAAGCCCTCTTACCGATCACATGGTCCAAACCAGGTTGCTTATGATCAGCTTATGACCCTAAATATCATTTCATGTCTTGACTCCAGCCTTCTTCTAGAGCACAGAACGAGTATTGTGGCTTCAGCTACAGAAAGGGTTTTGGTTGCAGCTTATTTTGTCAGGGAAGGTCACCACCCTGCCTAGAGAAGGTAGTTGAACCTACAGGGTGAGGAGAGCCACTTGCTGCCTCTCTTCAGTCTTACAACTACTCTTGCTGTTTCCCCTTCAGACACAACTTGAGCAGATTCTCTTCACCCTGAGCAGCATTTTGCTGCACTGGATGTGTCCCAGTGAATTTGGGAACACATCCCACTGAGTTTTGTGGGAACTAGGCAGGAGAAGAGCACAGGTTCCCATTAGTGATACAGACACTTATAAAGGCGCTAGCATCAGCGGGTAATGTATGAAGACAATGCATATGTGAGGTAAAACCAGAATGGTTGCACCATATAAGCAGCTTCAAATGAAAAGACAGACACTGAATTGCAGGGGATAACTTGATTCCATTTGGAAGTGTAGTGCTAAATGAGAAAACAAAAACATTTCCTCTCTTTATCTTTGTTTTGTAGTGACATAAGAACAGAGCCTCAGACATTACTAGGAAACACATTCGTAATGATGCTCAAATATAGGTATTACCATATTTAAATATTTCTTCACTGTTTATTACCTACACAGTCAGCTGTAGCTGTTTCCAATTCAAGATGATTACGACAAGCATGCGAAAGGCTTGAAGGGGAGGAGGGAACAACTTTTTTCCTAAACAGCTTACCTCTTCAAAAAAGAACAATGTTTACTGAGATAAATGAAGAGAGGGTGGTTGTTTTAGATCACTATGACTAATGTTAAGAAACAGCTGGTAAGGAATATTAGGTAATCACATACACAGGCTGCACATTGGGAACATTACGCTTACATACCTACTATAATTTCATTCCTTTCCCCACGCATTTATTCAAAGCTGCAGCTGTGATACTGGCTTTTGAACATTAGAAACTATCAGGAAAAGTGGCATGAATCATCATCTTTTGCCTGTGTTATTTAACTTAGTTACTCAAGTGCAGTTCTTCTAAGGGAACAATAATAGAAGGAAAACAATAGTTTCTTTCAGAGATTTGTGAAGACTCCCCTTTTCCTTTTTTTCCTTTTCCTTTCTTGCTCTCCTCTCCTCTCTTTCCCTGCTTTCCCTTCCCTTTCCTTTCCTTTTCCTTCCCTTTCCTTACCTGAAAAACAGCCAATTAAGCTAAAATACTAGCTCTTCTACCAAACATGTATAGCTAGCCTGTCCATTTCCTGAAGAGTATATAGACTTTTAAAAGACAAACTATTCAGAACAGTTACTTTACCTGCCCTCAGGTAATTCCTTTTTCTCGTGGACTAAAATTGGCAACTCAGTTGACTGAAATGTGATTGAAATTCACCACTAAGCAAGAGGGGGTGAGTGCAGCTGGGGATGGTAGGCAGCAAACTGGCACTGTGGCCTTAGTTAAGTCAAGGACTGCTCAGTTGGGGAGAAGCCCTATTGCGAAGGCTGAAGCTACGCCTGCCCAGCTGAAGGGCATTTACACCAATGCACGCAGCATGGGAAATAAGAAGGAGGAGCTGGAAGCTGTGGTAGGGCAGGGAGACTACGATGTTGTTGATGTTGTTGCCATCGCGGAGACGTGGTGGGATGACTCGTACGACTGGAGCGTACCCATGGTGGGGTATAAACTCTTTAGGAAGGACAGGAAGGGCAGAAGAGGAGGTGGGGTAGCCCTCTATGTTAGAGAGGGCTTTGATACCCTCGAGCTGGACTACGGTCAGGATGGGACTGAGTGCCTGTGGGTGAAAATCAGAGGAGTCCATGGGCAGGAAGGGATTGTGGTGGGAGTCTGCTATAGACCACCCAGCCAAGAAGAAGCAGCAGATGAGCTCTTCTACAAACAACTGAGTGTAGTCTCAAAATCGCTACCTCTAGTCCTTGTGGGAGACTTCAATTTCCCATATATAGGCTGGGAGTATAATACAGCAGAAAGGAAGCAGTCCCGGAGGTTCCTGGAGTGTCTGGAAGACAACTTCCTCACACAGCTGGTGAGCGAACCGACAAGGGATGGTGCCCTCCTGGACCTGCTGTTGGTGAACAAAGAAGGACTGGTGGGGGATGTGAAGGTTGGAGGACGCTTGGGGCAAAGCGATCATGAGATGATAGAGTTCTCAGTGCGGGGTAAAATGAAGAAGGAGGTTAGCAGAACAGTTGCCCTCAACTTTCAGAGAGCAGACTTTGGGCTGTTCAGAAGGCTGGTCGGAAAAGTCCCGTGGGAGGCGCTCCTTGAGGGCAAAGGTGTCCATGAGGGCTGGGCACTCTTCAAGAAGGAACTCCTAGCAGCTCAGGAGAAAGCCGTCCCCAAGTTCCAGAAAAGTAGCCGGAGGGGTAAGAAACCAGCGTGGTTGAGTAGGGAGGTCCTGAGAGACATCAATAGGAAGAGGAGGGTCTACGACCTCTGGAGGAAGGGGCAGGCATCCCGGGTGGACTATAGGGAGGAACCGAGAATGTGCAGGGAAAAAATCAGGAGGGCTAAGGCCCAACTAGAAATGCGATTGGCCAAGACTGTGAAAGACAATAAAAAGTCTTTCTACAAATACGTCAACAGCAAAAGGAGGGCTAGGGAGAATCTCCAGTCCCTACTAGATGCAGAGGGAACAACAGTAACAGGGGATGAAGACAGGGCTGAAGTGCTCAATGCCTACTTTGCCTCAGTCTTTAACAGTAAGGAAAATTGTTCCCTCTGTGCACAACCCCAGGGGTTGAATGAGAAGTATGAGATTCCCAAGGTCCAAGAGGAGGTGATTAGAGACTTGCTTGCCCAGCTAGATGCCCACAAGTCTATGGGGCCAGATGGAGTCCACCCAAGAGTTTTGAGGGAACTGGCGGATGTGCTGGCCAAACCCCTTTCCATCATCTTCCAGCAGTCCTGGATGACTGGGGAGGTTCCGCTGGACTGGAGGCTGCCTGATGTCGTGCCCATCTATAAGAAGGGGCGCAGGGAGGATCCGGGGAACTACAGGCCTGTCAGCCTGACCTCGGTACAGGGGAAAGTCATGGAGCGGGTGATCTTGAGTGCGATCATGAAGCACTTGCAAGAGAACCGGGTGATCAGGCCCAGTCAACACGGGTTCATGAAAGGCAGGTCTTGCCAGACTAATCTGATCACCTTCTATGACCAAGTGACTAAACTCTTGGACGAGGGAAAGGCTGTGGATGTGGTTTTCCTGGACTTCAGTAAAGCCTTTGATACAGTTTCTCACAGCATTCTGCTTCGGAAACTGTCAGCCTCTGGCCTGGACGGGCGCACACTCTCCTGGGTGAAAAACTGGTTGAATGACCGGGCCCAGAGGGTGGTGGGAAATGGAGTTAAATCCAGCTGGAGGCCAGTTACAAGTGGGGTTCCCCAGGGCTCAGTCCTGGGTCCAGTCCTGTTTAATGTCTTTATCAACGACCTGGATGAAGGCATCGAGTGCTCCCTTAGCAAGTTTGCAGATGACACCAAGCTGGGTGGAAGTGTGGATCTGCTGGAGGGTCGGGAGGCTCTGCAAAGGGATCTGAACAGGCTGGACTGCTGGGCTGAGACCAATGGCACGAGGTTTAACACGGCCAAATGCCGGGTCCTGCACTTGGGGCACAACAACCCTAAGCAGAGGTACAAACTAGGAGAAGCCTGGCTGGAAAGCTGCCAGGAGGAGAAGGACCTGGGAGTGCTGGTTGACAACCGACTGAACATGAGCCAGCAGTGTGCCCAGGTGGCCAAGAAGGCCAATGGCATCCTGGCTTGTATCAGGAACGGCGTGACCAGCAGGTCCAGGGAGGTTATTCTCCCCCTGTACTCGGCACTGGTGAGACCGCACCTCGAGTCCTGTGTTCAGTTCTGGGCCCCTCAGCACAAGAAGGATGCTGAGGCTCTGGAGCGAGTCCAGAGAAGAGCAACAAAGCTGGTGAAGGGGCTGGAGAACAGGCCTTATGAGGAGCGACTGACTGAGAGAGCTGGGGTTGTTCAGCCTGGAGAAGAGGAGGCTGAGGGGAGACCTTATTACTCTCTACAACTACCTGAAGGGAGGTTGTGGAGAGGAGGGAGCTCGCCTCTTCTCCCAAGTGACAGTGGACAGGACGAGAGGGAATGGCCTCAAGCTCCACCAGGGGAGATTTAGGCTTGAGATTAGGAAGAAGTTCTTCACAGAGAGGGTGGTTAGGCTTTGGAACGGTCTGCCCAGGGAGGTGGTTGAGTCACCGTCCCTGGAGGTGTTTAAGGTGAGGGTAGACGAGGTGCTTAGGGGCATGATTTAGGGAATGGTGGGAATGGTTGGACTCGACGATCCAGTGGGTCTCTTCCAACCTGGTCATTCTGTGATTCTGTGATTCTGTGATTCTGTGATACAGTCAGCAGTAGTAATACTGAAAGTACGGATACTTCAAAACACCATAGAAACAACAATCAATTTTTGTTGTTTAGTGAATTGCTAGGTTTTTTCAATTAATTTAGAGTCCCAGCCACCACATAGTAAATCAGATATATTTGAAAGTCTCACCGAGGACTTAAAGTCAGGTTCTGCAGTGACATACTTGTGACAGCTCCCATGTCTCGACTGGGGTTGACTCAAAATTGCAAGGCAGGTTTTGCCTTTCAGAAGGAGCACTTCTGTTCCACTGGTTTCAACCAAACCTGTTCAGGAAGGAGAGAGACAAGAAGGTTTATTCTGTACTGGCTGCACGTTGTATCTTCACTGCTTCAGCCCTGATCCCTTCAGAACATATGATGATGAAGTAATTCCACCTCATGTCGAGTTGTTTGTGGTGGCTTTGTGATTAAACACACTATTGTTCATGCAGTTATCCATTTAACTGAGGCAAGGCAACAATTAACTTTATTCCTTACACAAGTGGAGGCAGGCTTGCAGCCCTAAGCAAGTTCCTCCTTGCTCACCAATCTGCTGCTTTTATATAAAAATTGCCATTTCCTTGCAGTTCTATGCTTCCATGAGCATGAGTAGTCCATACAAGCCAATTCACTTGGAGAAGGGGCTCTACTGTTTCTGGGAAATGCAACTACGCTGGAGTCCCAAGAAACCACCCTAAAGTCTGGAAGTTTCCTGGAAAACTGAAGTTCAGATTTCGAGGAACGTGGACATAGCTGCAGACACCAACAGAATCGGTCCTTAAGACCCTTGAGTGTTGTCAGAGAGGGACAAAGAATTTACAAGACAAGCACTTGCTGCCCAAGGTTCTTCCAGATGATCTGTGATAGTGACGCCACAGTTCAAGCTGCCCTTTTCTTCCCTGTAAGGCTAGAAGGGTACTCCATCTGTCCCAGGTTTTCTCAGTACTTTACACACAAACATACAGAGACCAAATCGTATTTGCTGTGGCACTGCAGTTCACAGTCTAACCTCCAAGCCAGGGGGTATTTAAATAAGTAAGAAAGAGCCACTGTGACACCATTTCTACTCTCAGTTTGCACGAGAACATATGGAATTATGCAATGTAACTGCGTGCATGCAATATCTGCGTGCCTTATCCATATCTCATTTCTCTAGCTATGAATTTTCTCTGGATCCTGTTAATGCAGACCTGCTGAGGCTGATGAGTCAGATGAACCGGGAACAGCACTATGCCCTTGCCACAATAAGAGGAGGGAAAGAAAGCCATAAGGTATAAACACGCAGCGTCTAACATCAAACATTTTTACAGCTGTTGTAACATGCTGAAAAAAAACTACCTACAAACACAGTAATTGCTAGCTGGTGGAAATGGCTTATTCCATTTTCAAAGGAAGACACTAAACAGTGCAAGACTTTATTGCTACAGAGGTGTCCATAGCCAAAGAGGAAGGTGCTCGGTGACCTCCCTGCAACCTGGACTCTCCAAGATCTAGAAGGATCAGTACACTCTCTCACTTGACAGTTCTGGTTTTCAGACTCTGAATTCTCTTTTGAACCCAAAAGATGGAATCAAATTCTGTCCCCATAGGATTTAAGGCTGGTCCCTCAGGGTTGAAATACATTGTCCCTCAGAATCTAGCCCTGGAAGCACGAGTTCTCCAGTATATCAATTAAATCTACAAGTACTTGGTAGAGCTAAGTAAACCAACACCAAAAGTCAGACTCACAGACAAAATTCACTAAGACTCCACTGCTACTTACTTCATGCCACAATAAATACATGGATCGATAAAAAAAAAAGAGGCCTTTCTCCTTTCCACCATACTATCAGAGCCTTCCTTTGAGCTCAGTTTGGATCTTTTGGACCTATACAGTGAATTTCTGATCAGATCACACTCTTGTCTTGAAGTATGGGGAAATCCCAAAGCACCCTACTTTTTCTAATCCAACTTCCTCATTAGAGCAACTTACCTATCTCTAGTTTTGCCTCTTGCTGAGGATATTCTGTTTCTCCATTTTTATGTGTCTTTTTTTCTCTCTGGTAATTTTCTTTTAAACCATACATTCTGACAAAACAGCCAGAATGGTTTGTTCAAAGCTTCAGATAATCCTTGTTTGAGATGTTTTCTATTTCAGTTGTTAACTCTTGCAATTCAGGAGCTAACTAATGCCCTTGATCTGACGAGACGTGACAGTCTCACCTACAAAATTGGCACGCAGGCAAAAAGTACTTTTGATACAACAGCATGCATAGCTAGAGCTAAAAAATAGGTAGGGTTTATGCCAAATACTCAATAGTTACCTGGGACAGTCAGAGAACTGATATGAATCCTGCTCTGCTACCCCTGCAGCAGAAGCAATAACCCCTGGCAAATGACGAAAGTGGGGACCAGCCATCCCTTTAGACCCCACAGTTAAATCCACCAGAGCTAGCCCTAAAAGCCAAACCAGTACCAGATATTCTCTGGCACAGCTTCCATCTCTCAACTCCTACATCGGTCTCCTGGGATGTTGTTTGAGAGCTCATAGAGGATAAGCACAATATTCCTGAGTTCAATACTCCTCAGAGTTGCCTCCCGCCATCCTACAAACCATTAGAGTCTGTCACAACAATGACAGAATAAGATAGGAGGAGGCAGAATTCATCCCCACAACTGTCAGATTTTTTTTTTAACTTAATGAAACTGTGAGAAGTTCTGTGATTTATTTTACAATGTTGCAGAAAGGGAAAAGTATAAACCTTGTTAAAATTTAATACAAATCAAAAGTCATGTTAAAGATTTAAAAAAAAATAACAGAAATAATTTTTTACCCAGAACTAGTGTAATCTTGGATGGTGAAAAATTATAAATTTTCCATGCATCTAGGCATACCAGAGAGCACATTCAATGTGGGTGTGGGCAAATAGTCTCAAGCTACATTCCAAGTCTTGAAAAAATTTCTGTTGGCCAACAAGTTTGTAAATACCTGGTTGTAAACAGCACTTATGAACCTCTCAGCCTGCATGATGAGTAGGGCCTCCAGGTGAGTGCAGATAGGGCTGCCTGGCAACTGTAAGCTAGGCCATTTGGAGGGGAAAAAGATGATTCTGCTCCATCCACAGAGGACTAACGTTAATTTTCAAGTAATTCATCTCATACTTTAAAATGCCGTTATGCTGTTTGGTTTTCAGGAAGCCAAAGCACAGATATCTCTGGCAAGATTAACTCTTTGAGATCCCAATGGCAGTTTCAGCCTGACTGTCTCACTACCACTGCAATCTCCAGTTTTATTCCCAAAAAATTAGCTGTGTCTAGCAGGACAGTGTCGCCACATGACAAAAGAACAGGAGCTCTACTCAGCTGCACCCCCTCTTTGCCATGATATCCAGGCAGGTGAAGAGTGCCTTGTTAGCAGGAATGTTTTCAAAGGGCAAGTTAATGTACAGCATAGACAGAATTTGCCATAAGATTAAAAAATGAAAGGCTTCGCTATTCAAAAACACCATCTGGACAGGTGTATGGGGCATCTGTAAGTATAAAGTACATGCTTACAGATACTGACTAATGTTACGCATTTCTACATCCAGAAGACACAGTTGTTCATATAGCAAAAATCAAACTAGTGCATGAGAGGAAATCTCTTACAGTTGTGGGTGACAATCTGGAGACTCCCAAAGTGAAGGGCTGTCACTCTACTACTTGTCCCCTGCCAGACCAGCTCTGTGTGCTCCTACAATTGGCTCTCAAACTGCATCTTGCAGCTTTGTCAGCAAGACAACACAGTCAGTGCTAAACCTGCCTGGGTTGCAGATTACAAAAGGTTTTATTTGCATCTACTCTACTAATTTGTGCTATGGCTTCTGAGATTCCTCTTAACACCAGACCAGGTTAAAAAAAAGCAATAGATTCATTCTAGAAATGCAAAGTGGATTCTTCTGCTCATATTTTTCTTCTCACTTACATAGTTAAATGAATAACAGCTACAAAAGCTTATTGCAAGTCTCATCCCTATTATACCCCAGAACAGGGCTCTTTTGGTGGAGTTTTCCGAGATGCCACTTCAATGAGCCTTCTTAGTTTTAAGGGAGTTATATTTAGTCAAATGGAGGAACAGATATTCTCTTCCCACCGCTTCATATACTTTCTGAAGCTCATTCTATCAATGCTATGAAAAAGCAGATTCAAAAGCCTCTAGCGGATTTGATTACACAGTGTTCCCACTGGCATCTTTTGATGTTGGAAGGAAGTCATTAGGAGGGTGCCAATGCCCTCAGGCCTGGAACAGGCATGGTCATAGTGATACCAGGATGCCTGATGCTCAGCTATTCCCTGGCTAAGTAAAGCACACGCTGCTCCCCCTGGTCCTCCTCACTAGGGAACAAGTTTGATGCATGTGCTATGGTGGGGACAAGAAGTTTGGTTTATTGTCCTGCCCAACAGGTATTCCCAGACAGCACTAATCACAACTTGCAACCCGTTAGATTCCCTTTTCTCTTTTTAACCCTCCTCTGTTTTGCCACCCTCATTCTCTCCCAAACAATCACCACCACACCCTGCCCACTTTTTTTTCCACAGGTCCCAGAGTTGTTACATAAATACCTTGATAATCTAATCCAGGCAATTCTGTCATTCCTGATGGTACTAGCTGCAGCTTTTGTCAGCTTCTTACTTTACTGTATCATGTTCAGGAATTTCTAATTTGATTCCCAGTAATTTCTCTTCTATCAGCCTACATTCAGGCCAAGAGCTAGTCAGTGATCCAGTAATTTGCCTGCAGCTCTCATAGTTGTCATACTCAGGACTAGCCGTAACAGGTCTCTTACTGCTGTGGGTTAATTTCAGTATGGACATAGGTCAAAGAAACACATCTATATGAGTTAATTTCATATATATTCATACATAGATATGCACAATTGCTGTTGGCATTATGTTATCACAAATTTGTTACTATAGAATATCTTACATAAAAATGAGCCCTGAGTTTTCGTTCCCTCCTCTCTGTTCTTTATTAACCATTTCATTATTTGGTTATATACTTCAGAACAACTTTCCTCCCTCAAACTTCTCCCCTGAAATCTTTGTAACTTATTGCCAAGACAGATAAATGTCATTTCTCTCCCTGCAGTAGTATCAGTTTTACAAAAAAAATACTAGAATCTTTAATTTGCACAAATCCCACCAATAAGAAAACACTTAAATAATAGCGCCTTCTATTTTTTCTGGTTCCTTGATAGCAAAAAAACAATCCTACAAAATACCCTTAGAAATAAGATTGCATTGTGCTCTGTTTCTATCTACTTTTGTCTCTGAATGTCTCTTAATGGATCCCACTCAGCCCCACTTTCCTTTAAAACTTAAAAGTTGAATCCATGATCAAATGCTGTGGAAAGGCCCAGCAGAAAGGAAATGGATTAATTAGGAGCAAGAAACTTTTTTTTCCTTTAACAAATTCATGGTACTTTCTGTAGTAACATCACAAGCACAAACCTGATTGTTATGATGAGCTTCCTGGCTCTTCTAGGTGAAACTTCTCCCTAGGATAGCATTATCCCTTGTTTGAAGCAATAGGGAAACTAAAACACAGAAATATAAAGTGATTTGTCAGGAAACACCAGTACATCATAGGTAGAGTCAGGAAGAGAGTATGGGTCTCCTATCTCCCAGCCTGATGCACTCACCAGCCAGTAGAGCTCAATTTAAGATGTTTAACCTACACGCTTACACACAGCCTCCTATGGCAGTGCCAGCCCCTTGGACTGGTATCTCTTGTTTGTAGGATTACTGTCCCAAACACTCTGGGAGGTCTGAAACAAACTCAGCCTTCTAGCAGAACTTACAACACAAGTTCTCAAGCGGCGGTCAAGCAGAGCACCTTATGCAAAACTAATATGGTCACCAAGACAGCACTTGATTTAACTGCTCATCAATTGCACATATTTGTGGTTTTCTGTTGCTTGAGAAGCATACATTCTAAGCTGGTCATGTGTCTTTCATCCTTTCATATGATTTTGTGTGAATTCTTTGTCTGCAACAAGTACTGCGATTGAAAATAAATGTGTATTGTGGCCTATTGCTTTCTTAGCTCGTGAATACTAATGGAGGGGGAAAAAAAAAAGATAAGTTTCTCTCTCAGCAGAGATGCACCTGTGAAGGATGTTTTGTGCAGTTATCACAATGGCTGTAATTACAGATGGTGCAGAATTGTTTTTCCTACAGGACAGGGTTACGGCTTTCCGGCATTCCTCTGATTGCAGCATCTGGTATAAGGCCAAGTATTCATCTAAACATCTATCAGAGAGGTCCTTGTACCTCACTACTTCCTTTATTCCACTACAAAGCGGCCCAGGAAAATCCATCCACACCATGCCCTGTACCTAACATGTCCCATCATTGCTGCTAGTATTTGATTAAAACTTTGTGGATGTTCATATACTGGTCTCAAGAAAGGGGACAAAACAACAAATCACACTGTCTCAACAATACCACTACACCTCCAGAAACCTTCTGGTGAAGAGGCAAAGCAAATACCACACACACAGAGGACGAAGGTAGATAGAGCACCTCATTCTGACACAGCTTGCATGATTTAGGGATTGGTGGGAATGGTTGGACTCGACGATCCAGTGGGTCTCTTCCAACCTGGTCATTCTGTGATTCTGTGAGCTTCCAACTAAAGCACAGACATATGAGTCTATGTAAAGTAAGACTCAAGCTCAAACTATGTCCATTCGGCTTCTGACAGCTTTATGAAATTATACTTTCCTGCCCTTTTGTTAAGACTAACGCTGAGATTAAATACTGAGTTGGAGATATCCCAGCTGAAGAAAAGAGGTGTGAATGTGTTGAGCTAAGCTGGCACCATGAAGAGGCTACTGCAGAAATTTTTCTGGCCAGGCCAAATAGTCAGTGATCCTCTGGAATGTCCTCCAGAGACATTTGAGTGCCAGACAGGGCACATACTTACAATCTTACATCACACTTGTAAGAGATACATAATCCTTAGAGCCTAAGTGAGTCTTTTTGGTGCTTCAGCTAAGCTGGCCTTTTGTAAAACATAACAGCAAGAAATAATAAAGTAAGGAGCAGGCCAATGTCCAATTTATTGAAAAGGTATTAAACCACAGTTTTCACAGTAAGGTGATTTTGCCCTCAGCCTGCAATTTATTGGATCACAGCTCTTGCCTTCACCCTTTTACCATGAGAGACTAGGAGAAGTGCAGACATAACTCCCTAGAGCAACACAACCTTGACATGTAGAGCTTGAATGACAGTTTCCCCAAGTAGGGCTGAAGACCGTCTTTTGGGCTAAAACCTTCCCTTCCCTTTCAAGATGATTTTTATGTTTAACGCACAGTTTCCCTTTACAGCAAAAAAACCCAGACTACATGTAATGGACAATAGCCCATCATTTGCACAATCAGACAACATCAGCTATTTGAAAAAAAAAAAAAAAAGAGTCAGTGCTATTTTAGGGTGTATCAATAGGGTTATTACAGGAAAACAACCAACATCATTACTGCAGTCTAGACAGCAGTGACTAGGCCTTAATTGGAATAAAGAAGTTGAATTTGAGTACCACAGCTCTAAAAGCTGATTATGAAAAAACGCACACCCCAAAAATAAACCAAAGGACAATCAATTAGAAAACATAACCTATGAAGTTTATTAAAGGACTTAGAGATATTCAGTTGCTCTTCCTGCCCATCCAAATGAAGCCTTTGCATATTACTACTTGTCAATATAAAGAAGACAAAGACTTGAACAAATAAACGCAATATGTTTATGAGTAGAACCTTCATAAAGAGCAAAAATGTAACATAACAAGCTTCAAGGTTGAAAGCTTTACAAGTTGAAACTGCTGTTACCTAATGTGGACACCTATTTATTAGGTGCAGCGTAAGAAGATCATTTTTGTTGTAATTAAAGGGTGAACTAGCAGTACAGTTACCAGAAATCCACACAGGATGCCATCTTCTTGACAACACAGCTTTTAATTGCCTCGGAAGTTGGCTCATCATCTTTTATGGGCGCGAACACAATAGAAAAGGGAAATACCGTTTCTCATTCAATTTTCTCTCATTCAGCATTCCTGTTGCCCTCACTGTTACACTGTCATTCAATTTATTGAGGTGAAACTGACCATACCTTTTGAAACATGTCAGTTCTTAAAGGTTTATTTAAAATTGTTTTGTATATGTTTTCACACACCCAGCTGAAATTAATGTTCATTTGCATCTTGGGTTTAATAGAACCAATATTTAGCAAATTTCCATGCCATTCATTTTCAAAAGAAAAATAACCTTCAGAGCATGCACTTGAGTTAGCAGAGGGCACATTAAACTCAATGGATTTAAAGAAATTGAGAGAAAGAGAACTTAACAATAGAGCCATAGACAATTTCCTTACAGAAGGCTCACGCATGTGTACTACTGACAGCCTCATCTTCCACTAAATTCCTCAGGCAAAGGTTCTACATCCAGACTTGGAGGTTCAGCTTGTCATGAACATCTGTGATTTCCAGAAAGGCCAATGCTTTTCCTAGAGAAAGCATCTGGCTCAGTTTAAATTTAGGGTTTTTTTCTGCAGTTTTAACACAAATGCAAGTATGTGAAAGGTGAATGAAATGCTTGGTCTTCTTTTTGCTTTGACAGGAGGTGTTTTTAAGAACTAGACTATGATGTATGAATTGATTGTCAGTTCCTTTTCCTAGCTCACCTTTCACAGAAAGCTTTACATCATTATCTCCTACAAATAGAAGAGATGGTTGCTATGATTTCTAAGTGTGTCATTAAAAAAAACCCTTTAAGTAGTTATTTAGTCATTGAAAGCATCACTCCCATCCTCATCATGCTTAAAGAAATTAGAAACGGCAATTAGGCAATCTTCACCTAATGCAGAAAACTAACTTCTAATAGTGAGGAAACTCAAGATACCTTCAACTGCACAGTTAAGATAACAGTTATCTTAATAGTGGAGATAATATATTTGTGGATATGTGCTTCAGTAGTTCTGAACATTCAAGGCTGATAAAATGAAAAATCTCCTGTAACTCGGGAATTCTTTTGGCAGTTGGAAAAAAAGTGACTATAAACATAACTGCACATTTTTTAAAACCTGAGTAATTATTTACGCACAGTGTATTTTGCTGTCTTAGGGTATAGGAGAGGCAGGAACTTACCAGTGTTTCTTGAAAGGTAGTGTTAGCTTTATGAGTATAAATTATTAGATGTTTTCAAAAGCCAAATCATTTGAATGCACTGTACTTTTTCCATTTGCAAATATTCCTAATGCACTTTCATTTCTTCTTTTTTAATTACTTGAGAGACAAGGTTGTTCCCCTTCCAGAGCTGTGATAATGAACAGCTATCAGAAACATTGATCTTTTCATGATTTGAGATGGTGGCCAGAGAGAAAACATATGTCCGTTCTGACCTAATTGTTTAATTGTTTTCTCAGCAGAAGAGGCATTATTATTAGAAGGTACATAAAGATCTATTTCTATCAAGAAATATTACTTTAGTTGTAGATAAACCTTGGAAGAAAGCCCATTTTAAATCTTTTGTCACATACAAATGGCTCAGGTTAGCACCCATGAGTTCCACACTGAAAACAGGATTTAAACAACAGTATACTGATATTTGATTACAATATTTGAATCAAGTGACAAACTGATGAAATAAGTAATGTCCTTTAAAACATGGAAAGGATGGTCATCCTCCCCAAAAAGGAACAATTTTCAGAAAGTTTGACATCTGTTCAACATCTAGACTGCACATCTCATGCAAGACAAAAAAGATCCAGATTTTGTATTCCATGAAGCCTCAAAATTAAACCTGCACTGTGGCAGTCTACATGTGGTAGAAAACCATAAAGTTAGAAGCACTTTCTGAAAAATCTGAAAATCACAATTTCAGGTGAGCCAAGAACTAAACTTCAAATTGGATACAAATTGAGACACAGGTCCACTTAAAGCTTGTAAAACTAAATACCCTTACTCCTAAAGAATGGGAGGACTTTTCAAGTGAAAATCCAGATTCTATCAAAATACAAACAAGAAGAACAATACAAAGAAGAGTTAACGCTTTCTAACAGAAATAAACCAAGTGATTAGTTACAGAAATGAAATACTAAAATGGTTTGCAATGGAAGGTCATCTGCTTATTTTATCCTTCTGAAGTACATCCTTTCTTTTAGGTTTTCTGGCCACCTAACAGCTCCTTGACTTAAGGTTACGGCTCAAGTCTATGGAGCATCCTTCTGATCTTGAGAAATTGTTCAGTCGAATCACCTAGTGGTGCGTTTTCTCCTGCTCTCCTTAGCCATCTCCCAGCTTCTCAGTTAGCTTTCAGTCTCAGACGTTCCTGCTCTGCCTGACCAGTATGTATCAAAGCTTTTTTCTCCTCCTACACACTCAGATGATCTCAAGGAGTGATTTGCTCCTTCCTCCAGAGGTCTCTGCTTGATTCTATCACTCTCCTTTTATAAAGGAGCAAAATGTCATAGCAGCAGAGTAAAAATAAAGCACCATTCATCACTGAGCTTCATCCTGGCTTCCACTTGTACCTCACATCCATAAAGCTGATAGCTTTCAAACGTAAAACTAATCTTTCTTTTAATCTGTACACATCCTGTCACAGACACATCACCAAGGTAGTGAATGAAAAACCTATACGAGACCTTTCAAAACTTTATGTTCAAGAAAATACACAAAGAAAACAGACCTAAGCAGAGACACCAACCACCTATATGGATTAGGCGCTGCTTAACCAACACTATCATGTCTCTGAAGCAGCTGTTTGAATACACAGGACAGAGAAGTCAAAAAGAAAGCAACATCAGGGCATTTCTTGAAAGGAGGGAGATTCTGATATGGAGAAAAGGCAAATTCACCGTGCAAATACACACCTGAAATCAGGACTACGAGAAATGTTCAGCATTTATTTCACTCTGCTTCCACTGAAGTCTAATCATCTGAGAATATTTCACCACCATAATAAGGATTTCATCATCAGGACCCTGTGAACTTTTTACAGATAAAGAGTAACACCTGATGGCAGAGATTTCCCTGTCACCTGAGACTCTACATTAGTTCTGTTATACAAGTGATGTATTCTCAGGTTATCAGCAATTATAAATGGATAACAGCTTTCTGTTCAATAAATAACTGGAATATGACCAGCACAAGTCTCTTTAAAGGGTTTGATTCTGTATCTCGGTCTAACTGGTACTTTTCCAGGAGCTTATCATTCTTCAGAAATGTGACTGCAGCCCTTAGACTGTTGTCCCATCTAGCAAGAGGCTTTTGAAAATACAGATGCACATCACTTAAAAGTTTGTTTACGTGTAAAAAAAGCCTCACAGTGGTCTGTGCATACTTTTTAACTGTTTGTACAAAGGTGTTCAAGAGAGGAAGGGGAGAATGGCTAACTGCAACATACTTAACAATATATGTTCCTACATTCTGGTATTTTATCAGATTTGAGTTACTAGAATATTATAGGTACATGGGAGGACATTAGCTACCCTGATACCTGCTGAAAAGACAATATAGCAGGGCACACGCGACACAGTTTTCTGGAGTGCACTAATGATGGGTACCTGACACAGGTGAATAAAGAGACAGCAAGGTCCCTGTTGGACTTTATATTTACAGACAAGGAAGAACTGCTCAGGGATGTGAAGATAAGGGATAGTGTTGGCTGCAGTGACCATGATATGCTGGAGTTCAGGATGATGAGAGAATGGGGGAAAAAAAAGGTGGGGAAAAGGGGCATGTCTTATCAAGATGCATAAATACCTGATTGGAGGCAGTACAGAAGACAAAACCAAACTCTTATTGGTGACGACCAGTAAAAGGACAAGTGGGAATGGACACAGACCAAAATTCAGGAAAAGCTTTTTTACTGTAAGGCTGACAGGACACTGGAACAGGTTGCCCAGGCCAGCTAGGGAGTCCTGATCCTTGGAAATACTCATAACCTCGCCGTACACAGTCCTGACCATCATACTTCAGATGCTTTGAGCAGGGTGCTTGAACCAGACAATCATCAGAGGCATCTTCCAACACCAACTGTTCTGTGACTCTGTGAAAGCTGTGTCTTCTGCTATCAAGCTCCAGCTCCTGTGAGTCAGGCAGTTTCAGAGCAATACCTCAAGACAACCAGCAACAAAAGTCTTCATGTCCAGCCCCTTACATTCCCCCCTGTTAGCTGAGGTAGGCAGAATGCATACTGCTAGTCCCCCACAGAAAGTATGAGAGGAAAGAGCTTTGCAAGAGAAAACTTTCTCAAGTTGGACCTTAGTCCCCAGTTCCAGGATATTTGCCCTATTTGTTACCAGTAGCCTCACATATGTCAATTTGTTATGAAGATTTCCAAATGCAGACACGTGAGTATATTTTGATTTTGCATGGCTGACATTGTAATTTTCACTCCGCAGTTGGCTAATGACAGGGCAAGGCAATACAAACATTTTGGTTAGAAAGAAGGAAGCATTTTACTTCATAAGGAGGACTAACATGTCTAGTCCTTTAAATGACATGTCTGGTCCCTTAAATATACTGCAGAACATTTATTATTTCCCTAAGTTTAATATAAATGTCTCAACATCTCTGGGGGGAAAGAAGAACCAAAAAAAAGAAGATAATACCAAGAGATATAACTAAACCTTCAAGTTTTTCATTCTTCTGAGCAGAGGTGCAACCTTAATTTTGCAGACAAAGAAGGTAAATTGTAGATTTTTGCCACAGATCCAATCCCAGCTTTCTTTATAAAGTTGAAAAATGAATTGAGAATAAAAAGAAACACATATCTAACAGGAAAAAAAAAGTAAAAGGAGTGTTGTTTCATCTTTTTCTCCTCTCCAGCTGCAGAAACATTTGACGGCACAGAAAAGACAGTGATTCTATTCTTCCACGAACATCGTCAGCAACTGACAAGAGAGGAAAACAGAGGAAAACTTTGATAATCCTCTTCTATCTATGGGATAAATCAATGTTCCCAAAACCTCTGGGGAGCACTGAATCACTCCTGGAATCTTGTGGATCATCCATGCGGGACCTGTCACATGCTGGGGAGTCCGAGGTCATGTGAGATCACACAGTAAGGGAACAGCAATATAGCAGAAGATGCTGATGGTAAACTACAACATCTGTAAATCTGTACTAACTAGTACAGCACCAGTTACTTCATGAACATCGTATTTCCACATAGTTCTACAGGTCTGCTCCAGAAGACTTACCATGGCCTTCCAAACCACCAGGATATTAGAGATCAAGTATGTAACATAAGCTAGATGAGAAGTTTATCCCTTTACTTGCATATGTAAGCCAAGAAGTGATCAGATTCTGTACCTTGCCCACACTATGAGGCTTCTATACAGACTAAAAAAGGTGTACATTTGTCACCACCCCGAACCACACCATAATTCTATTATCTCCTAAATTAAAACAAACTAGTTTACCCAGAAAAATAAGTATTATGCAGCTATATTTTAATGCATAGAACAACATCCTTGTAAATGGATTTGGTTTATGGTAGTTGAACTTAAGAAAAGTAATGATTTTAAACTGTAGACAGTCATCCAGCACAGAAAATTTGGACCCAAGGAGCTGTTTGCTACAGCCAAACAGCCTTTTGGAAAGAGAGTCCTTATGATGAAACATATCCAAGAATGCCAGTTATGGGTGACACCACCTATAGTCTTTTATTTTGTTTATGTCAGTCAAGTATAAACACCACCAAATTTCTATCCATTATATTTCATAAGTAATATCATACAGTGGACCTGAAAATGCGCTGTATATACTGACTAGCAATGACAGTAAGAACCAGGACTGACTCCTGAGTTTCATTCCAGATTTTTCTCTCAGATACCTGCGTTAGCAATTACTTCACTTAAGAATGCATCATTTTCTTTGGAAAAACAGGCTGGACTACATGATGTCTTCATTGTCATTCATTCCTCTCATTGAGAGTGGAGGAGGCTTTTTATTTTCCCAGGCCTATTCACAAGTAAGAGGTTTATAACAGAAATGACAAAAAAAAAGGAATATCTCACAGACATATTCAAAATCATAATGTATACTGAAGTATTTTTAAGAATATGGATGTAAGGCATTGCAGCGATCCAAGTGTAATAAGAATACCGGTCTAGTCTGATACAATTCTTACATTGTTTTCAGATGCTGATGACTTTCCTAAATTAATGCTTCACTCCTGGTATGTTAAGACCCCATAATTATTTCCAGAATAACTGAGAGAACAGATGCTTTCTAATCTTGCTAAGAAGCAAGAAAGAATTTAAGGGTGCTACTGAAATCAGAATACTTCAGAGTGGAATATACCCTATAATTTCAGTTACTATGTAACCTTTCTGTCTCATACTGACTGGTTTTAATTAAAGAATCTCCTCAGTTTCTAAACATTCCTAATAAAATTCTTACACTATTTTCATAGAATCATAGAATCACCAGGTTGGAAAAGACCCATCAGATCATAGAGTCCAACCATTCCTATTTTGAGCCTCCACCCAAAAGCCTAGGGATGTGTTATGCCATATGAAGCATAATTTATGCCCCAAATAAAGAAAATATCCACACTCACATGCAGCAGATCATTCAGAAGGTTATAAACAAGTAGAACTTCAGTGGCTTGGGAGATGGCAACACAACTAAAGCCAAGTTTGGGAGAACTGAGTTAAAGCAATCAGAGATATCATTAGCCAGCCTCTTCCCTTTCTTAAGGTGCCCCAGCAAATGTCCTGAGCCTTTGTCCTTCCTACAGGTGCAAGTGGCTGTTGAAGCAACTGCTGTTACTCTCCTCCACAGTGGATGGCCATCCACATTATATTTCTCTGATAACTTCAGCAGATGGTTGATCTGTTGTTGCAAAGGGAGGAGGCATTTCACAAGGCTCTTCTTGTTACTCCAGCTCTTCTCAGACTGCAAAAAAAAAGACTGCTTATGGCTTTTGTTCTCAATGACAACTTCTAGCTGGTCTATTCCATGACTAGTCCATTGCTAGTACATACAAGTCTGCCAGGCACCACAAGTAACTGCCATACCCCTAGCCAATTTAGTGACCTATTATCTCCATGATGCCAACACGCCCTGGCCACTCCCTCTTTCTCCTAAACCCATACAAGGTGGATAACTTGTGGAGCTGAGAACAAAAATCTTGAAGGCTGAGATACCTGTACTGATGTTCAGACTCAAAATAATCAGTTTTCAGCTGCAAGTAGAGTTATCACTAAAATTACCATACATATAATAACATAGTCATAGTTCTTGCATACAAGCAGAGCATCCAGCTTTGGCTATTGCAAGACAGATTTGCCATTTTTTAACTGATTTTGCTTCAGCGAATTTAACTGAAATTGCTTCAGCGAATTCAAGTGCACCAGCCCAACTCTTTCAGCCACACCAGTCACTCAGTGCCCATTACCCTGGCTTCATCAGGTTACATCAGAATGAAATTACTCTGTTCTTGTTCTCAAAGCCCTCCATGGGCTACATAAAAGGTTCTAACCTTAAGGAAGATTATTTGTCACAGAATCTTTCTCAAACAGTGAAATTCACAGCTTCAGGAGTAACCTGAAGGCAAGCCAAAGAACAAGTCTAGATTGACTTTTGAAAGGTGCATTGATGTGCCTTAAGAAGCTTCTGTTCCTACAGAATCCAAGAATGCCCAGGGGCTTAAAGAGGCAGAAGGCAGCCTTATTCTCCCTCTGTCCTTGGCACTGGTGAGACCGCACCTCGAGTCCTGTGTTCAGTTCTGGGCAACTCACCCCAAGAAGGATGTTGAGGCTCTGGAGCGAGTCCAGAGAAGAGCAACAAGGCTGGTGAAGGGGCTGGAGAACAAGAGAAGCGGCTGAGAGAGCTGGGGTTGTTTAGCCTGGAGAAGAGGAGGCTGAGGGGAGACCTCGTTGCTCTCTACAACTGCCTGAGGGGAGGTTGTGGAGAGGAGGGTGCTGGCCTCTTCTCCCAAGTGACAGGGGACAAGACAAGAGGCAATGTCTTTAGAGAGATTCCTCTAGCAGAAACACCAAATGAGCATCAGTCCCCGTGGTTTTAATATGAAGGCAAAATTTCCTTTCTGGCATGGTCTTTGTCATACTGAAGCAAAATATTGTTTTTAAAAAACATCAGTGTTGTGTACCTGTAACATAAAATTATACATATTGCCTGTAGTCCTGAAAAAACTCACAATCCAATGGGACAGACATGTAAAAACACTTTATATTTTAGTTATCCTCTGTGCTTCTCAGTAAATCAGTATAATCTGCCTTTTATTAGGTTACTGGATGTTGTGGCAAGGAAAAAAAAACACATTTGGCTTTTAAGTACTTTGAAGTGAGTACTTTGAAGCTTCAGTAAGTGGTAATCAAGAAAAATGGCACTAACATCTTATGATAAATCTTCTCCATATATTTAAGTAGGATTACTTGTGAAGCCTCAGAAATTAAAATGATTAAATATAGCCTTACTTAAGCCTTGAGTTTAATAAAGCATATGATATTGGTTTTCAAAATCTTCTCTTTTTTGAACCAAGGTAGCTATAGCAATGCTAGTCAAATGAGCTCTTCTGTGAGTAGCAAAACTCATGAAAGACGGTTCTCTTCATCCCATAAACCTAGTTGAAACTATCATTTCTCATCCTGCCACCCCAAACAGGCAAGAGAGCACGTGCGATGTGAGTAGTTTGAAGTTTGACTTAGCTCACTGCTGCCTAGTAAAATACATCATGTTTGCTTTCTGCCTGCCCTCTGCCCTCAGCAAGATGCTAACTTGAGTCTCTTGCTTCTGTGCAGCCCCTAATTTTTCACGTGACTTCAAGGAACAGAGAGAAAACTAGAACTCTTACAGGTAATTCAGATTTGGTTGAATTTGACCAAGGAATTCAAAAGATATTAATGTAGAACAGGTAGATGGACAGACAACGCCACAGCATAAGTGTCTTCCCAAAATGTTGTAATCAAGTTAAAAAATTACTCCTGTTAAGTAGCGTGTTCAACTAGAAATACTACCTGAGGTCTCAAAGTTATAGAAGTAATTTTAATTTTCACCATGGACTGATTCCAAAATATCTTGTTGGCTGTTAAGCAAAAACTTTCAAAAGGTGCAGGAAGCTCGTGAAATCTCAATCTTTTTGACACTTACAAGAATTCTGCTGTCAGTTGTCTTTTTTTTTCTTGTAAAATCCCATTATTCAGGAAGAGTAGTGTCATTTTTCTGTAACAATTATCCATCTTTGTGTATAAGAGCCATCTTTCTGAGGATCAATACTAGACTATGGAATCCAGGTACTCCTATCTAAATATTTCCAACATGTCAGTTGATAATTGTCAGGTGCTTTTAACATTTCTTGAAGCATAAAAAAAAGAAGGTGAGAGAATGGGCCTAAGAAGGCAATAAGTCATATATCATTTGCTTAAGTTTGCAGGGAGCAAAGACATTTGTTGTGACCTCTTATCCACCAGTATCACCTTTCCTATGTAATCAGTTTGCTCAGGACCATCCAAAGCTCTACATAAGTCAATGAGATGACCTGGGATTCCATAGTAGCAGTAGCAAGCATAGATCTCATGCCCAAGTTGTTTTACACAACATGGGGGACTTTTTTTAATTCTTCTGTTTGCAGGTCATAGGCAAAAGTTACCTGTATAGCAGCAGTGCTGTATCTATGAAAAACTGTTCTAGAAGATTGCATATAAACAAAGTAGATATATAAAAGCCAGCTGAACTAGATGCCTAATGCTTGCAGTTATTTGCTTGGGTTTTCACTCTGTCATTTAACAATGGCATGTTTCTTATCCATTTTTTAGGACTGGCCCCAGAGTCAAGACTTATAATAAATACCTGTCAAAAGTAGTCATCAAAAGAAGCCCACCTAAAACTTTCCAGAAAACTGACCTTCATATTTATGTATGTTGGGGGATAATTTTTTAGAAGATATTTAGAGTAGCAGGCAAAAATAACACTTTAAAGTTACCCCAGCAGAACTAACGTAATGCAGACATTACCCTGGGGAATATGTCAATATGTCTCATTTAGGAATTTTTCTTGGGTTTACATACAGTGTCATGATTTCTCTTGCTTGTAAACTGTAAAATCATAGAATCATAGAATAGTTGGGGTTGGAAGGGACCTTAAAGATCATACAGTTCCAACCCCCTGCCTTGGGCAGGGACACATCCCAGTAGATCCAACCTGGCCTTGAACACCTCCAGGGACGGGGCATCCACAATTCCCTGGGGCAGCCTGTGCCAGCACCTAACCGCCCTCATGGAGAAGAAATGCTTACTTATGTCTAGTCTAAATCTACCCCTCTCCAGTTTATATCTATTGCCCCTAATCCTATCACTACAAGCCTTAGTAAACAGTCCCACCTCAGCCTTCCTTGAGCCCCTTCAGGTACTCGAAGGTCACTATAAGGTCTCTTTGGAGCCTTCTCTTCTCCAGGCTGAACCACCCCAACTCTCTTGGCCTGTCCTTGTTACAGGAAGTGCTCCAGCATTGCTGTCTTCTAGATAAACCACAACTCTGAACCTTTACATTCCAAATCACAGAATCACAGAATAACCAGGTTGGAAGAGACCCACTGGATCATCAAGTCCAACCATTCCCACCAATCCCTAAATCATGCTCCTAAGTACCTCATCCACCCTAACCTTAAACACCTCCAGGGACGGTGACTCAACCACCTCCCTGGGCAGACCGTTCCAATGCCTAACCACCCTCTCCGTGAAGAACTTCTTCCTAATCTCAAGCCTAAACCTCCCCTGGCAGAGCTTGAGGCCATTCCCTCTCGTCCTGTCCCCTGTCACTTGGGAGAAGAGCCCAGCTCCCTCCTCTCCACAACCTCCTCTCAGGTAGTTGTAGAGAGCAATGAGGTCTCCTCTCAGCCTCCTCTTCTCCAGGCTAAACACCCCCAGCTCTCTCAGCCGCTCCTCATCAGGCCTGTTCTCCAGCCCCTTCACCAGCTTCGTGGCTCTTCTCTGGACTCGCTCCAGAGCCTCAACATCCTTCTTGTGGTGAGGGGCCCAGAACTGAACACAGGATTCAAGGAGCAGTCTCACTGGTGCTGAGTACAGAGGGAGAATAACCTCCCTGGACCTGCTGGTCACACCGTTTCTGATCCAAGCCAAGATGCCATTGGCCTTTTTGGCCACCTGGGCCACTGCTGGCTCATGTTCAGTCGCTGTCAACCAACACTCCCAGGTCCCTCTCCCAGTAGCTTTCCAGCCAGGCTTCTCCTAGTCTGTACCTCTGCTTAGGGTTGTTGTGCCCCAAGTGCAGGACCCGGCATTTGGCCTTGTTAAACCTCATGCCGTTGGTCTCAGCCCAGCAGTCCAGCCTGTTCAGATCCCTTTGGAGCCTCCCGACCCTCCAGCAGATCCACACTTCCACCCAGCTTGGTGTCATCTGCAAACTTGCTAAGGGAGCTCTCGATGCCTTCGTCCAGGTCGTTGATAAAGACATTGAACAGGACTGGACCCAGGACTGAGCCCTGGGGAACCCCACTTGTCACTGTGGCAACTGGATGTTTTTTTTTTTTACTGAGCTGAACTATAATCATCTGCTATACCTGCTTTTTTACTAGAAACTTCTATTTTGGGTATTGCATGAAAAAATTTTAACAAACAAAGGAAACACCTCAGTATTGGGAAACAACCCAAGCCCCAAGCTTTTTCTGGATTATCAAATACACTCCAAAAGTTCCTACTGCAAGTCAGGCCAGCCACAAAATTCAAGCAATCAATATGAACAGAACCTGAATAAATCTCAGCACTGGGCATTTTTAGAAACTCGTAAGTGGACAACATGAACCTCTTTTCTGAGTGCAAAAGGGAGCTCAGGGGGAAAGAAAGTGGAGAGCACATACAAGTAGTTGTAGACAGGGGAAAACGTTTGTAGACAGACCTCTTCATCAGCACAGTAGCAAGAAAAGCGATTGCTGCAACATTATCAGCCTATTGACTTTCAGCAGACTGGAGGAGGGTTAAGAGATTTGCTTAATGCAAGGTTTTCTCCACCAGGGTGGGTTAAAAATTGAAGTTTTTCTGTGCAAGTATCTTCTGAATATCTGCAAACTTGAATTTGAATAGTAGGACAATATTACACAAGGTATTAAGAAAAGAACAAATGCACTTCACAAGACTTCTTGAGCACAGACATATTGCTCGATATGTTTGGATATTGGGAGAGCTGAATATTGCATTCACCTTCAGCCTCACAAAGCATGAAGGAGGAACCAAAGCAGCCTTAAAAAATTTGAAGAGAAAATTGAGAAGTGGAGACCATTCTGGACTGTCTCAAAAGGGTTTTTTTATGCTTAAGTCCCATTTAAGAACTCAAAACAGTCATTAAAAAATAGGTCTTACATAAGTGACACAAAACTCATTGACACTGCCCACCAATGACTTTGATCCATAAATCCTTTTCTTTACCAGATTCATTACACACAATTCCAACACTTCACAACTTCAACATCCTCGAGGAGATCTGAAGAAAGCAAAAGTCCAGCAAGACAGACATCAATTTCTGTTCTTCTGACTGATTTACTGCAGACCAGGAAAAGAAAAGCAAAAATCAGGAAGCCATGTGAAAAGTTCTAGGCATGGGAGATTGATTTTGCACCGCTTAAAATATTTTAACATAATGAATGAGATTCTGCTGTATATAAATTGCAATATTCAAAACTGTAAGTAGTTGATTAATTTTTTAAATAGGAAATTCCTTCTAAATACAACTTTCTTCCAGAAAGTCATGTATCCCTTCCCCGTACAACCATGTGAGATTCAGTGCCTGTAATTTAAATAGCATCCAGTAGACTTTACTGAAAGAATTTTAGCTTTCATAAAGGCTAGGCAAAACGCATTTGAAAATGCACCGATAAGTAATTTGCAGTTCTAGGAGTCAGTCTCCAACAACTGTATTTTATCCACCTTCAAAGGCAAATTTTTGAGATGAGGAAAAGGCAAGGCAGGAGTGGCTCTAAGCACACATCAAAAGTGCTTACTTATGACAAAGAATGGCAGTTATGAGTCAAAAACACCTTATTTTTTTGTTAGTATTCACTATAATTAATATATTATGTGACTCTGAGATTAATTACTGAAATTTTTTTATCATTCCCTCCTGCACAGAATGAATGCTTGGAGAGAAATTACAATACATTTTAACTTGTTCATGATTCATCTTTAGGATCCATCTATAAGAAAGCAGAGACTGCAATCTTTGAGTGTCAGGTTAAAATAGTGTCCTTCATATTGCAAGCCAGAGTTTCAATATGCCAGAGGGATGACACAAATAAATATCTGCACTCGTAAGAATGACACTTCAATTTTTTCCATTTTCCTAGTATATGTGGTCAACAGGAAGCTAAGAATGATATCCCAAAAAACAGTGAAAGCAACATTTCACCTGCATACATGAACTATCTGGATTTGGCAGGAGAAAGCATGATGCTTTCTATGCTAAAATATTATCTAGCCACCATGACTAGACATTCTTGTGGAGGCTGAGGAGCAAGGGAAAGAGTAGCACTCTATGCTGCTTTCTGCCAAGTAAGATGGAGAGGTTAAGGCAAACAGCGGTAATCATGGTGAAGTGTTTTATTGGCTGATGTAACAGTATTTTCCTCTACAAAGCAAATCAGAAAGGCCCATTCATCCTCAAAACTTTTTAATAGCAGCTACTTGTACTTGGTTTTAAATATGTATGATTAGACATAAAGGTTTACTGTATATGTTATCTTAAACTAATAAAATAAATTTAAAATAATAATTCATAGACTGTTAGTTTCATGGCTGGAAATTTTCTTGTTAAAATTGAACTCTTCTTCTTGCATCTGAAATAGACTTGGGCTTTCGCAACAAAACCAAAGCAGTACTTATACCATCTGATTCTTTATATCTGGTAAATTATTTTTTGGGAAGTTTCCTTTATGTTGAAGTTGTATATTTATTTATGGAAATACCACTCTGCTTCTGAGTTTTAATGACGTGAAAGAACACAACATAGGCAGTTTCTTCTCAGGTTATCACAGAATTCAGTGGAACACAAAATTACCTAATGACTCATTTATTGGTAGATTTGGGACTCTCCTATGTGAAATAAAACTTCAAGTATACTTATCCATGAGAAAATGCCACTGAAATTTAATGTATGTACCTATATCACTATGCTTAATCACTAGGAGTTGGCAGGAAGTATTAGGACCTAACTAGTCCCGAGGGAACTGGCAGATGTGGTTGACAAGCCAAGCCACTTCTCCATCGGGAGAGGTCCCTGGTGACTGGAAGAAGGGAAACGTTGTGCCCATTTGTAAAAAGGGCAGAAAAGACGAACCTGAGAACTACCAACCTGTCAGCCACACCTCTGTGCCTAGGAAGATCATGGAACAGATCCTCCTAGGAGCTCTGCTAATGCCCATGGAGGACAGGGAGGTGACTATTGGCAGCCAGCACGGCTTCACCAAGGGCAAGTCCTGGATGACCAACTTAGTGGCTTTCGATAATGGAGTAGCTGCAGCAGTGGACACAGGTAAACTGACAGATGTGAGCTATCTAGAATTCTGTAAAGCCTTTGACACGGTCCTCCACAACATCCTTCTCTCTAAATTGGAGAGATATGGATTTGATGGGTGGACGGTAAAGTGGATAAGAAACTGGTTGGATGGTTGTATTTAAAGAGTAGTGGTCAATGGCTTGAGGTCCAAAAGAAGATCTGTGACAAGTGGTGTCCCTCAGGGGTCCATACTGGGACCAGTGCTGTTTAATAACTTCATCAATGATATTGACAGAGAGATTGAGTGCACCCTCAGAAAGTTTGCGGGTAACACTAAGCTGAGTGGTGCAGCTGCCATGTGATTGAGAGCTGCCGTGCAGAGAAGGACTTGGGGTTGCTCGACATGAGCCGGCAGTGTGCACTCGCAGCCCAGAAGGCCAACTGTATCCTGGGCTGCATCAAAAGAAGCGTGGCCAGCAGAGTGAGGGAAGGGATTCTGCCCCTCTATTCCTCTCTTGTGAGAACTCATCTGGAGTACTGTGTCCAGTTCTGGAATCCTCAACGTAAGAAAGATATGGAACTGTTGGAATGGGTCCAGAGGAGGCTACAAAGATGATCAGAGGGCTGAAGCATCTCCCATACGAGGACAGACAGAGAGCCAGGAGAATATAAGGCTCTGAGGAGATCTTATAGCGACCTCCCAGTACCTGAAAGGAGCCTAATGGAAAGCTGGAGAGGGACTATTCATAAAGGCTTGTGGTGATAAGATGAGGGGGAATGAGTATGCACTGGAGACGGGCAGATTTAGACTAGACATTAGGAAAAATTTCATCACCATGAGACTGGTAAGACACTAAGGTGTAGATGCCCCATCCCTGGAGGTGTTCGAGGCCAGGCTGGATGGGGCCTTGGGTAATCTGATCTAGTGGGACAAGTCCCTGCCCAAGGCAGGGGGTTGGAACTAGATAATCTTTGAGGTCCCTCCCAACCCTAACTATTCTATGATTCTATGATTCTATGAACTATAGCTTCAACAAGTTTGGCTCAAGATTTTGTGAAAATCTGAAATTATTATGGTGATGATGATGATGATAATGTAATAATAATAAAAACAACAATAATACCATCATCTAACACCATACTAATGACACTAAAACCATCACCTAGATAATTCCCTGTGGATATTTCAAATCTCATTAGCAAATATCCATTTATACCATATTCATTCTATTGTAAGTTATAAAAAATGGATATTATCTGGTTCTTAAAATTGGTAAAGACATGTAAACTAGTCCTAAGATGAAACAAGGATTTGAAACTTTAAATCCAATCTAACCATACTAAAACCCCAGTGCTTATTATTATGTCCTCCTTATAAAATAACTTTAAACGTCTCTGTCCCAGACTTCAATACCTCTTACATGTCAATAATATTACACATTACAGACCTCCCATCAAAACTGATAGGAGTGAACAAATAAACTACATTACTTCATAGTCTTTATCGTGTATTGTTGCCTCAGTCAGGTAGTATCAACTACTCTTTTTCATAAGCAATAAATTGTCTGCTTACATACCTATTGGACTCACCTGCATTTCCAGACTGCCTGTCTTTTGGAATAATCTTACTTTTCTTCCTTAGCAAGACAAAGACCAAAAATTGATTTTAAACATTCCTGGTTATATAAAACTCGTGGTTTTATATAACTCTTTCTCTCCCTTTGCAGTTACAGTTTGAACACCCAAGTATGCCAATGGTCTCAAATAGCACAACCCACATCAATTAACTTTTTTTTCCACAGCAGTCTGAATGACTTCAAGGACGCTGTAAACCCCAGTTAAGTATACTATCATGAAACAGAATTAAGCTGAAATGTAAAGATCAAAGTAGAAAGTCTTGCCTAGCTACTCACTTAGCCTCTTTGCTAGGAATTAATTGGCTTACTAGTCACCCCTTCCCTGTTCTCTATTGATTCCCAATTAACACCCCATATTATTGAAGGAGTATAATTGCTATATTCCTGTCAGAGATGACTAGCTGTTTAGTTTGTAAGTCCACTATCAATAATTCACTGTTATTTCCAAATTTAATCAGGTTATTTTCTAACACCTTCCTGAATCATACAGTGAAATAATTGCTAAATATTGCTCAACATTCTTGCAAACACATTAACAGTTATTAGGGTTAATTTTCAATGCTGTGAGTGCCAAAACCAAAATGAATAGTAAGCTTCCCAAGTGTAATCACGACAAAATTAAAATAATTCTGTGACCGGCACCATCTGCTTACAGGATCAAAGCAAAAATACTACTGGATGCCAAAAGAGCAAGTTCTTTTGTTATAGGAGAATCGTGAGCAATGAAAATTAAATAAATGCATTAGGGAAACTACTGGGTATGGCCAAAATCTACTTTGCTAGCAACAATTTGAAGAAATCCCCAATGTTCACAACTACTTGTTAATGAAAAGTTCACAAAATAGAGAAAGGGTCTTGTTTCTTTGTTTGTTTTCACAGGCCTCACTGAATACAGAGTTTCCTCACTTTTCCTGGCATAGTCATACGGCTACAATCTGGACAGAACAATCTTTATCAGTGGCTTCCTTAAATTATTTCACTTTAAATCGTAACACAGAACACTTATGATAGTCTGTAGTAGTTAGAGGGTTTGTTTCTTTGTTCAACTACTCTGTGACGAATCAGCCCTCAACACCTGGTTTCTGAATGCTTTCAAATCACCTGTTAATTTTTGTCACTATGCTTGGAAACTTCATAATCTGTCATTGCTTATCATCTTAAAGCAAGCTTTAAGGTCCTTGTCTCACATTTAATAAAACATGGGCTAATATACAAATATCCACTGTGAGATGAAGGAAATCCCTACCACTTAGAATCATAGGATCATAGAATAGTTAGGGTTGGAAGGGACCTTAAAGATCATCTAGTTCCAACCCCCCTGCCGTGTGCAGGGAGACCTCCCACTTGACCAGGCTGCCCGAGGCCCCATCCAACCTGGCCTTGAACATCTCCAGAGATGGGGCAGCCACAGCTTCCCTGGGCAACCTGTTCAAAAACTTCAGGGAATCACTCTGTAACTGGAACCGAACCAAGCTTTACTTACAAATTTGTACATTCTGGCACTGTGGTGTCAGCATTTTTTTTTTTGCAAAACTACCGGGGGAAAAAAAAAGTTACACAATTTACATAGACCTTGATTGTTGCCCTGGCTGGTACTCACCTACTGACTGATTTTGCCCTTCCCTTGTTCCTCTTGCCGCACAGCTCTTTCCAGTAGTCTGTACACAACTCTACAGGCATTCAGGGAATGCATGAGGGCAGGGAGGATAGCAAAATGCATCTCATCATAATAACAAAATGAATCTCTTGTCACCTTCCCTGGAGGTGTTTAAGGCACGGGTGGACGCGGTGCTGAGGGACATGGTTTAGTGTTTGATAGGAATGGTTGGACTCAATGATCCAGTGGGTCTCTTCCAACCTGGTGATTCGATGATTCTATGATTCGATAATATTGTCCTACTCACAATAAATGTTCCTCTTGATAAGAAAGTTGTGGGGTTTTTTGAAGGGGCAAAGACGTATTAAGCAGATGGAGAGCATAGCATTACTTAGGTGTATTAATTAAGAAAACATACAGAAAGCAGTCACACAGTGCCAGTCCAACGCGACAGCTATACACACTCATCATATCAGAGACCTGCACATTACACATGACACCAGCTGGCCTCACCTCAGCTCACCCTGGCAGGCTCCTTGCCAGAAGAGACCAGCAGTCTCCTTAAAATCAACACAATAAAAATGACTATGTTTCTACAGATAGAGTAGTTTGTATCATAGAGTGTGTTATGGGTGATATCATCTTCCACTGCTTGGCCTGCAAACCATAGTAGATAGATACTGAAGCAATTAACCTTAATTTCATTAAATGAATTGGCAGAAACCAATTCAACAAAACAAGGGTGTTAGAATTACACATACGAGCAATGAGAAGAAGTCTAAATTCTCTCTTCTAACAAAATGACAAATTTCTCTACTTCCCATCCTTCTTTCCCTAAGCTAACATTTGAAGAATAATTTTTAGGATTGACCATTTCTGGACTTAGGAAGTCCAGAACTAAATCAATCCTCATTCACAAGGAAAATAACTTGGTTTATATTATACATTCACATCCTGTTTTTTCTGATACCCCTCCTGCCTGACACAGCTTATAGAAAGATGATACCTACACGCAGACCAGGGCACTTAGTGTTCTGGACTCTGTCTCTGCCTTCTCCAAGGCTTCAAGCACTACAGCAGGCTGGCAGGGGACTTGAAGGTGCGAGCAGATGTATAGTTTAGGAAGCAGAAATTCAGTTATGTGAACTCATTTCTATTCCTGACTCTTCGACGGATTTCCCTCCTTGCCCTCGAGAATGAAATATTTTGCAGTCTTCTATTTTTGGTACGTCTTGCTTGAGGTGAAAATTTTCGGGGGGGTGGTATGACCATTAATTTCTCTAGCAAGGTCGCTGCAAAGCGTGCGCTCCTAGACCTGCTCACGGCCAGCTCTGAAGACCAAAGCAGTGCTCAGTCTCCACACTGACAGATGTTGTCCTAATCTCAGCAAAATTTTGTTACATCATCTCATAAGAAGTTCCTTCTCATATATTTTCCTTGCCTATAAAATAAGGATGATACAAAGGATGAGATTTTTTTTTTGTCACTTAGTGTTATCCATCCTTGCATTTAGTGAGAGAGAATTCTATGTAAAAGAAAAATCCAGTATAATCATAGATTGTATAATCACATAAGTAAAGGGGATCTGGAAATTAAAATTGCCTGAGCAAATGTAACTCTTTTTCTTTCGAGATCTTCATTTTGCCACACTAGTACTATTTTAACAGATTAGCTGTGTTTATACATATAGATGAAGGGCAGCCATTAGAAACTGCTAAACTTATTAGGTAAAGGATTTATGACTAAATAAAAATCAGAAGTTTAGAGAAAAACAGACTGAAGAAAGAAAATAGTACTGCTCCAGCAACTGCTAGGAGAACAAATCTAACTTCTTTTCAGAACAAAAATAACAAGGCAAGTAATTTTGGAAGTCAGAAGAAATGAACTGTAAAAGAGTTACAGAATGCAGAATGGATTACGCTACATGTGGGAAAGTGGCAAGAAATCAAGTGCTCGCTGTTTTTTCAAACACAAGAAGTAGGGACCATTAACCAAAGATAGTAGGAGACAGGTTCAAAGAAATAAAAAGAGATGATTCTTCACGCTACAGGTGGAATTTTGCCCAAATGCTTTTATGCTCTCAGCACCTAATTACCAGAAAAATGTAGACAAATTGGATTAAGTTCAAAGAAAAGCTACAAAAATCATTAGGGGAGACTAAATTAAAAAAAAAAAAGATGAAAAAAGAAATATATGTATAGTGCTTTCTAAAGACAGCTAAGTTATGATTACACCTACAACAAATATGTAAAATGTGCAGACTCTACAGTGGTTCATTAGCAGAAACATGTAGAGAGATGCAAGGGAGTATTACACAAATATCAAGGAAATATTAAGTGATGCACAGTGAAGTTCAACAGTAGGAAAAACTTCAATCAATCACTGAAACAGAATTAATTGGCATAACAATAGATAAACATTAGAATCTACATTAATTTGGGAATGATCCTGCACTGCAGCAGGCAAAACTAGGGAATATAATAAGAGGAGATTTCTACAAGGTTTTTTGATTAGCAATTTTGGGGAAAAAAATCCCAATCAAGTTGAATTAATTTTTTTTTTAGAAAATCATCACTTTACTAAAAATTTTCCCTGTCTTGTTGACATTTCAGATTGCATAGTTTTAAACCTTCTGTTATTTCTATTTTGGTAAAGCACATCAAGTGTTGTATGTACCAAGTATATAGACATTGTCCAGAGAAAGTAAGCAATTGTTTCGGTCCCTCCAAAAGTTACCTTCAAAAACAATAGCTATCCCCCCATCACTGTCATTTACAGTGACAACTTTACTTTTAGCTCTTCTCCTTCCAGATGTGCTCCTTCCCCATCCCATGCCTTTCTTTAGGCTTTCATTTTTCCTTTGTTACCCACTGCTTCCAGGCAGCAGCTGAGGGGTTTGGGGGTTTTTTTTGGCCCTTCTACTACCACCCCCTGCAGCACTTTTTCACACAGACACTATGCTTAGGAGAAGCATCTGCAGTCAGAAAGGCCACTTTGCTCCTCCTCGGTATTCTCAGCCAGCAGGAGACAACGCAACAGCCCTTCAGAGACAGGACCTGACCCACAATGCTCTTATTTGGCATTTCTCCATGTTTATCTGTCGAAACCACTGAGACTGTGCCATCTCAGTGTCAGGCCTTAAGTCTGCAGCTTAATTATGGTTTTTGAAGGCAGATGAGAGAGTGGAAAGCTCTCCATGCCTTCATAATCCGACCACAAGTTGAAGAGGGAGTCCTTCACAAGAAGAAGGCAGAGACCTAGGGAAGTTCCCTTGCCAGTCACAGCTTCCTCAGGACTTAAAAGAAACCTCCTTCAAATAAACATTCAGCAGCTGTCTTCCCACACATTCTGATCTAAGGAGCATCCAGGGTAATCTGGATGGTATAAAAATGCAAAGAACTCAAAAGAATATCAGAAGTATTTCTACCTAGCGCTATCACAGGTTATGACAATCCAGTGAAACAAAAGGGATGCTTAAGAATTATCCGTTAGGAAAAAGTGGCTTAATAGACTGCAAAGAAAGGCAAAAAAATTAAAAAGAAATCCTGGGGCAACAAATCTAGCAGCCTCTTTCCCTTACTGCAGATGGGAGCAGCAAGATCTGGGTCAGACTTCCAGATCCACCACTGAACCGTGTCACTTCTCATTGCCAGTCACCTTACTCTCCTGCCCCTTCACCTCTGTGACACATCAGCCAGGTAGTTGTACTATCTTTGTGTCCGTACCGTCCCCAGTGAAACACACATTTTCTCCTCCCTTCAAGTTTTCCTAATTTTTCTCTTTTCTTCTCTCCCACAGCAATGCCCAACAATCCTCTTTTCCACATCACCATCACAAAATTTTCCTTGACACAATGTTAAAACTAAATGTTTGTAATGTAAATAAAGCGCTACACACCAAACAGATGCCAGGTCAACACGGCACTGAGACAATTTGGCATAGATGTCACCATCTCCTCCTCGTTCCCCTCCATTTCAGGCTTCAAGCTTGAGAGAACTGTATCTTCCCAGGTGTTTGTACCAGGCACAGCAATCCAAGCTGAGCAGCACAGCAATCCAGCAAGACCAGCAGCAAAAGAAAAATGTTGGAGCAAGAGACAGTTAGAAGTGAAAATACCTATTGTAATCCATGGGCTAAAACTAGACAAATTAAGGAGGGGATTACATGACTTCCAGTTTTTAAACCTGAGGAGATATCACGGGAAACCTTATCTTGAGTTTTTCTCATGTTGTATATCACAAGATTCATTATGGTTATATATTTCTGAAACATAATAAGGATCCTTTGCAGACTATATAGTCATTTAATTAATGTACAAAGTACCAGCTTTTTCCAGTTTGAGAACTCAAATTGTGCGTTAAGACCGTAAAGGCAATAGTACATCCATGGGTCTGGGTTTAATATCAATATTATCTGCACAGACTGTCTAATGTATTTAGCTTCTATGAAGAATTTGTTAGCCGTAAATCAACATTGTCATTATTTAATAACACGGCTGCATTCTGTCCTGCTGAATGGAAATAGTCAATTCTGACTTTCAAACATCTTCATTTCAGAGGTCATTTTATCAGATGGGCAGCATTTGATAGAAATGGCCCAAATCAGAGCAGTCTAACATGATTTCATTTGGCAAGAGAGACACACACTGACATTTCTTTTGTCATGCAAATGCATGCTGACAACATAGGGTGAGAAAGAGTTGCTGTTGCATCACGTTTACTGTATACACACAGGGTTCCGGGGGCAGAGGCATACTGTGGAAAAACAGTCTCCTGAGAGATGGGTGAGAACTTCCCTGTGGAGGTGTCCCAGGGGTGCTGGGAAAAGAGTGATAGGAGGGCAGCAGGGATCAGCCAGTGCTACAGGACAGAAGAAAGGCCACAGCTAGGCTGATGCTTGGCCCTGCTCAGGCAGTCTGGCTGAGTCCCTAGCATAGAATTATAGAACCACCAGGTTGGAAAACACCCACCAGATTATCGAGTGCAACCATTCCTATCAATCACTAAACCATGTCCCTTAAACTCCTCCAGAGAAGGTGACTCAACCACCTCCCTGGGCAGCCTGTTCCAGTGCCCAATGACTCTTTCTGTGAAAAATTTTTTCCTAATGTCCAGCCTGAACCTCCCCTGGTGGAGCTTGAGGCCATTCCCTCTCGTCCTGTCCCCTGTCACTTGGGAGAAGAGCCCAGCACCCTCTTCTCTACAACCTCCCTTCAGGTAGTTGTAGAGAGCAATGAGGTCTCCCCTCAGCCTCCTCTTCTCCAGGCTAAACAACCCCAGCTCTCTCAGTCGCTTCTCTTGTTCTCCAGCCCCTTCACCAGCTTTGTTGCTCTTCTCTGGACTCGCTCCAGAGCCTCAACATCCTTCTTGTGGTGAGGGGCCCAGAACTGAACACAGGACTTGAGGTGTGGTCTCACCAGTGCCGAGTACAGAGGGAGAAGAACCTCCCTGGACCTGCTGGTCACGCCGTTTCTGATCCAAGCCAAGATGCCACTGGCCTTCTTGGCCACCTGGGCCATTGCTGGCTCATGGGCAGTCGGCTGTCGACCAACACCCCCAGGTCCTTCTCCTCCTGGCAGCTTTCCAGCCAGGTTTCTCCTGGTCTGTGGCACTTCTGAAACACGTTACGCATAAGCTGCTGTAATTTGTGCCATTAATATATCAGAGAAAGCGTTAACCTTCTAAAATGCAAATAATATGGGCCTGCATCCAAAACACCCTATGTATGTACTCAGATCAATGTTTGGTGAACTCAACAGGATGCTTCATAAACTGGGTGTTTGGTTGTATACACAATCATTCTTCTCCACCTCACAAGCAGAAAAAGGGGTAGAGAAAACATAAATCTCCTCTATATACCTTGGATGCAAAGAAGGGAGCTATTTCTTTTACTTCCTCTTACCACAGACATAAAATGAGTAGCACATCTCTAGCAAAACCTCTCTGGGTGTGGTCTAGATCTCTCCAGTGTTTCAGTCATCATTTCTAAGGAAAGGACCTTGTTGCCACTTGTGCCTGCCAAGAGAAAGTGGAGAGGCCACTACTGCTTCAGAGGAGGAATGTGGTTTCCTTGGAGATGTTGGAGCACAGATAGCTTCAGAATCAACGACAGGAGTTCAGTTCTGACTCCAGCCAGACAGGGGCAACTTCCCATTTCAGTCTCACCATGATCCTGGGCTTAACAGCATTATGCTGGATAGGGCTCAGATGCTCAACTCTTTGCAGGATGAAAAACATAGGGACTTAAAATTGAAATTGGGGTTACCCATAGCTAAATGGAAATAGTGTTGTTTCCCAGAACACGGCAGGTCTTTCACAACGTACTGGGGCGCGTGGTTTTTTGTCTCTGCTGAGCCATGAACAATAGACAACTCTCTGCCATTATTAAAAACTTTGCAGGATTATTGTTTTAGTTAAGCCTTTAAGAATTAATACCTATCTGGAAAGGGCAGCTTGTGTAATGAACTTCCTGTTTTCATCATGGCTGGATGCTGATTCTGATGTTGCCTGCTATTACCCAGTTAGTATGAACTGCCTGGAGTTTATTTTTAGCTCACTTGAGCCTATTGTAAGGTCTGTTCAGGAACTCGGCTTTCATAGAATCATAGAATCACCAGGTTGGAAAAGACCCACCAGATCATCGAGTCCAACCATTCCTGTCAAACACTAAACCATGTCCCTCAGCACCTCATCCATCCTCACCTTAAACACCTCCAGGGAAGGCCAAAAAGGCCAATGGCATCCTGGCTTGTATCAGGAACGGCGTGACCAGCAGGTCCCGGGAGGTTATTCTCCCTCTGTACTCGGCACTGGTGAGACCGCACCTCGAGTCCTGTGTTCAGTTCTGGGCCCCTCAGCACAAGAAGGATGTTGAGGCTCTGGAGCGAGTCCAGAGAAGAGCAACGAAGCTGGTGAAGGGGCTGGAGAACAAATCTTATGAGGAGCGGCTAAGAGAGCTGGGGGTGTTTAGCCTGGAGAAGAGGAGGCTGAGGGGAGACCTTATTACTCTCTACAACTACCTGAGGGGAGGCTGTGGAGAGGAGGGTGCTGGGCTCTTCTCCCGAGTGACAGGGGACAGGACAAGAGGGAATGGCCTCAAGCTCCGCCAGGGGAGATTTAGGCTTGAGATTAGGAAGAAGTTCTTCACAGAGAGGGTGGTTAGGCATTGGAACGGTCTGCCAAGGCAGGTGGTTGAGTCACCGTCCCTGGAGGTGTTTAAGGTTAGGGTAGATGAGGTGCTTAGGAGCATGATTTAGGGAATGGTGGGAATGGTTGGACTCGACGATCCAGTGGGTCTCTTCCAACCTGGTCATTCTGTGATTCTGTGAATCAACCACCTCCATGGGCAGCCTGTTCCAGTGCCCAATGACCCTTTCTGTGAAAATTTTTTTCCTAATGTTCAGCCTAAATCTCCCCTGGCGGAGCTTGAGGCCATTCCCTCTCGTCCTGTCCCCTGTCACTTGGGAGAAGAGGCCAGCTCCCTCCTCTCCACAACCTCCTCTCAGGTAGTTGTAGAGAGCAATGAGGTCTCCCCTCAGCCTCCTCTTCTCCAGGCTAAACACCCCCAGCTCTCTCAGCCGCTCCTCATAAGGCCTGTTCTCCAGCCCCTTCACCAGCTTTGTTGCTCTTCTCTGGACTCGCTCCAGAGCCTCAACATCCTTCTTGTGCTGAGGGGCCCAGAACTGAACACAGGATTCGAGGTGCAAATGTAATTACAGCATCTAACATTGAGTTAGGAATATATTCTTAAATTCTTTTAAACAGTCAAAACATAAAGTGAAAATAGATAATGACTGGTGGGTAATCTGTTCAACTCAAAAATTACCTTTTATTATCAAATTATACCCTTAATTTCTAAAATAAGTTTTTATTTGATGTAGAAGTCATGCTTCATTCAGCTAACCTCCAATTAAAACAAGGGAGATGAATAAATAATTGCCAAATTGAGCATAAGAGTATGAAGAGTATTCTTATTTGAGTAAAAATATGTAATTATCTAAATGGCTTGAGAAAGCAGAATAAAAAACTTCAGTCTTCTGTGTCAAACACAATTTGTTTCATATATATCAAATCGCATTTAACACAAGTGAAAAGTACTTAAGACTGAATGTAAACTGCGGAAAGGAGTGTTTTTACAACAGTCTTTCAACTTCTTACAGAAAAGAAAATCACAATGATACTAAAATCACATAGAAACACTGGATATCTCGAGTTAAAGGGAGTCTCAACAGGTCACCTAGTCCTACGTCCTGCTCAAAGTAGGATGAGTCTTGTGGTTTCTCGGGGCTTTATTCAATCTGGTCTCAAAATAGTCCAAGGATGGAGAACACACAACATCCTCTGGGCAACCTGTTCCAATTATCCCAGTATTCTCACAGTGAAAAAGCTTTTCCTTACACACAGTGTCAATCTCTAGTGTTTCAGCTTTTGCTTGCTGCCTCTTATTCTCCCACATTGCACCACTGAGACGTGCCAGGATCCACCTTCTTGATGAGACCTTGTTGCAGGTACGGGAATGCCGCTATTGGGGCTCCCCAAGGCCACCTCCTCCCAAGCCTGAGCGAGAGAGGCTCCCTCAGCCTCTCTCCAGAGTGCAACTGCTCCAGCCTCCTGACTGAACTCACGCCTGTTTACCACTGTGTTTCTCGTTTTCAAGGGCCAAAACCTGAACACAGTATCCAAACGCAGTTTAACAGGTGCTGAGAAAATGGCAATAATCACTTTCCTCCACCTACAGACTGCAAACCTGTTGCCACAGCCCAGGATGCTGTTGGACACATCGCTGGCTCCTGTCCAACCTGATGTCCACGAGCCCTCCAAGTCCCTTCCATAAAGCTGCTCACTCTGCCCCCACCCTGTGCTCCTTTGGTGTTCGCCCTTGCAGAATTTCTATTAACTTCAATACAACAGATAATTCCGTAAATGATTCTTAAACGAGAGCTTAATATTTTCCTCCTTTCTGTTTTGCTCAGACTCATATTACTACAATTTAGTTTAAAGGAGGTGCATTACATAATTCAGGATACACTTCAAATCTGATTAGATTAAAAACGCAGATAAAGAAGTCTGTCCTGTTTTTCATGCAGGATTTCTTTTTCACTCTCTTCCACTTGCCATATATATTTTTACATTTGCTGATGTGCTTTGATAGACCCATGAGAATTTACAGAAGCTGTATACTAAAAAAAAAAAAATCAATTTTTTGTCTCTTGAGCTAGACTGATAAACCATGAATCACAGTACTTCCTATGCATATAAGATTTCAACAATTTCAGTACTAAACGTAGGTCATGACAATCCTTAAACTTAAGGAGTATAATAATTAATTATAATTAATAATTATAATTATAATTAAAATTAATAATAATTTAAGCCAACATGATATTAAAAAGTACTCTGCAGAAAAAGTCAACATTAGTTGGAAATAGGTACATTTTAAAGGATTTATAGTTAAGTGAGGAATGCAAGTTTGATGAGTTAATTAATAGTAGCTTCATTAAGTTTCAATTAATTGCAAACATCAGTGAACGTCAAGGAATTTTTGCTTTGTTGTAAAAGCAATTTATCTCTGGCCAGCTTCTACCTGTGAAATTTCACTGAGAATATTGCAGTTTTCAAAACGAGATGCTATAAGTGACAAAGCCGAACACATAGTACAAGACCTAGAAGGACGTGTTTCTGTGTCCTTTCAAGGAGACTCTCTGCAGTCCCAAGTGGCTACGTTAATGCTTAGTTTAAATTTTTTAAAAGGAAATGTAAAAGCTTCAGCACTGAAGTTTCAAAGCTAGCTATTACAGACTGTTGAACAAAGGAAACTTATTTGAATTTTTAAAGCCTTGGGTCTTTTGCCATGTGGCACTGGCATTGTGATTTTTTTAAATGTTTATTGCATTTCATGTAAAAAAAACACCCTGGAGATTAAAAACAACTTGTTCTTTGTTTGCCATTTGACTGTCTATTCAATACTAGGTCTGCTTCCCTTGTTTCCTTCTCTTTAAATCTCACTCAAAAACAATATGACATCAAAGACATCATCATCAGGAATTACATAGCAGGTATTTTGTTGAATTAGAACATTAATAGTTCCCACATACAATAAAATACATTTGTGATGGGTTGACCTTGGCTGGCTGGACACCCACCCAGCTGCTCTCTTACTACCTTTCCTTAGGAGACCAGGGGAGAAAACAAGTTGAGAAAGTTCATGGGTCAAGATAAGGACAGGAAGATCACCAATTACTGACACAGGCAAAACAAACTCAACTTGGGGAAGATTAATTTGACGAATCATAGATTCAGCAGGTTGGAAAAGACCCACCGGATCATCAAGACCAACCATTCCTATCAAATACTAAACCAATTAAGAACAGAATAGGATGGTGAGAAACAAAGACAGAAGCGAAAACACTTTCTCTTCATCCCTCCCTTCTTCCCAGGCTCACCTTCATTCCTAACTCCTCTACTCCTCTTCCCCAGGTGGTGCAAGGGCTGAGGAATGGGAACTGCCGTCAGTCCATAACAGCTCCTCTCTGCCTCTCCTTCCTTCTCACGCTGCTCCTTGCGCCAGCCTGGGTCCTCTTCATGGGCTGCAGTCCTTCATGAACTGCTTCAGCCTGGGCCCTTCACCTGGGCTGCAGTTCTTCAGAATAAGGCTGCTGCAGCATCACTCAGACTGAATCAAACCCTTTTGTTACCGCGCACCCTATGTTGTCTAGAGTGACCGATTCATCCTGATGGTTCAACATCACAAGGACATTCAAAGGAGTCTCTTTTTCCATGTTGGACTATCCTATTCCACCTCTAGGTGGATATCTAGAACCACAAAGACATTACTGGTTTTGACATGCCTGTCCTCGCCTGTTGCAGCCAGGAACGCTAGACATCCTGTAATTCTTCCACTGCCCCAGGTTCAAATATCAATTCCCACATGCTAGCAGACACTTGCTAATCTGCAGGAGCTAAAACATCTGGGATTATTTTCCTGTAAGGACAATCAGGCACATGGAAATTACATGGCTGAAGCTAGAATTTAGTGTGTTGGCCATAGCATGTCTCTTTTAAAAGTCTTGCAACAAGATATTCAATGTCAAGAAGTAAAGTGAACTCTTAGGTTCTTGCCTCGCTGCTTGTATTTCAGGCCTGGATCGGTCTCCGTTAAATCAGTGTAAATCCACAGAATCTATTTGACTATTAGAGCTATTTCAGATTCATAAAAGCACATTGAGCTAGAACAGTTTTGTATAATAACTATAATACTGATTTCATGTCCTTTAAGCCATAATACACTGCAAGTCCATTCAAATTCTTATTGAGTAAAACACTTAAGAAAGTCCTACTGAAATAAAATATTTGAAAAATGCAAGAAAAACTTTAACTGCAAACAACTGACATAAGAAAAAGTGATTTTTGTGTTTTCAGCACTCTGTCTGTTGCCACTAATGAAACTAAAATGAGGAGTGAGGAAACATTTTAACTTAAACTTCTAAAACAGTTTGTCCTAGTGAGATCATTTAGGGCAGAGGGTAACCTGTAATGAGAGGTCATATCACTGAAGTGCTGTATTTACAGGATAAAGAGACAAGTAGCCAGGGAGAACTGTGTGGATGCCTACGTAAGTTCTCCTGCAGCCGGGCAGAGGGAATCCCAGGTCATTAAAAATTATTTTTCCTTTGATTTTCTGATGTGCAATCTGTTATAGCCAAATATGACACCACGTTTCATTAGCCAAAGAAAACACATCCCACACTGGAACTGAATACAATAATTGAACAGCTTTATACATTCACCAAATTGACAGCTATGCACCACAATTTTGGTACGTCAAACCTCAAACTTCATAAAACTGCAATATTTATCTCCAAAACCATAACTGTCTAAACATTTACATCAAGTTTCTTCCATAAAACACACATTGAAAGTTTAGAAATGTTGACTGAATCATTTCCTGTGACTCAGTGATTTGCTATTGCATCTGTGCAGAACACCAGGAGAGCTGTTTTTAGCTTGACAATTTTACAATTCAATGGAATGTTAATAGCCTCTTAAATTTCATATAAAACAGCTTCTGATCACATTCTTAATCTTTTATCAGATATTATCTAGGGTGAAAAAAACCAAAATCAAGGCCAGATTGTAACCATGGAGAGAAGAAGTAAGAAAATTCTCCCATGTAGCCGATCTCAGATTAAAGATTAGCAGTGACTGTGTGCTGGCTATTTCCTGCAATTGATCAGATATCTAGAGAATCATTACTCTATTTCCCCACTATATGTTACCCAGCACACATGACAAGAAGGAGGGCTGTGCTCCTGGGGTTAAAAGCTGTAAAGCTGTTCCTACTATCAGCCAAAATTATCATGCCCTGGAGTCACCTTAAAGCAGTTCATAGAGGCTGCCGCAGCCATCTCTTCAAAGGGACATCAGGCTGAAATCTAACCAGTTCAGCACTGGTTTTAAATGGGGCAAATCCCACATCTGGCCCTAAATCTCCTGGGTTATTTTCTGTGGCCTTACAGTATGGATCCTTCACTTTTTTAACACATTTCACGTTTCCTACTAATATATGCAACGATCATAGATACAAAAAAAAAATCATTGAATGTCTGCATAAAACTCTTATGAAAAGAGTGAAACTGAATACTCACGCTATGCTGGCACATGGACAGAGTAAACAAGCTGGAAAGAGAGAAAGAAAGAGCGAGAGATCCTTTTCCTAATCCTCTCTTTCCAACCCTCGTACTTACTTGAAGTTTAAAATAATTTTCAAAAATAGGTTAAAATACATCATATCATCAACTTGATTTGATTTACACTTCTCCATTAACACCTTTATAAAGATACTCAGCTTTTAGAGTGCATTGGGTTTTCAGGAGAAGCTCTTACTATGCAGTTGCTTAAAGCAGATAGGATAGAGCAAACTGCATGGCTTTTGTTGAGTCTGCATTTTAGAGTAAATATCTTTGAAGCATTAGCCTACTGAGAAGAGCTCTTCACAGGAAACAGAAGAAACTACTGTGCGCTTGAGACAAATGGGATTTTCCCCAGGCAAGAAAGATGTAATAAACATCTCAATACAAAATTTGTTAAGAAATATGAAAGGTTGTGGGTTGATCTTTGCTTTTATAAAGACAAAGGAAGAAAACATCTAGGCTGAAGGACCTACAAATTCCTCTAGAGTAGATTTCAGATATAAATAAAAAAAAAATAAAATGAATGCTCTGACATATGCCTGCAAACCAGCCAATATGACAAGAATGTGCTAAGAAACGGCAGAAATGTGGATGCCGTTCATTCCTTGTCACACCATGCTGACAGATTAAAGCAGTATAACTGCTGTAACACAGCACATTCCCAGTCTCCCTTTTTCCCCATGCTCCTCATTTTCTGCGTGCACCTCATAAGAGCATTTCCCATTCCTCCTCCCTGTTTGCTGTGCTGTGCGACCCTACCTTCATCTCTCTGTTCCCTGGTACCAGGGTCTTCAGCTCTGCAGGTCACACCTTCTCTGCCCCCAGGTCACGGTGCTCTAGTCCTTTCCCTGCCAGGCTCCCTGTCTACCTCTGGTCTCAGGACAGTTCTTTGCAGTGTGTACTGAAAATTTTCATTTAGTGGTAATTATAAGTAACAACAATTTAAATACAGAAACCTCAGAGTCTAGCCTCATCCAAAGAGCAAGCACAATTATGAGTTCACATGTAGAGGGAAGAGGAACAGTGGAATTGCTGCATCAAAATTGTATGTAAAAGGCTCCCAAGTGCCAGTGGTGAGAGCAAGCAGCTAAAGGTCCAAGCTGCAACAACATGCAATGCTTGAAGATGTTTTTTCAATCTCTTTTTCTTACTCAGTGCTAGAACAGAATCATGCCCTAAAAGATGTTCTAAAGTCTAAAGGTAGGATCCCTGCCTCACTAATGCTTGTACCTCTAAAAAGAGGTCTAGTTGATGTTGTATTTTGTTATCATTTGAAGAATAAAATTTTTAGAAGAAGAGAGTATGTAGGAAGTCTAATGCTCCAAAATTTAAAAGCTAGGTTTTCCCAACGTGGTATTACAGAGACAAGGATCTTCAGTGGTGAATAGAAGTCTACAGTCTTGGGAGAAAGAGACAGTTTTTTGTTTTGGTCAACAGTGTTGGAGCTATCAGTCATTCAGTTTGTTCACTGAGAACAAGAAATTAGACTCAAGAAATTATATGAATTTGCTTTTCCTAGCAAACCACATTAAATTCTCTGAACCACATAAAATTCTCTCTGGCCTTAATTAATTTGCCTGAATTTAGGAGAATGCTCCAATATTTAGATGTTTGTGTATAATCCTCATGGGATCGAGGCTAAAACTGTTGGTTAATATTTGACCTGCCTTTCCCTATTAGTCACTGCTTCTAAAGACCATTGTATTTATGACCCACCTCTTCTTTGTCTAATCTGAACATCCACAGGAGCAACTACATACAGTGGAGCAGTGGAGTTTATTCCACGTACTAAATCTGAGTTCCATATGGGTGATACTCAGTATTTTCTTGCTGTTTGACTTCCAGTTACCTATTTTTAATTTGGTTGAAGATTTTGTTAGAGATTAAATCATTCACGTGAAAAAATAAAGTATTACAGAAGGTATGAAACATACCTCATGAAACAAGAGGAGATCAACATCTAGGTCACAAAATTCAGCAAAGTTCAGGAAAATTCAGGCATGTGAAGAGCTAAAAATGCAGTTTATCTATCAGTTCCTCATGTGAGCCAAAAAAAGAGGGGAAAGGCATTCACAAAAATTAGTAAGGAAAACTGTTCAATTTTAATAGAAAAAAATACTTCTAAGTAGCATACAGCCACAGCATAAGTATGATGGTTAAACCAAACAAATTGTTCCCTGCAATTGAACTTCCTCTTTCTATGGCTTAGCTGCTATATTTCTCCATATATTCCAGCCATATAAATTAATTAAATCAGTTCCTGGATAGATGCAAGTGTCAGAGAAAACACAAAGCATGTGATGGGGAAAGAGTAGGAGAGAAGGGTAGAGGTTCTCGTCTCTTTAGTACCAGTGAGCTGGTCATCTGCTCATTCTGTCTGATTTGACCATCCTCTGAAAAGATACTGCTTGAGAGAATATGTCTTTGTCCAATACATTCTACACCTAGTGTAGAACTACAACTGATCTCAGTGACATGGCAGCTATCCTGGAATTCTATCAATAGTAGCTTATTTACTCGGGAATCAGACTTCAAAGCACTCCATTCTGCTTGTCTAAGTGCTTTGCCTTTTACTAGCCATGCCTCCACGATTCGGTGGAGCTGTTTATAATGACAAGGATGGAAAACTTTCTGTCTAGGGTTCAGAAGCTCTTTTTCCAGGTCTAAAGTGGCAAGAACCACCTGCAGTCAGATGGTCCCAAAACAACACCTTCCAAAGAAATCTCTACCCAGTATCCATCCTGCCTTCTTGATAAATTAGATACACAATTCTGCAGCTCCTGCCCGGCTCAGAAAGGGTTCTATGCTCAGCTCCATGTTTGCAAAAGAGATCTGGAAAAAATGTTCTTTGTCTGAATGTTATTGTTCCTTGGGGGTGGCAGAGCATGTTCCTTCTTTAAGAGAGAATAGATTCCGAGGCCCCCCATGGCACACAGCAGCTCCCAGGGAATCTGTGATAGGCCAGTACCCCCCATATGCCTTTAAACCATCCACAGTCCCCGACAGCCACCATGCCAAATGACAATAGTGCAGAATCCCCAAAAGAGTTTCAGTCTTCTGACAATGAATTGAGAACTTTATTACAATAAGTAGACCAGAATTCCCCTTAAGAAGACACTCCCAAAGTAAGGTCCACCAGGCCAAGCTAAATGCTCCGAGGCTGGCCCACAAAACTCTATTATAACACTGTTTTCAACAGTATCTCTTTTGAAGGCTTGACAAAACAGATCAGTGGCAGTACCAGACAAAGAACGAGGCTAACAGGCACCCGCCGGTCAGGAACTTTGGGAACTTCTACCTTAAATCAATTGCCCCTCCATCCTCCTACTCCTGGCAGAGTTCTTCAGTCCCCTTCTGCCAAACACTCCTTTACAGATTTAAAGATACAGCACGCCTGCACCTTCACCAGGGTCCCCCTTGCCCATCGAGGCTCTGGCTTTTCAGCAAGTTCCAGAGTCACACCAGTTCTCAGCTTGATGATCACACCATCAACATGGACATCCCTGTCTAGAGAAAACGTCTGCCTTTTCAGTTCTTTTGGGCATCAACTGCTAACAGGGGTAGACCCCCTTCATGAGACGTTTTGCTAGAGTTTCAGCATGACTAACCTTAACCTTCAGAGCACAGTTCAGCAAAGTTTACATACTTGGGTTGACAGCAGCCACATACGGTCTATGTCTAGCGATAGTGATGTCAGTAGATATTGCCCAACATTTTCCTTACTTAGTCCTATTGCATCTAGATCTCCTGATTTCATCTTGCGTAACATTTCTGTGGTTACAGAAGAGAATGATGGATCTTTGACACCTGAAGGTCTCCTGTCATTTACATAACACCATTTGAACTGAAAGCGGTGGTGTTCCCAGCTGCTGACCGCGTAGCATGGGCGACTAGAAGATTATCCTTTAACCAGGAGAAACTCAGACCAGGTAATGTTGCTACAGATGTCACCCCTGCTCTCTTACCAGTCTGCTTCTTTGTGGAGGGAATGACCAGGATGCTGTATGCTCAGAAACACACTGTGGTTTCCACAATGCCTGGAGTGTTACAGACCTAAGAAACTGCTCTTAATCATGGTTATTCCTTCCAAATACCAAAAGAGAAAAGATGTCTTTCTAAGATCCATTCATTGCGGTTTTAAGATGGAAGCATTCCTACAAATTCAGATACATCAGTGGCTGCAAAACAGGTAAGTCACAGAAACTTTGCGCCATTCAGTAGCTGGTGCTCAAACTTGAGAATGTGTTTCAGATATAATATTATTCTAACTTCTGGTCTCAAGCCTTCACTTATGGATGAGACCAAAACCTATTCCCATAAAACACATATTTCACCCTATCACATTCTGCTGCATATTTTACTCATTTCTTCTGCCGTAATCAATAAGGGGATTTTTTACATATTTGATTCGTTCACCAGAAGAAAAAATGTGATTATGGAATTACAAACACTGCATGAGGTGCCTGACAAGGTACATAGGATTTACAACTCTTTCTATGTTCATTTTGAGTATTTTTTGAGATGGAGATGATATAGGTTATATTTTTGATGCAACAGCTAGAGTCAGATTTGGATGCAGGTTTGATGCCTGTCTCATGGTTTTACCAATTCTACAAAACACATCGCCATCTTTTGGAAACCTAACTTTGTAAAATTCTCTCCAGGATGCACAGTGGGAGAACATGTCAGCTTCCAATGTCTTCTTAGTCAATACATCTAAGTCTGACCTTGAACGTATCCCCTGTTGAGAAACAAAACAAGGCAAAGCTGCTTCTGGTGTTAGTATTAGAATTAATTTTGCTACTTCTCTGTAGATCATCATGATAACCCAGACTAGACTTGCTGTCTACTACACTTCCTCACTCATTAGAAATTTTGCCCTAGTACTCATAAAATACGTTAGAATCATAGAATGACCTGAGTTGGAAGGGACTTACAAGGATCATCTAGCCCAACTCCTATCCCTGCATTGGACAACCCCAACATTCACACCACGCGTCTGAGGAAGTTGCTCAAATGCTTCTTGAATACTGTCAGGCTTGGTGCCACGACTACTTCCCAGGGGAGCCTGTTCCATTGCTCCACTACCCTCTAGGTGAAGAACCTTTTACTAATACTCAGCTTAAACCTCCCCTGGCACATCTTCCTGCCATTCTGCTAGGTCCTACCATTGGTCACCAGACAGAAGACCCAAACACCCTTAGAAAAGCCTCTTTCCCCGGGACGGTGCAAGAGCATCGTAACTACTGCTTTGGGGAATATTAGTCACAGTAGTAACGCTCATCAGCACAGACAACAGCAGAGAAGCAGAAGAAGTTGCAATTAGTGTTGTAAAGACTGTGGAGAAACAAGTACATAATTTGTTTTATCCAGCTGATACTATTGCTGTAACTAAAAGCACAGGACAATTTGCAACTATAAGCAAGCACAGCACACAATATCAGAGAAAATATATGCCACATATGTACTTCACTTACCAGATCCATCTTCACAAATAAAAAACTACACCTGCTGAGAGCTCCTTATTCTCTCAAAACCCTCTTCAACTTGCACAGAGCATTATTAACATAAACCCTACCTACACCTAGCCATATTAATCTCATTGTCACACTATGTGTATTTTTTCCTCACCTGAAAAATACATAAAGTACAGTTTCATATTTGTTTTATTGTTTGTTGCATTTAAAACCTTTCATTTATGGCTGAGGAGTTAATTTAAATATGTGATACAAAGACAGCAATAGTCTTCATCGTGCTAATACATTTCATGAGGGAATTTCCTTTGAAGCAAGATGTTGTGATTCAAAATAGTCCCTTTACGCTGAAATGCTTCTGAAATCCCCTTCTACTCCCAACAAGGTGTAATCTTTTCACTAAGTGTTTTGCAACATATATCTATATATACACACATCGTGCCAGTTTTGTGATGTCCTCTGAAATGTAAAAAAAAATATGTATTAATGAATCAAACAGCATACAGAAATAAGAAAAAAAAAGTCTGCAAATTATAGTCATTCTGAAGGATATCATTCTTATAGTTATGAGTCTTGAGGTGCCAGACCACTCCATTAACTGGTGCTAAAAAAGTAAATCTACAGTAGTGTTTAAGCAGGCATGAAACTTTTCATCGCAGAATACTCATGTTTCCCACAGGCTCCTGTACAGATGCTGCAGCAAGTCTGCTAGATATTAAAGGTAGTTCAGGCTGTAAAATACTTTACACTTCTTTTAATGAGTCTCTCTTTGCAAATTGAGGCCAGAAACAAAAGCAATACACAATCAACAAATGATTAAGACAGATTCTAAATATTTGTACTCTGTAGCAAAAATAAAAACAAGTATCTGTCCTATTTATTCTACTACATTTATTATAAGCAGCCTAAACTATTTTTTTTAAAAAATAAGATATTCTGACTTAATATGCTAAATTACCTATCTAGAGCAACATTACTGAGAAAAAACAAATGCTTATCTATACAATTTTTTAAGGTTCATTTTTTTCTAGCCACATAATGATTTCAGTAAGGGGTGTGATGTATCAAGCAAGACAGTGAGGTGAATACAGATCTCCTAGCACACACACACACTAATCTGTTCCATTACAGCTGCACAGCTCGTAGCTAAAATTCAAAACAGTGCAAGTAATAATTGTATTTGGAGAAGGGGAAGTTGTATTCTTTTTCCCATGCAGTATAAATTGAAGCAGTAGTATGTTGAGTAATAACAGGATCTTCTGCATACGCGCATCCTCTTTCAGATCTAGTTGTTTAGGATGAAGTTGCTACCACTCCTGGTTGCTCCTCATAACCCATTAGCTGCAGGTTACTGCTTCTAGAGCCCTGCTAACAAAAGAGTCTGTAGGAGCTCCCCCTCATTCACATCCGTACAATTACTTAAATTATAAGAATTAAGAGGACAATACTCCTTCACAGCAATATTGGTAACGAAGAGATGATACTTTAACATCTCCCAGCAGCCCAGCTCCTTGCGAAGTCATCAGCTGTCACCACAGCCTGAAGCAACTGTGACTCAGAAGAAAACAACGACTGTTGGGATTCAGTAGGTAGCCCTACTCAGCCTGCAAAGCATCCACTCCCAGTGAACTATAAAGTCTGAAGATACTGATTTGATAACCTCATACCTACATACTGCCTCAAGGATGGGGACTCCTCTACCTTTAAGCTACAGATACATATAAATCACTGATGGAAATCTGCCTGCTGACTCCAACAGGGACATGCTGTTATTCTGTCTCCTTACAAAGACCAAAATACAAGAAGAAAATTTTAACAGTGAGGGTAGTGAGGCACTGGAACAGGTTTCCCAGAAAAGTAAGCATGCCCCATCTCTGTAAGCGTTCAAGGCCAGCTTGGATCGGGATTTGAGAAACCTGATCTAGTGGAAGACATCCCTGCCAATGGCAGAGGCTGTGGATCTAGATGGTCTTTAAAGGTCCCTTCCCTTCCAAACCACTCTACGGTTCTGCAATTCCATGATTCTACGAAGAGAAGAACACTGACATCCAGAACACGAAGGTCTTCTTGCACAGCTCTGCTGAGGAAGAAGTCAAATATTTTTTAAGTGGCAATCCTGACTGTGAATGCACCAGTGTAATCAAAAATTTTTCTATAGTACTGGCACAGGTACTGAGTCAATGATGCAGGTCATGCTTTGAATATTTGTCTTGAAGCAACAATCAATGGTACTCAATGAACCTCGGGTCACTCCTTAGTTCAAAATCATCAGCTGCAAAACTGCACTTAGGATTGCAGATGCGATTGAATCTCTTCCTTGAGACTGAGGCCCTAAGCTCTTATCTTCCTCCAAAATATAGATGTGCTCATAAGAAACAAGAAAGTCATTGTTGCACAGCTTCAGTCTAGACTGTCATGAGAATGCACAGAATATTTAATACAGTCATTTTATACACTATGTTAAAAAATCTTCAGTTAATAAGTGAATGGAATTACAATTGTAAAAAAAATACGCAGGCTGCTAAGCTTTAACAATCATGTAGGTTTTAGGGTCAACAATTTTCTGATGTTATTGGACTAGCAAATATATAGATTTGGTTTCATGATAAAACAATTCTATATTTATAAAATTCAATTAGCAGTGCATCAAAATATCCTTCTTTCCACAACATCATAAATGTAGTTACCACTCCAGTCAGGCATGTGACAATTACTTTCTGACGATTCCTCCAAATTCCTCTCTTCTCTGTCTGGTGGTTTATCTTCCATATTCTATGTAAGATGTGATAAAATGTGCATACGCGCCACCATTAGGTATTAAAATATGACATTAACTGATGCAAGATTATTACCCCCCAGAGCACTGTTTTTCACAAATGAGTCATCAGGTATCTCGGAGATTGCCTTCATTCAATATCTGAACTAAAAGGATTCTTCAAACTCTGAACTTTTTCCGCACTGTGAAGGGTGGAATTAAAGACATTTTCACATTAGTGTAACATATGCATACCCTCAGGGAAAAAAAAAAAAAAAAAAAAAAAAAAAGGGCTTGCCTCAATCTAAAACTCCTCCGCTGCCACTATTAATGCTATGATATGGCGCTGTTTTTCTCCTTGTAATTGTTTTGTGAATTGAAACAATGATTGCTAGTGGCTGAATCTATTCCATACATGATCATACTGAAGCCTCCAGATTAGTGTCATATTACAATAGAAACACATATACGTACACGTCTTTTGGAGAGATATGGTTTCAAGCAAATGTCTTTAATTATTGGCATAGAGAGTTAAATGTTCATTATTTCCTTCTTTTTCCCCCAAAAAAGCTTTAATTAATTGTACTTCACTATGGTCCATAAAAAGGGGCTTCATTTCTACTTCATAAAGTAGCTCTGTGGAAATAGAAATTAGCTTCTTACTAGCTCTATTTTATTGCATTTCAAATCCAGAACCATAACGTTTTACTCCAGGATATGGAAGTCACAGCAAAAAATAAACACATTACTGTAGCATAACAAATTGCTGTTCAGCAGCTGAGTGACTGCAAGTGACCCCCATGTGGGCTTTTAGCAAAATCAGACCCATTATTTTGAACACTGATGAGGATACACATTAGGGCATCCTCACAGCCACAACAAAGCAATTGTGTTTTTCCAAACCATGAATTCCCTGTAAGTCAGCAATCTAGATTCTGTATTTCTTCCTCTTGACAAAACCATGTACTAAGCTTCACTTCATGTATTTACTGAAAACTACTGAAGACTAGGCATCTCCAGCATCACTAAGGCCAACAGAAAAATGATGTGATTGCATCAATGCCTAAACATGTCCTGCAGATATTTTACTGTGGAGGCAGCATCCAGCCTTCACGCCTCAGGCTGCAGTGGGAAGGCTCATCCTTGTCATACACAGACAGAAATCACTCGACAGGGTGCTCTCTGGAGACCCAGAATGTATGGAGACAAAGGATGCCAGGCTTAGAGAATCACTCTTTGAGGGAAGGGGGAAGAGTAAGTTTTGCTATGAAGAGGTGTTTATTACAGCAAAGTGGTAAGTTTATCCTACAGTAACCCATGGGCTATGTTTGAGTCATCACAAGGTATTTTTTAAATTCTGCTATCCAGGAAGAAAACTGCTTAAAGTGTCGCCAGCAATTCCAAGTTTGCACTGAATGAAAACACCGTGAAGAGATACAGCATAGACCTGTACAACCCTGGCTCACTGTGTGCTCGCCTCTGTCTGCAGCAAGGTCCATGGAGGAGAAAGCTTCTCCTACATTTTTATTTCACTTTTCTTTATAAACTGGTCATCTATTGCATGAACTTACAGATTCAGAGATAGTGACTAAGGCAGTACAAAAGCGAATAAATTTAGTGGGGGAGCTCCACCTAGCTGGCAAAATTTCTCTGTTTGGCCCAGTTAGTTTCACACATGTGGAGAGACACTACTTCACGGGACAAGTTGTTTCCATACAAAAGTTCCCTGCAGAAACCACAAAGCCAAATGAGTATCCTTCAAACATGCAGGCAGGACATCACGCTATTAATGCATCAGAGTTCTGAAAGTTCCTTTTAGGTCCGTTTAGGAGATTAGAATGGAAAATCAGTTCTGCTGAGCACATTCCTCCTCCAACTTCCCACCCTCTTAACTCCCACTCTGAATTGGAAAAAAAAAAAAAAACCCCACATAAAGGAGGAAACAGATCAAAGAGAGAGAAAGTGTTAGAAACAAGGATGATAAGTGCGCACGTTGCATCTTTGATCCTTTGCTCCTGAAAAAAGGACTTAGCAACCTCATAGGCCTTTATGCTTCGAGGGGGGGGAAAAAAGAAAAGGAAAAAAAAAAGAGGTAGAGTTGCATGTAAAGAATCAGCAAATACAATTTTTAGTAAAGAAATCCATTTGACAGATAAGTTCAGAATGCCATGAGGTTAATAGGCATTCTCCTTCCTTGACAGGCTGACTATGAGCTGTATGAAAAGGGACACGGGTTTTTTTTTTTTGATGAGCTCTCTACCTTTTGGATTTGTTTGTTGATTTAGGTTGTGGGTTTTTTACACTATTTAAATTACAATGTAATACAGCTATCCTCAGAAGTCATTGCTACCAGGGATGAAGCCATTTACATGGCCAGAGCAATGTGAATGCTAGGACAAAATCTGAAGACAGTTGAATCTTGATTGTAACAGGGCAGAACAAAACCAAAAATGCAAAAGAACTTTTCCCTAAATCACAAAACTATTATTTCTGTCACGTAACCTATCACTTCAACCTATTACAGCTTCTGGCAAGCTGAGATACTAAACATGGAAAAATTTTAATGGCTTGAACTGGGATCCTAGAAGCCAAAGACCAGTATGTCTGACCTCATCACCGACCATACCAGTAAAAGCTACTAGTAGAAGAGAACTGACTTTGCCTCAGCAAAGACCTCACTACAGATTATAAGAGCATCATTACATGTACAATAAAACCAATTTCCACCTAGTAACTTGAAGAAATCACGCAAACCAACCATATACCATGGATTTTGTATTCTTGAGAGTTAAAACCACTGAAAACTGTTCATTAATTGTAAAAAGCGGTCTGCTTGCACAGAGCATCTTTGTTCCTTGTATGGACTACTCCCCAGTAGGCTAATTATTGCAGGTTTTTTGAAGAAGGGAGAAGGGAAGACATACTAAGAACTTTGTCATAGGCAGAAATTTTAATCACAGAATCTGTTATTGCCTTTGGACTGATTCAGGAGACACTTTCCATAGGAACAACTTCTCGGTATTTTCTAACAGATGCTGAGCAAACTGGCACTAGTAAACACGTATTTCACCATTACCCCACTTGCTTTGTACAGGGTGTTATTAAAAAAAAACCAACAAAAATCAAACAAAAAACCAATAAAAACAAACAAATCAAAACCCAAACAAACAACCATTGGAAAGAGTAGAGTTTTCTTTCACTTCTGGTGTGAGCGATTCGGTCTTGAAAACATAATAAACAATAACTTTATCAGTTTCATCTTCTCTTTTTTATTATTAGACTGTTGTCTAGCAAATGGATCTGACATACCGTACTCATACATAATCACAGTCTCAGTTACGTTTTTACCCAGTCCATAAAGTTAACAAACACAGAAAGTTCAGTAAAAGCAACTTCTTCACTCCTTTCTTGCTTTTTAAAGGCTCCAGGTATGAAAATTAGTACTCTTCCCCTAAGGACCCATTCACATGTCTGTTATGATCAGCTGCTCTTCCACAGACAGAGGAGGCTTCTGTAAAGCAAATTTAGACAGCACCATCTCTTGCGTCTCTAACAGCCTTGAAGAAATTGGTACCTGCTTGAAAAATACATCACTGAGAAAAACTCCGGGGCGGGGGGAAGGGGAGGAGATAGGGGTGGAAAGCAGCTTTGCATTGAGGAATGAGAAACCAAAACCTGTTCTTTGACATTACTAAGGTGCACTGGAGACTATGTGTGACCCCAGACCAATCATCTTCCCAGAGCCTCCTGAAAGCTTATAAACATTCGGATAGTATTATCAACTATCAAATCAACAAGTGATAGGCAACAAACCAGGCCATAGTTTTCTTTTTTTTTCATTGAATTTCAATTATTTTCGTCTTATATGGAAGAACAAAGCCATTCCTTCCCCAAACGTTACACGCACACACCACGTTACGTGAACAAGACGTTTCACCCACTACAAGCCACACTGCAAAGCACCAGAGTGACAACTCCAAACATCATGACTGAAAACATAAGGCACGCTGCCCATGCCTGGCCACTGACTCTGCTATCCCACCCCTGACACTGGCTCATGCTGACTACTTTGGAAAAGCATAGCACCACCCCTCTTCAGCTATAAACAGTTTAAGGTCTTTATGAATAAGAAGCAGCGCGACCCCCTTTGCATTTAGTAATCTTTGATGGATCTTTGTCCCATTAATTTATCACTCCCTGCTTTTACCCATTAGGCAAGCCACCTGTAGCAACAAATGCCACAGTGCAATTATTTGCTTGGGCTGTTTTAATTTAAAAGTCATCATGAGGACTTCATTTCCCTTTGAGGTTTATTACTGATAAAGAAATTATTTGCTACATGTCCTCCCATCCACCATTTATCCCTCTCCCTCAAAATCTATTATTTAAGGTTAAAAACTTCCCTGTCCTTTTATGAAAGCCATTCTAATTATCCCTTTTCCTTTCCTCAGGTTTTTTACAAATCCTGCTCCATCTTCCTTTTGATAAGCTGGCCCAAAATGCAGTTTTCAAGATCTCCACAGACTCATATAATAGCCTGATGGGTTTCTTTTTCCCCTCCTCCTTTTTGTTCTCTCTATCCCTTCCTAACATTGTTCTGCTTGCCTTTCTGACCTCCACTGCGTACCGAGCTGACATTTTCACAGAACTATTCCCAATGAGTCCAGGATCCTTCCTGAGTGATAATAGGTAATTTAGAGCTCATCACTGTGTATGTATAATTAGTTGTTTTTCTCTGTGTGCATTATTTTGCATTTATCAATTCTGAATTTCATCTGCCGTTTTCTTAGTCACGCAGAACTGCAAGAACTCCTGCACTGCCTTGCAGCCAGCTTTAGTTTTGATTTCTCTGTAAGCTTTGTCATTCCCTCCATGCTCCTGACTGCTTTTAAAAATAAAAATACCGAGACAGCTGCACTGTGTCAGATCAGCAATCCCCTTAATCAAGCATTCAGTGCAATATTGACTAAAAAAAAAGATGCTTAGACAACAGTGTCAGAACACATCCCTGGAAGACTTTCCACTCTCAACTACTCCCGAGTTCGCATGCTGTCTTTATAGCTACTAACGTTCAGGGGTTTGCTTTTCCTGCATGGCTGGCTCTTCAGACCTAGGCAAACTTCTACTATTTGTTATGCCCTCAGGCAAGGAATTTCAGAGCCTAGTGACACACTATGCAAAGAGCGACCTCCTCTTGTTCTGAACCAGACACCCACCAGCTTCCCCAGGCACCACAGACTCTCAATCTCTAGTCACCCTCTAAGGATACCCACGATCTGGTGGACTTCTGGTTTTGAGGACTGAGCCATTTGTTAGCTATTTCAGAACAGATTTACAGTTTCTTTAGGCTCAGGTCCAAAATGTAACTATCAAGCAAAAGGACTACAACAGCCAGATGGGCCATCAACATTGTCCAAAGCTTTTCTGGAGAAAAAAAAAAAATGTAGCGGATATTTTCTCCCTGCTATTTGATCTCCTCACTCTCATTCAAGTCCAAGCAACAACAGATCAGTGAGGTTCTTGTCCCAAGAACAGTTGCAATATTCCTGCAAGGGTCATGTAACAATAACACATTTGTAAATAAGAAATACATTAAGTGCAGAGGAAAGAGGGAAGCAGAAAAAAACGAAGCCAAAGTTTTTAGAAACGTTCTTCTGTGTCGCTCTTCCACTTGGCTTTCTATTGTCTCCTCTTCGATTGGGATTTTTCCTCACCAAAAAAAAACAAACAAGCTTAAGAAGCATTTTTACTGCTGGCCAGCAGAGTGAAAGTTCTGTGGACAAGAGTCATGAGGAAGACCACCAATAAACACACAAATAGCGGACAAAGTTCACACTACTATTTCTATACTTTTATATACATTGTTATTTGGGCTTTTTATAAAGAAACTGAGATCATCACTGTCTATACTCTAGTAATATTTTTTTTTCTTGGTCATTATGGAAAGTAGAGATCGAAGCAAGTGAATTTTACACTTAATTCCGAGGACAGGGAAGTTTATAGTCACCCTGATGTGTTCCAGGAATTAATCCCTCAGTTGTGGGCTAGCTGCAGAAGCAGTTTGTCTCTCCCATTCATTCCCCATTTTGCCAACAATGCCATTGTTCCAGTGGAATGCAGCTGTCACAAGCGGCTGTGACTGCAGAAGGTGTTCCCTCAGGCAGCTTGGGCCATGGCCACCGCGCATTGTAAAGTCTAAGACCAAAACCAAAACCTTGAGCTTGTCTTGGTACTCAGCAGGGTTACAGTGCAATGAGCAGAGCTTCAGGGTGCTATGCTTTCAGCAGCCTGTATTAGGGAGGAGATGAATTGCTCCATTTTGCGTCAGCTTCGCAAATCTATACCATATGACCAGCTACTAAAAGTCACTAGCCAACGAGAGCTCAAAGATTTGCAGCTTCTAAAGTTATTGTGAAATTACTGGGGGGGTTGCACACAGAGTGGTTCAATATTTACACAAGCAAGAGGCACAATCTGAATTCAGGAAACTGCTTAAATATAAATAAATCTGTACAATTATACATCCATGACTCTACTGAATCCCACACACTGTTCAGCCAAGAATTTATTTTAGCTTAATACTTCACATAGCTCCTTCAGTTTAAAAGAAAAATTAGTAGTTTTCGAAAAGAAAACATTTACAGTTGACGTTAAAAGTGTACACAAGCTCACATCTCTACATCTATACTGATGCGGGGATAGGGGGACAAACAATACAAGTATTAAACCAGGATGCACAAACTGATTTCTTTACAAGGGTAATTCAGGCATCGCTCAGAAGAGGAGGTTAACATATGTGGGGTTTATGTACACTGTAGAATTCTGCAAAAACAAGTTCTAAATCACAGTCTTTATTCTTGAGTTGCAGAACTTCACCATGACTTTTTCTATTTTTTCTTTAAGTTTCTCAAAAAAAGTCTGTCATGCAACTACTCCAGCCTTTATGACCTGTATGAGATCTTATCAAACATTAGCAAGACTTCTTATCTTCCATTTCTCCCATTTTATCAGACCTACAGGGTTCTATCAACAATGATTTCCAAATCATTTATCATGTTTAGCCAGACTTCCCCTACCCAACTATCTTCTCCAACAATTGGTCCAATATCCAAATGAACACAGTGAAGAACAATCACTTAATTCATCATACACCCTTTTCATATCATTGACTGAGAAAATTCAAATGAAATTAAAACTGGTTATTTCTACCTTTCATTACTTTTGCAGTACTGCTTCTATGTTTACAGTACAGGCAGTGTTAATTAAGTGCATTATGCACTTTTAAAGTATCAAATTAATTGAAAGACACCGATAAAATTATCCAAGTACATTTCTGTAAATAAATTGCTGAGAATGCATACAATATCAAATCACTTTGATACGCAAGTTTTAAAGTGTTAACAAGATAGTAACCAGTGCCCCTTCCACAAAGACCACACTGCCTTTCCTTAGATCTCTATGAGCAAAACAGAGGGGATTAGACTTTCTCCAAATACTTCCAGTCACCTTGGGGGAACCTGAAATGGACAGCAGACACCAGTCCTCCATTACTAGTTACTGCTTTATGGCTCTAGAGGCCTCAATAACATTACAGGCAGACTGATTCTTCTCCTCAGAGAATAAACAGCGAGATCTCATGACAGGCTTACACCTTCTTCCAAGCAGAAAGGTCTTGGCTTTGCCATGAAAGTCTGAGCAAGTTGCAGGCCAGTTAAGTCAGGGATGGAAGATCTAATCACTAGTAAAAAAGATCATCATAAGGAAAGGCATGCACAAATCTCACGGAACATAAGTAGCTCTCTCTGTTACAAGCCAGATCCTCAAGCAAAGCTCCTTCCTAGTTTCTATTCATGACTGAAGACAGCTCTGAATGACAAAGTTAATAGCAGAAGAATGCATAATGAAAACCAAATGTCAAAAAATGCTTAGAAAAGGGCTGAATGTATCACAAGAAGCAGCCGCCTGCTTTAGACATTAGCAGGTTAGCAGTTCTTCCGCAAGGAGACCAGCTAGAAAAGAAAAAAAAAGTAAACATATGTTTTATTAAACCCCCAGGAAGCTAAAAGGAACTCACTCCTTATTTAAAATAAGTAAATTAACAGAACAAGTCAATTGGGAAAATATCAAGTGGGAAAGTCCAGAACTGGCCTATTGAGGAATGAAGGAGACCCAAAACAGAGACTGGAAACTCTAAAGGTGTAAGGCAGAAGAGAGATTGGAGTGAAAAGAAGAACAGAAGGCAGAGAAACAGAGAAGGGCATTTTTAAGTGAGACCACAGACATAAGCTGGAAGCTGACATTAACAAACCACATTATCTTGTGCTCTTCTACTTACGATGTCCCACTCAAATCATGAAGTTAGTCCACTTTTGCTTCTCGTGAAAAGAGAAAAGGAACAAGAAAAACAATACCAATTACAACTTTTTTAGAAAATGGAACTCTCACACATAGGATTGTTATAATCATATTCAAGACCTGTACCAAGTCAAACTTTTTAGTAATTCAAATTCCAAACTGGATGTTAACATAATCATGCACATTGCTACATTCCATCCAAACATGTTTTTCCAACTTAATTATCTTCAATAAGTGAAACATTTCTGGAAAAGAAGCAACAAGAATTTACTCAAGATAAACATTAGCAAATTTGCTCCTAGACACACATCACAGAAGTTACAGAATGCTTTCCTCTTTCTTATTAAAAAGCATATCTGACACATTGAATTCTGTAAAACAGACTGGAGTGGCTTCATATATGGAAATACCCTAGTCTACCCAAAGTTAGAGAGCACACCTTTCTAAAAAGGTGATACTCAAAGAAAGGGTATTATTTTTTTTGTGAAGTACTCAAAGTATGTAAAATATTGTCACATTCATATCAGATTTTCTTATGATCAAGTGTTGTTGCGAACATATTTTTATGGTTTACTATTTGCAATGACAAACACTATCAATAAGCCTGATCACAGACAGCATCCCCATAGAGGTCATTTACTCCCAGCACCAAGAATTAAGAGGTATCTGAGCCTGGGGAGACAACTATAAGGAGAACTTTTTTGCTTCACTGCTGTACACAAAGCCATAATGGCTTTGTAGGGTCATAGTCATCTTTCCCTGCTTTCTGCTAAGCTCTTTGTTCTGGTTTAACTTTTCTTCCATTCAAACAAGTCACTACACTGGTAGAATTACTGTTCATTCGCATGAACTGCATGAGCCGCTGCTTTTTATGTTTTATATTTATCTCCACCAAGATCACCTCCAACTTCTCACCGTTTTCATCCTCCTTAAATCAAAGTCTTTGGACCCAGCATTAACAAGTGACACAGTGATAAAGTCAGCTTTCCTTGGACCACTGTAAAGTGTCCCAACCCTATTCTTTCCAAGGGAAGAGAGCTGACTGCATACACAAGTGCTTTTGCTATAAAAACCTTTCAGTGGCCAACTAGTAAAACACTTGAATCCTGCAGGAGACCTTTAGGCATCAAACGGCATAATACTCATTAACAAAAAGCTCAAGATTAGTTTAATGGAAGCTTGCTAAAGGTGCTTTTGTTCAAACACATCTAAAGATTCATTTAGTAAAGCTTTTGATACAGTTTCTCATAGCATTCTGCTTCGGAATCTGTCAGCCTCTGGCCTGGACGGGCGCACACTCTCCTGGGTGAAAAACTGGTTGAATGGCCGGGCCCAGAGGGTGGTGGGAAATGGAGTTAAATCCAGCTGGAGGCCAGTGACAAGTGGAGTTCCCTAGGGCTCAGTCCTGGGTCCAGCCCTGTTTAATGTCTTTATCAACGACCTGGACGAAGACATCGAGTGCTCCCTTAGCAAGTTTGCAGATGACACCAAGCTGGGTGGAAGTGTGGATCTGCTGGAGGGTCGGGAGGCTCCAAAGGGATCTGAACAGGCTGGACTGCTGGGCTGAGACCAACGGCAGGAGGTTTAACGAGGCCAAATGCCGGGTCCTGCACTTGGGGCACAACAACCCTAAGCAGAGGTACAGACTAGGAGAAGCCTGGTTGGAAAGCTGCCAGGAGGAGAAGGACCTGGGGGTGTTGGTTGACAACCGACTGAACATGAGCCAGCAGTGGCCCAGGTGGCCAAAAAGGCCAATGGCATCTTGGCTTGGATCAGAAATGGCGTGACCAGCAGGTCCAGGGAGGTTCTTCTCTCCCTGTACTCAGCACTGGTGAGAACGCACCTCGAGTCCTGTGTTCAGTTCTGGGCCCCTCACCACAAGAAGGATGTTGAGGCTCTGGAGCGAGTCCAGAGAAGCGCAACGAAGCTGGTGAAGGGGCTGGAGAACAGGCCTTATGAGGAGCGACTGGGAGAGCTGGGGGTGTTCAGCCTGGAGAAGAGGAGGCTGAGGGGAGACCTTATTACTCTCTACAACTACCTGAAGGGAGGTTGTGGAGAGGAGGGAGCTGGCCTCTTCTCCCAAGTGGCAGGGGACAGGATGAGAGGGAATGGCCTCAAGCTCCGCCAGGGGAGATTTAGGCTTGAGATTAGGAAAAAGTTCTTCACGGGGAAGGTGGTTAGGCATTGGAACGGTCTGCCCAGGGAGGTGGTTGAGTCACCGTCCCTGGAGGTGTTTAAGTTTAGGGCGGATGAGGTACTTGGGAGCATGATTTAGAGATTGGTGGGAACGGTTGGACTCGACGATCCAGTGGGTCTCTTCCAACCTGGTTATTCTGTGATTTTGCCCATCAGTGACACTGTACGATAGCTCTCCCCAAAGTTCTCTTTGAAATATCACAGGGCAGAAATACTAAATCAACTTTTCCTGGAAAGACATTGCTGTGACTTGACTCTACCACTTTCAGAGAGGTAGGTTAGTATTAAAGCTTGTTCATAACTAGATTCTTTCATCCTTTTTGCCTGCCTCTAGACAGCTGCCAACGGCCTGGAACTCATACTTTGAGGACGACCAGGTAGAGGCAAAGATAGAGAGGGAAAGGCCACAAGCTCCGCCAGGAGAAATTTAGGCTGGACATTAGGAAAAAATTTTTCACAGAAAGGGTCATTGGGCACTGGAACAGGCTGCTCAGGGAGGTGGTTGAGTCACCTTCCCTGGAGGTGTTTAAGGGATGGGTGGACAAGGTGCTGAGGGACATGGTTTAGTGTTTGATAGGAATGGTTGCACTCTATGATTCGGTGGGTCTCTTCCAACCTGGTTATTCCATGATTCTCTAACAGCTGCCCCACTAATGATGTAGCAGGTAATCTATCCTAGTGCAAGAGTGGAAAACATCATGAGAAACCTGTCACAGATAACCGAGCTGCCCAGAAAAGTTCTCCAGCAAATTAGAAACTTTAGAGATAACGCAAGGCAGAATCACCAAGTTTCTCTCCAAGAATGCAATTACCAAAGAAGTGAACCATTCTCTTTGAGAACTGATGCTGGCATCGCCATCAAATCTGAACTCTCAGGAAGCTGACAGTCTTTGTATGATGTTCAAACGGACACGTACATCAGAGAAGGGTACACCTCCAAAAAACTGGAAGAAGTGCTCTAATATCTCTAAGAAACTAATATGTCCAACATGCCCTAGAAAGCTGTCTAGAGATTAGAAATTACAATCACCACTATTCAACCCACTGCCCATTCTAAACATTTCACTTTATCTGGGGAAGGACAGAAATGAATGTCTACTCTACCATGACTAGAAAAGACACACACAAGTCTCCAAATGCACAGAATTCAGTGGAACCCCTGAATCACTGGAGTTGCTCCTTTTATGGCAGAAGTTATTTGTTTACATTCCATTGACACAAAACCAAAAAACAAGCGTAACATCAAGTACTTTGTAACAAGCAGATTAATCAAGTTTGACATATTGACCTACAAAATGAAGCACAAAAATACCATGCATGAGAAAACAATTAAGATGGCTGCATTTCCCGAAACCCCAAGCACTACAGGAGTTTTATTAAGTAAACCTGCTATCGACACTCACTTTGTTTCTGCTTTGCAAAGACTCTTAGGAAATAAACCCACACACTTCGGTGCAAGCAATAAAAGGTGTGAGATGGCCAATAACTGTGATGTTCCCCTGCCCAAAAAGCTTACAATCGAAACCAGGTAATAATTTAATTATCATGCCATTTAGCGACAGTTTAAATACTAGGACTGGATCTCTTTCTCCAGAGTTGTTTTTCAACAGGTTGTTGAGTCAGTGAAGAAGGCCTATCTATAAACTTAGCCCTATACATTTAGGATGGAACTGGGATGCCCACTTTCACCGGAAAAGGTTATGTGGGCATCGAGCACTACTGTGGCAGACCCAGAGGCACCACCTCCTCAACTGACCTGAGCATTTGCCTACCCACCTTAATCCTATAGATACCGTGTACTCACAAGAAAGCTCTCACTGCTTTAAATAAGAGGCAGGTATCCTCTCTCGAACATCATGGCGTTAGGTGCATGTCTTATTGCCACATAACACTGTCATCATCTATGTACCACAGATAACTGAGTCCAAACCTCTGCAGGTTAAGAGATCATAACAAATCCTCCATAGCGTGCTTCAGGCAAAATTAGTACAGTTCACCCAGCTGCTCGCTTATCCAACATTAGCTCAAGTGCTGTGGGGGCGGTAACTCTGGCAGAGGAAAGGCACCAAATCACTGGGGGAAAAGTTGCATTTTCAGCCAGCCCAGCTGTTTGCAAAATGAATTATCTTACTACATCCCTAGTCCTGAGGGGCCCAATATGTACTGATGACATCAAGATGAGGCATCACAGCCACTGTTACTTGTTACAGCACTTGCCCAGTCTGGGAGAGAGCTACATTCACTTCCCTCCTCAACCTAAGGGGATCCAAAAAAAGCATTGCATGCTTCCTAGGAGACTGCTGCAGTTAAACCAACGAGATACGTTGTGCAGCAGGGAATATTACCTGTATTCCTAACAGCTAGGTAAAAAAATATACACATTCCCTGAAACTTTATCTGGGATATGGCTCTCAAACCAGGAGTACAGCAGCATCATTGCTACCACTTCTGCTACGCACTCCATCTCTACTGCATATGGACTTGAGCCAACTACAAAGCAACTACTGAGTTACTCACAGTCAGCACTTGGAAACAATGATTTAAAGCACATGGCTGCAAACAACTGAAATTCAGAACTTGCCATGCAGGCAGGTGAAAGGAAAGGAAGAAAAGGCCTGCGTCACCCACTGTTCCAATGCCATTCACTGCTTTTAAGAGGAGTGCCCTTTGGCACGCAGTTCCCCTACTCCACAGGGCTGAGACACAGGCACCAGAGGGCAGTCCCTCCGGCTGCTCCCACTCCCAACTGAGAACCTCGCGGGAACACCATCCCACATTACCCTGCCCTTCACCAAAAAGCCCACTGTCTTAGCAATAGGCAAGTATTTACAAGTATCAAGCCACAGCAAACCACGCTGAGCCACCACCTCAGCCACAGCTCAGGACCTGCCATGCAGCCAGGTGAGCTGAGAGGGAGAAAAGGCTGCACCACCTGCCATCCCAATGCCTTTTCTCAGGAGAGGTGCCCAGTGGCCTGCAGCTCCTCTCTTCAACAGGGCTGAGACCAGAAGGCAGTTCCTGAGGCTGCTCCCACTACCTAGCTGAAAGGAACCCTGTGGGCACACCGCTCCATAGCCCCCTGCCCTCACCAAAAAGCCCTTTGCCTTAGCAACAGGTAAGGAATCACAAGTATGCACACAGCCAGCCACACTGCACCATCCCCTCAAAAGGAGAAGGCATCAAAAGGAGAAGAAAGCAGGTTCTCGATGGAAACAGAGCAGGCCTGCTCCCAACAGCCGGAGGCCGGGGCCTGCCCGCGGTCCCCTGCTCGTTCCCCGTCGCCCGGGGCTCGGCGGGGGTGCGGCGAGGCCAGGCCCAGGCCCCCCGCTCCGAGGAAACGAGGCTACGGTCGCCACAGCAACGGGGGAGCAACGGGGGAGCAACGGGGGAGCAACGGGGGAGCAACGGGGGAGCAACGGGGGAGCAACGGGGGAGCAACGGGGGAGCAACGGGGGAGCAACGGGGGAGCAACGGGGGAGCAACGGGGGCCGGGCGCTCCCCGGGGAGAGGGAGCGGTGGCGGCGGCACCGGCAGCAGCGCGAAGGCCGCGTCCCGCGCCCGCGCGCGCGCACCCGGGCCCTGGCACCCGACGCCGGAAGTTTATTTATAGATTGGCCGGATACGTGCTGACGTCACGGAGCGCGCCGCCGCCCCCCCTTTCCCCCCCCCTGCGTCAGCGTCAGCCGCACGTAATGGGAACGTGACACACGCACGGCGCGAGCTATTTTTAGCTGGGAGAAGGCGGTGGAAGGGAAAGGGGTGAGGAGGAGGAAGGGCAGGCGCCCGTCCGAGCGCGCGCGCGCCGGGCGAGGGGGCGTGGCCTACGGAGAGGCGGGCGCGCGCGCGCCGGCCCCGCCCCCGCGGAGGGACAGCGCTCGCGCCCCGGGGCCGGAGCGGCGGGGCTCCCTCCCCTCGCCTCCCCCCACCCCGGGAAAAACCCAACGGAAAAATAACAGCGTAAGAGCCGCCCCCCCGCCACACACACACACCCTCCCCGGGGCTTCCGGGAAGCGGGGTCGCCGCTTGGGCCCGGCCGTGGGCAGAGAGGCTTGCAAAGGGGCCCAGGGGTGCTCGAGGGCTGGAGCAGCGCTGTGTGAGGGCAGCCAGGAGGAGAGAAGGCGCCGGGGAGACCTGAGAGCAGCCTTCCAGGACGTGAAGGGGCTACAGGACGGCTAGGGAGCGATCTTACAAAGGCTTGGAGCGACAGGGCATGGGGGAATGGCTTTAAACTGGAGAGTGGGAAGACTTAGACTAGATATTAGGAAGAAGTTCTTCACGATAAGGGTGGTGAAGCACTGGCACAGGTTGCCCAGGGGAGTTGTGGCTGCCCCATCCCTGGAGGTGTTCAAGGCCAGGTTGCACGGACCCTTGAGCAGCCTGGGCTGGTGGGAGATGTACCTGCCCATGGCAGGGGGGATTAGAATTAGATAATCCCTAAGGTCCCTTCCAACCCAAACCATTCTACGATTCCAGTACCTGAAAAAGGCCAGCAGGAAAGCTGGGGAGGGGCTTTTGTAACTCTCTTAAGACTTCTTTTGGAGTTTAGGAAAACAAGCGTCCCTTATCAGGCCTGGGTGACACGAGGGAGTGATCCCCATCAATTGTGCAACAAGACAGGAGCTGGTGCAGAATGTATTTCCCACTTACATGCATATGTGTAAATTTTTCCAGAAATCTTACACGTATTCTATTTCTTTCCAAGGACTAATTTTAATGTTTTATGAACTAAACAACAGCCAAAACACTTGTGATTTGGAGTCATCTCTGCTTGACCTCGCATTTGAGGTAGGGAAAGACTCCAAACAGAGGTTCAGCACAGATCACACTTCACACAAGACGTTAAAATCTCCAAAGAATGAACGTTGTCTGGAAAAGCACTGAAAAAACCCCAAAATGCTATCAGAGGGACATTCTGTCTAAGTTTAAAAAAATACAATTATTTGGATGAAACTTAACTCTGTTTCAGCTTAAATGAAAATATTCCACTTTTTTTTGTAATAGTAACTACATCTAACAATAGGATGAGGGGAAATGGCTTTAAGTTGGAGAAGATTAAGATTTAGATTAAACATGAGGAGGAAATTCTTCGCAGTGAGGGTGGTGAGGTACTGGCACAGGCTGCCCAGGGAAGCTGTGGCTGCCCCATCCCTGGAGGTGTTCAAGGCCGGGTTGGATGAGGCTTTGAGCAGCCTGGTCTAGTGGGAGGTGTTCCTGGCCATGCCAGAGGAGTTGGAACTGGGTGATCTTTAAGGATGATCTTCCAACCCAAGTAATTCTTATGACTCTCCCCATGCCCCCTGGCCCCAGCGTAGTGGGGAGCGGGTGCAGGGGACGTGTTGCAATTGACAGTGGCCACCCAGGTGCTGGGTCAGCGCCGTGCTGCCTCACAGCGTGAGGTCCCATCTCTTTCTCATGGCACTTGCAAAGAGGCGTCTCCCAAGTTCTCCTCACTTTGAAGACAAGGCAGGCACGGGAGAACCTTTTCATGCTAGAATGGGCATCGTCACCCGCCCAGGCAACCGGTTCTCTAGGATTAAGGTACAGGTTGTTCCCAAGGAAGCAGTCACAGGAGGGTAGGCTTTAAAACCCTTTCCTCCAGCGTAGCAGAGAAGGACATTGAGGTGCTGGAGCATGTCCAGACATGGGCAATGGAGCTGGTTAAGGGTCTGGAACACAAGTCTTACGAGGAGCGGCTGAAGGAACTGGGTTGTTGAGCCTGGAGAAAAAAGGGGAGACCTCATCACTCTCTACAACTGCCTGAAAGGAGGTTCTAGCGAGCCGGGTGCCGGTTTCTTCTCCCGAATGACAAGTGACCATTGGACCGGATGATCCTACATCTCCTTTCCCGGACCTCAAAGGCCTTTTCCAACCGCGCGGAGGCGGTCTCCGGGGTCTCCTCCCTGTGCCGCTCCCCGCGGGACCCGTCAGGCGGGGCGGCGGCTCGGTGCCCGCGCGGGGGAACCTCCCGGGGGTGCCCCGAGGCGGGGGCGGCGGGGGGGGGGGGGGGTGTCAATGGGAAGGTGGCACGCGGCGGGGAGGGGGGGGGGGGGCACGGGGACACCTGCTGGCGCCGGCGGCGGCGTCACGCGGAGCTCAGCTGGGCGGGCGCGCGGGGCCCCGCGGGCGGCGTCACGGGACCGAGCGCGCGTGCCGCCGCGCCGTCACCTGCCCCCGGGGCGGGGAGGGGGGAGCGCCTTAGAATGGTTTGGGTTGGAAGGGACCTTAAAGATCACACAGTTCCATCTCCCACCTGCTGTGGGCAGGGACACCTCCCGCTGGATCAGGCTGCCCAGAAGCCCCATCCAACCTGGCCTTGGGCACCCCCAGGGATGGGGCGGCCACAGCTTCCCTGGGCACCCTGTGCCAGGGCCTCACCACCCTCAGCATGAAGAAATTCCTCCTATTGTCTAGGCTAAATCTGCCCCTCTCCAATTTATACCCCTTGCCCCTAGTCCTGTCACTACAAACCTTTGTAGAGACGGTCCCTCCCAGGTTTTCCTATAGCCCCTTCAGGTACCGGAAGGTCACTATAAGATCTCCTCGTAGCCTCCTCTTCTCCAGGCTGATCAACCCCAGCTCTCTCAGCCACTCCTCATAAGATTTGTTCTCCAGCCCTCTGATCATCTATCAGAAACGTGCATCAGACACGGCGTGACCAGCAGGTCCAGGGAGGTTCTTCTCCCTCTGTACTCGGCACTGGTGAGATCGCACCTTGAATCCTGTGTTCAGTTCTGGGCCCCTCACCACAAGAAGGATGTTGAGGCTCTGGAGCGAGTCCAGAGAAGAGCAACGAAGCTGGTGAAGGGGCTGGAGAACAGGCCTTATGAGGAGCGGCTGAGAGAGCTGGGGGTGTTTAGCCTGGAGAAGAGGAGGCTGAGGGGAGACCTCATTGCTCTCTACAACTACCTGAAAGAAGGTTGTAGAGAAGAGGGAGCTGGTCTCTTCTCCCAGGTGACGGGGGACAAGATGAGAGGGAATGGCCACAAACTCCACCAGGGGAGGTTCAGGCTGGACATTAGGAAAAAATTTTTCATGGAAAGGGTCATTGGGCACTGGCAGAGGCTGCCCAGGGAGGTGGTTGAGTCACCTTCCCTGGAGGAGTTTAAGAGTCGGGTGGACAAGGTGCTGAGAGACATGGTTTAGTGTTTGATAGGAATGGTTGGACTCGATGATCCATTGCGTCTCTTCCAACCTGGTGATTCTATGATTCTATGATCTTTATAGCCCTCCTCTGGACCTGTTCCAACAGCTCCATATCCTTCTTATGTCGGGGATTCCAGAACTGGACACAGAGCCTTAAGGTTGGAAAAGACCTCTAAGATCATCCAGTCCAACCGAGAGTCTGCAGCTGCTCCTTTGGGAATAACCAGTTTCTTAATCCTGGCTGGATTTCACCGCTAGCCACGTGTGACAGGGTAAACAGAAGCAAGGGCATTTCACTTGGTAGCTGGTGAAGCGGGCTCAGCCCCAGTGAAGTTTAAAAACCTAAAAGCAGCGCATTCCTTGCACGCTCATCAGCACAAATGAAAAATTAATGGAATTTAATGGACTGTGCTGATGTGACAAAACCTGGAGTTAACGTGGAGCCCTCTGGAAATGCTTGTAATACAGCGAAGCAATTAAAAAGGCAATTGAACAGTGCAAAAGGAAGCGATCGTGAAATTGCATGATTTTTAATAAAAGCCTATTTGTGATTCCGTTTCAGGTTCTTATCATTAGAGGGAAAATGCCATGCTAGGAAAAGGAATGATAACAAGGGTGAAGCTCGGAAGGGTTATCTATTTACTGAAAACAGGGTACTATTTCTTTCTCTTAATTTAATAAGAGCTGCATGGAAAATAAAAGGAACTGGCTAAAGTCCTAAGGGTACAAATACTGCAAATTTAAGTTATTATTTTATAACAATAAAGCGGGGAAATATAATCAGAAAAGATATCTAATTCAGAACAGATGGCAGGAAGCTTTTTTTCCTCTTTTGCATGGAACCACAAATGTGCAGAGTGATCTGTGGGACATTTTGGTAGGGTGAAAACACCAGAGTTATTCTAGCACTCAGCACATGAAAGCTTTGGTGAAGGAAATAGCAAATAGGAATTAAATTTGTTCATTAAATTGCCCGGAACTTCTAATTATGCATTGGTTTCTATTGCCAAATTTAACTGCAACATGACAAAGCTTTTGCCTCATCATCACCAACAAATTATAAAAGTACAAATATGTCCTAGTTAAAAAAGAACCCAGGAGATTGCTCAAACGTTAATTCTCTTGCTGCACAATGTTCCGTTCCCTTCCTGTAAGGCAGAGCATTGAAATCAGCCAAAACTATGCAGAATGATGCTGACTTTAAATCATCTTTGTGAAGACATCTGCTAGTCTTTTCTTTCAGAGTCACAGGTACTAGAGAGAATCTATTGTGACTTTGCTACTTTCAAAACGGGGAGCTCCTTTTACTAGAAAAACACATGCACCTTCTGCTACAGCAGCAAGCAGCTCCACTGATTTTCAGTTCCACTGCAGTGCTTCCTGTTTGCCTTTGCGAAGCTCAAACACCCAAGGGAGGATAACTTAAGCAAGCAGAAGGCTAGGGGTGGAATCTCTTTTCCCTGTCATTCTCCCCCTTGTCTCCATCCTTGAGACATGCAGCCTTTCTGTAATGTTGGATCACTGCTCTAGGTGCCCCAGAAGCAGCAATGGTTGTTTCCTAAAGCTGTATTTAGATGATTTTGACTTTCACTTTTTGGTGTTTTGTATTTTCTCTATTTGAACCACATCATACAGCTCTCCGCCTGTAAGTTTTTGTACAGCGTACAATTATAACCAGGCGAGACTGCCAGGTTCCTTGCCTCCTTGAAACGGCAGAGAACAAAGTCAGGAATTCAGTTTCTCTTTTGTTTTAACTTTCAAGGTTGACTTTCCGTGGCACATTTCAAAGGTCAAGTGCTTTCGTGGAGAGTGTGAGGCAGTAGCATCCTCTCTTGCTTTCCCCACAGCTTCTCCTCCAGGAATGGCAGCCTGCTCCTTCTCTGTGGAAGAAGAGAAGCAGCTCAGCTTCCCTTCACTGATTCAATAGCAACACACATGCACTCAGTGCACTTTGCTCCTTTTGCTTGTTAAGTCTGTTTTGACACTGCTCGCTCCTACCACCTCGAGAGGGCTGCGCAGAGAAGCATGCGTAACATAGTTCCAGGTAGGACATTTCCAGCCCACTATGGGCTCAGGCACCATGACTTGCCAGTTTCACTCAAGTTTGGATTTCAAGATGATTTTCACAAGCCCAAAGACAAGACTCTGAGCTCATCACCCTGTGACCGGAGCTAGGGCCAGAAGTTCAGGCCTAGAGTGCACACAACATGGTTTGGTCTTTCATACACGGCACAGGAGGCGGAAATGGAACTGATTTCATCAGCTCACTCTAACGGTGTGTCTCAACTGATTCAGAGATGCCAGAAGCTTTAGTCATAATTGAAGAACGCTGATACTTCAACTCTCTTAACCTGTGACGTGATACTAGGGCCCACTCCTGATCTTTAAGATGCGATAAGCTTAAAAGAAATAGCTCAGATCATCTGGGGTAAGTTATTCATTCCTTTATGTAAGAAAAAAAAAGGAATTATTGCCATTGAGAGAGTCTCAGGGCTTGTGCATTAGTAAGACATAAACAATAACACTAACTTTGTTTCATTTCAGTGCCTTTGTCCCCTGTTCTAATTTTACAGATGGGGAAAAGAAGCAGGCAGAGGTAAATAGAGTTGCACAAAGACACAAGTCAGGACGGAGATGGAGCAAAAAGAAAAACCTAGACTGTGGGTTGCCTTGGCAGCTGGACTCTCCCACTGTCCTCTCTTGAACCCTTCATCCTACCCTATCTGAGGAACTCCTGCCCAGTGGGTTTTGGGAATGGATAGTTCAGGTAGCAGAGTAGCGAGAAGGGAGAGAAATGGACCGGGAAATAGTAGGAGAGATAGAAAATGCAGTCCAAGAAGAGGTGAGAGAGACAGTAAATGAAACACAGTGCCTTGTAACATTGGTAAATGGTTAAGAGATCATTAGGAGTAAAACAAACAGTGTAACTGGAAAGACGAGGTAATAAGAACAGATGGAATTTAAAAGGTTGTGCTTATAGAAAGATGTTAAGAAAAGTAAATAAATAACAAGTTGATGCATCTGAGGAGCTATCCCTTGTCAACACAAACAGAATGTATTAGTCTGACAGAACGGCCATTCTTGCTGAAGAAGCCTAAATAATTATCTGGTATAAATGATTATTTTCTTTACAGTGATACAGTTGCATTTTTGTAGTACTCCATGTGGTAAGTAAAGAGAGACTGACACTCTAGTCAAGAATTAAATTTAGAAATAAAGGGCTCAGAAGGAAGTTGTGGGAAAAGAATTTACAAAATAATAATAATGATCGCTATTATTTTATTAATTAAAAGGTAGAGGGGGAATTATTAACTTTTGGCATTTGTAATCTAGCTCCATGGCCTTGATCCTTCATTAAAATCTATCTCCGTAATAAAGGTTACTCTCTTCAAGATCTTTGCCCAGGATAAGATGGCCTTGAGCTTTTACACACACACACACACTTTTCTCTAAGTGAACATAATCAAATAAAATTGTCCTTCTGAAAGAATCACGGCCATGCAAAATGTAATTCTTGTATATCCATGATAAATCCAGTTTAAAGCTGCTTCATTATTACATAATGAATGTACTTAAATTAAGAACCCTCTGAATGCTTCTTCATCTCCTTATTGAATAATCTGCTATGCTTGCATGTCTGAACCTTGTCTGGTCCTGGCTTCTCCCATTCCTAATCAGCTCTTACATGAGCAGTAGGAATTATACTCTCAACAGCCTCTTTGCTTAATGTGATCACAGTTCGATCTCTGGGCTTGTCCAAGAGGGAAGTCTTTCCATTTGTTAATATGCAACCATCTTTACTTTTAATTCTGGATCTCCACGAGCAAGAAAGAATCGCCTATTGTCTTACAAGCCAGGCAAAGTGAACAGGCTGAGTCAGTCCAGGAATATTCAAGCCTCCCCATCTGTGGTATTGCAGAATTCCAGGGCAATTCCACCAGTTGGTGGAGCTTCTGTCTGGGAAAAAGAGCTATTGTGAACAAAGCATACTGTGCATATTTCTAACATTCATAAAAGACTGGGTTTGAATCATTTGAATCTTTCTCAAAATTTCTTCCTTTGAGGCAAAAATTTCCAATGTATGGCCTCGATCCAGTGATAGCCACTTGGAAAATCTGAGCATAAACCACTCATCCATTTCTTTAACTAGTTAGGAAAAGAAAATCTAACCTTTTCACTGTGAAAGTATGACAGCAGGCTAGATTAGACCAAAAGTTAATTAAGACAGGGCTAGGACTCGGTTTTGTCATGGTCAACACACCTGCCAAACACACCACCAAAGGCTAAGCTTGAGTTTCCCCTCCTCCCCCTTGTGACTTCTGTACAGCAAGGGCACCTGTGCTCCTCACTGGGAGAAACACAGGAGGTGGGACGAGTTCCTCATTCAGTTTGGAAACACAGCAGTGATAAACCGGGTGTCCTGAGCACCTACCGTGGCATGCAACCTCACACACTGAGACTTGCTGGCCTAACTGTGTATGGCAGCCAAGGCAGAGCGGCTGTTCCAGGCTATCTAGTCATCTAGGTGTCCTTTTGACCAGGATCACATCCTGTTTTCAAGACTTCGGTCACCTCGAGCAGCACCAGAACCTGCTACATTTGTTTTCTGAACAGCAGGAAATTCTGCCTATGAAGGGTAGGACTCTGACTCAGACCTAATCCCACAAGGTTTTGTGTGACCAGATTAAAAACTGCAGTGTCTTCTTTAGTGCCCCATCCCTAGAAAGAAATTCAGAAATACATATAAATCATCTAACTCTTTGCATGCTTGCAAAACAGACTACCTGCAACAAGTTGACAAGGGGCACATCCCAAATCCCACCCCTTTGGGGCAAGGACTAGCTTGGGACTACTGCAGGAAGTTTCAGGGTATCAGAACCCTATCTTGAAAATGCTCACCTACAGGTTTTTTCAAAGACACAGCTGGAAGAAAATGTGTGCTACCTTCTTTCGGCTCTTTAGCTTTGTTCATTGCAGCACTCCCTAGAAAACAGAAGATCTAAGATTCAGCTCCTTTCTCTGCTTAGAGAGACTCAAATCCACACCAACCATTACTTGAGAGAATGAGCTTACCACCAGCGTATTGGCTGTCTAGGAAGGTATGGAAGGGAAAGAGTTTTTCCTATAGAAACCATGTTCAATCAGAAGGGATTAATCCGGCAAGAATGAAAATTTGCCTAAGGCCATGGCAGTATTTTTATGCTATAGGTGTTTAACAAAATACACAAGCCATCCTTGGAGCAGGAATGGATAGGCAGATCTCCTCCATTCCAGCAGACAGCCCGAAGCACCAGACTACCGTGCTTGCACACACGCCTGAAAGTGGTTTTGCCACTTCAAACAAGTGGGTGAGATGCCACCCAGAATGATGCAGGGATTACAGCAGTCTCCTGGGAGATAGGGAATGTAGGTTGACTCTCCCTATCCCCCACCCTCACGCCCCGGCCCCAAACTAGATGAATCTGGATGTCGTCTTTTCTGTCTAAGGGCTGAAACTGCAGAGCTATTGTGTAATTTGGGTGCACCAACTGACTCTTCTTTTGGGGTTTTCCTAGAAGGTATCATTTAGGTAGAGAAACAGTTGGTTTCTATATCCTGGAGGAAGATGGGGAACTGTGTAGGTAATATGGGGGGTATTCTTTGAGTAGGAGGTTGGACTAGGTGGCCATCCAAATCGTAGTATTGAATGGGACTAATGAATTTAGATGCCAGACAGTTAGCATTTCTGAATCGTGTTTTTTGACTTGGGTATTCAAATTCTGCAGTAAAAGCCTAAAACCAGTGACATTTTCATTGCCTTGGTCACAGAAATTTGCAGCCTGAAGACTGGCCTGGACCTCACAAGCTGTGGTCTTGGAGAAGTCAACCGCAAATTCTGATAAGGCGTTGTCATCAAGTCCCTTGGCCATAAATGCAAACGCAGGGATGGGCACTGGCTGTGAACCCCTCAGCCTCACCACACTCTTTGCTCCCAATTGCCCTGCATAACTTTCGGCTTCCCTAGCGCTGGCATCACCCCGCAAATGTCCCTCAACAGCTTTCCCCACCTCCTGGAGCTTTATTTCTCCCAAGGCCTCCCTCATATTCCCACAGGCTTCCTCTCCTTGTTGCACAGCATCCAGTGCCTGGTTTGATTATCCAATAACCCCCAGAAACAACATTTTTCTGGCCCTCACTCCTGCACCACCACCTCCAGCGAATCAAGCCGACACATACGCACTGGCTTGACAATCTGCCTCGCGTTCTTCCCGTCCTCTTATCTTTCCTTCCGCCCTAGTGTTTATCCTCGGATTGGGAGTTCCTTGCATGAAGGACTTCCTTTTCAGCGCTTGGGAAGCACGCAGCGTGTAGTAATTGACCTCTCGTTCCATAAATAACTGCAAAACAGCGGGCCGTGCTCTCCCCAAAAGAAACTGCCTCCAGTTGGGTGGTGAGCGAGCACCCACATCTCCGTGAAGCGCGTAGCACTCTCAAATCCAATTTCTAAGCTCTCAACTCCACTTTCTAACTGTTTTCCCCAAATATCCCATTTCCTGTGCTCTGGATCTTTAAATAGAACCTCAACCATTAGTTTAAAGCCTTTCAAAATGTTTTTGGGGTTGGGATGGGTGTGATACTTTTTTTTTTAGGGCCCCTCACCTCAAGAAGGATGTTGAGGCTCTGGAGCGAGTCCAGAGAAGAGCAACGAAGCTGGTGAAGGGGCTGGAGAACAGGCCTTATGAGGAGCGGCTGAGAGAGCTGGGGGTGTTCAGCCTGGAGAAGAGGAGGCTGAGGGGAGACCTCATTGCTCTCTATAACTACCTGAGGGGAGGTTATAGAGAAGAGGGAGCTGGGCCCTTCTGCCAAGTGACAGGGGACAAGACGAGAGGGAATGGCCTCAAGCTCCACCAGGGGAGGTTCAGGCTGGACATTAGGAAAAAATTTTTCACAGAAAGGGTCATTGGGCACTGTCAGAGGCTGCCCAGGGAGGTGGTTGATTCACCTTCCCTGGAGGAGTTTAAGGCACAGGTGGATGAGATGCTGAGGGACATGGTTTAGTGTTTGATAGGAATGGTTGGACTCGATGATCCATTGGGTCTTTTCCAACCTGATTATTCTATGATTCTATGATTGATTCTTGCATGATGATCTTTCCACGCCGTGGGGGAGAAGAACAGCTCGAGGAAGCTGCAAAGTTGAATGGAGTGCAGAGGGCTAGGAGGGGGAGGGCAATACGGTTTTCTAGGATTGGCCTCCCGGCACCCCCATTTTCCGCTCTCGGTGTGGGGCTGCGAGTTTTGGGGCGATGGGGGCACTTTATCCCCCGGGGGGCAGCCCCCCATCCCCCCAGGGGGGGCGCGGGGTCCCTTTTTCCCAGCAGAGGGGCCGAGGCGCGGAGGAGAAATGACAGCACGGAAAACGTTGTATTTTTATCAGGGCCGGTGGCCGGGGGGAGCGGCGGCGGGCGGAAAGTGCCACCCTCCCGCCTCCCCTGCCCTCGGCCGCCCACGCCGGCAGCGGCATCAAAGGGAATCTCCCTGCTCGCGGCCCGCCGGCTCCGGGGATGAGCGCACCGGCCCGTCATGGCATTTTCACTTCTCCCGGCGCTTAGTCAACAGCCGGGGGGGCGGGGAACGGGGGGGAAGGGCTCCCGGGCAGCCGCCGCTTCTGCCGTGAGGTCAGCGCCGCCGCCGCCCCGGCCCCGCTCCGTTGCGTCAGGAGGAGGGTGTCCCCGCCGCGGATCGCGGGGCGAGGGGGAATCCCGGGCTCTGCACCCACCCCCCCGGGGCCACCGCCACCGGGCGGGGCTTGGAAACTGGGATGGGGATGAAGGGGATGGACATTGGGACGGGGGGGTGGGGGGAAGTGGGATGAGGATGATGGGGATGGAGGTGATGGAAACTGGGACGGGAATGATGGGGACGATGGAGGTGGGGATGGAGATGGGGATGATAATGGGGATGGGGATAATGGGGATGGGGATAATGGGGATGATGGGGATGGAGATGGGCATGATGGGGGTGGGGATGGTGGAGATGATGGGGATGGAGATGATAAGGATGGAGGTGATGGAAATTGGGATGGGGATGATGGGGATGAGGATGATGGAGATGATGGCAATGATGGAGATGGGGATGTGGAAGATGGGGATGATGGAGATGATGGCAATGATGGAGATAGTGGGGATGGGGATGATGGAGATGATGGCAATGATGGGGATGGGGATGATGGCAATGATGGAGATGGGGATGTGGAAGACTGGGATGATGGAGATGGGCATGATGGGGATGGGGATGGTGGAGATGATGTGGGTGGTGGAGATGATGGGGATGGAAATTGGGATGAGGGTGAAAATTGGGATGAGGATGATGGGGATGGAGGTGATGGAGATAGGGATGAGGATGATGGAGATGATGGGGATCGGAATGATGGGGACAATGGGGATGGAGACAGGGATGTGGATGATTGGGATGATGGAGGTGGAGATGATGGGGATGGAGATGGTGGAGATGATGCAGATGGAAATTGAGATGGGGATGATGGAGAGGGGGATGGAGATAGGGATGGGGATGATGGAGATAAGGGAGATGATGGGGATGGAAATTGGGATGGGGATGGTGATGATGGAGATGGAGATGACAGATGATGGGGATGATGGGGACGACGGCGATTAAATGAGTCTGAGATGAGGATGAGATGCGATGGCACGGCTGGCAGCGCACGCCGCACCGAGGGGATCTCCCCGAGCGGGAGCCCAGCCGCGGCGCGGCTCCTTTCTGGGGGTCTGCGGGGGCAGCCGGAGCCGGCAGCGCCTGCCCCGCTCCGCGGAGCCGCGGCGGGACGGGCCCCCGCACTCCACCCCCTGCGCAGAGGAAGCCGGGCGGGGGCGCGTCCCCACGACAATGGGACTCGCCGGGGCTATAAATACCCGCCAGCGTCTATATTTGGTTTGGCCGGATCACAACCCGGTGGAGAAGGGAAGGGAGGGAGGGAGGGGAAAAGGGGGGGGGGGGGGGGGGGCCGGGAAAGGCACCGGCCCAAAAATAGCGTCGCGCGCGCGCCCGCCGGGCCGCGTCCCCGCCGCCCCGCGCGGGCCCCGCCGGCTAAATTTAGCAGCGCCGCTTGCGTCAATGACGCAGCTGCCGTGCGTCAGCCCGCCCCGCCCCGCCCCTCGGCGCGGGGCCCGCCGCGTCCTGTGAGTGGATTGGCCGCGGCCGCGCGGGGCCGCCTGACGTGGGGGCGCCCATTGGCCCCGCCGGGGGGGGAAGGGGGGGAGAAAGGGGGGGGGGGTCGCCCGCGGGGAGCCCGGCGGGTTCCCCCGCGGGGAGGGGACGAGGGGGGGGGGGGGGAGGGATCTCGGCTCCGCGCGGGCGGAGCGAGCGGGGCGACTCGGTCCCGTCCCACCCTCCCCTTGGGTGCGTGTGTGTGTGTTCCCCCTCCGCAACGTCTCCTGTCGCTGAGCCCCTCGCAGTAGCGAGCGGCCCGGCTGCCGGTGTCAGCGCTGACCGGCACGGACGCACGGACAGACACACAGACACACAGACACACAGACACACAGACACACAGACAGAGGCAGGAGGGAGCGCGGACGCTCTCCGGGCCCCGCGCAGAGCGGCGCCTGCTCGCAGCCTGGTCTCTGCTCCTGCGTGCTGGGAAAGTGTCAGAAGGGGAGAAAAAGAGGAGGGGGGATAAAAAAGGGGAGAAGGGAAAAAAAGGGGGAAAAGAGGGGGGAAGAGGAAAGAAAGAGAGGAAGAAATAGAGGAAGAAAGAGAGAAAGAAAAGAACGGGAGAAAGAAAGAAAGGAAAGAGAGAAAGAAAGAGAGAAAAGAAAGAAAGAAAGAAAGAAGGAAAGAAAGAAAGAAGGAAAGAAAGAAAAGAAAGAAAGAAAGAAAAGAAAGAAAGAAAGAAAGAAAGAAAGAAAGAAAGAAAGAAAGAAAGAAAGAAAGAAAGAAAGAAAGAAAGAAAGAAAGAAAGAAAGAAAGAAAGAAAGAAAGAAAGAAAGAAAGAAAGAAAGAAAGAAAGAAAGAAAGAAAGAAAGAAAGAAAGAAAGAAAGAGAAAGAAAGAAAGAAAGAAGGAGAGAAAGAGAAGGAAGGAAGGAGGAAAGAAAGAAAGAAAAGATGAAAAGAAAAAGGGGAAAGGAAAGAAAGGAAGATGAAAGGAAAGGGGGAAAGAAAGGAAGGGAAAGGGGAAAAGAAGGAAAAGAAAACGGGGAAGAAAGGAAAATAAAAAGGAGAAAATAAACAGGAAAAGGGGAAAGGAAAGAAAGGAAGAGGAAAGAAAGGAAAAGAGAAAGGAGAAAAGAAAAAGGGGGAAGGGTGGGAAGAAAACAGGAAAAATAAAGTGGGGGGGGAGGGCAAAGAAAAAAAGTGAAAAAAAAGGAGGCAAAGGAAAAGAAAAAAGAAAAAGAGAAACAGAAGAGGAAAAGGGGGGGAAAGGATAGAGGAAAAAGTAAAAAGAGGAGGGAGAAAGTACAAGAAACGCGAAACCTTTAATAATTCCTCCGGCAAGTGCCACTAACTAAGCAAGCCGCGCTCTTTTCTCCTTGAACCGCTCCAGTAAAGACTCGCTGCGCGTGCGAAACAGCACAACACGGTCGCTGTCGTTGTTCTTAATAATAATAGCAATACTAATAATAACAATAATAATAGTAGTAGTAGTAGAAGAGCAGCAGCCCAGCGTGTCTCGGGGGCGCCTCTCCGCGCCGCCAGCCCCGAGGCGGCCGGCAGGGCAGCCGGCGGTGCGGAGCGGGGGCTCCGGCTCGGCTCGGTTGGGCTCTGCCGGGCTCTGCCGGGCTCCGCCGGGCTCCGCTGGGCTCCGCCGGGCTCCGCTGGGCTCGGTGCGGCGGGAGCGCGGCGCACACACCGGGGCGGGCGGGCGCAGGGAGGGAGGGAGGGGGGGGGGGGTCAGTAGCGTCAGGCTCCCATGGCGTCACTATTGACGTTTCGCATTCCAGCCGCTCTATGGAGAGGCCGCTAGGGCTCCTCTCACATAAATGACGTTCAGAGAGAGGGAGCGGGAGAGCAGCAGCGCAGAGAGGCGCCTCGGTCCCCTCTCTCCGCGCAGACACACGCGGGGCGCTCGCTCCGGGACGCGGGCGCGGGTCCCGCCGCTCGCACACACGCACAAAGAGGCGGCGCGGCGGCCGCTCCGCATCCCTCGCTCGCTCGCTCCCTCCCTCCCTCCGCCCGGGGACGGGCTCCCGGCTCCTCGGGCTCCGGGAATTTTTTTCCATGCCTCGGGATAACGCGCCCTCCGGACCTGCGGCCGCCGGGAGCCTCCGGGTTTTTGCGTCTCGGGTCGCGCCGCTGGACGGAGCCCCCACGCGCCTTTAAGGAAGCGGGCGCCGACGAAGTAGATGTAAAGACGGAACCTCCACAGCAACCGAGTACGTATCCGAGCGAACGGGAGCGGCGGAGGGACCGGGGACCGCGTCCCCGCGCCGGGAAAGTTGCGGCTCCGGGGTGGATGCTCGGGAGATGCGGGCGGCGCGGCTGCCGCTACGGGCTCTCCACGAAACTTTTCCCTCCGCTTCCCACCCTCCCCCCCTTCTCCTCCTCCTCCTCCTCCTCCTCCTCCTCTTCCCAGCCCGTGGATGCTCTTCTCCCGCACGGCTCCTGGCCGGCTCCGCATCCCCCTCCGTGCCCCTCGCCGAGGGAGGAGAGGGAGCCGGTGGTACCGAGGAATTTCTGCTCGTTGTTGTTGTCATGGAAATGATGCTGCCGGCGCGGCGCCGGGGATGAATGGGAGTCGTTTGCCTCCTGCTTTTAGCCGCGCTTGGGAAATAAGGTGGGTTTGTTTGCACAACTTGGAGCCGCAGGTTGATGTGATGTCGCTTTGGGAGCCCCCTAAGAGCTCGCCCCGAGAGGTAATTGCTGGAATGGGACATATTGCGTGGAAATGAGACGGGATCTGGGTTTTTTTCTCGCTCGCCTTCCCGGTCGATGCGCCCTTTTCCCTCTCGGAGGGTCCCGAGCGACGCCCCGGGGGCTGCGGGGACCCGGTCCCGGGCTGCCCCGCTCCCCGCTTCTCGCTCCGGTGAGTGCGAGAGGAGTTTCAGCCTTGGAAAGAGGAGAAGGAGCTCGCTCGCTAGCTTGTCCTGTTATGTCGAGGTTGTCGGGACGGCGCTATCGCGATACTCTGTCCCGGGTGGGGATGCAGCGCACCTGCGCGCGGCGCTTTAATAACGCTCTTATTCAACATTTCTTTTTTTTTTTTCATCTGTGCGAGGATACTTCCCAGAGAAAAAAGGCGGAAAACCCTGTTTTCTAGTAGGGAGGTTGGTGTGTTGGGATCGGATTTTTTTTTTTTTTTTCCAAGGGAAGAGAAAAAAAAAAAAAGTTTGAGAATGAATCGCTAACTTTCATCCAAGCCGCTTCATTCGATTACATTCTTCGCCCTGTTTTTCTGTCCTCCGTGGAGACCGCTGCGTGCTGGAGTCAGACCCCATAAAAAAAAAAAAAAAAAAAAAAAAGAAAACAAACAAAAAAAACCCCATACCAAAACAATGGATTAAAGCAGACCAGACGGTTTCTTCGGAGGTGAATCTCCTGGACATTTACTGGAGTGACTCTGCGGCTCGGAGCGATCCCTCCTTCCCCTCCAAAAAAAAAAAAAAAAAAAAAATCAAAAAAAAAGGAAAAAAAAAATATCGCGAGCTAACCAGCGGTGGAAATGGAGCTGGAAACTTTTTTTTTAATTCAATGAAGCTTCCCCCTCCGCGGTCCCTCCCGGGTAAATGAAGGTTTCGAAACTCGCCTGAAGAAGTCACAATCACAATGGAGCGTTTCACGGTTTCCTCCTCGTATTACAGGGTGGGGAGGGGTGTCACTCGGGGCTGAATGTAAAGTGCACGGAGGAAGAAAAGAGCTTTGACAAGGGTGGTTATTTCCTCCTAATTTACAGCCCTCGCGGCTCTGCGCTCCTGGCTCGGGCGGCTGCAGCCCGGAGGGGGGTTCGCGTGGTTAAAAGCGCAGCGAGTGTCTCTAGGTAACCGGCGGCTCGAGGCTCGGGGGGTGTGGAGAGAGGAGCCCCGGGGCGCTGCGGGGGGAGCGAAACCCGCGGGGGAGAGAGAGGGGTGAGCTCGGGATCGCCGCTCATCGTCCCGGGAGCTGGACGGGGTGCAAAGGCGAGGGGAAGGCTGAAATGACACGGAACAAAACCAAAACGACCTAAACGCAGGCAGCGGGCGAAAGAGCTGCCCGGGGGCGCATCCCCCGCGCTGGTGGCCGCGGGGCGTCCCGCGGGGCTCGGGGATGCCGCAGGCTGGCCGGGCCGGTACCTTCCATAGAAACTTCCAGCCTGCTGCTGGCCGCCTCCCTCCCCCGCTTAGAAAAAGAAAGTTCCCACGGGGGAGCGGACGCGCGGGGCTCTCCCCTCGCCTTCCCGGAGAGCGAACCGGCGGCTCCACCGCCGTGCTCTCCGCCTTTCGTGTGACGAGCATCCCCTCCCGGACCCCCCTTTCCCCCCCCCCCCCCGGCGCCGGGGGCTTCGCCTTCCGAGGGGGGGGGAAGGTCCTCGCCGAGCCGCTTCGGGAGATGGAGGGGGGGTAGGCGTGGGGATGGGGGTCTCCCCTTACCCTCGCCGCCCTCCTGACCGTGCCTTCTCGGCAGAGCCCGGGTCGGAAGAGCGCCCCCCGCCGCGGCCAGAGAGGTCCCAGCCGGCTCCCACCCCGCCGCCGCCGCCCGCCGCCTCCGGTCGCACCTCCAGCCCCACCATTCAGCGCGCAAGATACCCGCCAGGTGAGCCCCGGGGCCGGCGGGAGGGGGGATGCGGGCGGGGTGAGGGCGGGGAGAGCCACGAGGGTGATGGGAGTGATGCTTGGGATGCAGGTGATGAGAGTGATGCTCGGGTTGCGGGTGATGAGAGTGATGCTCGGGTTGCGGGTGATGAGAGTGATGCTCGGGATGCGGGTGATGCTCGGGATGCAGATGATGCTTGAGATGCGGGTGATGCTCGGGAGGCAGGTGATGCACGGGATGCAGATGATGCTCGGGATGTGGGTGATGCTGGGGAGGCAGGTGATGCTCGGGATGCGGGTGATGCTCAGGAGGCAGGTGATGCTCGGGAGGCAGGTGATGCTCGGGAGGCAGGTGATGCTCAGGAGGCAGGTGATGCTCGGGAGGCAGGTGATGCTCAGGATGCGGGTGCAAAGGGGTATGCGGGACCTCCTGCTCTTCCCAAATCCCTTCGGCATCACCCATAGCGGGGCCACAGGGTGTTTAAATCTTAAAAGGATCGGGGCGGCACCCGCATTTCACTGAGGTTTTAGCGGTACTGTGCAGGTTGTGAGCCCCTAATCAAAGACAGGGCAGCTTTTAAGGGGAAAATGAGTGGGATGTCAGTGTCCCTGCGAGAAGCCCATCTTTCCCTGGCGTTAAACTGAAAGGAGGTTGTAGAGAGGAGGGAGCTGGGCTCTTCTCCCAAGTGACAGGGGACAGGATGAGAGGGAATGGCCTCAAGCTCTGCCAGGGGAGGTTTAGGCTGGACATTAGAAAAAAAATTTTCACAGAAAGGGTCATTGGGCACTGGCAGAGGCTGCCCAGGGAGGTGGTTGATTCACCTTCCCTGTAGGCGTTTAAGGGACAGGTGGACAAGGTGCTGAGGGACATCGTTTAGTGTTTGATGGGAATGGTTGGACTTGATGATCCGGTGGGTCTCTTCCAACCTCGTTATTCTATGAGTCTATGATCCCTTATGTGGAGCTCTTGCAAAGACAGCAGGATCATAAGCTAATAGCTCTGGATGCCCCTATCCTGATTTTTTCTATCCATTCATTTGGGCTCTGATGACAGGTTGCTCTTCAATGCGCCTCCTGTGGGGCTGCTTGGCTGCTTTTTTTTTTTTCTTGTTTTAATAATGTTGGGTAAAGAAGAAAAAAATCCCAGCTTATTTGCTTTGCAGAGTAATTAGTAAGTGGAAAAGTAGGGGTTAGAATTAGTCAGTCGAGTGTGCTGGCAAAGGGTGAGGTAGGAGGAGTCCCGCAAAGAGGACCAGACCTTTAGGTTAGGGATATTTTTTCTGTCCTCAGGTCAGACTTTTTTTTTAGACTTCTGTTTTCTTACTTCGCTTTGCACAGAATTCAGTGACATAAACCTGTTATGCTCAGAAAAAAAAAAAAAAAAAGCAGGAATAAAGCATAATGATCTGTTTGCCTGAACTCCTGCTCATTTTCTGAGCTAGCAAAAAAGCCTTTTTCCTTCATAGGGCTGTGCATCAACACATCTGCTTGTGACATTCTCTGTCTGCTCATTCAGTTGTTCCCCAGTTAGTTCTCCGTGGAAGGTGTGTGGAAGGGATTTCTTTCCCTTTTTATATCATTCAGCATTCGTCACGACGTTATAACAGGCAGCCCTTAAACTAACAACTGATAATAATAGGACTTGCCATGAAATGTGTGTATGTGGAACGGCATGGACAGAAATTAGTAGGAGAAAAAGGGAATGGTAGAAAACCATGTAAAGAACATAGGGAGGAAGGGCTTGTGGAAGAGTTGTCCTGCTTCTTTCCTTCAAGTATTTGGATTTACAAGCAAGAAAATCTTAATTTCAGAAAACAGCACTATTTTTTTTTTTCTCATTTTTAATGTTTTCTGGAGAAGAAGCAAGATGGTTTGTGATGTATGGTAATTGAAATCTGGTGCTTAGTTTAAATACATTTATCTGCAAAGCAGGCAGGAAAGAATTAAAAGTTCATTTAACACAAATAATTTGAATTCCTGCATGACAGGCTCAAATGAAATTTTTAAAATTGTAGCTGAAGGAGTCGTTAAATACTGAGGAAAAGACCATTACTTTGAACAGTGGTTTTTTTTTTTCTATTTTATTATTGTTTCTCAAGTGCTTTTGGAATGTAAGTTACTGTGATTAAGAAGAGATGAACTGCACTTAGTTTTGATATACATTTTCTCCATTTTTATTGTTCTTTTCTTTTTATAAAGGATTTGTGCTTAAACTGTGCATTTTAGTCCTCTACTGTGAAATCAGGACATGTCACACACTTTTAGTTTGGATTGCAAACATTGGGCTAGAATCTTAGAGCATTTAGTCAGGCAAACCTCAAATGGATTGCAGAATTGGACCCAGAATTAAATCTTTATTGCCAGGCACTGTGTTGCTTCAACTATCCCAGCTATCGGAGAACCACATAAATTTTTATGACTAATGACTAAAAGCAATTATATTAGAATCCTCAACTTTGCTTCCCCTTGAAAACAGAAATCCAACTTCCTCTTACATTTTTGCAAATTTAAGGATATGTTGTACCCCCCCCCCCTTTTTTTAGGGGAATGTTCTGCCACAGATAAGCCTTAAAACTACTAGCTAGACACCAGCCTTAAATTATTAGCTGACCAGAAATATACTTCAAAAGCCTAGAGTTGAGTAAGCAAAATTGATGTTTGCAGGTCCTAAGTGGCAAACACTGTGATTTGAGTTGTCATCATACACTGCAGATGCCGCTTCTTCTAACATAAATGTAATTTTTAATATTATGCATTTGATAATCTCATTTACCCATCATGAAAATATTACAGCACGCTTGCACGAGCACAGGGATAGATTTAGAGCCATAAACTGTTTTTATTCTGCTTATCTAATTCTCATTGACACGTATGTATATTAAGCAGCAGACGTAGGGCAGCTCAAGACGGATTCTTCTCTCACTGACACTGGTATAAATTTGAGTTCCTCCCATGACTAGATGAGAGCAGGCTTCCAAATACCTAATGCTTAGCCGATCCCAGACACGTATTTCTTGTTGAAAGGCAAAGACTGGAGGCTAATTTATATGTCCCCTCTCCAGGCGAGAATGGGAGTCGGGTGTCTTAACTGAGCTCCGTGAAATGTCGGAAAGCTTCTAGGAAAAGAAGTTCTTGAGGGCTTGGGCCGTGGCTGCACTGGACTTGTTGCTAATGTCTCCCTTTTGCCCTTGCAGATATGCCCTGTGTGCAAGCGCAGTATAGCCCTTCACCACCCGGTTCGAATTATGCGGCTCAGACCTACGCCTATGGCTCGGAATACAGCTCGGAGATCATGAACCCTGACTATGCCAAGCTGACCATGGACCTGAGCAGCACCGAGATCACCGCCACTGCCACCACCTCCCTTCCCAGCTTCAGCACCTTTATGGAGGGTTACTCTGGCAGCTACGAGCTCAAGCCTTCCTGCCTCTACCAAATGCAGTCTGCCTCCTCCGGCCAGAGGCCCCTCATAAAGATGGAAGACACCCGTCTCTCCCCATACCAGCCCTCACTGCCGCCCTCCACGGACGAGGGGATGCCCAGCACTTCCATGTACTTCAAGCAATCTCCCCCCTCCACGCCCACCACGCCCGGCTTCCCCCCTCACCAGAGCCTGTGGGATGAGTCCCCTCTGCAGCCCACGCAGACCTGCCTGCCTCCCGGCCACCTGATGGATGCTGCCCCCATGAAGACCGTGCCTCCACGCTTCCCCCTCTTCCACTTCAAGCACTCGCCTCCCCACACGCCACCGGCTGCGGCCCACATGTGCTACGACCCTGCCTCCCTCAGCCTGCCCCTGGGCTCCGACAGACCCACCGCCAGCCAGGCATCCATGGAGAGCCATTCCTACGGGCTTCACCTGGCCAAAAGACCAGCCACCTTAGCCTTCTCACCGCTCGGCCTCAACGCAGCCACCTCCAGCCTGATGGGCGAGAGCAGTGGCGGCGGCAGCAGCGGCCTCCCGTCTCCGCCCAGCAGGAGCTCCTCGTCCGGGGAAGGCACCTGCGCCGTTTGTGGGGATAATGCCGCCTGCCAGCACTATGGGGTACGGACGTGCGAGGGCTGCAAGGGCTTTTTCAAGGTGAGAGCTCTGCGGTTCGCTCCCCTTCCCTCTTCCCCAGCTTCCCTTCCCTCCCCACGTGCCCCAGCACACTCCTGGTCCTCGCCGGGGGGTTCAAGGACATTGTGTTAGGGTTTAGAGCCCCTAGACACCCAGCCCAAGCGTTTGAAGAAGGCCAAAGTGAGCCCTCTGTCACCTTCCCTGGAGGGGTTTAAGGGACGAGTGGATGAGGTGCTGAGGGACGTGGTTTAGTGATTGATAGGAATGGTTGGACTCGACGATCTGGTGGGTCTCTTCCAACCTGGTGATTCTATGATCCCAGCTCTGCCAGCATCTCTTAGTGAAGCAGGGGTCACCCCTCTGCATTTATTCTGTGGCAAAACGCACCTGGAATACATCCAACTTGGGATTTTCTCACTCTCTCATTCTGATAAAACCTTGATTTAAAATAAGGAAAAATGTAAAAGTCCACTTCACACACACAGAATCACACAGAATGACCAGGTTGGAAGAGACCCACTGGATCGTCGAGTCCAACCATTCCCACTTGCTTGAACCAGCGGTGCCGTTTGTAACCCTGGGCTGGCTGGAGTGAGGAGGGCTGTAGGGTGAGTGCCAGGAGGAAACTGGTTTCACATGTGGGACAAACCCAAACACTTAATTTTCTTCGGTTGCTGCCTTGTGGTTACTCTCCAGTTCCGGAGCCCAGTGAGTCTCCACCAGTGGAAAGCTGCTTGCAGAGCGGTAGATTTGAGCACTCACAGGGTCCTGGTGCCCGCTCTGTAACCAAGAAGGTTTTGCAGCTGAACAGCAGCATGAATAACGTACACACGAAAGTTTCTCAGAGGAAACTCAGTGCTTATGTTTTTAAGATTTGAATACCCTCTATCTGCTCTTAGGTTTGAGTGCTTCATAATCTCTTTTCAACAGACTTGAGTTTGGATTCCAGTGTTATTTTCGGGATTAGCTTGTAAAAAGTGGAGAACTTGGGGCAGTCTTTTAAGGGAATGGTTCTGGGCAGCAGGTTTAAGATTTGATACATCTGGGATTGATTCGGGATAGTCCTCCCTGCAACGGTTACAGCCGTGCCCCTGTTCTCGTAAAAGATACGATGGGAACAAAAATAGCCCAAAGGTAGTTGGGGAGGGCTTGTAACGTTTGTTTTATTGTACCCAGATCTGCTAATGTTGCTTAATAATAATCCTTTGACAGCATGGTAAAATACACATCTCCCGTAAAACTCGTTTGTTATTCAAATATAATTAGTAAAGGAAAACACGAATAACCTGGAAGTGGCAGCTCTTTAGGGGCCCAATCCTGCCCCTGTGGAAATCAGTAGCACATCCTTGACTGGGAGCAGATTTTAGAGCTTGTTCTGCAGAACTGAACAGCTTTCAACAGCACAATGACCAGTATTTGCTGCCTCTTTTATGTTTAATACGTTGAGACTGTTATCTGAAGAGGAACACAAATTATGAAGTAACAATTTTACATTTATTTTATTGCAGTGAAAGATTTAATATTGCATGTTGAGCTGATAAATTTATTCCTGTTCTGATGTGTTTCCTATTAATGTCTCTCTGTTTTTTTGTCCTTTGTTATTTATTTATGTCTTTGGTTCTAAGTATGGAAACACATAATATATTTTTTCAACACTATTTGTGACATTCTGCCAAGGCTTACCAGATTTTTACAAATTTTAAATTTATTGTATAGTTTTAAGATCATTTTATGTTTAATTGAATGTATATTGCTACAGTATATTTCTGTCTATTTTTTCCCAGGTCAGGTTAGCTTTCCCAAAATATTTAACTAAATATATTTTGTAGAGGTTTCTGGTATTTTTTTACTTTTCTCCCTGGTGATTTTAATGGCTAAACAAACCAGTTATTGTGGTATTTGACTAACAAAAGCGATAGCAAAAGAAGTACATTGCAGATCATTTTGATTTTATTTTAATAAGGTCAGCAATAATCAAGGGAATGAACCAAGTAGAAAATTGTTCCCAAAGGGGTATTAAAAGCGGAGATAATCTAATCCCCAAAGGTAGATGCGATGACCTGGTAATTTCAGATATGATTTTATCATTCAAAGTTGCCTGTCTCCAGAGACTTGCTTCAGAACAATCCTAGATGATTTTCATTGTCAGCAGCTAACACTAATAAAATTGTTTTTCCTGGAGGCTAGTGTGTTAGGAAATTAATTTTATCTAATTATATGATTGCACTGTCGCTTTTCATGTTGTAATTAAAACACATTTTGTCAGGTTCTAAGTTGTTTTAGAAATGATCAGTTTGCTATTTTTGTGTTACATCTTCACAGAGAACAGTTCAGAAAAATGCAAAATATGTTTGTCTGGCAAATAAAAACTGTCCAGTGGACAAGAGACGTCGTAACAGATGCCAATACTGCCGGTTTCAGAAGTGTCTCAGCGTCGGCATGGTTAAAGAAGGTAAGGACTACTGCCATTATTATCCCAGACACTGAAATATTACATTTAATAAATTAGGGGGGTGGGGAGGGGCACCACAGATGTCTTTACAATGAATTTTACACTGATGGGATTCATAACTTACCCCAAAATATGTGCATTTGTGTGATAATATATTGATTTTCTTCACTGATATTATCATATTAAGACTTTAGAGCCCAGAGTTCAAGAACAGCAAGGTCACGAGAGGATAATTTGACACTGATCAAAATGTCTCCTTTATTAACTTTGAACGTTGCTCGATAATGCTGTTGGCTTCCCCTTGTTGTCTCACCGAGGGGGGCTGGAGTGGATTGTGTGTATTTTGACATAGCATCTTGTCTTGCTCCCAAAAGCTGATTGTAAATTTGCCATTAATTTAAATGGAAACGGGATGAGCTCATCAGTCCCAGTTCTGCAAATATTTAAGTATGTGAGTAATATCATGTGAGCAGTCCCACTGCAATTACCAACATGGATAATATAACCTATATAGCAGGACCGTATATTTTCAAATGCTGCAAGAAGACTAAAATGAATTTGAATTGAGTGACTCTGCCATTTAAAAGTTGCACCAGTAGTAGGAATATTTCAGATTCGGTTTTCTTTCAGCAGAGAGTGTCTGTGTGCACACATGCATGGGCACATAGATGTGGTGCAAACAATGCGTGAACACTAGGAACACGACTGGGCTTTAAATAAGCAGCTACAATGCTGCTTATGTTCATAGTTGTGATACAATTTTGGTATCATCTGTGTTCTTTTGCAATAAAAGGCATCAAAAGCGTGTGCTGAAACTGGAGAGTGCTCTTATTTTTGCTGGGCTGGCCACCACAAGAAAAGCAGGTGTTCATTCTCGTCTTTCGCTTGCTGATATCTTCACAACTGATTCCCTCTTTTTTTTTTTTTTTTTTACCTAGTTGTCCGTACCGACAGCCTGAAAGGGAGAAGAGGTCGGCTGCCTTCCAAACCAAAGAGCCCCTTACAGCAAGAACCCTCTCAGCCCTCCCCGCCTTCTCCTCCCATCAGCATGATGAACGCCCTCGTTCGAGCTTTAACCGACTCCACGCCCAGGGAGCTTGACTACTCAAGAGTATGTCTTGGGTTTTTTTCTGTTTTCTACATAGAAATGGTTCATGAAGTGCATTTCTACTTACCAGCCAGCTTACTAAAATGGAATAAAATGGGAAATTTGGATGAAGGTAGAAATTTGTCCAGCCAGCCATGTCCTTTCATGTTAGTTGGACAATGAGTGGAAAGGAGGTACAGTAGATATTATTAAGTAGCCATCATGAGGATCTCAGTCACAAAGTTATCAGCAGTATATTCCATGGGTGAGTGAAAGCGAAAATGTGTGGATAAATAGAACATTCTTTTTGCAAAAGGCTGTGCCAAACCACTAGCAATTGTGATACGACTGGTTAATTTACCAAACTTGGCAACAGTGCTCATGTGTCCAGTATCTTAATTGTCAGGTTATGAAGCCTAAAATGTAATAGGGCTCCCCTAATATATGCATATAAGTGTTGTGTAAAGTAACACTGGGCAGATAGGGCCGTTTCTATTGAGATAAATAGGAATTTTGCCTCTGTTTAAATGGGGCCAAGGTCTGGCTTTGGAGACCTCAGCATAAATATTTCTTCAGTAAAATTCACATTTGTAAACCAAACTTTTTGAAATAAAATTTCTAAAAAATTATCTCAGCAAATCTTTACCAGAGATCATATCTTTTTTTGCAACCTTGTTCTTTCATGTATCATATTCTCCGTTTAAATCCTCATGGAATATTTTGAAAGCTTAAAAAACTTAAATAGTTGTTAAAATACAGCATTGAAATGGCTTCTTAAATACATTTTTAGACAGGTTGATACAGGAAAAGGAAAAAAAACAGCTAAGGAAAAACAAATTCCTTCCCATTAATGAAAAATGATTAAGTCTGAGACTGTAAAAAAATAGTTGTACTCAGACAACGTATGCATTGGCCATTTATCACTTGTTGCTAAGAAATATTTAATACTAAAACATATTTGGCTGTGATTATGAAAAACACTACATTATTTTGTTTTAGAATATACTTGGATATTATATAATTTAGCCATTTTAAGCATGGTGTAACATCTTTTCCTCAAGCTACTCTGTAAGTATACAATCATATAATTTTCCAAATTATTATTAAGAATCTAGCTGTTCAGTATCTGACAGCCTTTTAGGGGGAGAAGGCATAAGCCATATTTACACGTAATTTAACTTACCCAGAATGTCTCAGGGGGGTCATTCTGCAAATACCGAGGTGTGCCCTTTGACAGAAATCTGCTGGGTTCCACAGAATTACAGGCGTTTAATAACCCGGGCCATGAAAGCAGCACCTAACCTTATGTATTTATTTATGTAATGATAAAAGGATCTTTTGCTTATACAGAAACCTGAATGAATACTCTATTTTTATATTACTTTTTGCTTTTTCATGCAGTAATTATTTCCCTTGTAATGAAATAGATCTAATTGTTGAGCAATTCTGTTGGACATTACAGAAAGCAGATGATTGACAATAAATTAATTTAGCCTTCGTAGCTAAAAGATTAAGTATGATTGTTGTTAGGACATATTAATATCGAGGTTTTTCTTGACAGTAAAATATATAATAATCTGTTACGCTCAGCAGTACTGAAATGGCAAAAAAAATGCTAAGAGAAATCTATAGGTTCTTATGTTTTTTATAAACCTTATGCTTATTTTGAAAAGTTAAGGGACATCGGAAACAAATGGTCTGCAAAAAACTGGGATTAACTAAATGAAATGTACAGTAAACACACTGCAATGCTAAAAAATCCATTTGAAGAATAATCCTATGCCTAAAGACTAATTTATGGCACGTTTGGTTAGGCTGTGACCCTGCCGCGCACCACAAATGAGTTGATCTGGAAACCTGGCTTTGCAGTCAGTCCTAACACTTGTGCAGACACAATCTTAATGTTTATCACAGTCTTATGTTTACAAGCCGTAATATCTTGACCATCTTGAAAGTATTGATAAGAGTTTCAGGGAGGAGCATGTACCCCTTCCTGCCCCCCAAAAAAACACTACACATAAAAAAAACCCTAAAACCAAACAACGAGCTCAAAAAAAATTACACAAGCTGTGAATTATAAACCAAACCAGACTGGATCCAGTTCTTTTCAGAACATGGCTACTTTTCATTTTAGCACTGGTTTTAACTTACCAGTTCATGGCAATGGTATATTTAGGTACTTGGTTTCCAAAAGCAATTCCTAGGAAGAGAATTTGGTTTAACGAACTCCTTAAAGGCCAAGGGCTGCAGTCTGGTCTTACACCTGTTTTACTGGTACAATTCCACGAGTTTATGCTTCTAAGTAAGTGAGCTGAGAAACAGACCCCGTATCTTGCCGTCCGTTTTCTTCTGGAATAGCCACCAACTCAAACAGAAGTGTTGCCTTTTTGGAAGGAGAGTACAGCATTCAGCTGATAGTCCCCCGCGACTCTTCCCCAGCCAAAAATTAAGCAAATATCTTGACTTTTTGAAAAACAAGCATAGAATCGTAGGGTTGAAAAAGACCTTAGAGATCATGAACTCCAACCGTACCTGCCTACTACTAAATCATGTCCCCATAGCTTCTCTCCTCTGTGCAGAGAAGTTACTGTTAAATTTTTCCAGCTGTAGCAGTAGAAGGTCTGATGAAAGCGTGCCAAGGGTAGAGCTAGATCATGCCATCAGGCTCCCCAACATCAGGCTTTGCGAATCTCTTTCGATGTACTGTACTAGTTAACGTTGTCTGCTACACGTGCACCCCTCTCCTCAAGTAACAGCCAGTTTTCATTTAATTCTCCAAGGAGCTCTGCTGAAGGGAGTAAAGCAGAGCTTTGTCTTCTGGCTTTCTCCTGGCACACCTCCAGTTTGCACGGGCAGGTTAAGAAACGCAGATCAGAGCTCTTCCGTACCATGATCTCCTGATCATGGGGGTTTACCAGCTTACCAGCTGTCTTGCTCAGAAGTTAGGTCAAATATCACCTCTTCTCCATTAAATAATTGTGGAGAACCCCACGGATTTTCATGTGTAAAACAGAACCGTACAAATTGTTTATGGCTACTTATATACTCACGAGTCTGTTACAAGTAAATAAAATTTTATTTAAGCTAGTCTTTGTAAGTGCTAGATCTTTGTAGCAAGTAGTGACATTATAGCAGCTAAAAATTATACAATTCCGTATAATTGTTTACCTTTCTTCTAAAAATGATCTCATGGGCTAAACTATAATAGCAAATACAGATTACAGGTTTCTTAGATGCATTCAGTTTGATTAAGTGTCCCATGTGGGATATGCTGTACAGTAACATTCATAGTTCTGTGACATAATGCAGCATTCGGCTTTGTTAGAAAATGTTAAAACTTTGCCTTGCCAGGGGAATGTTTTATAAATATTGAGAACAAATTAATACCTGTCATAGTTACGCTGACTTGTGATGAGTTATATTTAGAATGAACTTAGGGTGGTAGCTTTTTTCTTTTCCTTTTCTATTCCTTCCTCTTTACTGCTCAAAGGATCAAGAATGTGCCTTGCTTTAAAAGTACCTGTGGTGAGGGAGGAGTTTCCATCAGCCTGTTTGGTTTCCCCAGGTAGATAGAAGGAGTCAGAGGTCTGCCCCTGTGCAGCAGAGCACATCTCCCACAGTCAAGACGTACGCTATCTTGGCTTGCTCCACAGCTTCATTTTAAGAGGGTCCAGAACTTGCAAGGTCTTTGAAAAAGCTTATGATCTTTTCCTACCCACTGATCACTCCAGTGCCTCTTGCTACAGTCCGGTGCCAGGAGCAGTTAGATCATGCTGCTTGAGCATCCCGAACTGCTCCGTTCAAATGGAGACAGAACACATTCTTGATAAAATATACGGATTTTTCTACTGCTGCTCCCCACCCTCCCTCTCTGTAGCTTGGCCTCTACCAGCCTCACTGTCACAGGATCCTTCTGCAGGGGCAGAATTTATCTCCACATAAACTCTGTAAGACGGATCACACGTGTTTCCCTAGGTGACTAGGGATGTGAGCTGGAGCTTACCATGAGAAACTGGTGGAGTTAATGTCGGGTAAGCAGAGCAAAGTCACTGAGGGCTAGCACCAATACCCCAGATACAGCCAGAGGTCTCCAGCATTGCCGGGGTTCTCCTGTCAGCCAGTCAATCTGACGCTGTGTCCTTCATCCGTTACCTGCCATCAGCAATCAACTCCAACTAAGACAGAGAACAGGACACCTGTCCAGGAAATTCTGCTTGCTGCCCCTTCTTTCTTTCCTGCACAGATGTGACTTTTGTGTTGCAGTTAGTAACTTGGGTAATATCTGCAGCTCAAGTCGAACACCTGTAATAAGGTCTGCCCAGGCTGCCAGGAAAGAGATGTGAGTCTTCCTGCTGCCACTCTGGCTTGGGGAGTTGCTAGGGAGACTTTTAGGTTGCTGGACTCAAGCCCTAACTGCGTGTGGAAAGTTGTTTCCAAAGGGCATGCACGTTTCTTTCAGCCATAGAGACCACCTCAGCCTTCCCTTGGCTGAGTCCCAGAGATAGAGTGGGTATGAAGTCTCTCCCAGAAATAAACTACCAGATGCCTTATGGCAAGGTTCTTATTACCGTAAATCCCAAATCGTTCAGGTCCTGTTCGAAAGACCAGCACCATTTTCCAAGCCCATAATCGAACTGAGCCAGAAAAAAACGCCTGTTGTATTTTCTGCTAAGAGAGACGAGGGAGACAGGGATCCACTGGTGAGGAAGAAGAAGACAGCAGGGAGGGAGCTGTCAGAGGGTCACAGGGAAGCTGAGCAAGCTAAGCCTGTCAAATTGTTGTCTGGAAGAGTTATGGCCACATAAGCAGGATAATAGGTTCCCCTGAAACTTAAATATTTCTATTGAAGGATAAGAGGTGATATGGGGCAGCTGTTTTACTTTGAACCAATTGTGTATTCAAATGAGGCGATGCTGCATGTGTCAGATAAAACATGATTTATCTTACATGTCTCTATCACTGTCAGATAAAATGCAGTTTGAGAGGTTTTGGAAGAAATCTGCATTTTGGACATACTGAGACAAATTCATCAATGGGAAAAGTGTTTAATTGTTCTAAGTTAAATAGTGTTCCTCTTCTGTTGTGATGGAAATTATCCTACCCACCAGTTTTCTGTTTCTGTTTACTAATAGCATATAGATACTTGTACAATGTCATATTATATTTTACCTATACATTTTAAATCATTTCTAAACATGCAGAAATCATTTTGCAATATGCATCTGAATAGCAAAATGCCTCTAGGTAGCCAAATAGGTAGATAGATGTGAACCTACTTATTATGCCTTTGATAATAATACCAGCTTTGCCACAGAAGGAAATGTTGTCGGGCAAGTCATGTCTTATGTTTCACAGAATGCCCTTAAATGCATGTAACGTTGCTTTCTGTGGCTTTCATTTTAGTACTGTTCCACTGATCAGGCTGCTGCAGGCACAGATGCAGAACATGTACAACAGTTCTATAATCTTCTGACTGCCTCCATTGACATAACTAGAGGCTGGGCAGAAAAAATCCCAGGATTTACTGACCTCCCAAAAGAAGATCAGACATTACTCATAGAATCAGCTTTTTTGGAGCTGTTTGTACTAAGACTCTCCATCAGGTAACTATTTATTTCGTTTCCTCTTCAGCTGATGTGAAAAATCACCCATCTAAGTATTTTTAAGGAATGAATATGGCGCTGTCTTTGAACATTGTCAATTGTACCAAAAAACCCATAAAACATCAGCAGTATCTGCATCCAAAGGATATGCTGTTTAATTTTTTTTACACAACAGGAAAGTCAAGAGATTTAAAAAGAGAGCATAGGTCTTGCTAATGTGCTTCTTTTTGTTTTATATACCCCATCCTCTTCTTCCATAGTAATCAAAATTGATTGTCGGATTATATTTGAGCAAGTTTGCTTCATACTCAACAGCAAAAACTACCAAAAAGCACCTTCAGTATGAAACCTTTTTCCTTTCACCCCTTCTTTTGTGCATGCACATCTTTGTCATCTGTTTTTGAAAGGGATGAAGAAGCTTTAAAGTCTTTTTCAGATTGTTTTTCTTCTTAATACCAAGTCATTTAATAGAGTGAGGTGCTATTTGTCAGTCTGACACTAGTTAAGACACTTTACCAAAAACACTTTCAGGGACTGGAGAAATTCCAAACTGGTGATTTGAATTATGTCCTTGTTTCTTTAGGTTGAAAACGAGCTTTGCACGCGTTTTTTTAACAGGGACATTGGCAGTGGGGAAGGGAAGGAGAGCTTGACTGTAATATCTCTCTTACACACAGGTTTTCATATAAAAGAGTTTATGATATTATGTGTATTGTGGTGCATTATTGTGTGGATTTTCCATTGTTTTTTCCTTCTCGATTTTTACAATCTGAAAAATGCAGATGAGGCTAAGTAAATGCTGAGAGCTTCTTTCTCTAGTTTTTGTTAGTTTTGTATTTCAAAATGCACTTACTTAGTTTTCCTTTGGTTCAAACATAACAGTATTTAATGTAAAATGTCTTCTCTGTTTATGGCTTTGGGCAGGACCAAAATCTTAACTAATTAGACAGTCTACACCACATGCTACAGCTAACCTCAGGCTTATAACTCTACCAAGTAAGCAATCATAGAAGCTTGTTTATTGTACTTTGGCCCCAAGGGAGAAGCATATTGTCAAACGTGAATGCCCACATATGTCTCAGGATAATATGCCTTGGATTTTAAATGACAGACCCTTCAATATGAGTTATGCATTTTGCTGTAAAGTAGAAGACACATTTATAATTTTTTCAATTATTTTTATTTGAGGTCTGATACTGCTGAGGATAAGTTTGTATTCTGCAATGGACTCGTGCTTCATAGACTTCAGTGCCTTCGTGGATTTGGGGAGTGGCTCGACTCTATTAAAGACTTTTCCTTAAACTTAAAGAGCCTTAACCTTGATATCCCAGCCTTAGCAAGTTTATCAGCTCTAACTATGATTACAGGTAAGTGCTCCTTTGGTAATAGAAAGCTTCGGAGTCTCGTGCTTTGCTTTAATGTGTAGATTCAAGCAATTTCCATTAACTTAGCTATGTTCACAGGAAAGCGAGTATGATGTTTTAAGCGTTGGAATGACCACAGTAAAATTTTGGGCAAACATTAGGCTATCGGATACCCCTATTGAAATGTAATCTAACTCTGTTTCTTCACGGTGCCATTGTTTTCTTGAAAAAGCCTCTAAAAAGCACACCACTTCCAAGCAGATTGTGAAGCTTCTACAGAAATGTTCAAAATTCTTGCAGAATTTCCAGAAAAGCCTAATGAAATGACCAGAACTAGGTCTTGTGTGTAGGAAGATAATATCAAGGTAGCTTGAGAGCTAGAAGCTGTACAGCTAATACAGCTCATCCGCCAGATAACTAGACCAGAGAGAGTGCTTCATGAATGCAGGCAGGCTGCTTTTGGTAGCCAAGCTACTGTAGGTATTCGGTGTATTGCTTTTTTCAGAAATAAAATGGCAGAATAGTAAGAAAAAATCCTCTTCTGCAGTTGTACAGAACCTTTTGGTTGTGTATGTGACCGTATCACCCGTTCTGTCTGGTTGGGGTGAACAGCAGGAAACTAATGTCAGAATCTGTTGAATCTGGCCAGTATGGACAAACTGGGGATCGTAACCATACAGAGTGTAATTTTCTCATTCCTGAAGCAATAAAGCCCCATCAAGTACGCAGCGCATACCTCGGGCTTCTTGCAATTGAAGAGGCAGGGCTGATGGGAGCAGGAAGGGTGGGGAGTAAGGATGTCTGACAGCCGTACAGCAGTCATCTCTACAGATGAGAGCCTCACATTCGTTTCAGAAAAGCTGGTAGTATAAAGAGACAACTGTGTTGTCAGTGTGAGACAGGGCTTCAGCATGAAGCTTGAGCTGGATCTTCCCAGGGATGCTATAAGCTTCACCGAGATGGATATTGATTTCCTTCTGTGTTTCAAGCGTTCACCAGTTTGCAGACGGTGGCCTCAACAGCATCAGCTGCATACTTCATTTCATCTAAGATGAGATGGTGCTAGGGAAACACTGAGATAAAATGCTCAATGGCAAATATAAAAACTAAAATAGGCCAATTCCCACTGACATGGGGCCAACGTAAGGGGCCAGCATTTTGGCTTCAGAGTTTGCACCATATGCTTTCTTCCTGCGTTTTGGTGAAAGCTTAGTGTATACGTGTAACTCTGTTTCTTAAGAAAAGTATTTTCAGTTTCTTCATTTACTTCTGTCCATTTCTTCTGCTGTTGGAAAGGGTACTTTAAGGTCCAGATTCTAGTTTCTTTCATAAAACTTTCAAGTCCAGAATAACTCCTTGGAGTTGCTTTGTTCTGTATGAAAATTTTTCAAGACATGTGAGATGTTAAAGTGACAATTCCCATTTCCAACTTATTTTTTTTACTCCTGTGTATAAACATCCACTGACATGTGTATGTGCATACTTATTATTAATACATATATGTGTGTATGTATATACATACCTATATACATATACAATGTATATATGTATCTGTGTGCATTTAAATATCTATAAATCAAGGACAGGTGCTGTGTCTCTCTCTCTCCATATACATTTACATACAGTCTCATCTATACATAGCACGTATCATTGTTTTAGATTATTTACTGTATATTAGATATATCCTTTTCAGATAGACACAGATAGCTTGTTCTTGATTATTTTCCTGCAGACTGAGAGGATGGGATGCAGGTAAATTAACAGGATCCCCAGCAAGCTCTCTAAGTGAATATAGTAAAAGCTATTGTATAGGAAGAAAAGTTATTCTTCTTACAAATGCATGCCCTGTTTTATCGTGATAATTCTTTGTTCAGTTAGGCAGCGTTTACTTGTGTTTGACATAAAGAGTCAAAGTTGTCCAGGGGCTGTCCCAGGTTGCCCTAAGTTACTTAATAGAAAAAGCTTCGAGTTGATAATGCCCCACATTTCTTCCTTTCCTTGATATTAATCCTTTCAGGAGTTGGTTACATTTCAAAGTATCTAAACAAATGAAAGTAACTGTTGCCTTTAAAAGAACACTGTTTCTGTCCATAAAAACTTTAAGATTTTCTGTATTTGTCCAACTTTTCTTGATATCTGTATGATATGGTGCCTAAAATGACTGTAGTTTTCTGCTTCTTTTATTTTATAAGGCCAGTATATCTCTGCTAATTCAGCCTTAAGGGCAGAGTACGCTTTCATGCGATCTAAATTAGACCGAAGCTCCCGTGTCTAGTGATTTATATTCACAGATTTCGGATCTCCAAGGGCATCTAACTTAGGGACCTCTGCCAGAAATCTGGTCACCTGAAAATGGCTAGAATTGTATAATGTTGAACAATATTAAAAAAACTGGAAGAGGAAATCGGGTAATTATGGCTAAGACAGCACTACAGCACAAAATGCTGATGGGCAGGAATCTTTTGAGACTTTCTCAGTGATAGTATATTGACATTTTATATTCAGCAAAGCCCTGAGATTTGCTTCTCACGTGGCATCCCATGAGAAATGGCTTCTTGTCTTATCCCTACAGTTTGAGCATGACAAGCCATGTGCTGTTTTTCAGCTAGTGCCACCAAAAGAGAAAAAATAATAAAGATAAACTTTGGAAATCTGTTGAGCAATTTTAATTTTAAGCATTGTTTTGAGGCTTGGCTTAGGCTTAGGTGGATGTTTTAGGTACCATTCTTTGTCTCTGGAGCAGGGATTCTTCTCTCCTGAAGTGGGCTGCTGGAGGCAATGGGTGGTTAGCAAACCCTTATTCAAGCCTTTTTCACAGAATCACAGAATCACAGAATCACAGAATGACCAGGTTGGAAGAGACCCACTGGATCGTCGAGTCCAACCATTCCCACCATTCCCTAAATCATGCTCCTAAGCACCTCATCTACCCTAACCTTAAACACCTCCAGGGGTGGTGACTCAACCGCCTCCCTGGGCAACCACCTCCCCTTTTTTTGTGAGTCAGAGCAAGGGATAATCACCTTTTCCAGGAGCATAGGGTATCTGGCTAATGAGTATCACTGTTCTTTTTGTGTTGTGGCTATTTGACGTATTTCATGGGCTACAGAATGGCTGTTATGTCTGATGATTTGGGGACAGGCTCAGAGGGACCCCCAGTGCCCAGTCTCTGGTCTGGTTCCAACAGGAAGAGAATCTAACCATGAATCCCCTACGTCCCGGGTGGATATCCATGTCATTGCAGGAGCAGAAGGAGCAGAAAAGCTCTGTTTTGTGAATCTAGCTGTTTGCTTTTATTAGCAACATTGCAAACCTGAAATCCTGACTTGAGCAAAATTTTCTTCATTATTACACAAATTGCTCCAGCTCTTATTTTGCATTTGTCAACTTTGCATGACTTGATGGTTCAAACAAGAAAAAAAAACCAAAAAGGCAAAACCCTAGTGTTCCGTAATAGTTATAGATTGTTTTGATGCTGTATATATGGCATCTTAGGTAGCACCACAAGAATTACCTCTCCGGTTAAAGGAAAACAATCCTGGGAATAACAATCTGTTTGTTCTTCTTGATTTCATGAGTGTGCTCCGTAGCCCAAAGACGTGCTCTTTGGAAACAAACCCTCTTGTATACTAGTCATTGGCAGTATTGCTGAAGAGAAAAGTAAGATTTTTTTACTCACTTTCACATGTTTTCTGTCTGTTCTGCAAGAGTGACAGGGAGAACTAAGGTCTCTCTCCTAGTGAAGGAAGAGGGAATAAATGTAAAAATTAGTGTTGGAGACTAAAAGACATTCTGCTGTTCCCATTGTCCCAAGATACTGAAGGCTGTTCTCTTGTTTTGGGATTTCAAGTCAGCTCCCAGTAATAACCCCAGTAGTTCCAGTGCCCTCTGACTAACCCTGCTGACTTATTTGAAGCTGCAAAGCTCCCTGTCCTATTTCAACCACAGCTGCAGAACCCAGCATAGGATGTGTGGTTATAGGCATATGTGACTATTCATTCTCTTCAGTAATTTTGAAGAAAAGGACAGGAGACTTAGTGAGTATCACAATACTTGCTAATTCACTGCTTGCTTTAAGTAATACACAATGTAAAATAAACAGGAAAAGATTTTTTAATGTTTTGCTTTGTACAATCCATGAGAAAGTCCACATATTTGTGCTTTTTCTGTTTATTTTATGTTCCCTGGGAATTCGCAGTATGTTTTCTAGAAGGAAAACCATCATGCCGGACTGCTGCTGAGTTTTCAAGTCCTTTCAGATAGGACATCAGCTTGAAAGAGCACCCAGAGTAAAAGAAGTGTCTTGTTTATTGTGGGTGGCTTGCAAACAGTTAACTTTAAACTCTGCAATGCCCAAACGCATCTTTTTTTCTTTAAGGTACTCCTTTAGGATCTTCCTCTCTCTGTCTCTCTTCTCTTTTTTTACTTCCTTCAGTTGATTAAGAAGGGCTGGACAGAACTTCCTCTAGAGCACATCAGCGATGCTCTAAGCATCAGCCAGAAGAAAATAGTTAGGAAACAACACGTGACATTCATCCCACATCCCTATGAAAGCCAGAAATGAGTTCTGTCCTCTTCTTTTCTTTGCATCACTCACTCTGTTGGGATGTAGGATCTAATGAGCTAAAGAAGAGCACCAGTATGGAAATAAAATGCTGGTCATCTTGGGATAAGTTCTGTCCTTTGTTTCACATGGGCGATTCCTATCAGTTTAGCGTTGAATGGATCATATAAGTGTTGCTGCACAAGCACTCTATGCCGAACTAGGTAATACTGATGACGAACCTTTGCAGAGCAGACCAACTATTAGCTCAGCCTGTTCTTGAAAATGCTTCCTTAACTTCCCAAAAGACCATTTGTAATGCTCTGCATTAAGTTTTTTCTAACAGTGTCAAAATATACAGATTGAGACCCCAGTGCAGATCATCTCAAGGGCACACTCTGATTTAGCCTCAAAGCCCTGCCTGCTCTAAAGATGCTAGTGTTTTTGTCTCTCCCTCCCTTTTGTCATTTCTTCTTTCCTCTCTGCCTCTTCCTTTCTCTCTCCACATCAAAATATTGTTTTACCCACCGGACACTGCCAGTGGGATGCTGCTGAGCACAGAGCAGTCTAGCCCTCATTCAGCCAAGCTCTTTCAGCGTATGTTTTATTTTAAGTGTATTACAGACCAGCCCAGAGCCACTGTATATATTGGGCTTATTCACAATTTTAATGCTTTGTTAGACTGCTACCAGAACACTGAAGAATATTGCGAGGTTCCAATTAATTATGAGTTTGTGTTTGTTTTCCTGCTGTTGGGTTTTCTGTTCCAGTTTGCAAACACAAGTTTTAGCACCATCAGTCATACTAAGAAATAGTAAGGAGTCTGGTCTGGCTAAACAGTGTCTGGGTGCTGCACTTCTCTTCTGAAGATGAATTTGTTCAACTTCCCTATGGAAGGGAGGCTCACCTACTCTTCAGCAGCAAATATCCTTCAGTCCTGTTGCCAGGATCCTCTGGAGTGGGTGCTTTGTGTGCTGGGTCTACATACGAGCAGGTGGCAGACTGGAGGAGTGTAGGAGAACCAGTTAAGCAAAAAAAACCCCAACCCTCCAGATTGCATTGTCTGTCTCCCCCCTGCCACTTTGCTGAGGGAAATATTGTCAGCATTGAAGTGAAGTACTCACTCCTGCTTCTCCCCTCCCACCCTTTTGCTAAGGCAAGAACTCTTCCCTCCTACAGCAACTGGTGGTTTCTGTGCTACATTGTGGTTTTCTTAAAGGATGGAGCAAACTGGTGATGTTTGCTGCGGTCATTCAGCTTATCTGACTTTTGGTACCTTGCGGAGCTGATGGAGAATATAGGGCACCCTCAGGATACGATTCATCCACCTAAAATCATGATCATCTTCCAAAAATTCCCACCCTTCCACTGATGGTAGGAGGAACTTGAGAAGTCCATGCTCCTCGCTTGGGCATCCTTGTGAAGTGCCTGAAGGTCAGGCAGGGCCAGAGGGCAACGGGAAAGGAGACTGAGTTGCAGTCTCTGTATAACAGGGTGTGCAAGAGACAAGGAGAAGAATATAGGCGACCAAGCCTCACGTTTATTTGAGTTATAGAAGGGGAAGAGGATTGTGAAGGAGGAAGAGAAAATCGGATAACTATATTGAAACCAAGACAAACGAGACCTACTTTAAGTATGCAACACAGATCTTTCGCTTTTCTGATTGGACTGACACCTCACAATAAATTAAGACTAAAAGTGACCACCCTGACACAGAGCCCAGAGCTCAAGGGTCTTTGAGATACTCAAGATCTTTGAAATACTTGCACCCTTTGAGAGGTGTTTCTCATAAAGGCAGCACTCAGTCTGCATAACCCTGACATAATCTATCCCATGTTAGAGACTATGGAAAGAAGGACTAGCACACCTGGTGACAGTTTTTCCTGCTAATTTGCTTTCTTGCTATCAAGTGGTTGCTGATCAGTGTAATTATAGCATAAAATTGCATTGAGATTCCTGGGAAAAGGCAAAAGGTGTAAAAAACTTGCTGCGTTCAGTTTGCCAGGTTCAGTTGCTAAGTTTGCAGAGCTTTAGAGGCAAGACATCCAATGAATCATTTTGACAAGCTTATGGAGAGCATCTTTGCCCTAAATCACCATTTTTCTTGCAAAAATCAATGTCATCCTAAAACACAAGGCTGAGAAATCCTATATTCACTTTACTTGGTGCCTTTTTAATTATCATTATAAGAAAGTCTGAATACAATAATATTTGCACGCCTTCTCAATCAGTTAGAGAAAATCTATTGGGTTTGACTAGCTGTTCTTCTTGGGATAAATCTTGGCTGTGGATAAGAACATCCTGTGGAAGACAATAAACGATTAGAAGCCATCAGCTTGAGTGCCAGTGCACATGCTTACCACAGGGGCCTTGTGCTTAGGCTTAAGGTTTAAGGTTGAGTGAGAAAGGCTGTGGGTTTTTCTTTGCCCAGATGAGACCAGTTGTGTGAAAAAGACAAGAAAATGGGGTTCCTGCTATTTGAACACTAAATATTAAGTTTATA